>JAUPFP010000027.1:0-735000 GCA_036925085.1 Brachycybe producta | reverse complement strand
TGACCTCAAATCTCGAAACTTTTTTTCTTTAAATGTTAAATTCAATTAAAGATATCAGATATGAAGACATGTCATTATGTGACAAATGTGTGTGTCGCAAAATGGCAGAATGTCATTTCAACATATTTTGTATTCTTTCCAAATTGCTATAATTTTTTTTAGAAATTCATAGACTAAGCTAAAATAAGGCGGGTAATACGGGGTAACCCGTCATAAATGACGGGAGCAAAATTCACAGGCAATTGTGCGCATGCGTGTCGTTTTTTCCTTTTTTGACTCCTTTCATTTCAATTTCAGCCACCCCTCCCACTTTTCCCCCTCCACGTTTCTCTCCCCCTCTACACTTTCCAACCTTTTTCCCTCCCCACTTTAATATCATGGGGTTCTTGGATAGGAAGAGTTCAACATAGTTGACCTTGAGAAAAAAAAAAAGCAGTTCATTTATTCAAATTTATATAAATTTCGACACAGCGTTAGTTCCCTCACACACACACACAGACCTGGGATATTATATATATAATAATATATATATTTGCATTATGTCACAGAACCAATGTCACAAACTAGTAACAAAAATATACCAGGAACCAGGTTTAAAATTGAGTATCTTAGAAATTATAAAATCTACTACACATTTTATACAAAAAAGTACAATAAAAACTACATTAGTAAAAATATATATATGAATAAAAGTTATAGAATTTTCTTTAAAAATAAGAAATTTATTTTTAGAAAAAGTAACTTAAAAAATTTGTTTTTAAATTTCAATAACTTTTTTAAAACTTAAGTTAATAGCAACCGCGTAAAAGTTTCAAAAAACGACGGTTATTTTCCAAACTGCGTCACACTGTAGTCTGTATATTTTGATAATTAGACTGTTACGTTGGTTATGTATGTTATTTGGAATGGAGTTAAAATAGAATTTGGGCGTGGGCCTTAAAAGAATAAACCCTGAACTATGGTTTTAATTGAATTAAAAAAGTGCATTGAAATCTCTGCTCAAATTCTAAATGTGTAACATTATAGTCGACATATCGCTATCACGCCCTCCCCTCTCACCTGTGTACAATTTGCAATACAAATCAGATGAAGATCAAACCCAGTAACAAACCAATTAGAAATTGATGACGCGGAGCCAAAGAAATTCTGAAGCTGTCTACAGATGCCTGTCCTGAAAGTGTTTTTATGTCTGTAAATAGTTTATTTTGAAAAATACCAATATGAAAATACTATTACGTGATTCAGATACCCTTCTAGTTTCTAACAATCCATACATTTTGTACACTAATTTCAATAAAAACTTGATTTTTCCATTTCAGTGCACGTTTTGCTGGTCACATCAGCAGTCAGAGGAGAAGAAGAATGTCTGAGTGAGTTACATTTTTATATATATAATTATATATATTATATATTTAAATTAATTAACCTCATAATTATAATGACTCTTAATGAGCAATAAACAAGGTGAATCTCCATTCTCATCAAAATTCATAAAAACAACAATTTCTCATATTTTCATGATTTCATTATAAATCCCTGTTTCCACTTGACAAAAATAAGGACGAAAAAGCGTTTTAAATTAGAAAAAAATAATCACTTCAATAAGAAGTTGAATGATTTCAACTTTTCAGCTAGTTGAATCTGTTTTCAACTTGTGAGGGTGATTTCTTTGGTTTTTTGGTCAGTTTCTATTTTAGACATTTCTTTCAATTAATTTATCATTTCAGTTAATGACATTCATTCTAATTAGATATAGATTAGATTTAACTATAGCTTTACCTTAAAATAACACCAATTCAACCTAAATATTGATGAGAAAAGGTAATTAGTGGTTTAGTTAAAGTGGTAGGGCGATAAGGGTTTTCTCGCTTCAATTGACCTAACAGCATCAACCAAACCATTATAGTGAATAGGCGGGCCACGTCCTTGCTGTCATATCGAATTCATTTTCTCCTAATAGTAAAATTATATTGTCCAACTAATGGTAATGTATTAAGCTAATTTCTTCATAGTATAACGGCATAAATCGTCACAATAAGTAAAATTGTCATTTTTCTTCAGTTGAAATTTTCAGTGTTTAATAATTTTCGTCAAGTGGAAACAGTTCCTAACAAGTTGAAGCACTCTAAAAGTGAAATTTAGTTATTTGTAAATGTATTTAGGATTTATTTTTTTACTTCTAAAAGTACTTTAAAGTTAATACTGTTTTATTGATAATTTTTTGGCTCCATATTTTTATAGCATACTGTATAGTACAATGCAAAAATATCATATCTTACTAAACAGTATTTCATTGGGTGAAATACACTTATTCTTATAACACGAACACTCTTCAAAATAAAATAATTAAAAATTAACAAAAATAAATAAATAAAGAGCAGCAGAAATATTTTCGTTTTTTTTTTGTTTTTGTTCTATTTTTCTTCTATTTATTTAGATGAAAATGGAAATCATAAGGAGCACTGCAAGCCCTGTTCACCTAAAAAGGGTACGAAATTAACAAACATATATATCTAATATTGTATTTTTTACATTATTGTCATAATTCATGACAAAAAAAAAGACAAGAAAAATTAAAATTAACCGTATTTTTTGAGATAATTTTTGTTCAATATTTGAACAATTTAACCAAAATGGTTGTTGGGCTTCCAATGCTCCCTCTCTCTCTCTCTCTATCCAAATAGAAAAAGACACATTTTTCTTCTTAATCAAATGCTATTTTATACAATTTTCGGACAAATTACTTTTCAAAGTAAATTCATGTCAATTACTAATCACATCAGTGAAAAACTAATTACTATATTTTAAAAGAAAATTAATTACAATTAATAATTTTTCTAAAAGCATTTGAATTACTTTCCAATTACAAAATCAGATGACAGAAAATGAGGTGTGACAAGTTACAAAAGTGTTATGTAGAAAGTGATGCAAATGCAAATGCAAAAAAATAGTTAAAAATACAAAAACAAAATTTTGAAAAATAATTAAAAATTGCATTTTTTATTAGAATACGTAATAAGTTAAAATTATAAATTATAAAATGTTAAAATTAATGTGTTGAATTACTTGTTATTTGAAAAACTACACTATTTTAGCTACCACTTTATTTTAACAATAATCATCAAATGAATATTTATAAAAAAATGGTGTGTGTAAATTAGTAACACAATTTTCTTTAATATTAAAACTGGTTCGTTCAACTTAAGAGATTCTTTAAGGTTTCCATGGAAACTATACGCTATTTGATGTCTTTTTCTCTGTTCAAGTCGTGAGCTTTTTCGCCCAAAAAAAAAACGTCCAAAATTACTTTTGAAAAATACGTCTTTCGACACAAATGAAAAGATAAAATTTTCTTATCAATCTTTTCTTATTCTTTTTTCACAAATTTCTCACTTGATGTCTCTCTTTTAGTATCATTTTAATTATCATTATAATAGTTAATACAGTAGTCTTTATTTTTCATGCTAATATCTATGTAGTAGTAGCAGTAGTAGTAGTAGCAGTAGTAGTAGTAGTAGAGGGAGCTCAACTCCATGTTAAGAGATAAAACGTCACGTTTGAGTATAGCCTCCTCCTCTCTTCATTTTTCTCTTATCTTTTTCTAGTTGTCTTTTTATAAAGAGAATTTTGATTCTCTTTTAAAACCATCCCCATTGTTCTTGTATGTCTAATTTAATCGTGTTGTAACTGAGAAAGAATTTAGCTCTAAATAGAGGTGACGCCATCTACCGGCCACATTCAGCTCTGCACACGAAATACTCCATAGACAAAACTCTTTACTTGAGCTACCTCTATATATTTATCTTGACTATAACGGTGCAAATTAAAATCTCATTAAAGTTAATTATGTAATATTCATTTCTCTGTAGAATTTATTCTAAACTAGAATATATATTTGAATTGCTGTCATTATAGCATATTAAAAAGAAATTAAAAACTGTCGAGGGTGGTTATTAATTTAAGAAAAAGAACTCTCAAGAAAGAAGGGTCTCCTCCTCCTCCCTCCCCAGGGCCGTCTTTAAGTCTTTTGTGGCCCCTGGCACAAGATTTATTTGAGGCCCCCCAACCATGCCTTTACAAATAAACTCATTTTTCCCCCCCAAGGAACCAGTGTTCTATATATAAAAAAGTATTGATGATTCCATGATTTCAATTGTATATATTGGAACAGGACTTTTATAAAGTAATTCACATAAATGAATAGGCCTATTTTTTTAAATATTAAAATGTTTTTGATGTTGGATAAATTGAAATTAAAGATTTAAAAATACAGAAAATAGTGACAATGAACTGACTGAGGCCCTAGTTTAGACGAGGGCCCAGTTGGCCCCCCCATTAACATGGCACCGTCCCTCTCCTCCTGGCTTCATAAGCAACCAAAGACCAAATTAGAAATTCATGAATCCTCTCTCTCTCCCTCCCTCTCAAAATAGGTGAATTTTACACATTAAAAATGTTGCAATCTTTCTTTTTTTTTCTACTATGTATTTTCTCTTTTTTTTTCTTCTTATGTACTAAAAATAAAAGCTCAAAGGGTGTATTGCTACGAATGTGACAGTCGAACAAACGCAAGATGTGCCGATCCATTCAACCACACACTGAGCAAGAAAGAATTACCCGAACTGGAGGAATGTCAGGGATGTTGTGTCAAGATTGTACGCCAGAAGAATACACGTAAGTCAATTAAACAGCAGCACCATCATCATCATTAATTCATTTTTAAACATTCAAAAGTCTCCAAATTTCATAAATTAATTATATGTCTATAAGAATTAACTGTCATTTCTAACAATATATAAATTTATAATAAGACCAATATTTCGAATTATGTTGTTTTTATAAAAGACATTAAATATTATTATTAACAGCCATTAAAGAGTGAGAATTCAATTCAAGCCTACTGATGATCTACTTGGCAGTGGTGAAACCAGTAAACGCAACCTCTCCTATTCGTGTGTGTGTATGTGTGTATAATATGTATATACATATAAGCATAAAATAGTCTTATCTTATGACAGTCTTTATTTTCAAGACTTTTTTTTAGCTTTTACACTTCATATATTTGAAGTTTTTCATTGACTGTTGCAATTCATTTTGAATTTTCAGTCTGTAAATGGCTATTATACGGAGCCCTGTAAAGGACATGCGAGATTTTTTTTAAAATCTCGACATTTCCACTTTTTCCAGAATCTCGAAATTTCGACTTTAATCTCGAAATTTCGACTTTAATCTCGACATTTCGACTTTTAATCTCTTTTATTCGGTCATGTTAATTATGCCATGTTGTGTGCACCATACTCTAATTTCAATAATTTCATTAGAGTATGGTGCGCACAACATGGCATAATTAACATGACCGAATAAAAGAGATTAAAAGTCGAAATGTCGAGATTAAATTCGAAATTTCGAGATTAAAGTCGAAATGTCGAGATTAAAGTCGAAATGTCAAGATTAAAAGTCGAAATGTCGAGATTTAAAAAAAAATCTCGCCTGTCCTTTACAGGGCTCCGTACTATTAGGATTTTTTTTTTAAAAAAATTGGTTTTAAATTATAAATGACAATCAAACTCTGGTTATTCTGTCTTTTAGGTGCAAAATAACAAAAAAACTTGAAAGTGTTTTAGAAACTTCAAGGGTGACACCATTACTTAAAGAGTATTTTCATGTTGATATTCTAAAATGTAAACTTTTAGAAAAGTTTGAAAACATCAAAACTTCAAGCTGACAATATTGTTTAATTTTTGTCTCTAAGAAGTTTATTTTGAAAGATTTTAACATGAAATTATCTTTAAAGTGATTGAGCTGTCCTTCTAGTTTATAAAACACTTTCAAGTTTCTTTTAATTTTGCAACCTGAAAGACAGAATAATCAAGAGTTCTAGAAGTGTTTAACAGTGTTTTACACACTATAGGGTCTTGATAGACAGACGACTTTTGAAAGAATTTACGACGACTAAAAGAAGTCGAAAGTCTCGAGTCTGTCATTGCAATGTATTTTCTATGGAAAGACGTCAACATTGTCACACACACACAAACAGGCGACTTTAAAAACACCACGGTGTTTTGAAAGTGTTCTGTTTTGTCGACAACTCGACTTCCTTTTGTCGCCTAAAAGTGTTTTAAAAATCGCTTGTATCACCAAGATTGGTGTCTTTTCATAGAAAAAATACATAACGACGACATTCCAGCGACCTTCGACTTCAGTTTGTCGCCAAAAAGTCTTTCAAAATTACAAGCAGTTAGAAATCGGGAAGAACTTCCAGTTGGCTCCGCCCTTGTTATGACGACTGGCAACTTCTAATTGGTTTGTTGTGTGGTTCGACGTTGAAAAGGGGCGGAGCATGTGACGTCAGACTACATAACCAACCAATTAGAAGTTGCCAGTCATCATAACAAGGGCAGAGCCAACTGAAGTTCTTCCCGATTTCTAACTGCCTGTTGTTTCAAAGCCCTAAAACAACCTTTAATAATGTTATTTTTTGTTCTTGTTTTGTGACACAACAACTACTACCGAATATAAACAACAGAGTACGAATCCGTATGGAGGACGTGCACGAAAAAAATCCAAATAAACTTATTCATGGTGGACCACGTGTGTATGTATGAGAACGACCAAAGAGGTCACATGTGTTTCTGTGAAGCAGACAAATGCAATGGAGCCGCAGCAATAATAACAAGGTTTTCTTCTAATAAGATGATGATGATGACGGCAGTGCAACAACAATCTCTTCTTCTAATTGGCTATTGTGCCTTCTTCCTACTAACACCACTAATAGTTATTAAGCTCACATTTGGATAACACAAATTCCATTACAACATAAAAACACAAAAGGAGGCACATTCTTAAACTAATCAACATCATCGTCGATCGCTGCTTAATATTATTATTATTATTATTAATATTAGCAACAATAACAACAAAAATTAATTCATTTTTTTTACATTTCTTCATTCGATTTTCAACAACAACAACAAAAGATACCGGTGCTTTTTTTTTCTCTCCATTTCTTCTTCTTATTCTTTGATGAAATTTCGCTAAACCAAAAAAAAAAAAACGGCCTTAAAAATAATTTTTCCGCGTCCGCCATCAAGCCTAAAAACACACACAAATTGGAACTGAAAAAACACACAATAACTAAAAATTCAGTGGATCCAGGATTGTTTGCAACAAAATTCTCTCTCTCTCTCTCTCTGTTTCTGGTCTGAGAGAGTCTTTGAAATACCAGAAAATCAGGCTCGGAATTGTGAAGTGACTCTCTCAGAGGAAAAATCCAGAGAAAGTGCAAAACATATTGGCGCGGATTGGATGGACTTGAGAGATGTATATATAAATATTAAAAACAGTTTATGACAGTTTCTGTCTCAAACTGTCTGTCTTCAACTCTCAGATGGATTCATGGATGATGATGATGTTTTTGACGATCTGCTCACATTCTCCTCCAACCACCATCACCACCACCACCAAAAACCACCAAAATTCTCTCAGAAGAACCACCTATTCACCTAATAAATAAATAAATCTCTCACCCTTTTTCCTTCAAACTTATATAAACTCATATTTCATATTAGGAATGCATCAATTATGTACATTTTTAAATCTATGACATTCATAGTAATTTTTTTCTCTTTATATAAATTATCATTTCAATCATCTCTTAGAATTTATATAGATTTATCATTTTTTTTTCTCATCAAATTCGAGGGATTTATTACAAGAATTCCTCACCTAATTGGCTCTGATTTTTTTTCCATTTGGTCAAAATAGAAGAATGAAAATGCAATACTTTGAAAGGAACGACTTAATTGTAGGTCACTAGGTGACCTACACTTTCAGATATAAACTATGGGTAACTCAGTAACTTACACTTTAGATAGCCTAAATGACCTACAATTAGTCTATCTCTGAATTTTGATTCTGTCAATTTTTTTTAACAAATATTATTCTTTAAAAATTGATCGAAATCAAATTTCACATTCACCTATTTTGACCTACAATGAAAACAGGCTGTAAAATGTTATTTTTTATTATTATTTTCGTAATCATTGAATTAAATCTCTAGAACTTAAACCAATAATTTAAATATATGGATGAGGTTTTTGGAGGACCTTGAATCTAGTGGGGGCCCCCATGTTTTGGCCCACTGTCAACTGTGAGGTCGATTTCATGTCCAAATACACAATTATGAGTGAAATTTAAAAAACCCCTCGTTTATAGGCAAAGTAATTTAAGATTGAAATTGACAATGGTTTACAAAAGTATCATTAATTAGTATTTTACCAAATTAATCATAATAATTATAATTTAAATCGTTCGTAATTGAAAAAAAAAAATTCAAAGAGATTAATAATAATGTTAAAAAAAATCGATAAACAAAATATTTGTATTTAGCAGAAATATGCCGCCGCCGCCGCCATTTTAGGTCTTTTATAATTGGAGAAATAATGCAACCAACTTTAGTAATCAGCCAAATAAAAGTAATAATTAAATGCTAATTACAATATACATTTATTAAGATTACAATTAATTAATTACTTTCTAATAATACTATTACTATTACGGTGTCATTATGATCAAATCACAAAAAAAATCTTACGTTTTTAAAATATAAACTTCTACTACTTTTAATAAACCTAACCACTTTTACAATATTAATTAATTAATTAATAATTAATCTAGACTTCCTATAATTGCATTATTTCAAAAATTATTTAAAAACTTTTTTTAATTACATAAAAACTAAATTTAATCAATTGATTTTGAAATTTATATATTTAAAAGGATGTTTCAGAATGAACGATCGAGATTTCTTGTATAAATTATAATAAATGTTTAATTATACATAATTTCAAATAAAAAAAAGGAAAGAAACTCAAGTTTAAACAACCCATATTTGAATGCATTTTAAGAGTTAATTTTGTTGTTGTTTTTCATTAATTTAAGGCTAGTGACTGGAAAATGTTTTCGTTTTTTTTTCCTTCTTCCCCTCCCCCAATTTAGATTAATTGTGCCCAACTAATTAAATTGTTAACTAACTAATTAATAAATAACAAAGGTTATATAATTATTTGCAATGAGTTGTGAGATTCGGAAAATAAACAACAACAAAAACAATGTGATATTTATTTTTTTTTTCGTTTAATCTAATTTCTTGTTCTTCAAATATGTGTAAGTTTAAGTTATTCTGGTCTTTCATGAATAACATTAAATGAAACTAGAAAGTGTTTTTTTTAGAAACTAGAAAGGTAGCTTAATCACCTAAGGATGTTTTAATATCTTTTCAAAATGAACTTTTTTAGATTAAAACCTACAAAAGTTGGATCATTTTCTAACTCAAATAAAAATCTTATTTTAAACATGAAAATACCAATTAAAGAGATAAAGCTACCCTTCTAGTTTATAAGACTATAAGTTTCTCTTCATTTTGCACTTGAAAGACTGGAATAATGAAGAGTTCGAGAGAACAGGCAGTTAAAAATCGGGAAGAACTTCAGCTGGCTCCGCCCTTGTTATGACGACCGGCAACTTCTCTAATTGGTTTGTGTGGTTCGACGTTGAAAAGGGGCGGAGCATGTGACGTCAGACTACATAACCAGCCAATTAGAAGTTGCCGGTCGTCATAACAAGGGCGGAGCCAACTGAAGTTCTCCACGATTTCTAACTGTCTGTGTTCGAGAGGCCCCCGTTTACACTTTTAAAATCACCTTTATATTGAAAACAAAATTATCCCCTCAACTTCTCTCCTACTCTCTCTCTCTCATTGTATATACACATTTTACATAAGTAATAAATAAATAATCAATCAGTAATTAATTAATAAATAACAGGACCTATATAAATATATATATACACACAAATGAATGCAATAGATTTTTTTTTATTTTGAAAGATTTATTATTTTTCTTGTTGAGTTTCATTTATTTAAAACTGATTTATTTTTTAACAAAGTGTAAATTTCAAAAAATGACGTTAATTATAGTTAATATATTAATTTAATGTCATCATCAACTGTATGTGACATTTGTAATCAACACAAATTTTGTAAATATTTTAGTAACTTCATAAATTTGTTTGCTTTTTTTTGTTTGGTTTCTTGTTATGTTTATTATGTTCTCATAAGTTTGTATGTATATTTTTGACAGTTCTAATGGGAGCAATCGGAAACTAATCTAGAAAGGTGATTGGCTCCACCTCCTATACTATGGTTCCATTAGCAACGACAAGGATAGAAGATAGGTTTTATGTATGCATGTTATCCATTATCATTTTGTTGTATTTTCACCTCTTGTTTTGTATTTCGGGTTCCTAATATGCATCCGGGTGACCTTCTGGATAGCCTTCTTCATTTGTCTAGACTTTTAGAAAAAAAAAAGCCGAAATTCGTTTGAACTGCCCTTTTATGAACGTCAGACCAAGTAACAAACTAATTAGAAATTGTTGTCCCTCATAAATGGGCGGGGTATGTGACATCAGACCAAGTAACAAACCAATTAGGAATTGCCATACCTCATAAAAGGGCGGGACATGTGACATCAAACCAAGTATCAAACCAATTAGAAATTGTTGTCCCTCATAAAAGGGCGGGGCATGTGACATCAGACCAAGTAACAAACCAATTAGAAATTGCTGTCCCTCATAAAAGGCGGGGCATGTGACATCAGACCAAGTAACAAACCAATTAGAAATTGTTGTCCCTCATAAAAGAGCGGGGCATGTGACAGACCAAATAACAAGCCAATTAGAAATTGTTGTCCCTCATGAAGGGCGGGGCATGTGACATCAGACCAAGTAACAAACCAATTAGAAATTGTTGTCCCTCATAAAAGGGCGGGGCATGTGACAGACCAAATAACAAGCCAATTAGAAATTGTTGTCCCTCATAAAAGGGCGGGGCATGTGACATCAGACCAAGTAACAAACCAATTAGAAATTGTTGTCCCTCAAAAAAGGGCGGGGCATGTGACATCAGACCAAGTAACAAACCAATTAGAAATAGCCGTCCCTCATAAAAGGGCGGGGCAACCAAATTTCTTCGAATTCAATACATTTTAAGTATTGAATTTTGCACATTCACTAGCAGATTGGTTGTTTTCCAGATTGCCTAGGCAGTATGCAAATTGCCTGATTCTGCATATTGACAGTAACATATATACTCACCTTTATTCTCACTGAAAGGTCGCCATATGTAATTTAATTTTCTCTAGAAAGATAAGTTTGTGGATTAGATGCTTTCTTTCTTGAGAAAAGTAGATGGAGTCACCACTCCCAACCCCTGGGATACTATTCGGATGCTATTTTTGTGTTTTCTTTACAGATGATAATGTTTTTTTGTTTAGTTTCCGATTGCGTCCATTTCTCTTTTCTATATTTTTTTTTCTGAATTTAGAAACATAATTATAATAGTACATTTTTTCTTCTTCAGAAAAACCTCATTCTTTTTGTTAATAATGTACAAAGAATAATTGAGATTAAAGATTTGTAGTTGGACGAATGAACCCCCCCCCACCCCCCACTGGTCGTTCAAATGTGAAATTGTATACTTATTATAAAAATATATAAATTAATTAAAACCATAACAAATTTCTACCTCAAGTCACATTTTTCTTTCCATCATTTTTTTGTCTCCAAAATTATGAATTACAATATGGTCCCATTGAACTATAAACATCCATGTGGTTATTTATTTATAAGTTACATGAATGTATTAAGGGATTAACAAACAAACAGAATATAAATAGGTCCTTTAAAACTATTGCCAAAAAACAAGTAAGGCTCCATCCGGTATAACTAAAAAGCTCAAACTCGTTCGGCTAGAATTGATTTGTAACATCAAAATGACGTCAGGTGGCCTTGAATTAATATAGATTAGCCTCGGTCATTAACGAGCCTAGATAAACTGCAGAGTTGCACGTCCTATAAATCGCTATGGAGACGTGGTTAATTTTGTGACTAGCAACCCCAAATTGCATTTTGAAACGTCATGAAAATTGTTAAAACCATAAAAAACACAAGGAATAAGACGAATACAATGTTTTTCTTTAAAGCTGAAAAATGGACCTTTGGACAACAAACATACCTGGTTTTTTTTATGTCAATGACATTTTAACATGGGTCAGTAGTCAGTCAAATTAGCCATAATACAAAATGATGTAAAAATAAAAACTCCTACAAATATTGCAACCAAAAATATGTTAAAAACGTGGCCACAAACATCCTAGAAGCAATTACAACAATCAATTGTTCAAAGATTTGTTACAAACTTAGAATCGAGGCCATGATGAATTCACCTAGGTGGGGCAAATACCTTGGGGCGTCGAGATCAGAGAAGAGGGGGGGGAGGAGGGGCACCAAAAATAACAGCCCCCAAAAATAAGTCTACGTACCTCAAAACCAGTATGTCAAACCGTAACCTTCTACTATATACAGGCAGATAGAAATAGGAGAGAACTTCAGTTGGCTCCGCCCTTTTTATGATGAACGCAACTTCTAATTGGTTGGTTATGTAGTCTGACGTCACATGCTCCGCCCTTTTCAACGTCGAACCACACAACAAACCAATTAGAAGTTGCCGGTCGTCATAACAAGGGCGGAGCCAACTGAAGTTCTCTCCTATTTCTAACTGCCTGTCTATTATATAAGTTATATAGTAGAAAGCCTACGGTGAAAGATAGATTTCTAAAGGTAAAGCAACTCCATGTTTAAAGTGAAGAACCGTCGTCTGCTTTTTGAAGTTAGAAGACATCTTGCTTCTTAAAATACCATCCATTTTATTTGCATGTCCATTGAACCCTATATTGTAACTGAAGCCCTAAGTACAGTTTGCGCCCTCTATTGACTACACTCGCTTTTGGCACGAAATGCTCCGTAGGAAGAGCTAAAAGTTGAGTCACCTCTATGTATCTTGTGTGAAAGCGTATTACCATAGCCTCCTATCGATACCTATACGAGGCTATGGTATTACATAAGTCATCCAAGTTGACATTAGCCTATCCTTGATCAATATTGCAAAATGTAGTGAATAATTTTTGGTGACCTTAATCTTTATGGAGAAACTAGCGTTTGAACATTCTTACTTGGTGTGAGCACGCGCATTACCGTCTATTGTTTTACATAGGAAAGTGATTGCATATTAACGTTGGCAGCGCCATCTATTGTTAATGTACGCAGTTTACTGCTTCTATGTTCTTTCTATTTCTACCTTCTATGTTAAACAATAGACGGTAATGCGCATGCTCACATCAAGTAAGAATGCTCAAACGCTAGTATGGAGAACGCTTAGAAGGTGCGCCATTGTATTAAGTCCCTTCTTTAACCCTTTACTCTCTTTCTTGCTGTCAAGCACTTTTTTTGACAAATTACCCCCGGGGCGCCAAGAAACCCTAGTTACGCAACTGCCATAAAATAGGGAGTAAAATTCCCTATTCCATTGCCACACTAGCGTTAGCACATTAGTATTAGCAGAGTGCATGCGTATTGTCATCTTATCGTTTTATATAGGAAAACTAACCTAACCTAACCTATAGTGAACGTCTCATCGGCAGTTTCCATTGAAGATCAATAGATGGCGCTGCTAACGCAAATCTGCCATCACTTTCTTATACAAAACTATAAGATGGCAATGCGCATGCGCTCTGCTAACGGGCTAACGCTAGTCGTTGCCACTGCAACGCTCACATGTTCAGGTTCTAGTTACCTGAACCTTAGACCAGTAATGGTCTAAGCCTGAACCTTGAAACTTAAGGAAAGAATTAAAATAAGAGTATCACTGACCCCCCTCCCAATTCTCCAAAAAAAGGACAAAGGTTTAAAAAAAGTTACATAATTATATTCAAAGTGAAACACTAATCAAACTAAAACATGTATCACATCGAGCGCCCTCTATTTAATACTTTCGTCTACTACCCCACACAGGAACAGAATTATTAAAAAAAAAACGAACAAAAGTGTCAAAAAAGTTTTTTGGTGAACTCACCGACGCCACCGATTAATCTGTTCACTCATCGGTATTCGAACATGGTTACAATTTATGCATTAATAACTAACGATAAATAAAAATTTAGCCAGACTTTTCTTTATAAAAACAACCGAACGCAACACAAATATCGAGGTGAATAATAAAACAACAGAAAAAAAACCGCCAAAAACATAAAACAACTCATAATTTCATAAATAATTTACTAAAATGCTCACATAGTGGCAGCACATACCAAAAAAGTTAATTAAAATTTTAGAAGCACATATTATGACAAGAGGATAATATTGTACAATAGATGGCAGCACCTCATCCATAAACTCAACAAATTAATAAAAACCAATAATAGAAACCTTGCATTAAAACGTATTAAAATAGCTTAAAATAAAATATAATAAATATAAATATCAAAAATTACTCTTTTCAAACACACAAAAAGCTTATTTTAAAAAATAACAACATAAAAATATCCTGAAGTGATTGAGTTACCCTTCTAGTTTCTAAAACATTTTCACGATTCTCATATTTTTTGCTAATGAAAGAAAATCATTATTATTAATTAAAAATAATTGAAAGAAAATTTTTAAATTTTCTTTTAAGTCATTATTTATGTAAAGCTATAAATAACTTGCTCTAATTACTGAAGAAAAAAACAGATTCTATAAGAGTTTAATCATGAAATAAACGAAATAAGACTCAAAACTGCAATTTCATTGTTTCACTCAAAGGATGTGTACTCCTTCTACATACCTTGATACTTCAACTTGAATCTCTTAATTTATGCTTGAAAAGCCGTCTTATTGATGAAACATCAATTAAAACCAGAAAACAATATAAGAAATAAAATAGATTAAAATATGACATTTTAAATAATCTTATTAAAGAACAAAATCAAAAAAACTTACAATATGTCTTATTTATATTTTAGACAATAACATCTTCCTAAAAATTGTTCATTTCTCTGTATAAAAAAATAAAAAATTATAAATTAATAAATAAGCAAAATTGGCAGAAATTCTTTAATAAAAGTGTTTATAATAATAATAATAAACGCATATAAAATATACGCACATGATTAATAACAATAATATAAATTAAAAATTTATTTATAAAAATACAAATTCAGACTCTCCGTTTTAAATAACATCGCTTTCTGTTTATTATCTGTAATTATTGTGATAATTTTTTTTATAAATAAAGGCAGAGTAACCACGAAAGAAATATGAACGAAACGCAAACAGTGAAATCTCTATTCGTAACGAGATAAACAATTGGACGGCGTCTGTTTCTAGACAGTCTTACAAAGTCAGCCGCCGCTATGACGGCATGCAAAACATCCGGAAGAAAGAAACCGACATCACGAATAACCTGATTGAGGCTACCCTCACCTCTGACGACGTTCGCCACCAACTGATCGAAACTACTTACGACTATGTGCGCCACTGCAACCGACACAACGACGAGTAAACATTTTGGAGATACAGAACGGCGTCCGTCTGCGAGATAAAGAACGGCAGCAGTCGAGATCATCTCGGTCACGGTGAAATACAATTGATGGTAGAACTGAGAGTAAAAATCGTCATTCAAATAGTTAAAATAAGCCCACCACGAGTAGTAGTGAGGATATAAAACGCTGGCCCATAAAAGCAACATCCTTGTACGCAATCGTCCGTCCAGATAGAGGCAGCACAAGTAACGACCGGATTCGTAAGACAACAAAACTCCGACTACGGTTATCGTCCATATTGCAAAAGTGTTCAATGTTGCATTAAAATAGACGTGTTTATATGTGGAAACTCCGGCTTCGTAATTTCCTAAGCAACAAAACAATAGTTAAATCTGCTAATAAATAAGGCAATCAAAATTCTATTTTTCTAATTTTTTTCTTTAAATATTTGTGAGACTACCTAAAAAAATAATTATTTATTAATTTTGGTTATTCTGCATTTTGAAAGTAGCCATTAATTAATGCATAAAACTCAACGCTCGTTAAGTTACGATACCTTGAGAACGATTAAATGTTACTTGCCTTTGAATACTCTGTCCCAACAGGAACAGAGACACGAATGGGTGTCTACCTCTCTACTGTACCGACCGAAAAGCTCGTAAGTAATGAGTATATGAATTAGAGGCAAAAGAATCGGACAGAGAGCGGCTAAAAAATAAACCAGACTCTCCCTTCTGTAACTATGACAACGATCGTCTTTCTTCTTTTCAACACAGTTTCCAGTAGTCGATGAGATTCCTATGATTAATGGAAGTTCAAACTCTTCCTAAAAATAAAACAAAAATAGTTCGATCATGTTATTATCGTTTATTATTGATTCCTGAGCGATTAAATACTTTTTCCATTAGAATTAGCTTCTTTGGGTTGTCTTTAAGGTCATCAAAATGTGTCCTTATAATGACATGTGTATGTTTTAAAAAATAAGGCACTTTTCAAAGAAATTAAAGTTAAACGTGTTTTTAAAAAACAACTTCTTCTAAATCGATGGTGCATTAAATACAGAAACGTGACAAAACGTATAGAAAATTGCAGCAATTGCACATACTGACAACCTATATAGTGAAGTCATTACTATAATAATTTATCTTTTTCATTGTCAGAAACTTTTCAAATAAATAAAAATAAAATAAAAAACACACACAACGGAGATACAAACATTACACGTCCGGCCTTAATTATTAATGACTAATAACATCACTAGATGACGTTCAAAGCTACTATATAAAGCTGTGAATTTGCAATGAACAGATAAAATAACATATTCACAGTTTTAAATATTAATGACTAATAACATCACTAGATGGCAAAAAAAAACCCTAATGAGTAAAGCTGTGAATTTGCAATAAAGTTACAATATTTGCATATTCACAGTTTAAATTATTAATGACTAAAATAATCACTAGATAGCGATAACTAGAGCCATAGATAGACCATAGCCTCCTTTATAATATTATAAAGCAGGTTATGGATAGACAAGCTGCATAAAGCTGTGAATTTTCTGTTTGAATTCTGAATTGGCTTGAGCCTTAGACTGGATGCACACGATCCATTCCGGGCCGTCCATCTAGAATGTGGAAATAAACACATTTGTTCAAATCATAATGCTTTGCTAATAGATATGATGGGGAAATAAATAATCACTTAAAAATAAATAGGCGCAGTCTACATAAAATTTGACAGAAAAACCAAAGAATGGACAAGCCAGCATTTATCGTTTGTATCCATCTTTAGTTACGGGCCCTATAATAGGCCTAATAAATCAATTAAATTGATATACTAACAAATTAACTAAAAAATTATGAATAAAATAATAAAATAAATGAGGATTTCTGAAATATTTCATAACAAAATTAAAAATAATTGCAACATACATTTATTTTCAAATTAAAAAAAAAGACAGAACGCATATGGTCATATAGTGTAGACTTGATTTATATTGACACTAATTTAGACAATTGCAAAGAATAAAAATGTATATATAATATGGTAATATGCTTTCTATTGACAATCAACTAACAGCTCTAAACGAATGCTCCATAGTATTTTTTGTTATAAATTTCTTATTTGCAGACTATAGCAAAAGATGAGTAATGTTTGAGCAAAACCAGTGGTTAAGGGGAGGACAAACTATTATAACATTAACATAAAGTGTACAAAATGTATGAAATAATAAATAAACTTTAACAGTATAATGGAATTAATTAAACAAAATAAAGTCTAATTAGAGAAATAAATAATTAATTATAAACAAACATGTATATAAAATCATAATAAATACGAAATATTTCCACATGAATAATTAATTAACGCAAATTTCATATAAATTACACACATTTCTGTACTGAAATTTTTTTGAAGCTAATACTGAACATTTTATATGAATATATGAAGTGTAAGTTATATGTATAATGTATGTATATTTAAGGCAGCAAATGGTACAATACAATGTAACAAATAAAATATTTTTGCTTCATAGCATCAGCAATCCAATGCAATTATATATACATATAGCATATCAAATATAACAAAAAAAAAAGTGTGCAAATTGATGCAATTTATGCAAATTTAAATAACAAAAAACAAAAACTGCAATGAAAACCACTCCTAAAAATTGCAGTTATACATTGTTGCTTAGGCAAATCTTATAAATCACCAAAACAATCACAATTTATACTAACTAAATAACAAAATCATTTCATATCACAGGAATTGACTAGTTTTTTTTTTCTTCTTTTGAATTATTTGTATTGGATGAAACAGAATAAATAAATAAATGACAGCCTATTAAATTAATACCAAATCAAAACAGTGTCAAATTCATAGTATTGTATGAACAATACCTTAATTGCAAATTCGTCATAAGACTTCGGATCTTTCAAAATATACCTACAATACTAAATGCTATTTAGAAAAAAAAAATTACACAAACACATATATTACACACTTATTGTGCAGCAAACATCAGCACCAAAATTTCTCTAAATCATTAGAAGAAAAAGCACAATTGCAACATGTTTTCCCAATATAATAATATCTGTGTACACATTATCCTATGAAACGTCTTTCTTGTACAAATTTGACTAGAAATACATTTAAGACACTTTCGTACCTACTAACAGGTGTAATTCAAAAATGTTTTCCCCACTTTTTTTTTTTTAGAAAAGATAAAAATTCAATATTTCTTAATGCATCGAGACGTGATTACAAGGTCTTTCGTGACAAAATGTCCAAATTATAGATATATCCATACTTCCAATATTTATATCCACAATTAAAATATAGATATGCCCGATTTAATTATGAAAATTCGAAATTAAAATTGTCGTTATTCGTAACTGAATTGTGGATATCAGGAATTGAATTACGGATACACAAAATTCAGCAATTTCGCCATGAATGGCCCTACATGATGGTCACGAATGATTAGACCAAAAGTGCAGACAGAAAACACGCCTTATTAAAAAAATATCAAATTAATCTTGAAAAGTTTGATTTGAATTCTTGAATATTATTCCATTCATAGGTTAATTTTATCCATTTCATTAGCACACAATTTTATACAACAGACCGTAAAAATCAAAACACAAGATGCTAATTGAGAATTAAATTAATAAAAAATATTTTAAGTTACAAACAGTATTTTTTTTTTTTCATCTTTCAAACCATATGTGCCTTTCGTTACATCATAATTCCGTTCGGTTTTGGTAAATACAACGTTGAATATGGCTGGCAGTGTACATAATACATGTAACAACTAAACATAAATAAATTCTTAAGCCTTTAACGAGATCGAGATCTCTCCTCTTTATATTTTCTTGTTACACTTTCATCCGATCGAATCTGTCTCGTTAAAGAAGACTCAAAGCGATCTTTGCACGTCAATTAAGGGTAGGTGGAAGGGAAAAGGAAAGAGAAAACTACGTCGATTGATACAAATTACTAATTATAACCTAAGCTTTTGCATGGCAATTAAGAGAGAGAGAGAGCTCACGACGTGTGTACATAATACTTAGATCACCAGATTCATTAAACTTGAGACGAGAATAACGATCAACACGAACAACGAGAATTAATAGGACTACTTGGAACCGGCTGTTCTAAATCGGCTCGATCCCAGTGTTGACGTTCCATCGCGTCGAATTTACTCGCCTAAAAAGTTCGATTTGGATGTAACAAAAAAAGATTAAAAAGTCTAATTACAGACAAAACCGTTTAACACGAAAGATATTTTCTATCCCGTCCCTCAGTATACGTTTCTAAATTTTTACCACGAAAAAAATTAAGAACCGGTTTTCTAAATTCGTTTTGAGATTTGAGTATCTTTTGTAAAACACCTTTTATATGCAAAAAAAAAACACAAATCAGTGGCCAAGTTCGTATGTATATCTATTATCCGGTTCCTTCAATTTCGTGTTAAGCGGTTTTCCACTATAGAAAAAACCTATTCATTTTAAATTACTAACCCGACGTTCTCTTTTTTCTCTGATATTACGTGCCAAAGTAAGAAAGGCTTCCTGAATGTTGATATTATTTTTGCAACTCACTTCAAAAAAGGGAATTTCAAAGTTTTCCGCTATCTTTAGTAGAAAAAAAAAATAAAAAACATGTGATCATCAGTTATACGTTTCACGTATTTCTGTCCGGACGGCGTAAATACCTTTTCTCCTCGTTCCATTTCGAGAGCTCTCGCGGAATCGGGAGCATCGCATTTGTTTCCAACTAAAACTTTGACCACATCCGGAGAAGCGTTCTGAAGACGTTTAAATTAAAATGATTCAATGAAAACCGATTCAGTTACAATTGTTTTTTTTTTAAAACGACAAAGTAAAAAATTACTATAAATACCTCTTCAATGTTCCGTAGCCAATAAGACAAATGATTGTAAGAATCTAGATTTGTAATGTCGTACATCAAAAGTATACCCTAAAGTAATTAGATCAACATGCAAATCTTTCAAAATAAGCTTTTTATGTAAATTTAAACAATAACCCAACTTTAAGCAGACGGTATTTTTTAATTCTTTAATTACTTTTTAAAGATACCAAAATGAAAACTATTAAGTGATTCAATTACCATTCTAGTTTCTAAACTTTCTGTTCTATTATTCATCGATATATCCAACATTGTGACGTCCCATACATATAGAAGTCATGACGTCACTAGATAAATCGATAAATAACGGACAAACAGACTTTGACATGCTTGTCTTGCAAGTTGCACACTTTACTGGGAATGTATCGCACTCAAAAATTCCGTTCCCGCTATGCTGGGGTTCATGTGCAATGAATTACCGAAGTTGCACTCTCATGAACATCTATAGAAGTAGTACCTCAACCACCCCCACTCTGAATCGGCATATCAGTTGTAGAACACATTGTACACAGGAAACGAAGACATGCTTGTCTTCCACACTTCACACAGGCAATTAGAAATCGGGACAAACAGAAGTTGGCTCCGCCCTTTTTATGACGACCGGCAACTTCTAATTGGTTTGTTGTGTGGTTCGACGTTGAAAAGGGCGGTGCATGTGACGTCAGACTACATAACCAACCAATTAGAAGTTGCCGGTCGTCATAAAAAGGGCGGAGCCAACTTGTGTTCGTCCCGATTTCTAATTGCCTGTTTCATGAATTTCCATTCATTTTATCAGATTAAACAAACCCAAGATTTTTTTTAAAATAAAATAAAATATAAAATAAACATAAATAATATAAAATATGTACGGTTACCATTGCACCACGGTAATAGGCCGTGGTCAGTGTCCTAAATCTTTCTTGACCTGCAGTGTCCCTATATAATATACATAATAATATGTAAAATTAATAAAAACCAAATCCACGTGCACTTTCAACAGGGAGGGAAGCTGATTCTACCCTCCCGTTATTTACGCCGTTTTACGTCGGCATAGTCTATACGGGGCAAAACTTGACCGACTTGCTAATTTTTTGTATATATGCAGGCCAGTGCTGCAAGACGTGTGCATATTGCCACTTAATATTATATATTTTATATATATATTAAACCAGGTCTGTGTGTGTGTGTGTGTGTGTAACATCGGAATTTATATAAATTTAAATGAATGAAACGCTTTTTTTTCTCAAGGTCAACTAGATGTTGCACACTCCCCATCCAAGAACCCCATGATATTAAATTGGAGAGGGGAAAAGGTTGGAAAGTGTAGAAGGGGAAGTGAGAGAGAAACGTGAGAGGGGGAAACTGAAATTGAAAGGAAAGGAGTAAAAAATTAACAAACGACGCGCATGCGCACACCAGAGAAAATGAAAAACTCATTTTCTCTTACAAATATAAAAAGGGGAGGGGATAATAGTAGCAAAATTAAACTACAGTTTATCACAGGCAATTGTGCGGTTTGTGCCCAGCATTAGAATTTCTTTTGCTCCGCCCTTTTATGAACGTCATCAATTTCTAATTGGGTTTGTTACTTGGTCTGACGTCATAAAAGGGCGGAGGAAAAGAAATTCTAATGCTGGGCACAATTGCCTGTGAATTTTGCTCCCATCATTTATGACGGGTTACCCCACTAGTAAATTAGGTTTTGATGGATATATTTATATTTGCAAGAAATTTGAAAAAAATATGCACAAACTCTAGTTATAACATATGTATATACTGATTGTAATAACCCCTTGCACCCCCCAAATGGCGTCTTATGACTGCAGCTAATTATTAATTAATAAATGCATCAGACATTCGATTGTTTATTGTTGCTTTTGTTATATAGTCATATATTTCATTTTACATATAAAACGCACTAAATACAATTTACTTTAAAAAAAAAACAATGTATATATTTATCAATTTTTATTTGCATATAAATTTGTGCCTTATTATTAATAAGTATTAGATAAAAATAATATTTTTTGCTTATTAATAAATACTACTTGACAACTACTCTTAACGTGTGGCCCCAAACAAACGAAAGGTTGAGTAATGAGGATCGCCGCTTTTCAGACAGGCAATTACAAACAGAGATCGACAGACGTTTGCTCCGCCGTTTTTATGACAAACAGCAACTTTAATTGGTTGGTTAGGTTGAAAAATGCGGAACATGTGACGTCAGACTACATAACCAACCAATTAGAAGTTGCGTTCGTCATAAAAAAAGGCGGAGCAAACGTCTGTTTATCCCGTTTTCTAATTGCCTGTGCTTTTTTTCAGGGGCTTCAATTGTTTTGATCACGTGACGCTAAACTAGTCACACGATTGGCTGAGCGAGCGGCTAACCTAGATTCTGACGTCACAACTTTCCACTTTCAACTGTTTTTTCAATGGTTTTATTGCCGGTTGTTTGTCGTTCACATCGGGAACAATAATTACAAATTTAAGATTTGGATCAATTGAAGAAAAAAGGTAACTTTGTAATATCACCTCCAGCGATGAAAACAATTTATAATAGTTGTCAACTTGTCGTTAAGTTTTGATCAGAAGATTGGCGGTTCGATCTTTTTTAGAAGGTCGAGAAATTAGTTTTAAGAAGCAGATTTTTGTTCTACCTTATCAGCCTTTCACATTTCTCCTAAACCAACCATTGTGTGAAGTAAAGCAAAAATCTGCTTCTGTTTTCCCAACCACGTGATTTTGCGTTTTTGTTTCAATATGTCACATATTGAAACAAAAACGTATTTGATATTATCCTAGTAGAGCTACTTAAGGCCAATCTAACCAAAATGAGTACAAATACGTAAATATTTTTTTTCGGCGCAAACACCAATTAAGCTTATGCGGTGGGGGGGGGGGGGGGCTGAGGGGCCCAGCCCCCAGTCTGGTACAATTGGCAGATTGCATTTAAAATATTTGTACTCAAGATTAACAAAATGCTTTCTAAAAGGTATAGTTTATTCAAATTGGCGAAGAAGGGCGCGTATTCTAGGTTTGTTCTCAAAAACGTAATTTAGCAAACGCTTGTGACGTCGTAAGGGTTGAATAAGTTCAACGCTTGTGACGTCGAAAGGGTTGAATAAGTTCAACGCTTGTGACGTCGAAAGGGTTGAATATGTTCAACGCTTGTGACGTCGAAAGGGTTGAATATGTTCAACCCGTCTGACGTCACCACTGTCATCTTACAGTGAGCCCCAACTATAATGTTGTAACCGATTTTATAAAATATCGTTATAATTTTTTTTTTCAGTAGTCATAATATGGAAGTCGCTGATTTGATTGATCAGATACGTTCTTCGTATACTGCAATTGGAAAACACTTGACTGTAATACAGGAATTTGCTCGCATGTCCGAAATGTTCTCTACGGATGAGCATCATATCGACTGCCTAGATTACGGACGCGATTTACTTATGGAGACTGAGGCTGTCTTTCGCAATATTATCACTGAAGTACTGCCACCGAAAAATGGTGCGAACCTGAAGATAACTGTGACTAATGAATATATAGAAGAAGTAGACTTCAGTGATATGCCACCGCTTGAACCAATCGAATCCTCACCAAAGTCGAATGATGAAAAACATCAGAACAACCAAAAGTAAACGAACCTTCCTTTTAGATTCTAGTTTTATTTATTGAATTTTTAATCTCTTGTTTCATTTAAAGACGTCATTACTACAGACGTTCTCCAAAAGGTACAGGAAGTTCTTCAAAAAGTACCGGAAGTTCTTCAAAAAGTGCCGGAAGTTCTCCAACAGATACCCAAAGTCCCGGAATAAGAAATAAGAATCATCGCAAGAAGAAATAGGAAAAAAATACCAGAAAATGTCTTTTCTAAAATTATTTCTTAATCATAATTCTTTTTCATTGTCATTATTTTTGCTTTATAATTTTCATTTCTTCGTTTATTTACTTTGAGAACTATCAGTTTTCTCTGTTAATTAGTTTGTAATTTTTGTTCTACATTCATTTAAGGTGAAAATATTTCATGTTAATTTTTTTTCTTCCAACAAGTGTATTAATAAAAATACTAACCAAATTTGTAATTTAATGGGAGTTCCATCGAGATTGATTATTTTTTGTTTGAAATCTATACCTTTAAAAAGAAAGAAGAGAAATTAGGTTAAAATAAAGAGATTCAAATTTAATTTCGATTAAAATTTGCATAATTTAATCTCTAGAAACACTTATGTCGTTCTTAAAATCAAAAAAAAAAAAGCAATCGTGCTTTGCGTTAGCATTAAAGCCGAATTTAAGGGGTTACTTTTACAATTGCTAATTCTAACTTCGCTCGATAGAGGCGCTGCATACAAAGTCAGTAAAAAAAATCTATAAATCTCATCAGACGCGATTACGTATCAACGCAAAGACCGAGTAAATCACTAGAAACGATATCAGCGCTTCTAGCGGCGGATAATTTACGCAATTTAAGAAACAAAAAAGCGCATCAACAACAACCTGTGTACAAAATCAATCGGAAAAACCGATGATGCAATGAATCTTACATGCGATGACGTCATAAATGCTCATCCACAATAATTAATTTAAGAAATAAATTATTCGTTTCGTTCTGAAATTTTCTATACTTACCTATTGTTGAAATGTAAGTATCGTAATACCTTTCATCACAAAACCTATGTACTATACACGTCTTACCAACATTACTGTCGCCTAGAACTAAAATCTTGTACGTAGCTGCAAAATCAACCGCCATCACGTCAAAGACACAAAAATACAACTGACACAAATTCAATGAAATGGACGGAACCGGTTCAGAACACAATGGAGAATCCAACGAAGCAATATACTTTCATACTTGTCTTCTACATGCATCACATAGGATTCAAGTGTCCTTTTTGGGGCCAATTGAAGAGAAAAAGATTCTAGGACACAATATGGACACGCCCTAACAGTGATGTCAAGAGCTAATCAATTTGACTCCATTTATTCCCTACTCGATTGGCAACTTTTCCCTTTTTCAGTAATATTTTTTTCAAACTCTTAATTAGGTCTTTCAAGTGAAAATGAACTAACTGTAAGCAGAAGGTATTTTTTTTCTATTATTTTGTCTTTAAAAAAAAGTTTATTTTGAAAGATATCAACATGAAAATGACCTCTTCAAAGATTGAGCTATACCCATCTAGTTTATAAAACACTTTCTAGTTTCCACTAATCATCCTTCTGGTGCGTAAACCATTTTAACACATTTGAAGAGAAATGACAGTTAATTAAAACATATACCAATTCATATTTGCTTATTTATTTCAGCACAAAATTACTTGATGACATTTTCTTTTTATTCAATGACAAGTACTCAGTTTAATTCAATAATTCTGATGTGATAAACAGGAGATTAACCAGGAGGCCAACCCAACTGGCGCTTACCCAAAACGTGTAAGTGAAGATGGTAAACAGACTGAGCTCCGTCTCGGCCATCGTTAACCACCAAACGGAACCCATTATCTAGATTCTGCTCTTTAGCCACTTTAACTGCGACCATCATCAAACGTCCCAACAACTGTATACACCCAAAGAACAACCGATTGCTCACCATTAACTCTTTATATACCTTTATCATTCATTAAAAAAGACCTGTTCGTCGACATCATCAGCTTGAGACAGCTGAGGAATCGGTTTCCGAGGGATTATGAGGAAGTGGACCGGGGCTTGAGGATTCACATCATGAAATGCGACGCACTGTAGACAATAAACATAATAAACCACATGAGATTAAATCTAAAATGATACAAAAGCAAATAACTGCAAGCAAATCGATGACGTCATTTTTTTTTGTATGCGGAGATCAACTGAAGTTTGTGCTAAAAAATAAGTTCTTTCGGCTAGTTTTAAACTGAAATCAACTAGAATCAAAACTAATTACGGTCGTTTATTACCTGGTCGTCCTCATAAATAAACTTTGTCGGTATTTCACCACGAAGAATTTTACCGAAAATCGTATCGCCTCCGGGTTTTGCCGCTTGCGCTTTTTCAACCTCCGCCATCTTTCAGTAATTTCGCAAATATGTAAATCAACACGAATATATAGAGGTAGTTAAACTAAGAACTCTGCAATTTACATAAGTTTTCTATTTATAGGAACATAATATAACGCTCTGGCCTAAATCCATAATGGAACTCTAACCTTAAAGTACAATCCGTGTCACTACTAAGTATGGCCAATAGATCGCGCCACCTCTACTTAGAGCTACGTATCTCCTCAGTTTCATAGACTCAATTTCAAAATCGCCTTCTTTTTAACAAAATACAAAGTTCTCTTTATAAAAAGAGATAAATAGAAAGACAAAAGAAAGTAAAATGACTAAAAAGAATCTTGCAGAGAGGGTGCACAACTAATGTTCACTCACAGGACGTTTCTTTCTAACATGAAGTTGAGCTCCCTCTATATACCGTATTTGACGTAAATAAGTCCTGTGACCAGCGACGGAGAAGAATTTCTCCTCCCTATTTAGTGAATCAACGTCACTTCCGTAAATGGCACGCTAAATTTATAAAGGTAAAACAACTTTTTGTAAGAAAGAAACGCCAAAAGTGAGTGAAAAATCGTATGCTTTTCGAAGCTAGAAAAAATACATCTTGCCAAAAAGAACAGCAAAGATGTAAATTTAGTACTGTATGGCAAGTAATCTTTAACAGGGCCGACATTAAGCATGAATCTCGTACGTCCTATATTTGTATAGTAACTGAAGCTCTAAATACAATTTACGCCATCTATTGGATACAATAGATGCTCAAGAAAAGAAATACTCAATAAGAAAAACTTTTAGTTGAGTTACCTCTTAGTTACCGTCTTGGTAAATGGCTTTTGATGTCACTTCCGGCTGCAAGTGACGTCATTTGTTTACAAATCTTGTTCATTTTTTTTTTTTTAGTTCTGTTTGTTTTTGTTTTTTATTAGAATTAATTCTTTCGCAATGAACTTTAAACTTTTAAATTGAGACCACATTATAGTTGAGTTGTTGTTTTTTTCGAGTGTCATGCAATTTAAAAGAGTAAATAAACGATGAAACTAATCGAAGCGAAAATCGTTGTTCTTGGTATGCAAGGTAATAATGACGAAATGAAACTTTATAAAACTTATTTTATAATATTGGAATTACCGTCTTATTATTATCTTATGATCAAGTAAATACTATGTTTGATATTGTGTTCATTCTAAGCCAGATGTCACAATAGCTCTACTTCACTCATTGACACTTAAAAGAGGACGGCACAGAGAGAGAGTCTTACAAAAGAAGATCAATTTTCTGCAAAGAAAATAACAAAAATACGCAAATTCAAACTGTTGCATTTTCTAGAAAACTTAATGAAACTGTAGGAAATCTGCATAAAATTATTAAAAACTGTGGAAATTAAAAGAAACTTATAGGAAACCTAAAAAAAAAATACAATAATCTGCAGAAAATTCTGATAATGTGGTAGGAAATTACTGATTTCTGCAACGGAACTAATTGCTAAAACACCTTTGGACATTTATTTGAAACTAAGGTGCATAGATTATTTTCATGATATCTTTGAAAATAATCGTAGTCTAGTATATACATACGTTTATCGTAGAATACTTTTATGCAATAAATAAAAAAAAATTGACATAATTATTTTTGTTAATTTAATGGAAACAAAATTATCAAACAAACACCAGGAGCTCCGAAATCTCACAGCGACTATCGGGACCCCTCAGCTGATATAAAAGAACCATTGGATCTTCTTCGGTCTCCATAATTTATGTGCACAATCTTAATATTAACCTGTTTTTTGTTGTTGTTTTTTAAATTAAAGGTGTTGGAAAGACGAGTATCATCAGTAGATACACTGGAAAAGTTTTTAATAAACATGTTAGCCCAACAATTGGAGCAACTTTCTTCTGTTGTTCACTGTAAAGTAACACCATTCGGACTCGTATTATAATTTATAATCGAGTATTAAGTTTTCTCTTGACTTATTTTACAGAACTGTTGACGACTACAGAGTTAAACTAAAAATTTGGGACACAGCTGGTCAAGAAAGGTTTAGAGCAATGGTATATATTTCTTAATCGTCGTTAATTTATATATTAACAAGTCATTAAAGTTAATTGTTTACATTGAATCTTAATTAAGGCTCCAATGTACTATCGGAATGCTAACGCGGCTTTCTTGGTCTACGAGATAACATCTTACGAGAGTTACATGGACATGAAATCGTGGGTCGAAGGTAATTTAAGTCTTAAAACGATTCAATCTGAATCGCAAAACTTCAAAAGTGAGATCCTACATTTTTACTGTTTTCAGAACTTCAGCGTAACATCGAGGAATACGTTTTCATTTGCATATTGGGTAATAAAGCAGATATGATCGAACAGCGCAAAGTGAAAGCTGAGGAAGCACAAGAGTACGCAAATACGATCGGAGCTTCTTTCATCGAGACTTCGGCAATTACCAACGACGGTAATAATATAATAATAAATTACCTTGTCGCCTCGTTATTTCAGAAACTTGTGATGTGAACAGGTATCGAAGCGTCGTTTCTGGAATTGACTCAAGGTATAATAAAAATGAGTCAAAACGCATCGGCAGCTGGAATAAGGTTATTCCATTCAGTTGGATGCGGTCTGTCTCCTCCTCCGACTCCCGAGCCCATCGATGTGCCTTCGAAAGAATCTGTATTTCTTCAGACACCTTCTCCACCGGATAAAGACGAGAAACCGACGTTTTGTTGTTAACTTTATAGTTATGTGAGGTACATAATTATGTGCAGCTCTTTAAAAATATGCAAAAAAAGTGAGACGTGAACAAAATCACAAAATGTGATATTTTGAAGTGAAACAAATTGATTTAGTTTTTTTAAACTTAGTTTGGATTGAATTTCATTGTTTTTTTTATTACAGTGGAAACTGTTTAACACGAATTGGAATGAAATAGAAAATTCTCTTGTGTTTAAAGAATTTTTGTGTTATTTTGTTGTTATTTCGTCTTATCAAGTTTTTCGTGTTAAGTGAATTTCTTATTAAAAGAAAAGTTTATCCTGTTCGAAGTGACCGAAACAAAAATATATTTCGTGTTATCCGATTTTTCGTCTTAAAACATATTTTCCTGCTATATTCTAAAGGACCGGACTAAAATATATTTCGTGTTAAACGGTTTTTATTGTGTATGTAATTTGACTAGAATAATGACGGTATTCTAAAATATAGCAAAGTGAAACTTAAACAAAGCTAAACTTAAAAACTTTTCATAGACTTTCACTTATAAAGATGTTTTCTCTTACATTATGTTTTAAGTTTAACTTTTTTAAGCCGTGTTTCAGGTAGTTTCACTCTTATCTCCTCAGAATGATCTAATTTTACCATTCGGAATGTTTTTATTCTCAAGTCTTCCAGTATTAAAACCATTTTACCTGACGACTATTGGTGACTTTCAGTTCCCGTGGTACTTCCTTTACAACGTGTTTCCTTGTTCTTAAAATGAAGCAAATGTTCTGTATACTAATAAAACAAGAGACGTTCCTTGGTATTTTTTTTAATAAATCGCACAGTTGATTTTCATATAATTGAACTCATTTTTTTTTGTATTTGTGGCCTCCTTCAAGTGCACAAGAAAAATAGATTCAGTCATTTTTTTTAGATTTTAAAAAACAAAAAAATTCTAATTGTAAAACACAAAAAAAAAAGAAATACATTTTTTTTGCGAAAATACTAAAAGAATCAGAAAATAAAACGTTGAAGAACAACAAAATTTGTGTGGATTTTACATAATATTAACAATAATTCTTTACGGGGTACCACATTTGGACTTGTCAACGTTTATTTTTTTTTAAAATGTAGTGTAGACAATATACATTATATAGAACTTTCGTTATATTATATATAATTATATTTATATATTTATAAGAGGCAACATTTAAAAACAGTAGTAGACATTGAAAGAAAATACAACAGGTACTTCATGATTGAGTACTACTGGTGTACTGTTCCAATTCCTGAGCGATCTTGGAAATATCATCGACGTAACTCAGATCGTCGAGTGTCGTCTGAAGCATATCCTGAAACTGATCTTGAGGCAAGTCCAAAGACTCGCTAAGGTTTCGAACCTGCTCTCCATTGTACGGTTGATGCTGATGCTGTTGCGATGATGGTGGTTGTTCACCTTTACCACCACCACCACCGACCATTGGCGAGTAATTAGTGCACATGGGAGGTCCCATGCCACTACCATCAAACGAGAAAGTGTGCTGACCAATGGGCGTTGCAGGATACGACCTCGACATCATAACGTCGTTATATGGAGAATCAACCTGTTCAGACTGTTGAATGGCGTTCTCTAGCATCTGATAGATGGGAACTGATCGGCACCGGTTTGCTGCAATGGCGTCTAAAATTGGAAGCGATGGCGGTTTCTTTGCGACACGCCCAACGTGGGTAACATGCGTCAATTCGGATGGAGTCATAGGTGGTGGATTCACCAACATCTGTCCCATAAAAATGGGATTTGGATGATGGTGCACAGTGGCTCCCATAGATGCATGTCTTTGTCTAGATGCCAACCGTGGATCGATTTGGGCTTGTCTCTGTGGCACACCAGTTGGCCAACTGGAACTTTGCTGAAGAGAAGGATTTCGTGCCACATCTCGAGACGCGACTCCTCCATGTTGGTATTTCGGTTCTTGCATCATTTGCCACTGAAGATCGTGTCCACCTCCTTTCGATTGATCCTCCATCGTCGCCTCTGTCATCGACTGAAACTGCCGCTGAGTAGGCGGAGGCAGTGGTAACGGTGAAGATCCCAGCATTGGTTTTCCAAATGGAACTGTCTGATCAGTTGAGCTATTCACATCTTGAATGGTATTTACCGAACAGTGAGACACCATTGGAGACATTGGAGCCGATCGTGGACTGTTTGGAGGAACACTCGAATTAGAGTTATGACGAGAACGCATGTGTGGTGTATCACCCACAGAAGGCAAAGTAAAGTGTCCACTAGTCATAAAGTTTCCCACAGAATCCATGTCGCAAATGCCGCCGCCACCACCACTTCCATTGCCGCCTCCTCCTCCTCCTCCTCCTCCTCCTCCAACTACTCCTAGCTCCAGAGGCGACATTGGAGCACTTCCTGGAGACATCATAGCCATGCCAATATCGGAAGCATGTCGAGACCGCGAGGCGACGGCCGAGACGGAACCGGCGGAAGAATATATTAGTCCACTACGTGGTACATTTTGACTGGAGTTGTGACGAGATCGAGAAAAATGGACCGGTGTCGGATGTGGAGAGGCAAACGGCGAGGACAAACACGACATCTGTTGTTCCATCGTATAAATAGGATGGGGAGTTGCCCTTGGTGTGCCGAACGTAGACGACGATGCCTGTCCAGAATTGTGTCGTGACCGGCAGTGAGAAGACGGAGTACTTCGAGGAGAAACGAAAGGACTCGTGGTTGCGCTCACCGACTGAGAATGTGCAGCCAGTGCCATAGACCGTACTGCAGACATGGCATGATTCACCCCACCTCCACTTCCATTATTTGATGGAGCATTTGTAGAAAAAAATAAAGGAGAATGCGAAGCAGAATGAGTCGTTGAACATGTCTCTGGAACAGGTGTGTTACGCGGCGAAATGGGCATAAAATTGAAAGCTCGACGGCGAGTGTTTGGGCTCGGAGGGACTGACGACTGGCCACATCCAACGTTCGAAGAAGCATAACTAGGCACCACCGTGTACGAACCACCGTTGTATGGTCTGAAATCGGGCGTCATCTGTTGCTGTGACCCCAAATGTCTATCATCTCCCATTAATATACCGTCATCAAAATGAATCGAACGAGAGTTCATCATCATTTCGCCCTCATTGTTCTGAAACAACGGACCGATATGACAACCAGAACTACTGTCACTTGAGAACATGTGTTCGTCAGGAACTCTCAGAGGTTTCACCATTCCAAAGTCTCCTTGACTCCAGACATCTTCGTGTGACGACATTTCGGTTTCATAAACTAAATTGCTGGTATCTTTTTCCACCAATGAAACATTAACATCTTCAGAGTTTCTATTTTGTCCATACTGTTGAGACTGTAGTACTGTGGCCGATGTGGGAACTTGCGGTGAATTCGTTCTGGCAACTGTTACAGGCGACTGCATTCTGGACGATGCATGGCTCAAACATGTATCGGACATCATTCCGTCTCCTTCAATAATTGCACCGCTTACACACTGTTGTTGCTGTTTTCTGTCACTCAACAGCAGCCGCAACGTCGGCATCGTGTCGGCCGACGATGGTCCACTCGTCGTCACAATCGGTTCTTCCTTCATGGCGTCACCACCAACTATTCCAACTTGCTGCTGCTGTGAAGCTTTTTGAAGATTTCGTTCAAGAAGGCGCCGCAATTGGGAGAGTTCGGTAGATTGCGGACTGGTGTCGGACAAATGGCTAGGCCTCTTGGGAGATGTAGGCCTACTTGGTATGTGAACGTCTTCTTCGAAGTACTGAAGCAACTCCTCTTCCTGATCAGTGGACGGAGCACCTCCTCCCAAATACTCCATCCACGCATCGTTCTCTAATGTACTAATGCTCATTTCTCCCTGTGGACTATCTGTGTTTTTAACGTTGCAAACGGGAAATTTCAAAAGCGTAGCAGATGATTCACTTATACATTCAGTTGACTGCAAACACGGTCGCTTTTTCTTGACATTAAGTCCTTCTTTTGGCTCCATTCCTCTCTTATGTTTGCGTCTACCTCCTTTTGTATATGATCTGCTTCCATTATCCACCGAGGGACACTTGGATTTGCCGACAACGTCACTCGTGGCCATCGTTTCGACAAGAATGGACGACGTTTCAGTCTGAGCTAACGATGAGGACGCTAATTCTGATGAGAATCCATCCGTGACAGTCAATTGAGATCCAGCAGGAGTGACACAAGATGCGCCCTCCCGCCCGTTTCTGTCATCGCAAAGGACAACTCCTCCTCCTCCTCCTTCGGTATCGGTCACTTCTCCTCCGATCGTCCTACCATCGTCCGAACTCGAACTTCTACTTACTGGCTTTGGCTGTATAGGTTTGTACTTAGGTTTCACTTTACTTCCGGCTCCATTATTGTTGTTGTTATATTCAGACATGGCTGGAAGTGTGCCGGAAATTTGCGGGAAAAAAATGATGCTCGTCGGAGGCAGGCACATTTTTGGGCTCTGGCCACTTTTCATGCGAGGAATAAGAACTTTACCCGCTTTATTTGTTTCTGACGACGAACATAACAAGTCAGTGACACTCGTCTGAGGCGCTGAACAATGTCTATTTCCTCGCGACAACGTAATTTCGGAAGATTGAACTGGCCTACAAGAAAGGGAACCGTTCTCAAGAGAAGACTTAGGTCTCCGCGAATCCACCGCTATAGTTTCACCACCTGCCGATTTTCGTCGAGTGGCCGAAGATCCGACAGACTTCTGAAAAAACGAAATCGGAGTTCCAGATCTAGCGCCCGACATCCGACGACCACGAGACACACAAACAGATGCTGACAACGACAAAGAACTTTTATCTAAATTAGAAGACGGTTTCAACTTGTCTCCTCCAACTGACAACTCGGAATCGAGACTGGTTTCGTGCGATTCACTTTCTGCAACAGAAACTGAAGAAGATGTGGATAAGAGCATACGAAGATTTTCATTTTGTGTTTTTCCAAGTTGACTTTTACGTCCCAACTTTGGAGACGGTTTTTCGACTCCTTCTTTTCTTCCAACTTGATTCCGTTGTTCCGATAATTTCTTCTTCTGTTCGCGTATTTGCTCTCGTTCGTGTAGCTTCCTCTGCAACTGAAGCTGTGTTTCTCGGTGTTTATTACTTGTACATTGATTCTTAAGCAAGCAAGATTGGTTTCCTGCAAAAACAACAATTCAAGAATCGTATATTAAGATGTCTTTGAGTGTTTACAGGCGAGCGACTTTTTGTGGTCGAGTTCGACTACAAAAAAGTAGTTACATTAAAACTTACCCAATCCAACACTCGACAAATACGACAGCAAAGAAAACGCAGCAACAGAACGGTTATTAACGTAAGCATTTTCAACGAGATGACAAGCAAGTTCTTTTAAATTCGAAAACTTTTGCCCCAACAGTTTTTCGGCCCATTCTCGAACCAAATGAGAGGAAACTCCGGTCAACTCGGGATCGATCGAATCACCATCTTCACAATTCTGTAATTTATGTAATAAAAAAAAAGATTCCGGTTCTTTAAAATGTAAATAATTCATCTTTTTGCAAATTGCAGGCGATTTTTTTTTTCTCTACCTCTTCATGAGTTAAGCTGAGATCTGGCAACTTGGGTGAATCTAAAAGAACCTTTTTTCTAAGACCCGCGTAACAATACCTAGAATTCCCTCGAGTTCCCAACCTTCTCGGTCTAACACCCGCAAACACCTGTTTCATAACTTTGCCAAAGTCAGCCGTAGACAATGGTTTCATCTTCACCCTCTGACAGAACTCACTGAAGAAGAAAATATCGTTATTTAGAATTATTTGACGAATTTATTGACCGTCCTAATTACCAGTAACCATCGTAAACTTCTTGCTTTGGCAGTGAAACTTCGGGATCTTCCTCAAGATGGGTTTGAATCCAAGTCACAGTTTGAGTCACTTCAAATCGATTCCCAAGAGAACTGATGAATGCTCTAATGCAAAAAAGTACAAGTTTATTTTCATAATTTATGAACATTTTAATGAAAAAATACATATTTTAAAGATATTATTCAAGATATATTAAAAACTAGAAGAGTAAACAAATCGGCATTAATAATTTATTATTTATCTTTAAAAAATAAACTTCATAAACTCTCTTTTTTAAAAAAACAAAATTAAGAAACTTAAAATTGTTTTAGAAACTAGAAGGGTAGCTAAGCTCTATCACTTAAATGTATTTTCATGTTGATATCTTTCAAAATAAACTTTTTATAGAACATTTAAAAAAATATATCGTCTGCTTAAAAATGGGCCATTTTCAAAATCACATAAAAAGCTTACTTTGAAAAATATTATATATGAAATTACCCTTGAGTAATTGAGCTGCCCAATTTCTAAAATACATTCAAGTTTCACTCGATTTTGGCACCTGACAGACAGAATAATCAAAGAGTTCTAATGACGATTACACTTTAAACACTTGAACCTCTTTCATTAGTTGTTACATAAAAGTGTCCCCATCATTTTGATGCCATAAAAGCTAAACAACGACGAGAGTTCCACAGTTGAGCAAATAATTATTATTCGTAATGTACAGTACGACACATACTGTTTGAGTGGATCCACTTCCACGGTTGTTCCCGCTGGAAGTCTCAGGTACAAAAGTAGCTTTTCTAAGTCAGATAACTGCTGAACTTCACTCTAAAAAAGAAAAGAAAAACGCGGAAAAAAAAAAAACAACCTTATAATCATTGTTAAAATTACCACCTGTAAATTTCGTTTTTATGTATAAACAATCTCACCAGTATCCCATCAATCTTCTTTTTAGAATCTTCACTATAAAGAAACAAGAGAAAAAGTAAAACATCAATTTTTTTGTGAAAAGTTTTGAAAGTTTTGAAAAAAGTGAAAATAGGAACAAAAAAAAAACAAAAACAAGGAACAATACTTTGGGTGTCTTTAAAGTTCATTGACATTTAACAAAGGCCAATATTAATAATATTATTTGTTTTGAAAAATACTGTTATTATTTTATATGCACAAGTAAAATTGTTTGAAAAGACTTTGGACGTTTGTTCGTATAATGAATGCACAAAACTAAACCCCACTACACTCGTCGAATAAGAGCTCCTCGTACTTGAGTTCTATGTCATATGTGTGTTGTGTGGAGTCGGTTGTTATGAATTTATAACAAGTTTACTGCTGAATTCTAGACACAACTAAGTAACATTAATCCCTTTTTTAAATGGCGTGTTAAGTTTTGAAATAAAGTAGGCCTAAACATAACTGAAAAACAAAATTCCGTCATATGCGCTTCACTACAAAGAGCTGACTTAACTTACGAGCCTAATTACGGGGCCTAATTTTAATTTATATAAGACATATAGCCAACTAGAATTTCTTGGAGATCGTTTATTCTGGTAACCACCTTTATTAGACACCCCTTTAAATCAGGACTTTCGAAAACACTTAATAATATTAATATTAATAATAATAATATTAATAATAATAATATTAATAATAATAATATTAATAATAATAATAATAATAATAATAATAATAATAATATCAATAATATCAATAATAATAATAATAATAATATCAATAATATCAATAATAATAATAATAATATCAATAATATCAATAATAATAATAATAATAATATCAATAATATCAATAATAATAATAATATCAATAATAATAATAATAATAATATCAATAATAATAATAATAATAATATCAATAATATCAATAATATTAATAATAATAATATCAATAATATTAATAATAATAATATCAATAATATTAATAATAATAATAATAATAATAATAATAATATCAATAATATTAATAATAATAATAATATCAATAATATTAATAATAATAATAATAATAATAATAATAATATCAATGATATTAAAACGGAAAGATCGAAACAAAATATAAATGAAATAAACAAATCTAGAAAACATAAACCAAAAAGGAAATTTCCATGTATTTTCTAGTTTTTAAACAGAAAATTAAAAAAAAACCAAACACCTCACAACTCCAAATGCACTTAAAATTATTTTATAAAAACTAAACAGCTCTGTAGAAAAATTAATATAATTTTAAACAAAACTTGACAATATAATTAATATCTGAAAAAATCATAATAATCAAAACACGAAACATAATGTTTCGTGTTTTGATTATTATGATTTTTTCAGATATTAATTATATTGTCAAGTTTTGTTCATAATATTAGGTTAAATTTCTGAGAAGGTTGTGAGATTGCTCGGGTTTTAATTTTAAAAACTAGAAGGTACGCAGGAGTTTTCTTTTAGCGTTGTCTTTTCAGATATTATGTTGTCAACTTTATGTTGCACACTCCCCCCCCCCCCATCCAAGAACCCCATGATATTAAATTGGAGAGGGGAAAAGGTTGGAAAGTGTAGAGGGGGAGAGAAACGTGGAGGGGAGAAAAGTGGGAGGGGGAAACTGAAATTGAAATGAAAGGAGTAAAAAAAAGAAAAAATGACGCGCATGCGCACGCCAGAGAAAATGAAAAACTCATTTTCTCTTTCTAATATAAAAAGGGGAGGGGATAATAGTAGCAAAATAAAACTACAGTTTATCACGGGCAATTGTGCCCAGCATTAGAATTTCTTTTGCTCCGCCCTTTTATGAACGTCATCAATTTCTAATTGGTTTGTTACTTGGTCTGACGTCATAAAAGGGCGGAGGAAAAGAAATTCTAATGCTGGACACAATTGCCTGTGAATTATGAAATTAATGAAATTTAAAAAAAAAACTAGAATAAATATCCAAATAACACAACTCTTAAAAAGAAATTCCTGTGTACCTTTCTAGTTTATAAACAAAAAAAAACTAAAAATCCGAGCATTGAGAGAAAATATATAATGGAACACAAAATTTGGGCGAGATTTCAAGTTGTGACGGTTCATAATGATTGCCTCCCATAAGTAAATTTACCTGGACATAAAAGCAGGTGATTTCAATTGGAGGAAGGGAGGGTGGCCCGGTGGAGTAGGGCCACCCTACATTGCGCATTTATTAAAATATATATCACACTTTCATCGTGTAATTTCTTTTTTTTTATGAGAAATCGATTCACTGTGAAGATTACAAGAGAAAATAAACATAATTTAATTGACCCATCTGGCGAATTAAGTGGAGCCTTTAAGACTGTAAAATATACAGGGTGGCCTCACACTTTCGTCCAGAACATAGGACAGAACACTGTTATTCGCAAACAGTGCGTACAGTTTTACGAACATTTCTCTGTCACAAAGCTCGTTCGTTGTTCTGTTCGGCCCCGATCCATCAATTGTCGATTTTACCTGTCATATCAAAGGATGTTCCTGTTCGAGCCAAGAGTAGTTTGAACGTCTTGGCGAAATATCTTTCAGGAACATTCAGTCATTAGATAGAAAAAATTATGAGGTTATACCAACTGGGAACACGTTCGGGAATATGTTCTGTTCTGTTCTATAGTCTTAGATTCACCACCCTTATACGTAGTACACACCTGATAATTTAAATACATTTAAAAAATAAACGTGTTCTACAGAGCCCTGTTAAGGACAAACAAACAATATATCGAATTCAATTTATTCAGTTAATAATCTGAAAATATTGAGTTAATACTTAAATATAAATATATAAACTATTGACATTAAAATATTGATTTAGTATTTCAATTTAAAATATTAATAATATTTTTATTTGGTTCATGTTCTTAACTAGATTCCGTATAATTCACCCTAAACACATTTAATTTGGATTCATTTAACTCACAGGCAGTTAGAATTCGGTGAAAACTTCAGTTGTCTCCCCCCCCTTGTTATGATGACTGGCAACTTCTAATTGGCTGGTTATGTAATCTGACGTTGAAAAGAGGCGGAGCATGTGACGTCAGACTTCATAACCAGCCAATTAGAAGTTGCCAGTCGTCATAACAAGGGCGGAGACCAACTGAAGTTTTCACCTAATTCTAACAACCTGTATTTAACTCATGTGTGTACAAGGTATAAGTTGACGACACTCAAGGATGTTACAATTTATTCATAATACAATTATAGTTGTCTTTGATTCATTGCACATTTTTTGCAACATTATGACACAAGTCTTATTAATTGCTTGATTGTTTTTTTTTTTCTTTTTGTATTAATTGTCGTCTTTTTTTGCAAAATGAAAACTAAATTAAATGTTGGAGACATTTTTTTTTTGCAGAGTGTAACAAAGACTGTGGTTATAACCCCTGTATATATAAATTGAAATTCATGAGCCTCATATTACAGAGAAGAAGAAAAAAGCTAATAAAATTGTGACAATCATTCTCTACGATGTCACTGCTTGTGCTTGTTATAATTTTATAACGATCCTATTATGCTGTAGGCCTACACCAGTCAATGGCAAGCATGTATGACTCTTTGTCGTAGATTATGACAGTCTTAATATCTTTCTGTAATGACCCCGATATTTTCCCCCGATATATTCCCCCAATATTTTGTTTTATTTATAAAATGGTCAGATTATTAATTAGTTAAGAAACCTTTTAGTCTGCATATTTTTAAAAGTGCAGAACACAAGTGACCACCGAGCACAATGTAATAATGGTGGTATCCCTTTCGGTCGACAAGCCTCAGGGATTAGATTGGAGGCTAACAGTGACGTCAATAAAAAGTAATAGGGAGCGGTGAATGAAAGAGCTACCAAATAAAAATATAACCCTTTCTCCCTGGTGGCGCTGATCAAGCGCCAAATTGAACAAGCACCAAATTGAACAAACGCCAAACTGAATAAACGCCAAATGGAACAAACACCAAACTGAATAAGCGCCAAATGGAACAAACACCAAACTGAATAAGCGCCAAATGGAACAAACACCAAACTGAAAAAGCGCCAAATGGAACAAACGCCAAACTGAATAAGCGCCAAATGGAACAAACGCCAAACTGAATAAGCGCCAAATGGAACAAACGCCAAACTGAATAAAAGCCAAAAATTTGGCGGTTATTCAGTTTGGCGCTTATTCAGTTTGGCGTTTGTTCAATTTGGCGCTTATTCAGTCGCCCCTTCTCCCTAAATTAGCCTAACCCCCTATACTAACCAAACCGAACCGAACCTAACTATTTCGCTCCTCACCGCTCCCTATTACTTTTTTATTGACGTCACTGTTAGCCTCCAATCCAATCCCTGAGGCTTGTCGACCGAAGAAAATTTCGACTGAAAGGGAACACACCGTAATAATGGTCATCTATATTGCGTGCTTGGCTAAAACACTAAATTGTAGTCCGATAAAAGTCATTAGAAATGATAATTGAATTTCATTTATATGATTCATTTATTATATATGCATCATCAGCTGCTTGAATATATAATTATATTGGGGAGCTATATAAAATGCACGTAATAATGTATAAATGGTAACAAAACAAAGTTAAAAGTTTGATTGGAAGTTGAAACACCTGATAAATACACAGGCAATTAGAAATCAGGACGAACACAAGTTGGCTCCGCCCTTGTTATGACGACCGGCAACTTCTAATTGGTTGGTTATGTATTCTGACGTCACATGCTCCGTCCTTTTCAATGTCGAACCACATATACAAACCAATTAGAAGTTGCCGGTCGTCATAAAAAGGGGCGGAGCCAACTTGTGTTCATCCCGATTTCTAAATGCCTGTGATAAATACATGTATAAGCATGCAATTGCAATAACCAACGACATTCCGTGCCGAATATTCATTCATATTCTCTCTCTCTCTCTATCTATTTCTCTTATCTAAGTGTTCATATTCCTTCCTTCCATTGTCATATCAATTGATTATCGAAAATTCGAACAAACTTACTGATTAAATCTTTTGATTGCAATTCATATCAGTACCACTTTATCACAGTTTGATGCCCATAATTGGTGAAAACTTTTCGGAAGGTAAATGAGTGGTGCTTATGGCACAGTTCATCACTCAAATTGTGTAATACCATTAGATGTTTAAACCATGGGCGCCCACCCCCGCACATTTAGAGCCAAAATTTCTTATTTTATATTTTAAATGAAAATAAAATGCTTGAGATATTGTTTTAAGTAATTAGAAAAATGCCAGAACCTGCAATTTTATTTTTTTTTTTTTTAAAAAAGAAGTGTTTCCACCGAGTTTCAATGTATTTTTACCCAGGGCACAGAATAAGGAGAAGAACAGAAGGGGAAACTCTCGTGCGGCGTCTTTGAAGTTGCTGCGACAGAATTTCATGACCTTGGACTGAAAACTTCTCTTATTTTAACCGGTTACTTGAAAGCCGCCATTTTAGAATGTATTACTGCATATGTGAAAGTAATACATTTCAAAATGGCGTCAGCCGCAGCACCACAGAACAGCGACTAATATTCTGGGGCGGCGCCGCACATGCGCAGAACAATTCTGTCACAAGTTAATTGCTCAGTTTCCCTTCTGTTGCATTCTCCTTATTCTGTGCCCTGGGTAACTCAAAGAATGATATTTTGCCAGAACCCCACTTTAGAGAAATAATATGACTTATATGCCTAAGTGCATTTAAGACTACTTTCAGCAGGATCAGAACTTTCCCTTCACTGTGTCGATTCCCCATATATCTTGAAATGTTTGAGCAATTCCCCCCCCCCCCCAATCAATAATATCGATCACTCTGTACAGATCGATATACAAAGCTTATATCAGATAACTAAAAGGATAAACTAAAAATTCTAAACAAGGGTTTTCTATTTGTACAGTGTTAAATTTCTATTGTGAAGGATGTGAGGCAGGCAATCATTCGAAAGGGTTGGTTGTACATGGAGAGTACTTTTTTCTATTCAATTTCAGCCTTCAATTTTCTTTTGAAACATGACAATGTATATCGATTTAAAATATGATCGATATTATAGGTGCGGAGAAAAGACTTTCACACCAATATGAGAGACAGGCAGTTCTGCCCAACATTAACTTTTCGTTTGCTCCGCCCTTTTATGAGCGTCAGACCAAATATCAACCAATTAGAAATTGAAAAAGTCTATCTGACGTTAGATCAAATAACAAACCACTTAGAAGTTGCCGTTCCTCATAAAAGGGCGGAGCAAACGATTGCATCTTGCCGAGCACACTTCCCCTGTCTGTGTGTCAATTCCCCCACTTTCTGCATAATGTAGTCATTTACAAATTTAGCCATTGTCATTCCTCACCGTTCCCTTCAATTGAAACAATCCCGCGGGCGCCGCCGTATGTGTAACCCCTTTTTACTTTCCCCAACCCACCCTTTCAAAAAGAAACAATTAATGAAGGTGGCATATAAAAATTTCTATTAAAACTTGAAAACAAAAGTTATATATTCACTTATTATTGTAACGTTGCTTTTGTGTAAACATTTTGTTTAAACAGCAAATAAGGTTTCCTTCTGAAGCTCAAACAATTCAATCAAAATTTATTATTTCTTGACTAGTGGGGTAACCCGTCATAAATGACGGGAGCAAAATTCACAGGCAATTGTGCCCAGCATTAGAATTTCTTTTCCTCCGCCCTTTTATGACGTCAGGCCAAGTAACAAACCCAATTAGAAATTGATGACGTTCATAAAACAGCTGAGCAAAAGAAATTCTAATGCTGGGCACAATTGCCTGTGATAAACTGTAGTTTAATTTTGCTACTATTATCCCCTCCCCTTTTTATACAATGTATTTGAAAGAGAAAATGAGTTTTTCATTTTCTCTGGTGTGTGCATGCGCGTCATTTTTTCCTTTTTTTACTCCTTTCATTTTAATTAAAGTTTCCACCTCCCACTTTTCTCCCCTCCACGTTTCTCCCCCCCCCCTTCTACACTTTCCAACCTTTTCCCCTCTCTAATTTAATATCATGGGGTTCTTGGATGGGGAGTGTGCAACATATAGTTGACCTTGAGAAAAAAACTGGTTCATTTATTTAAATTTATATAAATTCTGACGTTACACACATACAGACCTGGCTTAATATATATATATAAAAAAATTGTGCACGTCTCTTTTCAAACTACTCTCATCATCATCATGAAGACAGGCATCTGTAGACAGCTTCAGAATTTCTTTGGCTCCGCCCTTTTATGAACGTCATCAATTTCTAATTGGTTTGTTACTGGGTCTAAGGTCACATGTTCCGCCCTTTTTATTTCTAATTGGTTGATATTTAGTCTGACGCTCATAAAAGGGCGGAACAAAAGAAATTCTGAAGCTGTCTACAGATGCCTGATCTTGCAGGGGGGATATTATTAGTTTATTATTAAAATTATTAAGGATCTCTATAAATTATATCCTCATGTGTGTTTTCTAGAAAATGTGCAGAAATTGTCGCCGTATAAAATGTAATATCAAAGTGACTCAGCCAGTAGCAGTAGATAATTTTATTTTTTCTCCGACAACTCAAACTGTGTTTGTGGCGCAAATTTATTCCATTTTATTAGTGAACTTTATTTAGTGAATTTTTATTGGTGAACGAACGTTATTTATGAACTTGTCAGACGCTGCGCATTAATTAATTCGGCGTCACGACCTCCTCCTCCTCCTCCTTCTCCCCAATACAATTTCCCCTTCTCTTATTTTTCATACACTTCAAAAAATAAACAACAATACATAATATTTTAAATTATTATAATTTTCTAGTACTACACAAAAAAATTATCAAAGAAAAATGACAATAATGGAATATGTATAAATTTTTTTTAAAAAATGTATTAACTAAATCATTATTTGTGAATTAATCACCTCATTTGCATATAAAATTAAGAAAAAGAAAAATGCAACAAAGCGAAACCAATTTTTTTTTGTTCAACTTTTCACTTTTTTTTATGGAAGTCGGGGGGTTGATTATTTTATGTAACCCATTAAGCTGGGTACAGACGCTTACTTCTGGTTTTGCAATCCTTAGATTTTCTCCGTCAAAATCGTTAAAGACGTTCAAAACTAGCAGACCCCTATTTTTCTTTCTCTTTTTTAATTAATTCGTAATTTATTTCCCACCATTGCAAAAGCATTGCTATTTTGAACAAATGCTTATGTTCCCATGCAGTGAGTGGCGTGGCTAGGTTTGGTTGCGCTCCCTTTGCTCCCCCCAAAATGCACCCTCCAAACCTCCTGCTGCCCACAGGCCAATGCCATCTTAATTTGGGGGGCCAACTGGGCCCTGGCCCAGGGCCTCCGTCTAAACTCTGGCCTCAGTTAATTGTCACTATTTTCTGTATTTTTAAACCTTTAATTTCAATTTATTCGAGACATCAAAAACATTTTACTGTTTTAAAAAAATAGGCCTATTCACTTATGTGATTTACTTCATAAAAGTCCTGTTCCAATATATACAATGGAAATCATCATGGAATCATCAATACTTTTTATATATAGAACACTGGCTCCTTGGGGGGAAAAATCAGTTTATTTGTAAGGTTTTGTAAGGATTTGTTGGGGGCCTGAAATAAATCTTGTGCCAGGGGCCACAAAAGACTTAAAGACGGCCCTGCCACAGGCAATTAGAAAACGGGACAAACAGAAGTTGGCTCCGCCCTTTTTATTACGACCAGCAACTTCTAATAGGTTGGTTATGTAGTCTGACGTCACATGTTCCGCCCTTTTCAACGTCAGACTACATAACCAACCCATTAGAAGTTGCCAGTCGTCATAAAAAGGGCGGATCCAACTTCTGTTGGTCCCGTTTTCTAATTGCCTGTCCTGAGCCGTGTTCCCATGTTGCAACAAAGCTTGTCAATCTACGCCACACATCACTTAGCTTCCTTCAGTTCTATCTGAAAACCCACCATATACGCTAGCAATTTTCACATTTAAAAGCCAGAATTAATCGTTTGTACCCAGCTTTAGAAAGAAAGAGAGAAAAGCAAAAAAAAATACTGTGAGAAAAGCATTTTCATTTTTTTTTAAGGAAGGAGCTCACATTTTTAATCATTTGCAACACACACAACACAATGCACAGAGAGAGGGCTATACAAGTACTACTAAATTTTAAGCTTAGTAGTGTATATAAGAGTATTTAGTTTGGAGGAGATTGTGGTTGGTGGCTGGCTATCCTTGACATTCAACCCTGACCGTGCATTTAATTCTTTCTTTCTTTCTATCTGTGGTCTCCGCCTTAAAAATTACCAAATACACCGGGGTAAAGAAACAAAAAAATGTATTTCACCAGCTGCATTTGAAAACTCCTATCAATTATAACACCAAAAATGCACCTGTACAACACTATGTAGGAGTTGTTCTATAAGTTTAGAAGACTGATTACGGTTAGTATAAAAAAAACTAGCCTCAAATACAGCCATCCACCTGGCCAAACATAGACGTCATATTTTTTTTTTATAATAACGTAGTTTGTAAATTTTATGCGTGTCCAAGTCTCGTGTACATTTGAGGTTATTTTTACCTACTAAATGTAGTCGTTTTCAAATAAAAGTATTCTTCGTGTGTACAATTATATTATCAATTGTTAACAATGACATTCTTTATGACAATTATGCTTAAATAGTATAAACAGTTGCCCTTTTCGAACTACAATCCAAAAGCACTGGGCTAATTACAGGGTGACTCTCAAAAGTGACTACAGACAATTAGAAAACGGGATGAACAGAAGTTGGCTCCGCCCTTTTTATGACGAACGCAACTTCTAATTGGTTGGTTATGTAGTCTGACGTCACATGCTCTGCCCTTTTCAACGTCGAACCACACAACAAACTAATTAGAAGTTGCCGTTCGTCATAAAAATGGGCGGAGTCAACTTGTTTGTCCTGATTTCTAAATGCTTGTAAAGTAAACAGTCAATTAGAAATCGGGACATACAGAAGTTGGCTCCGCTCTTTTTATGACGACCGGCAACTTCTAATTGGTTGGTTATGTAGTTTGACGTCACATGCTCCGCCCTTTTCAACGTCGAACCACACAACATACTTAATTAGAAGTTGCCGTTCGTCATAAAAAGGGCGGAGTCAACTTCTGTTCATCCCGTTTTCTAAATGCCTGTAAAGTAAACAGTCAATTAGAAATCGGAAACATACAGAAGTTGGCTCCGCCCTTTCAGACTACATAACCAACCAATTAGAAGCTGCCGGTCATCATAAGACCGGCAACTTCTAATTGGTTGGTTATGTAGTCTGACGTCACATGCTCCGCCCTTTTCAACGTCGAACCACACAACAAACTAACTAGAAGTTGCCGTTCGTCATAAAAAAGGGGCGGAGTCAACTTCTGTTCATCCCGTTTTCTAATTGAATGTAAAGTGACTAGAAAATTACTAAATGCACACGAGTCAGGAAGAAAGTATTGTCACGCGCTGTGTGCCAACATCTGAAACACGTGTGCCTCTGAGAACAATACTCCAGCTGTACAACGTTATAATAGGAGTCAATTGAAAGGTTGAAAAAAACGACAGACGTTTTTTAGACAAAAAAAACCCCCTCACCTACACCCACTCATACCAGACCAAACCCTCATAGACGTAATGTCATGACGTCTTTATTACGTCTCTAATGAGTGGTGTTGGCCAAACCTGGGTACATTTCAGGTGATTTTCTTTTTTTACAAAACGTAATCGTTTTTTAAAAAAAAGCCAACTTGCACTTGTGTGACCTATTGAGAATTTATTCAATTGAGCTGCTTAAACTTTTGAGAGCCGAAAATTTTTCATTAAATTTCATAAAAAATCGCACGAGAAAATAACGAAAAATTAATATTATAAGATCATAATTGTTTCCACTTGCTTAAAATTTAAAGCTGAGAAAAAAGATTGAGCGGAAACAAGAGCATAAAAAAGTAGAAAATACCAAAAGTGAAATTCTGAAAAAAATAAAAATCTCCAATGACATTTAAAAAGGGTGTGGGGTTCCAGGCACTTCTATATTTGATTAGGACACACCGAACAAATAAGTTATTTATCCCCGGGCCAGTTCAACCCCCCCCCCCCTCCCTCTACGTTACGTGTATACAATTATTATAACAACGATATTCTATATGACAAATATGCATATATAAACAGCTGCCCCTCTTTCAACCACTTTCCAACAAGCACAAGACGAATACAAGGTGACTCAAAAGTCAAACCCTAGTAGATAATTTTGCAGAAATCTTTTATCAGAAAATAAAATTGTGGATATATTTGAAGGTGTAAACAGCATTTTAGAAACTAGAAGGGTAGTTCAATCACTTAAAACTTATTTTTATGCTGATATCTTTCAAACTAAACTTTATAATGTAAATTTGAAAATGGCCCAACTTTTAAGAAGACGATATTTGTATAATTTATTTTGAAAGATACACCCCAAACATAAAAATATCCTTAAGTGACTGAGCTGCCCTTCTAGTTTCTAAAACCTGTTTTCTAGTTTCTCTTAATTATGTTCCTGAAAAGCAAAAATAAATCAGTATTCGAACATCAGCTGTTCATAAACCGTCTTAATTTAGTTAAAACGCTATGAAAGAGTAATTTTAGTGCACACTATACGTAACAGTGCGTGACATTGCTAACACCCTGTACATCTATGCCAGTTAGTGACGTCACTATGCCAATATCATGCTAATCAGGGGGGGGGGGGGGAAAGGTATGATTACTGAAAAAGTCCTAACATTATGACAATCATACCTTACGATGTCACTGCTTGTACACTGTTTTATGACTGTCATTATTTTGTACACCAGACAATGACAGTTATAATTCTTTTTTGTGACTATTTATAAGGTTATGACTTAGATATAACAAATTACTATCATATGACAAACTTAATACCTTTCTCTAATAACAACCCTTGATCGACAGGATAAGATAACCGATCGATAAACCAGATCTATCTGAATTTTCAATAGATAATCAAAACGAAATTAATATATATTAACGTTCGTACACCGCTAGATAAATCGGTAAGTAAAACAATGGTACAGCCCTCGAGTTTAATCATTACTGTGTCCGCATGCGGCGTGTTATACGCATGCGCAGTTTAGTAGAGAAATTGACGGGGCGACTGAATAACCGCCAAATTTTTGGCTTTTATTCAGTTTGGCGTTTCTTCCATTTGGCGCTTATTCAGTTTGGCGTTTGTTCCATTTGGCGCTTATTTAGTTTGGCGTTTGTTCCATTTGGCGTTTATTCAGTTTGGCGTTTGTTCCATTTGGCGTTTATTCAGTTTGGCGTTTGTTCCATTTGGCGTTTATTCAGTTTGGCGTTTGTTCCATTTGGCGTTTATTCAGTTTGGCGTTTGTTCCATTTGGCGTTTATTCCATTTGGCGCTTATTCAGTTTGGCGTTTGTTCCATTTGGCGCTTATTTAGTTTGGCGTTTGTTCCATTTGGCGCTTATTTAGTTTGGCGTTTGTTCCATTTGGCGTTTGTTCCATTTGGCGTTTACTCAGTTTGGCGTTTGTTCCATTTGGCGTTTACTCAGTTTGGCGTTTATTCAGTTTGGCGTTTGTTCCATTTGCGTTTATTCCATTTGGCGGTTATTCAGGTTTTTTGTAAATTCTGATGGTCCAAATATTGTGAGCTTTTATAGACGTCAGACTGTGCAGATTTACAAACAGAACATGCTAACCTAACCTAACCAATCCTAACCTAACCTAACCTAACCTAACCAAACCAAACCTAACCTAACAATGTGTTTATCACATTTTGGTGGTTATTCAGTTTGGCGCTTGTTCAGTTTGGCGCTTATTTAGTTTGGCGTTTGTTCCATTTGGCTTTTATTCAGTTTGGCGTTTGTTCCATTTTACGTTTATTCAGTTTGGCGTTTGTTCAGATTGGCGTTTGTTCAATTTGGCGCTTGTTCAGCGCCACGAAATTGACAGGTGAAAAAAAAAACACAAATCAGATAAGAAAAAATGATTCAAGGAAACCGCAAAATGAAAATTAAAACGATTCGTTTGAATATATGAATCACACACACAAAAAAAAATTAACAAAAAAATAATCAAACACTCCCCCCCCCCTCAATACCACTACCACCCAATCCACCCCTAATGGTCAAAATTCAAGGTCAACTTATTTCTAGAGTTCTCCTTCCGAATAGTCCAGACTGCTGGACTGGAATAATATAAGTAGAGATTCTCAACCTATGGCCCTTTTTAGAACATTAACTCGGCTCTCGAACACCTAACGTTGGCCAACTGTTAATCGGATCAAATGACGTAGAAAAAAGAAAGAAAAAAAAAACGAAACCGGTTTTTGGCATGGAAACACGCTCAAATAACCCTTGCTTTTGCTCGCTTTTCTTTCACCCGCCTCTACGTAATACGTTGAAAATTATTATGCGATGAAAACTAATATAAAAAAAGAAGAGGCAATACAAACGCGCATGCGCAGAAATAGACAACGAAGGAAAAAAAAAAAACGGCGAGAAAAGAAGGAAGCGGCTGAATGTAATTGACATGAAGCGAACTTAAGCTTGAGGGGGGTCGGGGGGTCCGATCTTTGGATATTCCATGGGAGGAGGAGGAGGGAGTGGGGAGGAAATGTTGGAGTATAGAGGAGGAGGAGGCGAATTCACACCACATCACACTTTGAGAAACAGTAGGAAGTTAATAAAAACAAAAAAAATTAATTATTATTACCTCGTAGCTTGCTCAACTACCTCTCTGATTTTATCCGTTTTACACTTCTGCTCTTGTTGGCACTGTTCGTTTTGTTCGTCGTCTCTAGTCCGTTCTCCTAATCCTTCATGTTCATCGTCCGCCAGCTGAGCCGCAGCAACCGTAACCGAAGAGCCATCGATACTAACGCTGCCACCGTCCGCATCTGCTCCTCCACCTCCTCCTTCTCTTGATATTGTTTCGTCACCACCACTACAACCGATGTTAACGACGTTACCACTGCTGCATCCATTGTTGGTGACGGCTGCGGCGGCTGCATTGGCCAGGGTCCGATTCAACTCCGACGTCAAATCATCTTTCGCATTAATGTCGCTTACCTCCTCAGATGTTTTTTCCGTCTTAATTTCACGTATATCAACTTGTGTTTTCGTTTCTGACGATTCCATCCGTTTAATAGTGTCGTAAATCGAACCCTCCTACCGGCCAGCTGCAGGTTCCCTCTGTCCATGTTCGCATGGCGGAGCGATCAGCTGGCGGAATGCTTTTCCGGAAATCTTTCGATTTGCCCTGCCCAATGTAACATACATACATTTTATGCCTATCTACCCTTACCTTCTTTCTCGCCCTTTTGCTACGCTTACATTCGTCATAGACTCGCCCACTTTGTCTATTTCTTCTTAACACCTTTTTCTACCCTCACCCCTTCTTATGATAATCATTAACTGTTGGACTCAACCCAAATGCTATAAACGTCAGCTGTCAATGAAATACGACACTTGGCGCATATAAGAAACGAATGGAATTTGTAACATTTTATATCTTTTGAAAATGCGGCAATCGTAACAATTTATTACATTTAAATGTTGCGAAATTAGATTTTTTGTTTTCCCTGAAAAAGCAAAAAATTAAACACTTTCAGCCAAACAACTCACGTCAATCAAAATACCGCAGTTTGATATGTTGGAGATTGCTCCGCCATCTATTGAGTAGCTCGTCATTTCACTATAAATTAAACGTGGTTTGCCATCTAGCGGCAAACTCATAAAATTCTTCTCCTTCTTACGTCATGGAATGAACTTATCACACAAGTGCATCCTTACACCGCAGAAGAAATAGTTCCACTTTTCTTAATTTAATAAAAATCAGTTGTAACTAATATGATCATCGTGTAAATTATTGTTTATACTGTATAAGTGTTTTTTAATTATTTATCAATAACAAATCTTAAAATATAAAAGATAGTTACAAGGTGTCCTGCTTTTAGCAGGACTTATACCCACCGCGTCGTAAAAAAAAATTGTGACGTCAGATGGGTTAACGTAAAATTAAGGTTTGTGTCAGTTAGACAGTTAGAAAAGGGATGATATGAAACGTTTTAAACAGTTTAAACAAAGGAGTTATGGAATTCTTTTGTTATTACCCATTTTTATTAGACAAAATGACATTGCCAAAATTCTTTCGTCAGCCCCTCTGACGTCATAAGATTCTCCTTCCTCTGAGGCAGGTCATGTTGAGAACAGGACCTAATAAAAATAGGACACTTGGCAACATATTCATAGAAATACAAAAAATACAACCCAATATTTTATACATTTGCAATGTCTAAAAAAATTTGATTTAATAATTTTATCAACAAATATCATCAAGGCATAATTTCAAATATCACTCTGGACAGATGAATGCGTTTCATAAATTTTCTTTTCTTATATAAAAAAGAATTTTTACCCATACATTATTTTTGTTAACAGAACAGTTAATTAATCAGATAAAAAGAAGTGATTTTGTTACAATTAATAATGGATGCCGCCAAAAATACATTACAAAAAGCCATTAATAATTTGATTCCATGTTTATGATATATATACCGACCAATAAAAGTTTTAAAAGTAATTGTTGCTGTTGTGCTCACATAGAAAAATTTATTTCAATTTATTTATAATATAATAATGGTGCATTTAACGGCCAAATAAATTGTGTGAGTTTTATTTCAATAGCATTATTCTTCTAAAAACTGTGAACAGCCAATATAAATTACATTTTTTACGTACAAAAATTGAAAGTCAAATTGAGTATCTAAAGCAATGAAAAACCAAAATAAGATCAAAGTGAGATATGGTTACTAAAAAAAGGACTCTATTCCTCCCCTTCACCACACATCACAAATTAATTTTCTCCCAACACATTATGTATACAATGTATTTTATTAAGATACCTTTTTTTTTTTACTAATTAAAGCCCTTGTTCAAATTTGCACTGTTTCCACACACATATACACATAGAATGCACACACACACAAATAAGACATTCGCTTTTTTACCTTTAATTAAGTCCTTTGACTTGCTCAAAAAATATGAGCATTAATCAAATAAGTGCTCTAAAGTTCAGATTTTCCTTGTCGTTTGTGTCGATTAGAGAGGTTATTTTATAGTAAGGAACATTTCCAACCTGATGATTTTTTCGATGGTTCATTCGCTTTAAGTTGGTGTCCACCTTTTGGTGGATTCGTAGCCTCCTATTAAAATGAGAAGAAATTGTTTATATTCGGTTCTATCCAATGTATGAGGAAATGAGAACAATAAAACAAAACAAAATTCTATTTGCCTAAACTTGCAAACATGCTTTTCGTAAAAAAACAAAATAAGGACGCAAGCAACGTTTAACTTTAGAGGGTACACAAAACACACGAGAGTCGTGCAAAAGTGCTTGCTGTTACCTTCTATAGAACACATTATTTTCCGGTGAAGAAGAGTTTGAAAAAAATAAGAAGAGAACAAAAGATGAAACAGAAGAAACCATTAAATAAAAATATGATTATGTTCATTTTTAGCTGTGACTTTTTAAAACAAATGTAAGTGCAAATAACAAAAGTGGATAAAAAATAAGAACTTTTTTAAATGAAATAATTGGATTTTTTAAAATTTAAATCAGATTTTTTTGTCAGAATTTGATTTAAAATTTCATAAAATTCACCTATCAATCTCATATTATTTTATATTTTAGAATAAATTCATTTTATAAAATAAAAAGATATTCACTTTAAAAAAATAAATAAAAATTCTAAAAGAAATTTCAAAATATATTTCACATCATTTGATTTTATGGTGTTTTCTTCGACTTTAAGAACACTCAAACATACAAAAAACGTGTTTTGTCTTTAAACGCCTTATAAACCCAATCGAAAGCAAAAAAAATTCAGCAAATTGTAGTTTTTCTTTAAACTGTTCTTACATGTAAACAAAATTAAGCTCTATAAAGTTTGAGCTTTCATCATAAAAACTGAATCAAAAGACAACTGCGAAATAAAATTCCAAACTATCACAAATGGAATTATATAACCAAAGAAATACCAATCTAAGTGTGAGTCCTGACTCTATTTGAGAGCTTTCTTCAACAGTTTAGAAGCTTTTAAAAGTTTAAAGTTTGGTTCATAATGCAAAACCAATCTAAATCCTAGTAATTCTTCACCGTTCATAAAACCACCTAAAAGCGGTTGGTTTTTAAAGACACAATAAACGACGTTTCTTGAAGAAGTTATAAGTGAGATAATAAGGTTCGACTAAGAAATGAACGTACCAGTTTCTTCTCTGTCTTTGCTTTGATGTCTCGAGCAAGCGTAAAAAATGCCTCTTCGACATTAAATCCAGACTTCGCACTCGTTTCGAGAAACTTAATCCCATATTCTACAGCCAACTGTTTGTACGACCAGAAAAATGATCAAAAGTGACAACGAATTCACACTTGTTAAACTAGATTAGTTACGTACCTGTTCACCACGTTCTTTAGAAACTTGCCGCCTATCATTTACGTCACATTTATTACCTAATATCATCTTTTCTACATCCGCAGATGCGTGCTAAAATAAAAATAAAACATAACCAAAAGACAAAAAAGGTTTAGAACTAATCCAATTTGTAATCTTCTAGTCGAATTCTAAAACTTTCATACTTCTTCTATATTTCGAATCCAGTTTTTAATGTTTTCAAAAGACTTCTCATTCGAAATATCATAAACCAACATTATGCCCTAGTAATTACAAACAAACAAAAAATTATTAAGTCTGTGTAACATTTATTACAATTTAACGCATTATGTGTACCATTGCTCCTCTGTAATAAGCTGTTGTGATCGTTCGAAACCTTTCTTGACCCGCCGTATCCCTATTTAAAAGAAAATAATAGTTAAAAGATAAAAAAAAAAAAAAAACAGAAAAATATATAATAATTCACCATATTTGAAGTTTTATCTTTTTACCGTCCAATTCTATCGTTCTGATCTTAAAATCAATACCTAAAAATTGCATAAAAAATACAATGAAACGAATTTCACAAGTTGGAGGTAAACTTTTTTTGCGATACGACAAAAGATAATTGATATCCGGTGTGAAACAAGTGTATAAAAAAAACAACCAGGTAGGAAGAAGACGTCAAAAAAGAGAAAACATAAGTGAAAACACGTCATCTACAAATAAGGAAAATACGACTAAAAAGCTTTTCTTTATGAAACTCTAACTCACCTATAGTCGATATAAATGTGGAATTGAATGCATCTTCTGAAAATCTAAATAAAACACATGTTTTTCCAACACCGGAATCACCAATTAAAAGCAATTTAAACAAGTAATCGTAAGTCTTCGCCATGTTTGTATGTGTCGGAACTCGGAAAAACGAAACTACCGGAAAAGAGCTTCATTTGGTAACGCCCATTTCCGGCTACGTCATCATTTACAAAGGAGAACGACATACAAGAAAATCATGAAGGAGATTCACTAAGATTCAATATCACAGCGCAATTATGGCAAGTCGTTTTAGGTTTTATCCGCGTTTTACTAGACATTCAGAATAAAGAAGAATTCTGAAAATTTAGTAAAAACGCGAGAAAAAAAAGTAAAACCGCTTGTCATACTTGACATATATGAGGTTCATCTTCTGTGTCGTCCCCCTCCGAGGGGAGATAAATAAACATACAAAGAGAGAGAGAGAGGTAGCGCAACTCCATGATAGTAGAAAACGTCGTGGTTGAGTGAACATTAATCGTGTAACTTATTTTCAAGGATCTCATTTATTTCTTTTACTGTACTTCCTCATATTTTTTCTATTTCTCTTTGTAAATAGAGCCTTGAATGTAATTAACAAGGTAGCCCATTGTTTGTGTTAATCATTAATTAAATCTGCGTATAACTGAGAAAGAACCTAGCTCTAATTTTTTTTAAAAATTAATATTAATACAATTTCGTTTATTATTCCAGATATTTTATATCATAACAAATTTTAATTATATTTTTTATCAAAATAAATTAAAAAAATCTAGAAAAAAGTATAAAGTTCTGAATAAAAATAATAAATGGTAAAGATAGATTTAGATTTTAATTTTTAAATAACTTTCAAGAAATGCACAACACATGGAAAAGTATATTTGAGGAATATAAAACAATATTTCTTAAATAAGATGTATTGTAAAATGTTGCTTAAGCCAAAGCTAAGTTTAAACAAAGTTAAACTTACAATCTTTCCAATAGACTCACTTAAAGATTTTTTTTTAAAAAAAAATTGCTTCATGTTTTAAGCTTAACTTTATTAAAAGTATCATTTTAGAATAATTGGGAAGAGAAAAAGTGAATTAATGTTTTTAGAAAACAAAATGCTTTTAGAAAAAAAAACACATAATAGATGTGAACCACTAGGAGGCGTCAACGACTTTCGCTTTTGTTTAATATAGTGCAGCTAAGCAAAGTGTGATCGATATTTTATATTTAAGCAAAAATTGTATAGAAAGGTAGTGTCGTGTGTGATTGCGCATCTACAAGGGGAAGTGATGTGTGATGCCAAAAGAGAAACGCGGCCATTTCTGTAAAAACAAAAAAAAAATATTTTTCACTTGTACTTTTTACACATTCGTCCACATGCACCCAATGTACATGGATCTCATAGAAATTTGGGCCCAGACTAGGTACAAAAATTAGACAGTAGAGACAATTCTAGGTATTTACCTAGCAAAATAGAGATCCACAGTGCCATTGAATTATAACTACATTCAGAGAGAGAGAGAAAGAGAATCTTATTACTCTCCTTTTATCTATCACTCTCATAATATTGTTTTATCATGCTTTTTATTATGATTATTATATTCTGCTACTAACCATTGAAATTCTACTTTTACTGCTACTTTCTCTATTTCTTCATCATTATTCTGGAATTCACATTCTTCTTCTTCTTCTTCTTCTGACCATTTTCAACACATTTCATTACTTGTTATGATTATTATATGGAGAAAAAAAATCATAACCTTTTTATCTTCTGATTTGTGAAAGGTAAGAAGAAAAAAAACATAATTTTACATTTTTCTTTAAATCTGTATTTTTGTATTTTTTCTCTCTATTTTTATAACCAAGTATAAAGAAATAATTTATCTAACTCTCAACCATTTTGTAATATTGATTTTGTTTCACCTGTGAAAATCATTTTCTTACATCCAGGTATTTTTTTTTGGTTTAAAAAAAATCATACAAAAACACAGCATAAAAACATAAACAGAAAATATTTATTGGCAATTTTAATATACTGTAAAATAACATTTCTGATTTTTTGACATGAAATCAAATTAAATTTAATTTAATTTGATTAATGTGAGAGTGACTGTTGTGTGTGTGTATTTTTCTCATTAAATACAAGATTAATAATTAGAAATGACAGAAATAAAACAGATTATCTTCTTTTTTTTTGCCCTTTTATTTTGACACTCATTGAGTCATCATTGTGTGCAAATTTTTTATTCAAGAGCTTCGAAGATCATAATTGGTGGTGCTGCTTTGTATGGACTCTAACAGCATAATTTATTCTATTGGTTTCGACCTTATTGAGTTGCACTTCCGCTTACAAAAGACGGTGGTGGTGGCATTCTTCTTCCATATATAATACCATGGAATGAATGCATCATTATATAATTATTATTCGCATTAAAATCGTTAATGCGACACTCCAATTAAAGGAGAAAGAAAAAAAGTCTACAAATAAATGAAAATTTACTGCAATGCATTTTTTATATAAAATTTAAAAAAAAATTATGTTCTTTATAAAAAATAATTCAAAATGAAATAATAAAATAATCGCTATTAATTAAAATGAAATAATTGCTGGGTTGTTACTCATTAAGGTGGTTTTAAAATGTAAACGCCTGTCGAACTGCGATTATTTTGTCTTTCAGGATGTAAAATCAGAGAGAAACTTAAATATGTTTTAGAAACTAGAAGGATAGACCAATTATTTAAGGCTATTTTCATTTTAACATCTTTTAAAATAAGCTGAGTTTGAAAATGACTCAACTTTAACCAGACAATTTTTTTTTCTTCTCAATTTTATCTATAAAAAGTTTATTTTGAAAAAAAAAATCAATACATATGAAAAATACCCTTAAATAATTGGGTTATTGCTTCTAGTCTCGAAAACACTTTCTAGTTCTCTTAATTTTGCTTCTGAAAGATGTAATATTCAAGTGTTTCGAAAATTAACTATTCATAAGCAATCTTAAACATTAAGACTATAAACTGTTGGTTTTGTCAGCCATTTATCTGTGCTCGGAATTAGCTAAGCTCGAAAAAAAATTGAAATTAATAATTTTTAATGACATATTGCTTCAAACTCTACATAACACGAACCACTTTTGAGTGGTCAAGTTCGACTGCAAAATGTGCGGATCCTAAGATGGCTATCTGGCGAGGTTGATAAATTTTAAGCTACGCTTGGCAACATTTTCAAAATATAAAGCCATTTTTCTAAAAATTGGGGTTAAACTTTTAGCTGAAGCTCAAAACACAGTGCTATAAGCTATATAGCTATTTTCACAAGTAATCTGAGCTATTCTAATTACATTTTCTAAAAAAAACCGCTAGTTATTTTTATTACAAGTACAGTATATGTATATAAACAATTTCACATAATTAATATGCTGAGAATAGCATTTTAATTAACCTGAGCCACTTTTTAAAAAAAATATGAGAAAAGATATTAAATAAAATGCTAATTTCCACAAATCCAATTAAATTATTTTTGTTTTGTTCTATTTATGTAGGAAGAAGATTTGTGAGGATTGTTCGCCATGAAGAAGTCTTTTTTCGAAACTTACGTCCATATTTTTTGAACTGCTGACCAACATATTTGGTCAAAAAATTACCAACCTTGTCTCTCTTTTCTATCTCACCGTCCAGATTCCATATCTATCTATCTATACTTATTTATACATCAAAATCTTATATCTACATTCTTATTATGTATAATATAAATATATATATATACAAACAAACACGCACAGTATATACCTAAATATATATATTATTATAAATACTATTTCTACTGTTAATGTTCGTCCACTTTACTCTTATTTATCTGTCAATCCATCCATCCATCTGTCTGTGCAACAAACAAATGCAATCGATATCACTTTAACTTAACCTTTTTTGAAGAAGAAGAATTTCACTCACAAATGTTCTACTGAATTACAACGTCTTATTATTAATCAAATTATTAATATATATTATATTATCAAATCTAATTAATTTCTTCGGTCAAGATTTCAAGACGAAAAAGAAAACCATTCAGTGCCACTAATTAATTATTTCTATCTACAAAAAAAAATCTCATTTTAACTTATATTATTGCCTTTTTTTTAAAAAAACAACAACAAAAACCAAAAATGAATGGCTTTGAAGATGATTTTAATCCACGCGCGTCCCAATTCCCGTCCACAAATGCACCAACTCCACCTCAAAGACCACCACCACCCACATATACTGGACACCAACAACAACAATATTTTAATCAGAATTACCCAGGAGAAGGAGGAGGAGGAGGAGGAGGAGGAATGCCTCAACAACAACAACAACAACAACAACATTATCCCGGTGCCCAATATCCAAATTATCCCAACTATCCCAACATGGGAAGATCTGATTTTCTGGATGCACTCTGGAGTACAGTTAATCAGGATTTACTCATAGCAAAGACATTTTATTTCTTCTTTTTCTCTGCTTTTGGCTCCTTATTCCCACTGATGGCCATCTTTTTTAAACAGTTGGGAATGAATCCCGTCCAATGTGGCCTACTCATTGGCTTTCGTCCTTTTGTCGAGTTCCTCAGTGCTCCCTTCTGGGGTACCATTGCAGATCGATATCAAAAAGGAAAACAGATTTTACTTTTCTCTCTCATTTGTTGGGTCGTTTTCACTTTGACCCTTTGCTTCATTTCACCACCGGCCGCATCCTGTATCTATTACAACAGCACACATCACCATCATTATTTGGCCGATGTTGACCAGTCCGAAACTGGAGGTATAGAGAAACGTAGTGTCTATTCTCGTTCGACACCGGAATGGTCAGTCGACTTTGGTCAATATGGAGAGTCGGCGGTGCAAGACTCTCGACACTCAACACACTTTCTGATCAACCAGAACATGGAAGATGATAACAAATCCTATGTCCAAGGAGATGGCCAGTCTCTGGAAAAAGGCAATCTTCTTAACCGTCAAAGACGCAAAAATAGATTACCACCTGGTCACGTGATCGGTCAATCTCCGGGTCCAGTACACTTTACAGTAAACTACGATCCCAAAAAACACAGTTCTTTCATAAGTCCGGTGTTCAGTACGATTGTGTACAAGAAGCAAGATGTTCAGAGCGTTTTTTTCGTCATTTTACTTCTAGTGGTCATCGGTGAATTCTTCAGTGCTCCGGCCATCACTCTGGCCGATTCGGTCACTCTCACTTATCTGGGCGAAAATGCTAATAATTATGGAAAACAAAGAATGTTTGGTTCATTAGGATGGGGTTTGGCAATGTTTTTTGTTGGCATTGCTCTTGACCATTCGACCGTTTTCCCTAACCATCCTTGTGGTCCACACGAGAGAGAACGTAATTACACCATCTGTTTTGCTGTCTTTTCCGTCCTTATGGGTTGCGCCTTTATTACGGCCACTCAATTCCGATTCGATTATGACGCTATCGATGATAATATACCAATGAAATCCATGCCAGATGGTAATGTGGCCAAAATGGGCTCACAACAACAACAACAACAACAACAACAGGTCCCACAAATGATGCAACAAAATGATTTCAACGAGGCTGGAAATATAGAACAACCTCCCATTTTGGACACTGAAAAAGAGCCCAAACCTGAGAAAGTGAGTATAAAAAAATTATCACTTTTAAATTTAAGATGATTTCAAAATGTAAAAACTCCTCCAACTTCAATTAATTCAGAAGTAAAACATTTGAATGTGTTTTAGAAACTAGAAAAAAGTAGCTCGATTGATTAATGGTATTTTTATGTTGATATCTTTTAAAATTAGCATTTTTATGTCAGTTTGAAAATAGCCAAACTTGTAAGTGAGCGATATTCTTTGAAAGATTCTAGTTTCTAACAAACTTTCAATTTTTCCGTAAGTGTTGCTCTTCTGAAGCATAGATTAACCAGAGTTCGAAAATCAGCTGTTCATCAAACATTTTAACACTCGGATTTTTCAGCTCAAACAAGTAAAAATAATTTCCTGAAAATATCTTTCAAAATAACTATTTTAATTTAGTCAAAATTTGGTGAAAAATGAAAATTCTTTTTTAATTGAAAAAAAAAATATTTCTAGTGAAATTAACATAATTTCTAGTTTCTAACAAACTATGAATTTCTTCTAATTTTGCAACTAAACTATTTCCATTCTTAACAACGTATCTTAATGCTTGTTAGTACAACAACCTATTAATTAGTTTTCAAGATATGTAATTATTAATTAGTAATGTGACTAATGCATATTCTCATATGATTAGGGCTCGGAATTTTAAGCAATATCAAGTAAATGTTTCTCAATTTGTGGCCCAAAAGTGTCAAATATAAAGTAATCATCATCATTAGAGCAATTGCAATCATTGCTTTTTTTCTAAACAAAAAGAGCTATTTAGAGGCTTGATGTCTGGTTACTATCAGTTGTCAACCAGATAGAATACTAGCCTCTAACCAGTGTTTTTGACTAAAAAAACCCATAACTTTTGGTTGATATAAACCGGATTGTTATTTAACAATTGGCCCTTGGACTCCAGATTGAGAAACATTTGCTTGAAATTGCATAAAAATCCGAGCCTTACTAATGATGTTCGCTATATATCTTTAATCACAAGTGACCGAAATCCATTAAACTTATGATATGAGCGCCTATGTAATGTATATATCCATAATGGAGCAATCAAACGTCTAAAAAATATGCCGCCTTCAAAATATTTCAAGAATTTCTTCATAAACGTCCAATAAAATAGACTTATTCAGGAAGTCAGAACCAGATTCTCGAGTTGAGAGCCACTAATACATTCAAGAGGTTTCATTATATTAAATGGTTCCCTTTCAGAAAATTTGTCATAAAACTCTCAATTGACACGTTTTATTTAAGCTAGTTTTGAAGTGTAAACGCCTTTCGAAATCTGAAAAAAACTTGAAAGTGTATTAGAAACTAGTGGGGTAACCCGTCATAAATGACGGGAGCCAAATTCACAGGCAATTGTGCCCATCATTAGAATTTATTTTCCTCCGCCCTTTTATGACGTCAGACCAAGTAACAAACCCCAATTAGAAATTGATGACGTTCATAAAATGGCGGAGCAAAAGAAATTCTAATGCTGGGCACAGTTGCCCGTGATAAATTCTAGTTTAATTTTGCTACTATTATCCCCTCCCCTTTTTTATATTTGAAAGAGAAAATGAGCTTTTCATTTTCTCTGGTGGCGCATGCGCATCGTTTGTTCCTTTTTTACTCCTTTCATTTCAATTTCAGTTTCTCCCTCCCCTTTTTTCCTCTCCACGTTTCTCTCTCTCTCTCCCCCCTTCTACACTTTCCAACCTTTTCCCCTCTCCAATTTAATATCATGGGGTTCTTGGATGGGGAGTGTGCAACATATAGTTGACCTTGAGAAAAAAAAGCGGTTCATTTATTCATTTAAATGTAAATAAATTCCAACGTGCTTCAAGGTTTTTGTCCTTTTTTGTACAGCGTTAATCCCACACACACAGACCTGGCTTAATATATATATAACTAGAAAGGTAGCTCAATATCTTAAGAGTATTTTAATGTTGATGATATTTAAAAAAATAAGTTTTAGAAAAAAGTTTATTTTGAAAGATATCAATCAAAACGAAATTACTATTAAATGATTTAGCTACTTTTAAGAAAGAGTTTGTAGAAAAATTACCACAAGAATTAAGTTTTTCTCTAACATTAAAAGATAGTGGAGGGCTTTTACCTATAACCTATTCTAGTTTCTAACGAACATAGCTTTTAAAATGTAGAATAACCAGAAGTTCTACTTAAATTTTTGTAAACAAGAAATGCTTTTCTTAGTAATATCAAAAAATTTTTTGTGTCACACTGTATATAAAATTAGACAAATCGACTAAAGGGTCATTTTTCAAGACAGACCAATTCTTATCTTTTTTCAAAAAGAAGCTTAAAATGACCCTCTCCCCCGCCCCTTACTCTTAAACCACCTCATCATACACATTTTTACAGATAAGAGCAGGAAATGCGTTAATAAACTAAAGTGAGAAATTGTGTCAGATCGCCTATGGGGAAAACGGCTTGATATGTTACCCCTATAGATGGGCAATCACTAGTAACACAACAAAAATAAACAAGCAACTCAGCTAGGCAATTAGAAATCGGGACAAACAGAAGTTGGCTGCGGCCTTTTTATGACTCCTGGCAACTTCTAATTGGTTTGTTGTGTGGTTCGACGTTGAAAAGGGATGTCAGACTACATAACCAACCAATTAGAAGTTGTCGGTCGTCATAAAAAGGGCGGAGCCAACTTCTGTTTGTCCCTATTTCTAATAATTGCCTGCGCAACTCAGTGGTTGAATATATACACAAGTCACATAAAATCAAACAAAACAAAGCTTAGAGAGAGAGAGAGAGAGAGAGAGAGAGAGAGAGAGAGAGAGAGAGAGAGAGAGAGAGAGAGAGAGAGAGAGAGAGAGAAAGAGAGCGAGAGAGAGACAGAAAGAAAAAGAAAGAGAGACAGAAAGAAAGAGAAAGAGAGAGAGAGAAAGAAAGAGAAAGAGAGAGCGAGAGAGAAAGAAAGAGAGAGAAAGAGAGAGAGAGAGAGAAAGAGAGGGAAAGAGAGGGAAAGAGAGAGAGAGAGAGAGAGGGAAAGAGAGAGAGCGACAGAGGGAAAGAGAGAGAGGGAAAGAGAGAGAGAGAAAGAGAGAGAAAGATAGAGAGAGAGAAAGAGAGAGAAAGACAGAGAGAGAGAAAGAGAAAGAAAGAAAGAGAGACAGAGAGAGAGAGAGAGAGAGAGAAAAAGAGAGAAAGAGAAAGAGAGAGAAAGAGAGAGAGAGGGAAAGAGAAAGGGAAAGAGAGAGGGAAAGAGAGAGGGAAAGAGAGAGAGAGAGAGAGAGAGAAAGAGAGAGAGAAAGAGAGAGAGAGAGAAAGAGAGAGAAAGAGAGATAAAGAGAGAGAAAGAGAGATAAAGAGAGAGAAAGAGAGATAAAGAGAGAGAGAGAGAGAGAAAGAGAGAGAGAGAAAGAGAGATAAAGAGAGAGAGAGAGAGAAAAAGAGAAAGAAAGAAAGAGAGAGAGAGAAAGAAAAAGAAAGAGAGAAATAGAGAGAGAGAGAGAGAGAGAGAGAGATAGACATACAAAAATGAATCAATTCAATGTTGCAACAACAAAAAAAGGGAGATCCAGTCTGTTAAATGAAACCAAACTATATATGGATTATTTTTTTCTTCACCATAATATTTGTATTGGCTTTGATCTGATATAATAATCAGTTGTTAAAACCCATATTTTTCAAATTTATTTTCTGGAGAAAAAAAAATAAATAATAAAGTATATAATATTTTATGCATATAAATATTGTGGCTGATGTTTTATATTTATGTTATCTAACTCCATATCTCATTAGCACTGTATTGATTTCTTGTCTCTCTTTCTCTCTCTCATTTCATCTCTCTTTTTAAAGATCTCAAATTCTCTCTCTCTCTCTCTATGCAGCATCCGAACCAATTCAACAAAACACAATAGAATAAAACAGAATTACTAACAATACTTTTTTTAAGGCTCAGCATCTTCTAGAAAACAACATTGTTATTTACAAAATTGAAATGTTAAAGTGGATATCGAATAAATCAGATTTACGTCCATTCAAGTCCTCAATAAATGTACATTCATTTTGTCTCTCTCAACTGTCATATATACGAACTTGAATACACTGGTTCTAGCTGGGCCCAGCTGAATTTCAAACACTTGTTATTCTGCAGTTTTAGAAGAAAAGAAAAAAACATTAAATTGAAAATCTGCTAGAAACTAAAATGGTAACTGAATTAGTTAAGGGGATTTCAGTAGATATCTTTGAAGAAGAAGAAAAACAAAAATTAAAATATTGTTAGCTTAAAGTTGAGTGATTTTCAAACGCGCATAAAAAGGTTATTTTAAAAGTACCCCTTCTAGTTTCTAACATTCTTTCAATTTTTTCTCTTCATTTTATTCTTGAAAAAAACAAACTAACACGAGTTCTAGAGGTGTTTTAAGGCTTTTTTCTCTCAGAAACTAGAATAGCAAATGAAGACATCATGAAAAATAAATTTATGACATATTTCAAAATAAACATTTTTGTTTCTAGAAGCTTGAAAACAGCTCAAAGTTGACGTTCTTTAAATCACACATTTCAACATTTTTTTTTTCAAACTTGACACAAAATGTTTATTTAAAGAATTTCGGTTCATTTAATATTTTAGTTTCTAAAAAAAAACTTTCCAAGGCAAAAACAACACTTAAAAATATCTTTATCTTTACGCATATTTTCCTTATTTTTTATTTCAAACTCGTTCTAAATATTTCTAATTATGTTATTTGTTTTTTGTTTTTAATCTTTAATAAAAGAGTACTGTGTTCGCATCAAAAGCAAAACAAATTCCAGAATGGTGGAGAGTATTGCGAACATTTGCCAATCTTCGTTACGGAGCTTTTCTTTTCGTGGCATGGTTCATGGGATTGGGAGTTGGTTTCGTGTTCACCTTCTTGTTTTGGCACCTTCAGGACCTCGGTGGCACACCAACCCTTTTTGGTGTTGCATCAGTTATCAACCACATATCCGAAATCTTTGCTTATTTCTTCAGTTTCCGTCTCATTCGACAAATTGGTCATGTTAGGGTAAAAATTTCATTTTTAACAAAATAATCTTTCTTTCTCTCTCCAGACTGAGACATACGAGTTGAAATGATTCAAATTTAATTATTTCAGGTTTTATGTTTGGGATTACTTGGAAATCTTGCTCGTTTTCTTTACATATCTTGGCTTCACAATCCCTGGTGGGTTCTACCATTTGAATTCATTCAAGGTAAACACAATTACCCCCCAAAAAAATACTTGAAAGTAATATTAAATGAATATTGAATTTGTGGTTAGGAGTGACCCATGCTGCAGTTTGGGCAGCCTGTTGCTCTTACATAACTCAAGCAACACCAATGAATTTAAGATCCTCGGCTCAAGGAGTTCTTCAGGGACTTCATCATGGATTGGGACGTGGCTGTGGAGCTGTTTTTGGTGGACTTCTGGCAACCTATTGGGGTAAAAAAAATCAATCTCGATTAACTCACCACGAAATGAGTGAAATTCAGTATGATGATGATGATGATGATGTCTGTGTATTTTGTCATAGGAACTGCTGTCACATTCCGAACATACGGTTTTATCTGCCTTATAGTCTTAGTTGCATTCATCTTCATCAATTATTACGAACCGGAACATGGTTTTGCATCAGCAGAAAGCGTTGAACCACATCAGGTCTTAATCTATACCTTTGCATTTGCACAAATTTGCATTATTTAAATTTAAATCAAAATCATGCTATTTTTAATTATTATTATTTTATATATATTTATTATAAATAAGGCAAACAAAAAAGAATTATGCTTTTTTTGCAGTCAAAGAGGCTGATTAGAGAGGCTAGAGTTCTAGAATTGTAATACAGATGAATTACAATTGCAGATTAAATCTAGCCTTTAACCAGTCTTTTTTTTGTTGCAAGATTTGAAGAATTATTTTTCTCTCAATTATAAACGAGTTATACATGTGTACATGGAGGTGGCTCAACTCCACGTTAAAGACAAACAGCGTGGCGAGTAAGCCTTAATTGGATAGCCTCTCTCTACAAGTTTTTCTTTGTGGTCTTCTTACCACCGCTTGAAAAAGAGAACCTTGAATGTCTTTTACTATGCTATGTTATACCTTGTACACACATACACAGTTAAATGCATTTAAATATTAATCACGTACTACAGAGCCCTGTGAAGGGCAAATGGACAAAATGTCGAATTCAATTTATTCAGTTAATAATTTGAAAATATTCGAGTTGATTCTTAAATATAATAATATAAACTAATGACAAAATATTGATTAAGTATTTCAATTTAAAATATATTAATAATTAAAGTCAATTTTTATTTGGTTCCCATGTCCTTAACTGGATTCCGTAGAATTTACCTAAACACATTTAACTTGAATTCATTTAGCTCATGTGTGTGTGTGCAAGGTATTAGCCTATTTACATGTTTGTGAAATTTTCAAATTGTGGTTTAAATTAACAGAAAAGGAATTTAGCTCTAAGTAAAATTGGCGTCCTCTATTGGCGACACTCAGCTATGGCGTGAAAAGCTCTCTAAGCAGAGCTCTTAGTTAAGCTACCCTCTATGCACATGTATATATTTTTATTTAAATCACACGACATTCTTAATAAAAAAAAATATGAAAATTAATATTAAATTATTTCAGAAAACCAAAAACTAGAAAACCTGGGCCATGAATTTCAATTTGAACCTTCTGAGTAGAAGTTTTGAGTATAAAATAGGTGCTTGGTACTCAATGAAATATGTTTTTCTATATTGGAACCCTGTTCAGAGGGTTCAAGTGGAAGTACTACACTTATTTCATGAGAACTTTAAAAGAAAAAAAAATTGTGTAACTGTTGTATGAAACAGGTATTGGAAGAGAGTTCTCACTTGGCACCTCACGGCGTTCCATCTGGTCCAATGCCACGAGCTTTGTCCAGCTCACGATTGGAGGATATGGGAAACAATGGTCATGGTCCTAATTATCAAGGATATGGCACAACGGAAAAACAAAACGGACCTTTCTTAGACTTACCAAATTATGGTGGAAAGTACGGAGGAGGTGGTGGTGGTGGTGGTGGTGGAGGAGGAGGAGGAGGCATGTGACAAACAAAATCAGCCTCAAAAATGACAAAAATCAAATTCTAACTAGACTTCGTTTCCATCTAGGATGGGGAAATGTCCAAGCTGATGGTATGAGTTCCAGTAGTAATCGAAATGGTCAATCATGGTCAAATGTGGATTCCTTAACTGAAGCATTGACTATCAAGAAAAACTCCTACTTACCAAGTCCACAGAGTAAATCTGATTACGAATATATACAGGAAAACTTCAAGGTATATACCTTTTTACCATATAATTAATTAGACCGTGCTCCTTTTTAATTTTTGATCTGCAAAATTTACTGCAAGAAACACAAAGATAAAAGTTTTTTTTGTGTAAGTCAGTCACATTGGTTACATTTGAAAAGTCCTGCGGTTTGGAAAACAGCCTCAAATACACCCAGGACTAATCGTATACTCATATATGTCACATTAAAAAAAACTTAAAAGTGGTTTTAAAGTGTAAAACGCCTTTCAAATTGTAATTATTCTGTCATTCAGACGCAAAATAAGAGAGAATCTTGAATGTGTATTAGAAACTAGAAGGGTAGCTCAATCCCTTAAGGGTATTTTTCATGTTTGATATTTTTCAAAATAAGCATTTAATGTAAGTTTGAAAATGAACCAACTTTAAACACACGATATTTTTTTATTATTATTTTATTTCATTTATAAAAAGTTTTAGTTTTGAAAGATACCAAACATGAAAATACTATTAAGTGATTGAGCTACCCTTCTAGTATTTAAACACTTTCTAATTTCTCACATAAAACAAAACAGAATAATCAGATTTTACACTTTAAAACCATCTTAAAAGATTTATCTACAACTACTTGAGCATGACTGAGTGTATTTGAGGCTATTTTTGTTATTTAAGGCGTTTCCAAATTTAGCTATTCACAATTGCATTTTATATAAGGACAGTGACTCATGCAGTAAATATTGCAGGCATCTGTAGACAGCTTCAGAATTTCTTTGGCTCCGCCCTTTTATGAGCGTCATCAATTTCTAATTGGTTTGTTACTGGATCTCGTGTCACTTGCCCCGCCCTTTTTTATTTCTAATTAGTTGATATTTGGTCTGACACTCATAAAAGGGCGGAGCCAAAAAAAATTTCTGAAGCTGTCTACAGATGCCTGTTAAATATTCAAATCATTTCATTTCATTTAGGCCTATAGTGATGTATTGAACAACTGCCAATTACCTGATGATGACGACAGCAATTATGGAAATGTCCAACTTCTTAAAGCTCCTCCCCCTCAAACCGTTGCTCGTAAATTGCAACCTGTCAATCAAAGACAAGAAACCTCTTATGATTGGTGAAAATGTCAAAAAAAAAATAGTTAGGTAGAAAAAGGTTATTTAGCTATAAATATAACTATAATCAACATAATATTATGAAATTAAAATAAAAATATGTAATTATTAGAGCAAGAATTTTTAGATAATTAAAAAAAAACATGTTTTGTGTCACTAAATATTTGTTTTAAAACTAAAAAAGGAATTTATGTTTTATATTTGCTTCATTGTAACACTTGTTTGGACGTAAATGCAATTAATTATTTTCATATGTTAAAATATGTTAACAAAATATTTTATATTTTCAAACCAGCAAAATATGCTTGAATGTAACTAATATATTGCATTATTAATTTTTTATTAATTTGAAAACAAACTTTACCAATAAAAAAGTGAAGTTATAACTAGGGCTCGGATTTTTATGCAATATCAAACAAATATTTCTCAATCTGTTGTGGTCCAAGGGCCAATTATGAAATAACAATCCCATTTATAATCAAACAATGTTAGAGGTTAGAACTTTAGTTCACAACCGATAACTAACCAGACGTCTAGTCTCTAACCAACCTTTTGATAAGAAAAAAAAAGCATAGTTGCAGTTGCTCTAGTGATGATGATGATGACTAAACAACTGGAATTTGAGCATCAAAATGAGAAACATTTACTTGATTCAACATAAAAATCCGAACATTAATAATTAAAATATTTTTAAAATATTAAATAATGATGCTGCATGTTGTATAAAAGTTTGCACACTGCCTGGAAATGGTAGAAAATAAATATGAGCCATGTAACAACTTATCGATATTATCTAAGAATTCTTGCTCAAGTAATTATAATAATTAACAATATACATATTACATAATCAAGCTGTTCACCCAAGTAATCCCAGTTTACATTTCTTCACTTGTGAATCGTAATGCTTCTTAATTATAAAGTATCATGTAATGTTTTTTTTTTGTTTTATGAGTTATGAGATAATTAGAACCACAATTATGTGGTTAGAACAAAGTCAATTCAGAATGACACAATTACAGTCGAACTGTAAATTCGAGAAAAAAACTAGTTTAAACTAGGTTAGGATAGTTAAGGTTAGGTTATTTTAAGTTCGAAACTAGTTTTTTTACTGGTAAAACTACCTAGTATTTCCTTATCTCTTCAGTAGTTTTAACTAGTTTTCTCTTAATTCACGATTTGACTGAAATAACTTCTAATAAGACAATAAATCTGCACTTTGCATTGTATATAACTTATATCAATTTCATAATATTACAAAACGAATAGAAAAAATAATCATACTGTATTCAAATTATCTTTAATCATAACCTAATGCATATTCAATGAATTATTAAATGTGAATAAAGTCATCATTAGTTATATGTAAACTTAATAAAAAGATGTTAGCAATATATAAATATCCCTGTGTGTGTGTTTGATATAATCTTTTGACCTCCTCCTGTGTGTAAAAGTAAAATCTATGAAATAAATTTCAAGTGTTCATTTCGTTTATTTCTTTATTCATAACACGTATTTTTAAGGCGGTTTTAAAATTGAAACGTTCATCGAACTTAGGTTATTAATGGCTTCCAAGCAGCAAAATTAAGAAAAATTTGAATTAATATAGAAATTAGAAGGGCAACTAAAATCATTTAAGGGTAAATTCACGTTGATATCTTTAAAAAATAAGCTTTTTTTCAATTCAAATTGAACCTGCGATCAGCTCGAAAGCCATGTGGCAGGGGGGATTTCTCCCAATCACAAATCACGTCAATCAGACAAAACTTTAAACATCATCATCAAATAACTGAACTCGGCTTAACAGGGGGCTATCTTCCGGAAGAGCATTCCATAGTCTAAACACGTTTGGAAAGAAAGACCAAAATACGCATCAGTTCTAGCTCTTAACTCCCTAATGGGTTTTGGATGGCAATGTCTGCCTATACGGGAGGGGGGTTTCTTGTGAGAATTTTTTCTGGCAATCCCATGTTATCTGTAGACAACAAGCGATCAAGAAGAGCAAGGCTTTGCTCCGATCTACGGTTAGCTAATGATTCCCATTGTAGTTCATTAAGCAAGAGGGTTACACTGTCAGAATACATGTATTTACCTTTAACAAATCTTGCAGCCCTGCACTGTACCATTTCTAATTCATGTATTAAGTTAACTCTAAATGGGTTCCAAATTGGTGAACAATATTCTAATATTGGTCTAACTAGTGCAAAATAACAGACCTCCTTTACAATATTTTAATGTTTTCTGTATGAAACGCAGCCTTTGATTGGCTTTTGTCCGTTTGAAAAAGATTAAAGTAGACTTGCTTTTTTCATTTTTCTATAAACAATATAAACACTATTACGCCAATCGGTTGCCCTCTTCTAGTTTTTAACACTTTTCGATTTTTCTTCATAGTCTAGCTTATGAAGAGCAAACATTTGGTCATGCTCACCAGTCAAAATGCTCCCCTTGCATCCATACCGGACCGAATGTGTTCTTGCTCACAGTTGATCCATCATTTACAGCAAAAATTCTTATCTGCACAAAGATTTCAACAAAACAATCACCGTCCAACTAAACAAACAAATCTTTTCGTTGATAAAACGCCATCCAACCGACCTTTTTTTTTAATACGAGCAAGTGAACGTTTGCTCGCAATCAATCTGGTACACAAGACAATTAGTGTAAGAAGGCTCGCTCGCGTTCATTCTTTTGGTGAATAACCCGTGCTTTCCAGTGTTCAAAAGTTCTTAACTTATCACTCAGCCACCAAAAACGTCAAATTTAGCTTTTATTTTTTTCAGTACATTTATTCCATAACTAAAATAACCTACAAGCCTTTATAACAAACAAAGAAGTCAAAATTCCAAATATGAAAAAATTTTTGCACGTAAAATCCATGTGTTTTTTTTAAGACAGAAAGAAAAATAAACTAAGGAAACAAAAAATGCAAATATATTGAAAAAAAAAGATAAAAATATGTAAATGTTCTTATTTGTGTGCAAATCCAATTATAAAGAGAAAGAAAAACCAATGTTTTAAAATGGCGTTCATTAAGACTTAAAGACGTCAAAATATAATGCAGAAAAATTATTCAAAATACAGAAAAAAGTAAAACAGAATCCTGTTTTTTGTTTTTACGAGATAAAATTTGTTTTTTCATCATCAAAATACTCAATCTAATACTTAATAATATATATATATGATATAATAATGGAATGAATAAACGTGCTTATTTAATAAGACCAAATAACGAGTCTAGAATTTATCTTATTCCAGTTATTTCTTTTGTTTTTTTTTTGTTGTTACTTAAAATATGATTATATGCACAAAAGGGGGGCGGGGCGGGGGAGCGTCACAGAAGTTCCATTTTTCCCCACGATGTGCGTTTGCTTCAATCTTAAATTTTAAATGTTTTAAAGCAGAAAAAAGAGAAAAAGTTGAAAAATAGGAAATAAATTGCACACATCGTGGAAAAAACCATTACAGAGATTGAAATTTTTATGAATAAACTTAGTTTTCGTTTGCAATATCAAATTACAATTTGAGAAAAGGGGGAGGTAAGAGAAAAAAAAAGGTGAGGGAATCTAGATATACATAAGATATTAAAAAAAAATGATTAGGAAAAAAAAAAAAAATACAAGTAACGAGAGATTCTAATTCCAATAATTAATGGAGTTTTACAAAAGTAATTAATGAAATTTATCTCCACTTGTCAAAAAAAATAACGAAAATTTAAAATAAAAATGGATCAAATTATATTCCGACATATACGAAATCCGTAAACAAAATGCAACTCGTAAAATAGAAAAAGAGTTAACGAACGAACGAAATTTAACGAAGATAATTGGCAAGAGAAAAATAAAATAAAACAATGAAATGGAGAATTTTTATTCGAGGTTTTGGGAGAGAAAAAGGAGGAGGAGGAAGGAGGAAAAGGGTTGACTCGTCACTCGATGATGTAAGCCATATACAAGTAGTCTCCTGTCGAAGGCGCCAATTGATGATCGGGCGCCAACATCACGAACCCAAGGAACATGAACGTTCGGATCAGGCACGCTACATAATTACATAAAAAAATTAACGAAAAATAGTTACATTACGAAAGAAATATTTAACACATTTTTTAAAATAGAATTGAAAAAAAAATACATAAGGCTAGTTAGAGGCTAATAATTCGATAACCATAGGCGAGTAACTAGAACTAGCCTCTAACCAGACTTAATTTTTTAAAACATTAATGTTTTTCCTTTAGTAATGCAAGACAAGGCTTTTATAGCCTTTAACCAGGTTCTTTTGGCTGACAAACGCGCTTTTCTGATTGCAGAAAAATAAGAAAAAAATACTAGCGTTAGCCCATTAGTATTAGCAGAGCGCATGCGCATTGCCATCTTATCGTTTTATCACTATAGGTTTGGTTTTAATATATAAAATGATAAGATGGCAATACGCATGCGCTCTGCTAATACTAATGGGCTAACGCTAGTAAAAAAAAATTGTCTAAATTTAAATCATTGAAACCCAGTTACAAGTTACCTCTGTCCGTTCTGTCTTTCTTCAGACAAACGACGATGTGAGTACACTTGAGTGTTTCTTCAGCGTACTCCAACAACGAAACGAACCTACAACGATTTGAGAAACAAGAGATAATAAATAAAAGAGGTCAAAGGTGAAACAAAAATCACGGACGCACCCTTCCTTGGATCCCTCCGGCATGATGCCGGCGGGAACGTGGATGTAGAGCTTCCGGCCCCAGAAGACGGTCTCCCACTGAACCTCCATGTTTTCAGTAAGTCGCATTTTGAAGACGATCGTAACGGCGTCGTCATCTCTAAGTTTATTCAATTCATTCTCCTGTGAAATCACAAATTCAAACGAAAAACTTAAATCAGTTCCGGCCGACTGGTGAAAAGTGAAAAATTAACATGTTTTGCCAGCCCACAACATTCATAGGGTCAGACTAAAACACGGAAACTTATGAAAACGCGCGGAAAACAAACACGGAATACGATTACAAACACAGAAAATGGAGGAAAAGGTTTACAAACACATTTTCCGTATGTTTCCATGTGTTTGTAAGCGTTTTCCATGTATTTGTAAGTGTTTTCCGCGCTTTTCCGTGTTTTAGTCTGACCCCATTCATAAGGTACAATTTCAACTTGAACCCTCAGAATAATGACAAAAACACAGAAAACCCTTGTTTTTATTCATTTACAATGAACAGTGTTTCACCAGTGTTAAAAATTTGGAGAGTTCATAGAGGGGGGGGGGGGTCGTCTTTTCAACAATATACGTATTTATTGTTAATTATAAGAAAGCAATTTTCATGCTGCTTTTGGATTTTCTTGTCCCTCTGCCATAGGCAATTTGAGCTGCTTGCAGAGTATTCTAATTGTAATCCATTAAATCAGAAATAGGGACCATATTAACTTAGAAAATATGCAATTTTTAGTATTTTAACGGTTTTTTTACATCGAACAAGTTGGTAAATCGTTTCGTTTCATGATTTAAATAAAATGGTTTTATTTAAATTGTTTACTTTTATGCTATTTTTTTTAGAATTGATTTTCTTTTTCATTTCATAAAATTGCTATTTTTATTAACATAAAATTGTTAAGATAAATTTTCTAAAATTTTAAATAAATCTGATTTTCTGAAATTTTTAAAAAATCCTGATTTTCATCCACCCTTTTTTATTACTACCCCCCCCCCCCCCCCATCAACAGGCAGTTAGAAACCGGAACGAACAAAAGTTGGCTCTGCCCTTGTTATACCGACCGGCAACTTCTAATTGGTTTGTTGTGTGTTTCGACGTTGAAAAGGGCGGAGCATGTGATGTCAGAACTACATAACCAACCAGTTGGAAGTTGCAGGTCGTCAAAACAAGGGCGGAACCAACTTCTGTTCGTTCCGATTTCTAACTGCCTATTCAAATCCACCCTCGCTCCAATTCTATTCCATTACGGGACGTCCTATTTACAAAAAAATAAAATTCTATTATCGACCTTTGGGCTTGTTGTACTAGAAAAAGTACGACGATGTGAATGTGAAGGTTATTCTATTTTAAAACAGTTTTTGTTGATCCAAAATAAAAAAACACCAGTAGACAGACTTATTCTCTCTCCCCACTCCCCCCCCCCCATCAGAACAATAACAATGCACTCTTGGTTATGTTATTAAGATTTAAACTCCTCCCCCCCCCACATCACACTACGTCATCATTCATCGTGTGAGAAACATCACACCTTATGTTGTCTCAATTTAAAAAAAAAAAACAGCCAATCAAAAACAAGTCTTCGTACTGTGTCTGTCATCCACTCGTAGAAATCAATCACTTTGCTCCGCCTCCATTTTATGTCCGTAAAAAATGAAAGGAAATTTGACGAAAAGACGGACTTCAATATTTCTCTTCCCCCCCCCCCCACCTACTCTCGACTTGTACCCGATGAAAATCAATACTCTTGTGTGTCAAATGACCTTGAGAATATTGCAGAGTCGAACGGCAAATAGAAGAAAAACCCTCAAAACAACACAAAGAGGCCCCCAGCAACAGCAAACCGAATAAATTAATAAACGACCTAAAAGATAAAGAGGGCGTTAATCCACCCTATTCACCCCCTCTTTATGGTCACTTTTGTATGTCCACCTTCACCCCCCCCCACCACTACCAACCATATTTAATAATTTATGCAAAACACAAAAATCAAAACGAGAAAAGATAAAAGTAAACAAGTGAAAACTGATAAAACGAAATATATTTTAGGGCTAATCGTTGAGTATAGGTTTTTTTCATTCTCAATTATTGTAATTCGTTTAAGACGAAACGGATAAAATGATATATTTTACGTTACCAACAAAAATTCTGGCTCATGAATAAAAATGTACATAAAATGCTTTTGTTAACATGAAAAGACAAATTTAAGAACCCATTATCAAAATTTGCGATATTTTTTATCTTTTTATTATTTTCAAACGCGGAAAAAATGGCAAGATTTCTCTAAATACACATAAAACACGTATACAAATGACATTTGTAAAATATGTATATGTCAATCCAAAATTACCGATTTTTTTTTTATTATTAAAGAAAAAGCAGACGGATCCAAAGCTGAGTTTACACATAAAACGACTTGGTGGCGCAACCAAATCATTGCACGTTTAAATTCAGCTTTATTTCAAGTTTTGATTAGTAGCCACTAATACATAGTACACACACCTGATAATTTAAATGCATTTAAATAAATGTGTTCTACAGAGCCCCGTGAAGAACAAACAAACAATATGTCGAATTCAATTTATTTACTTAATAATCTGAAAATATTGAGTTAATACTTAAATATAAAATGTATAAACTATTGATTTAGTATTTCAATTTAAAATATTAATAATTAAAGCCAATTTTTACTTGGTTCATATGTCCTTAACTGGATTCCGTATAATTCACCTAAACATATTTAATTTTAATTCATTTAACTCGTGTGTGAGTACAAGGTATTAGCCTCTATGCAAGGGGGTTTTCACCATATTTCTTGCGATCAGACGCAACCTAGACAAGAAACCTTCAAAAACAAAACCATAAAATAAGAGTCACAAGCTACTTTTCTGCTAAAATCGTAATTTTGTTTTAATAAAAAAACAAAAACACATTCGGTTAACACGAAAAAAAAATGTATACTTTATTACTTACTGTAAGGGGAACTTCTGTGATTACAGTGGGCTCTTTCACCTTCCCCACGCCGCTGCCCTCTGCGATATACGAGACGTTGGCGGCATGGGGCTCATCAGGAGCACCACCGAGGCCCAGGACAAAGCGAAATACAAAAACGCTGAGGCCTAAAAAAAAATTAGAAATAAAAAAAAAATCATAAAACAAGATTTTATATAGAAAACCGGTTTCAACTCATTTCAGATAAAATAACGGCTAACTAGAAGCTACATCGGGGAAATATATGTGGGGAGCCTACATTTATATTCGAAAATAAACGCTTTTTATTTCTCTTTCTGTTGTGAATTCCTACAAAAACAATAAAAACAGTTATTTTATCTTTTTATTTACTTTAAAATCGCAATTAAAAATATTTTTTTATCAGAACGATGACGTCATCAGATGAGCACGAGCGTGCGTGGCTTATCCAGTTTAACGATAACCGTCGTAATCAACGTTTAGCACGCGAGCCAACCGCTTTAAATGCTTATCGTGAACACGCGAGCCGATCGTTGGAGCCACATGTATAAACACTTGCGCTAAACAAACACAAGCAGTTAAGTAATTAACAAAAATGTAAATACAAATACGTATATTATTAAAAAAGTAGGTCGTAAACAATAAAAAGAGGGCGCTGCGATCGTTTCAAAGTATCTTCCCCCCCCCCCCAAAAAAGAACGTACGATCAATTTCACCCAACCACCCCCCCTCTCTCTCTCTCTCTCTCTCCATAAAGGACCTTGCGATTCTTATCTTAATGAATCGACCTCTGACCTTTGAATATTAAAACCACTCGAGGAAAACGACAAAATTTCACAGAAAAAAAAAGAAAATAAACGCTGCAATAAAAAATAAGAATCTTTTTTTTTTTTTTTTTTTGTTTTCTAGTCAATTTCTTACTGAAAAACAAGTTTGTATAAAATGCGGAGTAGTTCCGCACTGTGCGGAATTCTTATAAAGTGCAGCGGAAATTCATAATATTTTATAAAATTGTTTTCTTGAATGAAAAAAAGTTCTAAGAATTATTCTTTTTTTAATTAGTATTTACTTAAAAGGGCCTGCAAAATGTGTTTATTGGATTTTGTTAAAGAGTTTCAACAAAAAAAAAAGTGCGGAATTGTTTTCTTAATTAATTTTAAAGCTGCGGAATTTCCTTAAAGGTGCGGAATTTTTTTTTTTTAAAGTTTTTTTAATCTTAGAATTGTCTACGGATTTAATATAAATACTAATAATGTTTTTCTTAATAGAATTTAAAATAAACTCAGCGGAATTTTTCTAAAAAACCGTTTTCAATGAAACATACGTTCGGAATTTATTCTCATTTGTTTTTAAATAAAACGTAAAATTGCGGAAATTCCGCATTAAACCGACCCCATAATCATTTTTTTTGCATGTTTTTTTTTTTTTTAAATAATAAATTTTCATAAGTTTTTTTTTTCTTTCAAAATTAAACCACCTTAAAATAATATTTTCCGTATAATACCCATCAAATTTCACTTGTAAAAAATATTAAAATGATGATGAGAAGCGAGGGGAAAAAAAAAAATAGAAAAAACAAAGATGGCGTCAAAAGAGCCGCTGACGTCACAGAAAGATCGAGAATGGAAGAGAACGATGGAAATAAAAATCAAAGATGGCGTCTTCTTATAGAGAAGAAAAGGATGATGATGATGATGATGATGAGAGGGAGGAAGAGAAGGAAAAAAAAACTCACCTCGTCGTCGTACAAGAAGAGACGGTAGTAAGAGCGGGCATTACTTCAGAAACGGCGGATGAAAAGGATTGTCCTTTGATTTCAAAACTCGATAGGCTAAACAAGACGTCGTTAACAGACTCACACATATCTCACCCTCTACCACCAACAAAACAAAAAAAAAACCAGATGATTTTGATCAAAAATACAGAATGCCGAAAAAACCCAAAATGGGATCAATTAACATCGAACCAATTTGCAGCTGAGACGAAACGAAAATGAACGATGGGAAAAAAAGTAAGCGGACGACTTCCTCTTTAAAGACTCTATACCACCCCCCTCTAGCCAATCATGTGATCGTTGACGTCACAACTCTTAAAGCTTTCTTCTTATTGGTTGATAAATGTAAACGACGTCTTGCTGCTGACGTCATAAAACATTCAGCTGGTTCAGACTCACTCTTGTTGCTATGACAACGATGCCCATTTAACATTAGAAACACGATGGGGGGTCGTCGTTTATTAGAGAATTTATTTTTAGAAAAAAAAATATGTCCCAGGTCAAAACACAAAATCAAATGAAATAATTTATACAATAGTTTTCGTAATTCACGCATCATTATCTTATCAAAACTAATGCAATTGACCTTTTTTAAACCAATGCGTTGAAAAAATATTAAATAGTATTGAATTAATTATAAAAAATTGCAATAAAATCAATAAAATAATATTTAAAAAAAACATCTGAAGCTTTTTTGCAAATAACGATATAAAAAAAATTAATATTTATTTTGAATTTTACTGTAAACAAGTCTATCCTTGTTTAAAATGGATAATGAAATAAAATAGCTTTGAGATCATGTTTTATGATGATGCAATTAACATTTAAAATTACATTATTAAATTCATAAATAACCAATATGTTTAATTAAATAATAAACTTTTTAATTATAATTCATTAATATATGCAAAAAAAAAATAATTTTTAAAAAATGTCTTCATTATAATTTATGTTTATTTCCTGTAAATAAATAAATAGAAGAAGAAAAAAAACAGAACGAACTTGGTCCTTACCTTGAATTCTCCTGTAAATAAAAGTTAAATTCGGACTAAGGCAGAGTTCCAAGAATGTAATATTTCCGTCCTTAAAATATTTTTTTTGCAGCCAAAAAGTAAATAAAACTCAAGTTCAACTCAATGTTAAAGAACTTACACAAAACATATTGGGGTTCTTAGATAACAAAGTCCATTGATGTCTTTGATAAATAACAATTTTATTAAAATAAAAATCAAACAAAAAGAAACAATTTTTAGGTGAAAGTATTTGAAACCAAAATACAGATTGTGCACATTTTTTTTAACAACATCTGAAAATATTGAGCATGCAAATTGACTTTTTGAGTGAAATGTATATAGAATAAAAGTGACATTTGTTAAGCATTAAATAAAACAACAAAAACAAATAGTAAAAAAGCCATTTACAAAACAATATTTCAGTTTTGTTTATTGGCTGCTTTTCCTAGCAAATAATTTCATTATTGGTAAATTAAATTAAAGAGAGGTTTTTAGCTAACGAGTCCATCAGTCAAAGATCGACTTCTCTAGATTCACAGGTTGATGCATTTGTGACCATAACTGAAGGCAACGACTGTAAAGATGAGTGAAGGTCGCAAAAGTGGGGCCTCTTTTCGGGAACATATTCCCAGCAGCTAAGCATCACCTGATAGACTTCGTCTGAAGTGCCCTCGGGAGGCGGCAATCGATATCCTGAATGAACATATTTCACATTGAAGAACAAAAATGATATAAAATTGAACGTGAAAAATACCAGAATCGATCATCTCTCGAGCTTTGCCATTTGATAAACCACTGTAAGGTGTGCTACCACCGGAATATATTTCCCACATCAAAACACCAAAGCTCCAAACATCGCACAATGACGTGTACTTCCCTAGAGTAAAATTAAATGGTTATTGTGGATCACGTAATTTTTATTTTATGAAATTAACATTCAAGCAAATAAACACCAAAATTAAGAGCCTCTGGAGCTGTCCACTTGATCGGAATCTGTTTCATACCGTCAGAAACGATGTATTCCTCCTCTTCGCGCGACATTCCAAAATCGGATATCTTCACGATGTTCTCATATCCAATTAAACAATTTCTTGCAGCTAGATCTCTACATGCAAAACAACATTAACAAATTCAACTTGTAGAACACAAATAAACCTAAAATAGAAACAGCAGTGCCCAATATTAATTATTGAAGGCCTAAGCAGCAGTCCTATAATTATGTAAAAATTAGAATTATCAATTAAATAAATAATAATTCTTATGATTTCGGAAATTTTAAACGCGCTATTTTGGCTGGCGCCCCTCGGAAATTGATTAGATTTGTGTGTTCACAGATATGGATACGACTAACAAAACAAAAATGATTAACCTGTGTATACAGTTATGACTTTCTAGATATTCCATTCCTGCAGCCGTATTCACGCACATTGCTAATTTCTGACTCTGTAATAGATTAGTACCGTTTGTACGCAAAAAACTCAGCAAGGAACCACCTTTACAAAAAAAAAATGAAAAAAAAAAAAATGAATGAAAAAGGTTTGACAGCAAATAAAAATTCATACCAGGAACAAGTTCCATAACAATCATAATTGGCTGCTTTTGAACACATATTCCAATGAACTTTACGATGTTCGGATGATCGTACTGTTTCAGAATCCGCCCTTCTTGAAGAAATTTCTTCTTCTGTTCTTCTGGAAGTGTTATTCTACACGTTTTCACCGCTGCCTCTTCTCCCGTACTACGTAATCGCGCTCGATAAACATCGCCAAAATTACCCTATAAACAAAACATAGTAAACAAAATATCAAACAAGAATACGAGAACAGCATCATACCCGTCCAATTTTTGTTAAAAGTTCTACATCATCGTTATTTAATTCCCACACTTCACGTAAGACGGCATTTTTCAAAACTGCACCAGATTTATTTGTTACAGGCAAACTACTTTTATGCTGATACAAAATAAGTTCCTGAATAGTTGGAAACGATGGTCCTTCGAACCTATATAAACCCTGTAAAATAAATTTAAACAATTAAAGAATATGAAGCAAAAAAATGATTATAGTAAGTCAAGAAAAACCTCCGGAGTTGTCTGAATAATAAAATGCTTATGACTCTGCCAGCAAACGGACAAGACCAGCTGCCTTTCTTCATTTCGCAATGTTTCTCGTACGAGAAAATCTCCATCATTGACTAGTAGTCGTACAACTTCTTCCCGTGGTAGTACACCGTGAAACCATTCCTCGTCGGTTAAAGGACGGCTGCAATGTGCTGCAATCTAATCCATGGATAATATACACCGCATTAACATTATTTAAAGCAACTGTAAAATAATTGACACTGTAAAAGGGAAAGGGAATCATTATCGTGCAAATACAATTTTAACTGTGACCTATCACCTTCCAAAAAAAAGAAGAAAAAAAGAACACCAAAATACTAAAAGATTCGTTAGTTTCTAGTTTCAATCTAAAATAATTATTGTAAAGTTAAATTAAAAAATAAACAACTTTTATTATTCGTATGACAATTCAAAGCCAATGATGCTGTCCAAGACACAAACTTTTAATTTAAAAAAAAATGTCTGTCAATCCATTAAATAATTTATTACCAATTATCTTTTATTTGCCATATTTTTTACATTGTTGGTTTTGTAATAATCATCTTATAGCAAAAACAAACTTAAAATGAATAACAACATAATTATAGATAATAATAAAAAATATAATTTAGTGTTTTCAAAACCGATAAAAAAAATAATTGAAAAAATTTATATCTCATTTTTGAGCAAATTAGAAAGAAAAAAATAAACAATAAAAAAATTGACGTAATTTTAGCTATAAATAGTAGCAAATAGCATGAATTATGCATTACAAAGTTTAAGCAGCTACTTGTTGATAAAGCTCTGAATCTATACCCATACAAATTCCTATTATGATACCAATTAAATCCAAATAAATTATTTTAAACATCTTACAAATTTTACCCTATTACAATTCCCATAATGATAAAAGTAACAGAGCTGGTAGCATAGCTTATAACATCTTCCCACAGCAGCATTGGCAATGAGTGTGTGATAAAAGCGAGGTAAGTAACAAAAAAAAAAAGCAAAGCACAAAGCTTCAATACAGCAATAACACGAAAAATCGGATAACAAGAAATGTATCTTCACCCTGGTCCTTAGGCTGGCTTCACACGGGCTACTTTGTAGCGCCACATAAAGTAGTCGTTTTTAGCAGACCATTGAATACTCAGGGGGTATTCATACAAGCCACTGTCTGTCACCGGTTTTTTTTTTTTTTGCTCAACAGTGGTGATGAGTGGTTGAGTCCTGAAACAAGTGACTACCAATAATTCTTTGTCAGAGGTCATGAAAATCAAGGTCATACAAGTGGACCACATTGATTGCAGAACACTGTTTCGTGTAAAACAAGCCACATCAACTACTTTGTCGCCCACGAAGTAGCGCCGCAAAGTTATCTGAGTGAAGCTGGTATTAGAATCATAAATATAAAAATTCTGGTCTCTTCCATTTCGTGTTAAACGGTTTCCACTGTATTTCATTAGTACCAAAAATAATTTTACTATAAAAACAATCTTACCTATCTGTTCAGAATACAGGGATTAAGCAATATTCCATGCTGCTCGAAAAAATGAAAAGGAAAAAAAAAAAAGATTTACTGTTAAAGACAGCATGCATACCAAAAAAAAAAAAAAACGGTTTCAACCCAAAAATTCATAAAACATATCAAAGAAAACAATAAACAATGCATTGCAATGTTGGATCAACTAATCGTTACAATCAACGTAACCGTTACAAGAAGCATACTTACTGTAGAAACAGCATCTTTGTCTAGACGACCTTCATTCGAAAGATCAAGCTCAAGGGTTTGAGTTTCAAACGAATCCTTTTGAAGAGAATTAGGAGTAGGAGGAGTAGGAATAGGTGCAATAACTACCTACGTGAGAGGAAATAATAAACATGCCAAACGAAAACGTACAAATGCAGAACAAAAGTTGACATATAAACAACAGGCATTAAATATGTATCAAACTCAATGCAAAAGTAATACAAATATCGTTTTATGAAGAAAAAAAAAACACTAGATGACGAGTAAATAGAAATATACGCTACGAGTAGAATTCACACCTGTCTCTTTACAAATGGTTTCCTCAACACGTCAACAATGTGACGTGACGGTAAACGACTCAATGTTCCAAAAACATCTACCTAAAACAAAACCAACGACAACAAAATAACTAAAACTAAATCCACATCTCGTCAGCCACATCGTCATCGTTAGATCGAAACCTGTTCGTTACTGTTTCCAACATCGTTAGGAAGTTCTAATCCGGGTGGAACACCGTCGGAACTGACGGTAAGAAGCGAAGTCGTTATTAAGTTATACTGCTTCTTGAGTTTTTCTTCCGCACACCGTAACTCATTAATTTCACGACGTAGAATGTCTGTTGCTCGCTTCTTAACGAGTAACCTTCGTATAAAAAAGTCAAGTCCTGTTACGAATTCAAACGGAAAATCATATCTTAATATGCAACATTGTACATGTTTGATGATGATGAATTGGAAGACGTCTTCAAAGATTCCACTTCATTACTAAAGTGAAGCATCAGTTCTTGTTTCTCCGTCAGAGCTGCTTGACAGTCTTTCAATCTGTCTTCAAGATCGAACATTCTGAAATTTAAGAAAAAAACAAATAAGGTTGTAAGATTTCATCTATATAATTCTTAAAACGTTATGTGAAACCTTTCTTTCAAGACGTTATAAGTGAAATCGTCGACGGCAAGTTGACTGGCTTTCAAACAACCGGTGTAATCTTCGATTAGATCATGATCGAAGACGAAAACAACCGGTAACGGCGCAGAACTTCTAAAATAGACACAAACCATTTATATCTAACGTGTCATTTATTATAAGTTTAGTATAATACTAGTATAATGGCCCCTCGTCAATTTAAATAATCTATAACTCGTTGTAAAGATCTTAATAAGCTGAGCACGACAAACAAAACGCGTGCAAATTTTAAATTTACATAGAGGGCTATGGCATTTGTAAAGGTTTCTTTCTTTGTATACATATGGGTAAGTTGGGGGGGCCTGAGGGTCGAGGAGCCCTTATACTAGGAATGTTCTCTTAAGTTCCTCGCCGCACTTGTTCTGCTCAATAAACTCTCGATACTCTTCGGATGGAAGAATACGTTCGACGTTTGCCGTCATCCTCGTCTGCATCTGTTGGAACCTATCTTTGGTCAAATCCGTGTACTGAATGTAATCCATTAGAACGTGTTTACTAATAAAAAAAAAGAATAAAACATAATTTGAATCTGAAAATTGACTCCGCAAGCAGCCAAGAAGGCCTGTGACTGAGAGACAAGAGTCCAAACTCAGCATTCAAAGCCCTGAGATAACAATTGCAATGTGTTCTGACACACCTGAAATATTGCATTCCCTAAAAATGAGAAAGCCCCATTATACAATGTAATTTTCATACATAAAATCCCCCCTACAAGCGAATTCCGTTGTCGAACCACCATAACAACAAAACCTGACCATGATTTTTCAATTTATTATTTATGTTGTTATTGTATTTATTATTAATTAATCAGTTTCATAACTAAATGTAATTAATTTTAAGCTCTGAAGATGGTCATAACTAGTGATTGAAACATCAGCCATCTTGTTTACATTAAAACTTTTATTGAAATTAATTTTTTTTTAATGGCTTATTAATTCTTCAAAATTTATTTTATGAATTTTCTGAAAACTATTTAAAAGAAGAGAATTACGTGTTGTTGATGATCAGTTAAAAGTACAAACCATTGCTGAGTTAGTTCTTCCTGAACGTTCTGATGAAACTCTAAGAGATCCGGCAATAGAACCGTCCTGAAATCTCTCTCGTACTGCGAGGCTTCGCATAACAATAACATGTAGTCGTTATGAGTCTGGTGTAACTTTCGACACGTCTTAATGTACTTGTCCTTTACGTCGTCCAGTTTTCTACTGACTTTTCCTGTGAAGCGGAATCAAATGTGACAAATCTGACAAAAGATTAACCTTTTGACAATCTCGTTCTTACCTTTAAGATAACTTTCTTCAAACTTGATCCTCGCATTACGACATGTTTCCAAACATTTCTTGTATTCCAATCTCGTCTTTACAACAACATCTTGAAACTACAAACAAAACAATATACACTCGCAATGTTATTATTCTAATTAGATAAATTTATTTGTATATTTTGTTTTGTCTTCTTAAATTCAATTACCATAAGCAACTCTGTGTCGATTCTGTTTCGTTCGTCCAAATAAAGTTTCTTCGAAGCTCTCTTCTCCGAAATAAGCGAATTGATCATCTCCAACGTGTAAGTCGATAGATAATCGGCATTATGTTTCAGAAGCTTTCCGAGTGCTTCCGTCTCTTCGATCGTCACTTGCCAAGCCTTATGAAATCAAAATGAATGTTAAAAATAAGTAAGGCCGAAATAAACGTTTCTAAATGAAAAACCTTTGCAACAAGACTGCCGGAGAAATCGAGTGTCCTGTCGACCTTTTGCGATTGTATGGTGACACCGGCGAGAGATAAAGCATAGTCTCGATCGCATTTTATTCTGGCACAAACACATCTCTTTATATTTTCCAAAAGCTGAAGTTCGGCATCGTGTAAATTGAGTAAGGCTTCGTGAGAAGTTTTACCCTGAAGGCAGTTCGCAAATCTCATGCCAACAGTTGGGGTACAAGAATCTAATCGAACAAAACAAGAGAGAGGTTTAAGAATCAAATTGAAATTATTTCAACTTGGGGCCGCATTTCAAAAATAAAATATCTCTGTGATATGACAGTAAATTGTAATATTTACCTCATAGCCTTGTAGTAGTCACAGAAACAAATTACAAAATATATTATGACAATTATTGTCATATGACTACCACTGACTGGCATACAGAATAACATGACAGTCATATGACAATATTTTGTAATTTGCTTCTATGATAGATAAAAGGTTTTTTTATGACAGTTTACTATCATATGACAGTCTTAATTTTTTTTTCTCTAATTTTCTAATAATCCCTCTCTGAGATTCTGCAGATTTGAGATTTTCAGTTCTGTACTTTTTATCAAAATCTTTAAAAAATGCAAAAATTGTAGAATTTGCAAAAATGCGTTTGAATATTAATAAAACACTAGTGGGGTAACCCGTCATAAATGACGGGAGCAAAATTCACAGGCAATTGTGCGCATGCGCGTCGTTTTTTCCTTTTTTTACTCCTTTCATTTCAATTTTCGTCACCCCCTCCCACTTTTCTCTCTCACTCCTCTACACTTTCCAACCTTTTCCCCTCTCCAATTTAATATCATGGGGTTCTTGGATGGGAAGGGTGCAACATCTAGTTGACCTTGAGAAAAGCTGTTCATTTCTTCATTTATTTAAATTTATACAAATTCCGACGTGCTTCAATGGTTGTACAGCGTTACTTCAGAAACAGATACACAGACCTGGCATAATATATATAATTGCAGAAAATATATGTAGTTCAGTCTAACTAAAATTCCGTCATTAGAAAATGTAATTTTCACAGAACTTCTCTTTTTTTTTCCAGTTTATACTTATATTGTCTTTAACTTATTTTTTTTTTCTACTTTAAATCACAATTTAATCGATTTCTATATTCTGTTCTTATCTAGCAGCTGCAAACCAGTTTTTTTTTCTCTCTCTCTCTCTCTCTCTCCTTCTGAATAATTATAGTTTATTGCCTGAATACCAACTGTGCTTCCGGTTGGTCATTTTTATTTTTGTTTTTACAAAGATCATCACCATCATTCCAATTGTCATGTTTTTCACATGAATTAAGTGTTCAAAAATATTATACTTCAATGCCAGCAGCCACTCACTGTTTATTATCTTTAGCTTTAAACATGATGATATTACATATTATGCCTTGAAGCACAACACTTTTTTTTTTTTGGTGGTGGTTGGTTGCTCATTTTCCTATTTTACAAAGGATGTGAGCAATTACAATGATGATGATGACCGAAACAAATGCTGATCATTCACCGCCAACACTTATTCTTCTTTGCCCATCATCATCATCATCATCAACATGATAAATTCATTCACATGAAAAAAAAAACCTTTCCTTCCAAATCTCATCCTTTATGAATGACGTCATACTTTCTTTTCTGGTTAATCTTCATAGTAATATCTACTAATCACTAATGTGACTAATTACCTGTTATAATTGTGTATTAAGACTTACCTATTATTATCATTAGTAGATCTAATAATCTTCAAGATACATTTTTTTTGTTCAACAAATATATCGCTTCATAAATTTTGATAATTATCAGAATGGAAAATGATGATTATTAATTTATTTATTTAATATTTTATAAAATTACTACCCTTTTAAAACACTGAAAATTCATTCATAAAATGTTTAATCCTCTGTCAATCATATTTTTTTACAATAAACACCATTTCAGAAAAAAAATTAATTTTTTTTTAAAACAAAAAATGCGTAGAATTTTGAAAACATTTTTTTTAAAATGTGATTTAAAATCACTTGATTTTTATGGTGTTGCAAATTTTTTTTTTATAAATTTAAATCACGTTAATTTAAATGTAAACAATTGATTTCAATCAATCCACCCTTTTAGGTGTGTTCCCTCCTTTCCGTCGAATTTTTTTTCCGTCGACAACCCTCAGGGATTGGATTGGAGGCTAACATTGACGTCAATAACAAATATATAATCCTTTTTTTTCATCAAAAGGGTCACTACAGCTACCGGGAGGTATTTGGATCGATTAGGTTCGGTTAGGATCGATTAGGTTCGGTTAGGTTTGGTTAGGATCGATTAGGTTCGGTTAGGTTTAGGTTCGGTTAGGTTAGGGAGAAAGGGTTATTTTTTTTAGCTGTAGTGACGAGAAAGTGATAAAAAAGGTCTATATATTTTGTCCCCCTATGACGTCACTGTTAGCCTCCAATCCAATCCCTGAGGCTTGTCGACGGAAAAAATTTCGACCGAAAGGGATACCGCCGATGATTTATACACAGTTAAAAAATTAGTTTTCGACGTAAAACAATTTCTTCATACATCTTTTAAGAAAAGTATTTTTTTTTTAATTTTTATCATATTGAAATATAATTAAAATATGTCATAATTAAAATGGACCCACGACGATATAACAACTTTAATACTAGAACAACTTGTGTCTACTCTAAAATGACATGTTAAGAAAAGCTAAAAAGTACAAAAATACCCACAAAGCACCCAGTACCGTCTTTACTATAAGGGCAAACGGGGCCCGTGCCCAGGGCCCCCCGAAAGGCCGATATATTCGCTAACACGAAAAAAAGGAGCTCGAATTTTTTTTTCCTATTTTTAGGTAGATACCTACTAAGAATTACCGTCAACATTTCTAAATTGAAATGTTAATAGGACACCAGATCAGATTTTTAAATTTTTTCTAATTTTTACAATCCAACGGGGCCCTCAATTCTTGTGTGCCCAACGGCCCCGACATGCCCTAAGCCGGCCCTGAAAGCACCCAAAACTTTGCATTCGAAAAATCTTAGAATGAGATATTTTACAATAATTTTTAAATAACATGTCCACTTTACATAATATTATGTGGAATTGTAAACCGGAAAAGAAGACATTGATGTCTTATTACAACGTCTTACGAAAATAATTTTATTGCATCATTCATCGGAGAAAAACCCTAAAAAGCAGAAATTATCGAAACTACATAAACTTATCTAACATATGACCCAAATTAATGAGCTTCTGCAATTATTATATATATAATATCCCAGGTCTGTGTATGTGTGTGTGTGTGTGTGGAGTAACAAAAACCATTGAAGCACGTTGAATTTATATAAATTTGAATAAATGAACCGTTTTTTTCAAGGTCAACTATATGTTGAACTCTTCCTTTGGAAAGTGTAGAAGGGGGAGAGGGGGAGAGAGAGAGAGAGAGAGAGAGAAACGTGGGAGGGGGTGAGGGGAAAAGGTTGGAAAGTGTAGAATGGGGAGAGAGAGAGAGAAAAGTGGGAGAGGGTGACTGAAATTGAAATGAAAGGAGTAAAAAAAGGAAAAAACGACGCGCATGCGCACAATTGCCTGTGAATTTTGCTCCCTTCATTTATGACGGGTTACCACACTAGTTTCACATTAATTTCTGTTATATTAAATAAGTTTCGCAATTTCACGAGCGCCACAATGTTTTCTGCAGTTTCAGCGTTTTAGAGAGACTTCCTCATTCATCCTATTTACTTATCCAGTTTCTAAGAAACTTCTTTCGATTCATTTCTTTCGACTTCATCGATACAATTTGTAGACCTAAAATATAAATTCACGCGATTATAGTATTACAGTTGTAAGACACAAGTACATAGATGAACTTTTGATAGGAAGTTTCATGTAAAACTTGATGAGTTTCGAGTTCTACCTTTAACAAAACCATCATAATACCTTAAGGGGCCTGTCGACATTGCGAATTTGCCTCGCGAGGCAGTTTCGCGAATCAAATCTCGCATGTTCTAGACTATTCCTCGCCCTGAGTCTCTCCCTCCACTTGACTCGCTTGGCTGTCTCACTCCCCATCCGCGCACTAATCGGTAAACACCCTGCATCAAAGACGTTTCGCGGTCGAAACTCGAGGCGTGTAGACCAAAAATGAACCAGGCCGAGGCAATCAGACTCATCGAAGTTTACAGTAATTACCGATTATTGTATAACCCCTCAAGACAACTTACCGCTCACTCTTGATTCACGTAGATTCGCGAAACACATTTTGGATCGCCTCGCGTCTGACTCGCTCGGAATACTCGCTATTGAGATTCGCGAGGAAAAACTCGCAATGTCTACAGTCCCCTTAAGACTATTACTTTACGTAAAGTAATAGTCTAAGATAATACTACGTCACATAAAAATGAGTAGCAACCTAGGTATATATAGAGACAGGAAACAAAATTCTTACTCAAAAATTGTTTAATTATTAAAAAACTAGTGGGGTAACCCGTCATAAATGACGGGAGCAAAATTCACAGGCAATTGTTCCCAGCATTAGAATTTCTTTTCCTCCGCCCTTTTATGACGTCAGACCAAGTAACAAACCAATTAGAAATTGATGACGTTCATAAAAGGGCTGAGCAAAAGAAATTCTAATGCTGGACACAGTTGCCTGTGATAAACTGTAGTTTAATTTTGCTACTATTATCCTCTCCCCTTTTTATATTTGAAAGAGAAAATGAGCTTTTCATTTTCTCTGGTGTGCGCATGCGCGTCGTTTGTTCCTTTTTTACTCCTTTCATTTCAACTTCAGTCACCCCTCCCCCTTTTTTCTCCATCCACGTTTCTCCCCCCTTCTACACTTTCCAACCTTTCCCCCTCTCCAATTTAATATCATGGGGTTCTTTGATGGGAAGTGTGCAACATATAGTTGACCTTGAGAAAAAAAAGCAGTTCATTTATTCAAATTTATATAAATTCCGACGTTATACACACACACACAGACCTGGGATATTATATATATATAATTATGTGTAATATGAAACGTCTTCATACCAAACAACACCACATATCGAAACTGGTTTCAATACTGAAAATAAAAAAAAAAACACAACAAAAAGGAGAACCGATCTCCCTCTTCTCTCAACTCTCCCCTTTCCTTATTCTTCTTCAACCTCCCTTTCCTTCCCATCTCTCCTTCACACACACAAAAAAAACACAATGTCAGCCAATACAAAACTATATTTGTTCAATATGTTGCAGTTTATGACATATTTACTCATTACATATTATAAATTTATAAGATAAGAGACAATTTAGATAAGATAAACAAAGATTGTGCACGAAAAAAAAGGGGGGGGGCGGAAGAGCTGGGGGTGAAAAAAAAAGTTGAATGAAAAAAAAAACCGTGCCCAAAATTAAGACTTTTTCAGAGAAAAAATAAATCTAAAATACTAAACTTACCAATTAAAAAAGAATTCTTGAGACGTCAACAAATTGTCGTTCACACAAATCAAATTTCGTCACCGTCAAAAATTAAGAAAAAAAATCGTCAAAGTTTTGATAAAATCAATAAAGAAAAACAACAACCGCAACAACTGTTCAGAAAAAACTTTTAAGAATGTGAATTTCTAAAATAGACATACAGGTAACTCAACTAAGAGCTTTTCCTATAGGATATTTCGTGTCAAACTCAATGTAGCCAATAGATGGCGCAAACTGTACTTAGTGCTTCAGTAACAATAATGTCATAGTCTCCTTCCTAAAGGCCTGTTCATATCAGATATAATGTTGGAGAATGTAAGGTGCCGAAATCGTCTGCTAAAACCAATAGATGGCGCAATCTTCTGGACGCTATTATCCTTATGATACTATCCGATACTATCCTTATGTTTTCTTGTTGTTTTTCATTTTCTCTTCACGATTATCACTACTTTTTAAAACTTTTGAGTGTTGTTACTCAGTTTTTTTTTCTATTAAATTTTTTAATTTAATTTAATTTAATTTAATTTAATTTAATTTAATTTAACTGAACTCAAACTAATGCAATGTTGGTTAAAATATGATACATTCTCAAGAAAAGTTAAAAAAACTTTTTAGTATTCATTTTTTCATTACCATTTTTAAATTTTTTTAGATAAAAGAAAATTTGAATGTAAATAAATTACATTCATTTCCTTTTGTAATTAAAAAATATTATTAGTGAATTGTAAAAATGTAATAAAATTCAAATATAAATAAAGTTTATTCAGTTATTTTTTCTTTTTAATTGAAAACATGATTTAAGAATTTTTTAATGTGTAATTTCTATGTAATTCCTTTGTAAAAAGTAGTTGGAACATAGCCTGCTTAGGGTCCAGAAGATTGCGCCATACTTTCTCCAAACATTACTATGGAATTTGAAGAAAATGAGCAGGCCTTTAGGATAAAGAGGCTATGTTTATGTTCAATGAACCACTTCAGCAAGATGTCTTTCTTCTTATGAGAGGCCGTGCCGCCGTTCATGTCAAAAAATCCAAAAACAACTTTTGATAACAAAAATTCAAGTGATATTTAATAAAAAAAAAATTCGATGTATTTTTGACATAAACGGCCCCTCATATGAATAGCTTTAAAAAGCAGACGACTCTTCACTCATTTTTCACAGATCTTTTCTAACATGGAGTTGCTGTACATTTATATATATATATATATGGAAGCCCGTTTGGGACATTTCGCACAATAATTTACGTTCAATAATATTGCGTACGCGCTGAATAATATTGTGCACACATTTTCAATAATATTATGCACAAACATTGATCAAAATGTCCCATTTGGAGCACCAGTGAGAAAGAAGTAAATGTGAACAATACCTTATTGGTCGAGAGAAAAAAGGCAAATTAAACCCCCCCCCCCCCAAAAAAAAAAAAAATTAGGGCCTTTACAAAACTCTGTATTCTCAGGCTTCTGTTATTAATCGGTTATTATTGATATATACAAATAGGTAACTCAATTCCATGTGAAAGAAAATTATGTTGATGAGTGAGCTTTAATTGCATAGCCTCACATCAATGAAGGTTCTATTTATTTCTCGTAAATTTAGTAAACCATTTCTCTTTATAAAAAGAACCTTGGAATCTTTTTTTTTATGAGACCATGGATTGTTTTTGCAATAGATTGTGAATTGTGATGTATACTGCATGCCTCGGCATAATACAAAGCTTGTGACGTCACAAGGGTTGACCTAAAACTTAAAATTGTGCAATATAATCTTATAGAAGAAAGATGAAGCAAATGTTCTCAACAGTTTAAACAAAAATGTTGAGATTGTTATAACTTATTATCTTTTTTTTAAGCCGTGACGTAACTTTTATATACATGGATTTTTTTAAAATATAAACGTGACGTCACATTAATGAATAATTCGATTAGTAAAGGAATGTGCAATCAGTTGAACTACCTGTATGTATTTATATTGGTTATTATTTGTTAACCGGTTAACTTCCTGCACCTCCTGTATTAGATCATGTGTTGAAAAAAGGGCGGGGCAAACGAATTTCTTTTGCTGGTTCCAAATGCCTGACAGGCATCTGTAGACAGCTTCAGAATTTCTTTGGCTCCGCCCTTTTATGAGCGTCATCAATTTCTAATTGAGTTGTTACTGAGTCTGTCATATGCCCCGCCCTTTTTATTTCTAATTGGCTGACACTACTATATAAGTGGTAAAAGTTTCTCATTTTTTTTCAAATTTTACATTTTTTCAATATGGGCCTTTTAGACCCTCTTGGGGCCTTTTCAAATTGTTTCATGTCCAACTAACCTATATTTATATTACCTATTTTATTATTTTATTATACCTATATTTTATATATGGACTCTATGTAATAGTTGAATAAAGCGCCACCGATATTTGAAAATTAACTAAAAATTAGACCCTAAAAATTTTCCGAAATATAGATGCTGGCGCCATCTATTGGTTGTCTTTTTAAACTTGCCACATTTCAGTGTGAAACTGTCAAGAAAGCTTAGTAAAATACAGCCGTTTTTCTGCCCTTTGATGAGGAATGGCAGCTTCTAATTGGTTTTGTTATTTAATCTGCCATCACATGCCCCGCCCTTTTCAATTTTTAATTGGTTGATATTTGGTATGACGCTCATAAAGGGGCGGGGCAAACGACATTGCTTTACTGTGTTTACTTGCTTGTGGTATATCAAATATAAAATTTATAGGCAGTTGTGCTCAGCACTAAGTTTTTGTTTGCCCCGCCCTTTTATGAGCGTCATCAATTTGTAATTGGTTTGTTACTTGGTCTGATATGTCACATGTTCCGCCCTTTTATAAGGGACAGAAATTTCTAATTGGTTGATATTTGGTCTGACGCTCATAAAAGGGCGTGGAAAACGAGTTGTTTCAGGTCTTATGTCAAGGTTGGTAGAGAGAATAACCTAACCCAACACTAGCCCACTAACCTAACCCAACACTAACCCATTAACCTAACTCTTTATACATGGACTCTATGTAATAGTTGATTATAGCGCCCCTGTCTTCAAACATTTCAAACATTAATTAAAAAAGTTCTATGTTATAAATCCTATACCTCAAAAAAAAGTTTTTGCTTTTTGGCAAAAATTTTTTAATGGAGACGGTGGCTCCATCTACTTTGGCTGATTTTTTTTTAAAGTTTTTTTTAATATAAAATATTCAAAATGTTGAACAATTCCTAAATATAATTAGTAACGCAGTTGTCAGTATAGCTGTGGTGTTAAGAGCATTGCTTTCTAAGCCAGAGGTCCCGGGTTCAAACCTCAGAGGTGTCTTTTAGTTTTTGAATTTTTAATATAATCATATATATAAATCTATCTTGCCTACACACTACAATTCAAGGTAATCGATTAATTTATAATAGTAAACGATATATCGATATCGTGGAGCCTTGCTACTAGCGTTAGCCCATTAGTATTATCAGAGCGCATGCGTATTGCCATCTTATCGTTATATATAGGATTTTATATAGGTTTCCTATAGTGAACGTCTCATCGGCAGTTTCCATTGGTGATCAATAGATAGAGCTGCTAACGCAAATCTGCAACACTTTCTTAAATAAAACGATAAAATAGTAATACGCATGCGCTCTGCTAATACTAATGGGCTAACGCTAGTGCATTTGCTTCACTTTTTTCTTGTTGGCGAAAATGGCGATTGCTGGTGCAAAAGCAGGAAAATTGATTGCTGTTATAGGTGATGAGGTGAGTTTTTTTTTGTTTAATGATAAACCTCATTCTTCAATGAAGATGCGTGATTGTTAGTAACAGACAGTTTTAAATGCATTTTCGTTTGTTATTGCGTAATTTATGGGCGTCGCCCACCCTTCGAAATGTAGGCCCAAATTCAAGAATTAAACTTGGCACTTAAAAACTTGAACATTCTGAATAATTTTTAAACATTGACTAATCCTATTAAATGATACTTAATATGGATGTTTTTTAAAATTCTGGTACCCTGTTCAGATTGTTAAAGGTGTAGTTAAAGTGCTAAATGTCGTTCTTGAAATTGGGCCACAGGGCTGCTAAGGTTCACGAACTTTTTAACTAATTTGAATGTTGTCATCATTAATATAAAATTCTATTATTTAAATAGGATACTTGTGTTGGATTCTTATTAGGAGGCATTGGAGAGATGAATAAATCCCGACAACCTAATTTTATGGTTGTAGAGAAAAGTATAAACTTGGTTGAAACCTTTTTATCTCTAGATTCTGATCTAATGTCAATCGCATCCTTGTCTCTTTTTTTTTAATTTAGGTACGAGTGTGAGTGAAGTCGAGGAATGTTTTAAACGTTTCCTAAAAAGAGACGATGTGGACATCATTCTCATCAATCAGAACGTTCGTTTTGTTACTGTTTAAAGAAAGTCTCGTGTGATTATCGTTGTATTTTTTTTGTTCAGATCGCAGAAATGATTCGTCATGCGATTGATAATCACATTGATCCGATCCCTGCTGTGTTGGAAATCCCTTCGAAGGATCAACCGTACGATCCGACGAAAGATTCCATCCTACGCAGAGCTAAAGTAACGAACACAACGGCATGAACTATTTGAGTAACATATTTAAATCTTTTTTCTTTTCATTTCAGGGTATGTTTAGTGCCGAAGATTTCCGTTAAAAGTGATAAACAGAACTTTTTAAACTGTAGACTTGATTATCGTTCAAATGAACATTGCTTAAATTGTGACATTCCGATTGTTTGTTTAGAAATTAATTTGTAATGTAAAAAAATATGATTCGTAGTTATGTAAATATCAAATGATTGATTTAATAAAAGTTTTGAACCTGCAATTTACGTTCTTTTTTCTTTAATCACTTTCGTCACTTTGGTTGTTTTCCGCTTCTTTTGCTTCTTCCTCCTCTTCTTGTGCCTTTAGTTTTGCCATCAGTTCTTTTTTAAGAAATGAAAATATGATACTTGTTAGTAGTTATTAAAAAAAAGATATGACAAGGGCTGGCACAAAATTGTGAACAAAATTCACGCATTTTGTTGTGATTTTGATAATTCGAACATCTAAGAAAGCAGATAGACCTTTTGCTGGATTAAAAATACCCATTGTCTGAACACCGCAAACGTAACAACGTTGTGTTTTACGATACTGCGTTAGAGCACAAGTCTCACAAAAATAATGTTTGCACCTTCAAATGATAAAAGAAAAAAACGAAGCATAAATAATTTAAGAAATCATTTTAAACGTTTTAAGTGTATTGACTTTGTAATGACGGGATTCTTGAAAGACTTTCTGCAAATGAAACATTTAAACGGAAGGTTATCCTCTTCATCAGAACTCACCTCATAACGACCCGGATCTGAAAGAATTCGTTATAAATCAATGTGTAACAAGAAGAACTGTACGTGAAGATCGTTTACCGTCATTGCCATATGTCTGATCGTTCATTTCTCTTTCCAATTGCCAACCGTGTTTATAATCGGACCGATCGTGCATAAATTTACAACTATCTAAAAACAAAACGCATGTTACTTATAGAACGACAGCAAATGCTTCAAAATCCACCTCCAAAGCCACAAAATCCTGTTTCTTTGTAATCTTTGCAGATATCCGGTTGGTAATCCCATCTGACGGTGGCTCTAAGATGCTCAGGAGCTCGTATCGGACCTTTCCTGCAAAATAAGTACAATGTTACGAATAAGACGAAAGGAGAAAAAAAAAGATCTGAGCTAACCTGACCATTCCGCTCGATGCATTACCCTGAGCGGTGTCTTTCTTTTCGTAGAACTGAGTGTAGTTGTTTAGACCACGATAAACTTTATCATCTTCCTTTCCCTTCAGGTTCTTGTTGACTTCCAACGCTTTTTCAAATATCGCTTGTGCATCTCGGTCCTTTTCGGTTTCTGTTTGAAGAGTTGACGTTGCTCCCATGTCGGAAGGTCCTTCTTGAGTCTAAAACACGAGAAATAGTTGTATGAACGACAACGGAAGTTACAAACGCATGAAAAGAACGTACAGTACTCCGGTTTGCCTTGTATAAAACAGAAACTTTGGAACTTTTCGCATCTTCGTCACTGTCCGATCCTGCTTTAGATCTGTAGTCTCCAATTTTTCCTTGTTTCGACTTAAAAACGAAAAAAAAAAAACGTTTATAAAAAAAAGCAATTCAGCAGAATTTCGCAATATTTGATAAAAATACACGTTGTTTCATTGGATTAGAGACGTCCATCTTCCTGTCTTTACGAACAACAACTGTTTCGTCCTCACTAGAAACTAATAATAAAACATTCATTTAAAACATTTTTCTTCTTGTTTTCGTCTGGATTGTTTTCATACAAAACCTTTATCATTTTCGTCATCACTTGCTTCTCTTTTACGCGAATTACGACCTCTTACGTTTTTTTTCTTGAAGAAGAATGTACAAGTTGGTTTTTCTGCATCTTCGGACATCACAAAGTAACAAAAACAGTTAATAAAAAGTGTAAAATTTAGAAGAAATACACCAGTAACATCACAGATTCATAGAAATGAAAAAGAATCCCGCGAAACTAATAAATGTATACAGGTGGCTCAACTCCATGTTAGAGAAACGTCGTGAGTGAGTGAACTTTAATAGCGTAACCTTTTGTTCTTTACAAATAAAATCTTGAATTTTTTTACAAGACCATCCAGAATTTTTTTAATTATTGCTTCATGGTCTAATAAATTAGTAATAATATTAAGAAGACTTAATTGAGTTATCTCTATGTGTTTATCTTGGCCCTTAAAAATCGCGGCGCCATCTATTAAGAATTTTACGCGTTTTAATCTAACTTCCTGTTTGCTTGCAGTACCATCTGTTGAGCATATGCTAAATCGTTTAACAACTTCCGGAAAATAACGTTGGGGGGGGGGCATATATATATATATATATATATATATATAAAATATATTAAAACTAAAAGCCACCTCTGAGGTTTGAACCCGAGACCACTGGCTCAGAAAGCAGTGCTCTTAACACCACAGCTATACTGACAACCACAACAACAAAGCTAATAAATTATACTTAGGAATTGTTTAACACCTTGAACATTTTATATAAAAAAAATTAAAAAAAAATTCAGCCAAAGTAGATGGAGCCACCGTCTCCATTAAAATTTTTTTTTCCAAAAAGCAAAAACTTTTTTTGAAGGTATAGGATTTTTAACATGGAACTTTTTAATTAATGTTTGAAATGTTTGAAGACAGGAGCGCTATAATCAACTATTACATAGAGTCCATGTATAAAGTGTTAAGTTAGGTTAGGTTAGTGGGTTAGTGTTGAGTTAGAAATTGATGACGCTCATAAAAAGGTGGAGACAAAAAATTCTGAAGCTGTCTACTGATGCCTGTCAGGTGTTTGGAGACAGCGGAAGAAGGTCGTTTGCCCTGCCCTTTTATCTATAAGCATCAGACAAATATCAACCAATTAGAAATTGCCACCTAACATAAAAGGGCGGGGCACGTGACATCATTTTAACAATAAATATAGATATGTTTATTTTAACAATTTTAAAATATTAAAATGACAAAGAGACACTGCTGAGGTTTGAACCCATGGACACAAGTTCACAAGCCAGACACATTACCAATACAGCCATACTGACAACTGTCAAATTAATAAATTATACTAAGGATTTGTTAAACAATACATCAAACAAATGTATAAAATAAATTTAAAAAAAAAATTCAGCCAAAGTAGATGGAGCCACCATCTCCATTAAAAAATTTTTGCCAAAAAGCAAAAACTTTTTTTGAAGGTATAGGATTTTTAACATGGAACCTTTTTAATTAATGTTTGAAATGTTTGAAGACAGGCGGCGCTACAATCAACTATTACATAGAGTCCATGTATAAAGTGTTAAGTTAGGTTAGGTTAGTGGGTTAGTGTTGAGTTAGAAATTGATGACGCTCATAAAAGGGCGGAGACAAAAAATTCTGAAGCTGTCTACTGATGCCTGTCAGGTGTTTGGAGACAGCGGAAGAAGGTCGTTTGCCCTGCCCTTTTATATATAAGCGTCAGACCAAATATCAACCAATTAGAAATTGCCATCTAACATAAAAGGGCGGGGCACGTGACATCATTTTAACAATAAATATAGATATGTTTATTTTAACAATTTTAAAATATTAAAATGACAAAGAGACACTGCTGAGGTTTGAACCCATGGACACAAGTTCACAAGGCAGAGACATTACCAATACAGCCATACTGACAACTGTCAAATTAATAAATTATACTAAGGATTTGTTAAACAATACATCAAACAAATCTATAAAATAAATTTAAAAAATATTCAGCCAAAGTAGATGGAGCCACCATCTCCATTAAAAAATTTTTGCCAAAAAGCAAAAACTTTTTTTGAAGGTATAGGATTTTTAACATGGAACTTTTTAATTAATGTTTGAAATGTTTGAAGACAGGCAGCGCTACAATCAACTATTACATAGAGTCCATGTATAAAGTGTTAAGTTAGGTTAGGTTAGTGGGTTAGTGTTGAGTTAGAAATTGATGACGCTCATAAAAGGGCGGAGACAAAAAATTCTGAAGCTGTCTACTGATGCCTGTCAGGTGTTTGGAGACAGCGGAAGAAGATCGTTTGCCCTGCCCTTTTATATATAAGCATCAGACCAAATATCAACCAATTAGACAATGCCATCTAACATAAAAGGGCGGGGCACGTGACATCATTTTAACAATAAATATAGATATGTTTATTTTAACAATTTTAAAATATTAAAATGACAAAGAGACACTGCTGAGGTTTGAACCCATGGACACAAGTTCACAAGGCAGAGACATTACCAATACAGCCATACTGCCAACTGTCAAATTAATAAATTATACTAAGGATTTGTTAAACAATACATCAAACAAATGTATAAAATAAATTTAAAAAAAAAATTCAGCCAAAGTAGATGGAGCCACCATCTCCATTAAAAAATTTTTGCCAACAAGCAAAAACTTTTTTTGAAGGTATAGGATTTTTAACATGGAACCTTTTTAATTAATGTTTGAAATGTTTGAAGACAGGCGGCGCTACAATCAACTATTACATAGAGTCCATGTATAAAGTGTTAAGTTAGGTTAGGTTAGTGGGTTAGTGTTGAGTTAGAAATTGATGACGCTCATAAAAGGGCGGAGACAAAAAATTCTGAAGCTGTCTACTGATGCCTGTCAGGTGTTTGGAGACAGCGGAAGAAGGTCGTTTGCCCTGCCCTTTTATATATAAGCGTCAGACCAAATATCAACCAATTAGAAATTGCCATCTAACATAAAAGGGCGGGGCACGTGACATCATTTTAACAATAAATATAGATATGTTTATTTTAACAATTTTAAAATATTAAAATGACAAAGAGACACTGCTGAGGTTTGAACCCATGGACACAAGTTCACAAGCTAGAGACATTACCAATACAGCCATACTGACAACTGTCAAATTAACAAATTATACTAAGGATTTGTTAAACAATACATCAAACAAATCTATAAAATAAATTTAAAAAAAAATTCAGCCAAAGTAGATGGAGCCACCATCTCCATTAAAAAAATTTTGCCAAAAAGCAAAAACTTTTTTTGAAGGTATAGGATTTTTAACATGGAACTTTTTAATTAATGTTTGAAATGTTTGAAGACAGGCAGCGCTACAATCAACTATTACATAGAGTCCATGTATAAAGTGTTAAGTTAGGTTAGGTTAGTGGGTTAGTGTTGAGTTAGAAATTGATGACGCTCATAAAAGGGCGGAGACAAAAAATTCTGAAGCTGTCTACTGATACCTGTCAGGTGTTTGGAGACAGCGGAAGAAGATCGTTTGCCCTGCCCTTTTATATATAAGCATCAGACCAAATATCAACCAATTAGACAATGCCATCTAACATAAAAGGGCGGGGCACGTGACATCATTTTAACAATAAATATAGATATGTTTATTTTAACAATTTTAAAATATTAAAATGACAAAGAGACACTGCTGAGGCTTGAACCCATGGACACAAATTCACAAGCCAGAGACATTACCAATACAGCCATACTGACAACTGTCAAATTAATAAATTATACTAAGGATTTGTTAAACAATACATCAAACAAATGTATAAAATAAATTTAAAAAAAAAATTCAGCCAAAGTAGATGGAGCCACCATCTCCATTAAAAAATTTTTGCCAACAAGCAAAAACTTTTTTTGAAGATATAGGATTTTTAACATGGAACCTTTTTAATTAATGTTTGAAATGTTTGAAGACAGGCGGCGCTACAATCAACTATTACATAGAGTCCATGTATAAAGTGTTAAGTTAGGTTAGGTTAGTGGGTTAGTGTTGAGTTAGAAATTGATGACGCTCATAAAAGGGCGGAGACAAAAAATTCTGAAGCTGTCTACTGATACCTGTCAGGTGTTTGGAGACAGCAGAAGAAGATCGTTTGCCCTGCCCTTTTATATATAAGCATCAGACCAAATATCAACCAATTAGACAATGCCATCTAACATAAAAGGGCGGGGCACGTGACATCATTTTAACAATAAATATAGATATGTTTATTTTAACAATTTTAAAATATTAAAATGGCAAAGAGACACTGCTGAGGCTTGAACCCATGGACACAAGTTCACAAGCCAGAGACATTACCAATACAGCCATACTGACAACTGTCAAATTAATAAATTATACTAAGGATTTGTTAAACAATACATCAAACAAATCTATAAAATAAATTTAAAAAAAATTCAGCCAAAGTAGATGGAGCCACCATCTCCATTAAAAAAATTTTGCCAAAAAGCAAAAACTTTTTTTGAAGGTATAGGATTTTTAACATGGAACTTTTTAATTAATGTTTGAAATGTTTGAAGACAGGTGGCGCTACAATCAACTATTACATAGAGTCCATGTATAAAGTGTTAAGTTAGGTTAGGTTAGTGGGTTAGTGTTGAGTTAGAAATTGATGACGCTCATAAAAGGGCGGAGACAAAAAATTCTGAAGCTGTCTACTGATGCCTGTCAGGTGTTTGGAGACAGCGGAAGAAGGTCGTTTGCCCTGCCCTTTTATATATAAGCGTCAGACCAAATATCAACCAATTAGAAATTGCCATCTAACATAAAAGGGCGGGGCACGTGACATCATTTTAACAATAAATATAGATATGTTTATTTTAACAATTTTAAAATATTAAAATGACAAAGAGACACTGCTGAGGTTTGAACCCATGGACAAAAGTTCACAAGCCAGAGACATTACCAATACAGCCATACTGACAACTGTCAAATTAATAAATTATACTAAGGATTTGTTAAACAATACATCAAACAAATCTATAAAATAAATTTAAAAAAAAATTCAGCCAAAGTAGATGGAGCCACCATCTCCATTAAAAAAATTTTGCCAAAAAGCAAAAACTTTTTTTGAAGGTATAGGATTTTTAACATGGAACTTTTTAATTAATGTTTGAAATGTTTGAAGACAGGCAGCGCTACAATCAACTATTACATAGAGTCCATGTATAAAGTGTTAAGTTAGGTTAGGTTAGTGTTGAGTTAGAAATTGATGACGCTCATAAAAGGGCGGAGACAAAAAATTCTGAAGCTGTCTACTGATACCTGTCAGGTGTTTGGAGACAGCGGAAGAAGATCGTTTGCCCTGCCCTTTTATATATAAGCATCAGACCAAATATCAACCAATTAGACAATGCCATCTAACATAAAAGGGCGGGGCACGTGACATCATTTTAACAATAAATATAGATATGTTTATTTTAACAATTTTAAAATATTAAAATGACAAAGAGACACTGCTGAGGCTTGAACCCATGGACACAAGTTCACAAGCCAGAGACATTACCAATACAGCCATACTGACAACTGTCAAATTAATAAATTATACTAAGGATTTGTTAAACAATACATCAAACAAATGTATAAAATAAATTTAAAAAAAAAATTCAGCCAAAGTAGATGGAGCCACCATCTCCATTAAAAAATTTTTGCCAACAAGCAAAAACTTTTTTTGAAGGTATAGGATTTTTAACATGGAACCTTTTTAATTAATGTTTGAAATGTTTGAAGACAGGCGGCGCTACAATCAACTATTACATAGAGTCCATGTATAAAGTGTTAAGTTAGGTTAGGTTAGTGGGTTAGTGTTGAGTTAGAAATTGATGACGCTCATAAAAGGGCGGAGACAAAAAATTCTGAAGCTGTCTACTGATACCTGTCAGGTGTTTGGAGACAGCGGAAGAAGATCGTTTGCCCTGCCCTTTTATATATAAGCATCAGACCAAATATCAACCAATTAGACAATGCCATCTAACATAAAAGGGCGGGGCACGTGACATCATTTTAACAATAAATATAGATATGTTTATTTTAACAATTTTAAAATATTAAAATGACAAAGAGACACTGCTGAGGCTTGAACCCATGGACACAAGTTCACAAGCCAGAGACATTACCAATACAGCCATACTGACAACTGTCAAATTAATAAATTATACTAAGGATTTGTTAAACAATACATCAAACAAATCTATAAAATAAATTTAAAAAAAATTCAGCCAAAGTAGATGGAGCCACCATCTCCATTAAAAAAATTTTGCCAAAAAGCAAAAACTTTTTTTGAAGGTATAGGATTTTTAACATGGAACTTTTTAATTAATGTTTGAAATGTTTGAAGACAGGTGGCGCTACAATCAACTATTACATAGAGTCCATGTATAAAGTGTTAAGTTAGGTTAGGTTAGTGGGTTAGTGTTGAGTTAGAAATTGATGACGCTCATAAAAGGGCGGAGACAAAAAATTCTGAAGCTGTCTACTGATGCCTGTCAGGTGTTTGGAGACAGCGGAAGAAGGTCGTTTGCCCTGCCCTTTTATATATAAGCGTCAGACCAAATATCAACCAATTAGACAATGCCATCTAACATAAAAGGGCGGGGCACGTGACATCATTTTAACAATAAATATAGATATGTTTATTTTAACAATTTTAAAATATTAAAATGACAAAGAGACACTGCTGAGGTTTGAACCCATGGACACAAGTTCACAAGCCAGACACATTACCAATACAGCCATACTGACAACTGTCAAATTAATAAATTATACTAAGGATTTGTTAAACAATACATCAAACAAATCTATAAAATAAATTAAAAAAAAAATTCAGCCAAAGTAGATGGAGCCACCATCTCCATTAAAAAAATTTTGCCAAAAAGCAAAAACTTTTTTTGAAGGTATAGGATTTTTAACATGGAACTTTTTAATTAATGTTTGAAATGTTTGAAGACAGGCAGCGCTACAATCAACTATTACATAGAGTCCATGTATAAAGTGTTAAGTTAGGTTAGGTTAGTGGGTTAGTGTTGAGTTAGAAATTGATGACGCTCATAAAAGGGCGGAGACAAAAAATTCTGAAGCTGTCTACTGATACCTGTCAGGTGTTTGGAGACAGCGGAAGAAGATCGTTTGCCCTGCCCTTTTATATATAAGCATCAGACCAAATATCAACCAATTAGACAATGCCATCTAACATAAAAGGGCGGGGCACGTGACATCATTTTAACAATAAATATAGATATGTTTATTTTAACAATTTTAAAATATTAAAATGACAAAGAGACACTGCTGAGGTTTGAACCCATGGACACAAGTTCACAAGCCAGACACATTACCAATACAGCCATACTGACAACTGTCAAATTAATAAATTATACTAAGGATTTGTTAAACAATACATCAAACAAATCTATAAAATAAATTTAAAAAAAAATTCAGCCAAAGTAGATGGAGCCACCATCTCCATTAAAAAAATTTTGCCAAAAAGCAAAAACTTTTTTTGAAGGTATAGGATTTTTAACATGGAACTTTTTAATTAATGTTTGAAATGTTTGAAGACAGGCAGCGCTACAATCAACTATTACATAGAGTCCATGTATAAAGTGTTAAGTTAGGTTAGGTTAGTGGGTTAGTGTTGAGTTAGAAATTGATGACGCTCATAAAAGGGCGGAGACAAAAAATTCTGAAGCTGTCTACTGATACCTGTCAGGTGTTTGGAGACAGCGGAAGAAGATCGTTTGCCCTGCCCTTTTATATATAAGCATCAGACCAAATATCAACCAATTAGACAATGCCATCTAACATTATAGGGCGGGGCACGTGACATCATTTTAACAATAAATATAGATATGTTTATTTTAACAATTTTAAAATATTAAAATGACAAAGAGACACTGCTGAGGTTTGAACCCATGGACACAAGTTCACAAGCAAGAGACATTACCAATACAGCCAGACTGACAAGGGTCAAATTAAAAAATTATACTAAGGATTTGTTAAACAATACATCAAACAAATCTATAAAATAAATTTAAAAAAAAATTCAGCCAAAGTAGATGGAGCCACCGTCTCCATTAAAAAAATTTGCCAAAAAGCAAAAACTTTTTTTTGAGGTATAGGATTTTTAACATAGAACTTTTTTAATTAATGTTTGAAATGTTTGAAGACAGGGGCGCTATAATCAACTATTACATAGAGTCCATGTATAAAGTGTTAGGTTAGGTTAGGTTAGTCCGTTAGTGTTGGGTTAGGTTAGGTTAATGGGTTAGAGGTTAGATTCTTCTCTCTACCAACCTTGATTTAAGACCTGAAACAATTTGAAAAGGCCCCAAGAGGGTCTAAAAAGCCCATATAATTGGGGAAATGTAAAATTCGAAAAAAATATGAGAAACTGTTACCACTTACATAGTAGCTAGTCTATAACCATAGATATCACAATATTTATAAGTCAGAAAAAAATTAACTTTGGGGCACATTCATCTGTAGACAGCTTCAGAATTTGTTTGGCTCCTTCCTTTTATGAACGTCAGACCAAATATCAACCAATTAGAAATGAAAAGGGCGGGCCATTTGACATTAGACCCAGTAACACAACAAAAAAGATTTTTAACAATAAATAAATTTAAGTTTGTTTCAAAAATTTAAATGCATTAAAAACTAAGAATTTAACACAATTTATGAGACACAACTGAGGCTCGAACCACAGAACTCTAGCTCAGGAAGCAGTAGTCTTAACATTACAGCTAAACAGACAACTGTAACAGTCTAACTAATAAAATTATACGTAGGAATTGTTTAACAATAGACCCAAACTATAAAAAAATTAAAAAAAAAAATCAGCCAAAGTAGATGGAGCCACCGTCTCCATTAAAAATTTTTTGCCAAAAAGCAAAAACTTTTTTTTGAGGTATAAGATTTTTAACATAGAACTTTTTTAATTATTTTTCATTTATAGGCGGCGCTGTAATCAACTATACATAGATACATTACATAGACAGGCAAGTGTGCTCAACACAAAACTATCGTTTGCCTCGCCCTTTTATAAGCGTCAGACCAAATATCAACCAATTAGAAAGTGAGAAGGGCAGAGCATGTGACTTCAGACTAAATAACAAACCAATTAGAAGTAACCTCTCATAAAAGGGCGGGCAAACGACTATTTTACTGCGCTTATTTGCCTGTCATAAAGAAGGGTTAACTTATAAATCCAACAGATTGAAATTGTGACAATGTCGTATTCAGTTGTGGAAGCTGCTCGAGAATTACTTCGAAAACGATTGACAGATTTTGATGATTCTACTAAATTATTCGGTTACGAATCTCAGAAGAGGTGAATTCAATAAGATACGTTACAAATAGTGACAATTATATTTGTTAAATTTGGTTTTTAAAAAGAGATCTTTCAGAAATTCTCCAAAGGACCGTTTCAGTTGGTGAAAGTAATTCTTTGCTTATCATTGGACCGCGAGGATGTGGAAAAACGACTGTAAAAACATATTATTTCAATCATCACCACGCGGTTATTAACAATATATTCTTTGTTTCTTTTTTGTAGTTGCTGAGGACTGTTTTGAAAGAAATTGATGAAAGTTCTATGAGTGTCGATGTGATTCTTGTCTCATTGAACGGTAGCTATAGCTCTTTCCTAAAACGTTTTCTAATAAATACCGATGTTTTTTTAATAAATCATTTGCATTTATGAACGTAGGTTTACTTCAAACGGACGATCGAATTGCGATAAAAGAGATTACGAGACAATTGCAACTGGAAAACGCTGTCGAAGATCGTGTTTTTGTAAATTCGTCTAAAACACTCACTTCTGTGGTTATGATATTGTCATAAAACTTTCTTATTCTCGCTAATTTACAGGGTAGTTTTGCAGAGAATTTAAGATTTCTGTTAGAAGCTCTTAAAAGTGGTAAAATATTAGTTTCAAATTAATGCAAAATGAATTTTTCTGAATGCTTTTCTTGTTATATTGATAGGCGACGAACAAAGCAAGGCCATATTTTTTGTGTTGGAAGAATTCGATTTGTTTTGTGGTCATCACAATCAGACTCTGCTTTATAATCTTTTTGACGTAACACAGACGCAGAAAACTCCCATTGCCGTGATCGGACTGACTTGCCGACTGGTAAAAACAAACGAGATTCATGTGAAACGTAATAACTTTTTTTTTTTTTTTATAAACTTACAGGATGTCCTAGAACTTCTCGAAAAACGCGTTAAATCGAGGTTCTCTCATCGAAAGATTAACATGTTCTCAAATTTCACGTTCGAAGAATATCTCGACTTGTTTCGATCTCTTCTGAAGTTACCACGAGATTTTGTTGATAAAGATTATGCATCAAACTGGCGAAAATGGTTAAAAGTATGATGATAACGCTTTGATTAAAATAGTTTTAAAGTGTAAACACCCCTCGAACTTTGGTTGTTTTGTCTTTCGAGAGGGAAATAAAGAGAAACTTGAATGTGTTTTAGAGGTTAGAAGGTTAGCTCAACCTTTTAAGAGTATTTTCGTGATGATATCTTTTAAAATAAACTTTTTGCATCACTTTTAAAATGACCCAATTTTCAGCAGACGAAATTTTATATTTTTTTGTCCATAAAAAGTTTATTTTAAAAGATATCAACTTTGAAAATAATATTCGAGTGATTTCCGCTAACCGTTCTAGTGTCTAACACACTTCCAATTTTTCTTTATTGTTGATTCGAAAACAGAATAATCAAGAGTTTCGAAAATCAGCTGTTAATAACACATCTTTATTAGATTTTTTAAATTATGATAGGATCTGTTGCAAAACAAATCTTTTTTGGATATCCTTAGAAAGTTATTTCACTTTACGAAGGATGCGAGAACTCTGAAGTCGTTTCTGGTATAAGTCTTAATTTATTTAATTGAGAATCTTACACGCGCGTTAAAAATGTACTCATTCGTTGTACATCTATAGATGCTTCCGATATGTCGACTGTCTCACGATGGCTCGACCAGTCCATTTCCGATCGTACGAGACTTCGAGGATTCTTACGAGTATTTATCTCAAAATTCAAAGTCTTTAATGTTAAATGGATTATCCATGCTCGAGCTGTGTCTCGTACTAGCAATGAGAAGACTCACCGAAGTGTACGACGGAGAACCGTTCAATTTTGAAATGATTTATAAAGAATACTTGAAATTTGCATCTCGTTGTTCGACGTTCTTATACGACAAAGAAATCGTCATGAAATCTTTCGAACACCTCATGGATCTGGAATTAGTTCAGGTTACGGACAGAGCGACGTCACAAATTCAGAAACGATACCAATTGGTCACTCTCGTACTCGAACCGTCTCAGATTTTGGAAGTTACGAACATAAAGAGTCTTCCTACAGATATTAAACAGTGGGCTTCTTCACTTGTCACTTAAAATTTGTAACGTGTGTTTTTTTTAAGATGAATTGTAAAAAATAAAGGGAGACATTTTTCTAAATATCCGAATTTATTTCACAATGATAATAATATATAATCATAAAACTATTTCTGATAATAACAGGAAAAAAAAATGTGCCAATTAAAAGAGATGCCATATATATATGGTTTATGAAATACACAATGTTTTCTTCTACAAATGATGATGATGACAGTAATTTGACCACACACAAAAAAATGACATGGTCGTGCATGTATGATTTATTTCATTGTTTTCATCATTTTATGTGCCGAGATCCAAAATTAAAACGTTTAACTAAGTTCTTTTCTCTGTATTTTTTTCTCATATGTGAGAAACTAGATAAATCTTGATGATGAGAACTAAGAGAGCCAAAAAAAAAAAAAAACAATAAAGCTGATTCGGAAAGAATATTGTCTTTTTCTTTTGTTTAAAGAATGATCATGAAATTTCGCTGCAATTAACACTAAACAAATGAAATAAGAGTTCGGCCTAATATATATAATTATATATACACCATATACTCGTACACAGTAGTAAATCTGCTCAACTTATATTGATAAACATCTGTAACAGCTATTGTCGAGAAAGACTAATAAGACTTGAATATGAGATACAACAACAACAACAAAAAAGAAGATATAAACTAGTGATTAACAATTAAACATAGAAATTAAAAGAGGTCTGGATCTCGGCAATATTTTCATTTCTAATAAAATATAACGATTGATGGATTTAGGCTGGCTGCAAAAGCATTCTTTTGGCAGTATACACAAATAAAATAGAGAAACAACAATTCTACCTTTTTTTCCCCCAATCAACAAAAGTTAATTACAGGCTAGGAATTTTCTAGTCTTTAGCTAGATTAATAAAGCAAAAAGAATTATTCTTTTTGTAATAAAAAAAGACTGGTTAGAGGCTAGAGTTCACCTACAACTAGCCCTCAAGTTGTACATTGACTCTGGCCTCTAACCAGTCTCTGATTGCAAAAAGCATAATTCGTTTTATCCTATAGATTAGTATTATTTAAATATAGAGATTTCTAGCCTTTAACCAGTCTCTTTTTTAATTAAAAAAAAGTGCAATTGTGGTTGCTCAAATAATAAGTCAGCAAACCATGCATAAAAGCTTGGTTTGAAAACTACGTTCACCACCAAAAATTGAAAAAATGAAATGAACAATTTGAAACAGGTCTCGGTATTGAGCAAACATATATATATGAATGTCTTTTTTTTTGTATGTATGAAAATGAATGAGAAACAAAATCAAAACCATGAATTTGAATGAAAAAAAAAGTGATTTTTCTTTACAACAAGAATAACTTGACACAAGAGGTAACCGTAAAATCAAAATGTCGTAAAAATATATTTTCTACCAACCCAGGTTTGAGGTTTTTTTTAAAAAAAAAAGATCGAGGTAGAAAAAATATTAAGTTCGAAATTTGTTTAACTAACTTCCTGAATATATTTAATAAACCAAATGTTTTTTTTTTTTCAGTGCTGAAAGAAATTGTAATTACTTCAAAAAAAGTAATTGTAATTACATTAAAAAGTATTGTAATTACTTGTGTGTTAAGATAAATTACTTTCAAAAATAACTACAATTACTTTTGAAAGTAATAATTGTAAGGTAAACTACTTTCTTGAGACACCGATTATGTGTGTTTTTATCACACTTCCCCATTTTGTAGTGATTCTTTTAACCCGTTACTTTACAAAATAAAAAGTAGATCTACAAAATGTATAACAAAAGATTACTTTTGAAATAACACTATAATTGAAAAAAAACAAAAAAAAAACGGGAAGACTAAATATTGATTTAGTTCAATTACGGTTCTCATAACAAGTACGACATAATGAGCAGTAGGTAAATTTAAAAAAAAAAATACAACGAAAGATGATTTTCTGTAATGATTAATAATGAATTTATATATAACACATAGGTGGTCCTCTTACTACAGTTTGAACCAGAAAAAAATAATTTGTTTTTCAATATATACGTGATTTTTTTTAAGTATGTAAGACAAATCACATTCACAAGAGAAAAAGAGAGGGAGAAAGAGGTATACAAATGACATTAATATTTTATAAAACCCGGAGAGAGAGAGAGAGAGAAAGAGTAACATTGAATATTATTATTGTACAGTGTGTGGTTATATTCAATTAAGTGTAAATTTGTAATGGTATACTAGAAGAAAAGGTATGCAAGCCAACTTTGAATTAAGATAGGCTGCTGTGTTTGGTGTTGTAATAAGAATTTGTTTTAAGTTACTTAAGGTGAGAGATATCTATCAAAAGAAAAAGACAATCAGACACAAAATACCTGAATAAAAAAAATGTATCTCAGTACTTTCCAATGAATACGTGGCACTGTGAGGCCACGCGTGCAATTTTTCATAGATATAACACCAGACTGAAAAGTTGTTTTCAAACTCATAAATGTCAGGTAAACTTTCTTCAGAAACAGCATCATTATGACAAAATTCAAAATTGTTTAAAAAAAGCTAAAAGTCTTTTTTTTTCTACTATGGCAATAACATCTTAGAAAATAAACCATTTTATATTTGTCTGAAAATGATCCCCTTTTAGAGGTGCATCAATATTTTTCAAACTACCATAGAAAGTTTAATTTGTAAGATATTCATGGAAAAAAAATTTTTTTTTTTTTAATTTGGAAAATGAATCCGTAAACATCAAGAATCCAATTTACAGCATGTAAAATGTATTGTCAAAACTAAAAAACCCCAAAAAATTGCAATGTGTTCTGGTGCAGCCAAAATAATCCATTGTCAGAAAATAAGAAGCTCCATAATTAAAATATGATTTTCCTACACGAAATCGTATGCAAAAGCGAGTTCTATTGTCAAACCATCCTCGGACAAATAAACAGCAATATCACCAACTATTCTAGTGTCGGAATTTTTTTTTTCGATTAGCGGCCGCTTAGCCTCTATGTTAGGAGAATGTACTGCTTTTTCGCCATATTTCACAGTTTTGGGAAAACCTACTTAACAACGTTGCAGCCTTAAGACTTGTGAGCTAGTTGGTAAACCGGCTCGTGACCTTGGTAGGCACGGACATGTTCGGGAGTGAATAGGATAGCTCGTGGTTGGTGGCTCGCTCTGCAAACCGTCGAGCTCCGACCGAACCTCAAACCAGCTCGAACGGTTTTTAACAGTTATGTTGGCAAACATTGTTTACCACATCCAAGACGTTTTATTTTTTTTTAACCAGTTTGTTTTTATTGCGAGCCATGAGGAACACAACTAGGAGTCTGGACGACTATAAGTAAATAAGTTACTATTAGAAATACACCTAGTGTACGAGCAAGAGACGAGCCAGTCGGGTTGTAGTTGACAGTCGGGTCGTTGGTTACGCTCGCCTAGTGAATGGGGGCTTTAGCTTGCAGGCTAGCAGCTGCTAAAAGAATACCTCTAGTTTCTAAAACACTTTGAATATTTTTCATAATATTTCTCCAGAAAAAGTTTCTTTGAATATCTTTAAAATTTTCGCTGCAAAACTGCAGCAAAAAAATTCAACTATTCAACCACCATAATAAGTAATAAAAAGAATTTTTGCTGCAGATATTTTTGTTTTCTTGTCTTTTTGATTGAGTGACACTCTCTCACCTAACAAACACATCAAAGGCGAAGAAAATCATCTATTCGTATTCACTCTTTTTCTATAGAAAGGGTGTTGAGACACAAAAGTGAATTGGGGGGGGGGGGGGGGGAAACAATAGCTAAGAAAATTCAGAACGAGGCAAAAAAAAAAAAACAATGTTGAAACATGATTATAGCAATAATTAGCAATATACAATAAGAAACATTTACAATAATTTTTACACATTGTCATGGCCAAATAGAAACTATTGAAATATGGAATTTATCAAGATATGTTGTTTGTCGGGGTTTTTTGTGTGTGTTGAAAATTGCGAATTAATTTTTAAGCAAACATTTACAACAACAACAAAAAGAAAAGCTTAAAATATTTGCAATTTTAAATTATACTTAAAACACGCAAAAAAAAAAAGGTATGAAATCAATAAATTAACATAACTAACTAAATAAGAAAAAGTGGTTCCCAACATTAACAAGAAAATTACTTCAGAAAGATACAAAAAAAAAAAAAGAGAACAGTTGTGGCGTTTTAATGGTTCGAACAATGTGAAATCTTAAAAAATAATTAACAAAAAAATATTTTCTAAATAATATTCATGCCTAGGACTCCGATTTTTATGCAATATCAATATCTGTGGTCCAAGTGCCAATTGTGAAGTGCCAGTAATGAAGTAGATCAAACCTATGATTTTTTTCAACCAAAAGCACTGGTTAAAGGATAGAATTTTTTAGTTAACAACTGATAGTAACCAGACAACTAGCCTCTAACCATCCTTTTCTGATTAGCAAAAACATAATATCAGTTGCTTTAAAATGACGATTACTTCAAAATTGGCACTTAAGAGCCACAGATTGAGAAACATTTGCTTTTGATATTGCATAAAAATCCAACCCTTAATCATGGCTAAAACAGAGAGAAAAAGCAAGTCAAATACAATCTTAAAAATTGTTTTTTTTTGGGGACAATTTGTAAGATAGGATTTGTTGTAGCTAATAATATAACCCGTGTACAGTGTGGAATGGACAAAAAAAAAAACTAAGGCCCACTTTTAATTTGACCAAAATTATTACTAATTACTAAATATGACATTGAATGAAATTTGCTACCAAGAAACAAAAAAACAATGAAATAAAATACCTGAATTAGAAGCCCACTATGTAAATACATAAAATGAAATCTTTTTTTTTTTTAAAAAAAAAATAAAATACACAAGACATTTAGTTCGTTTAGTGATTAACAAAATAATTCAAAAGCAAATTAACTTGGCACAAAAAAAAGCAATTCACACAAAAAAGATCCCTGAACTATATACAATTTGTATTTTTCTAACATTCTAAGTTAACGAGCAAAGCACAAATTAGCAATTAGAACAATATTCTTAATGAATGTTTAAAGTCAAAGTTTAGCTAAACTTATATCAACACTTTAGATATGAAGTTTCATGTAAAATGTTGATGAATTTAGCTTTACATTTGATAAACCATTCATTAAGAATACGCACCTTATACCTCGTTTCCATTATAAAAGTTAAAAATGATAACCACAATTTTTAATAGAAACAAATTTGGTTACATTAACCACAGTTAAATTTGCCAACAATGGGGTTAACTCAACTGCTTTTATACATCATGGTTAACCACATTATTTAATGAATAAACGTCACTTCCTGTTTTGAAGACAAATTTGGCTTACAAAAAAGAACAGGATGTATGTCTAACATGAAGTGACACATAATCATTTAACTACAGGCTTTACGACTGGTTTAAACTACAGGTTTAAATAAAATGAAAACCCACCAAAACACTGTCTAGCTGGAAACTAACCATGGTTATAAAATTGAAGTTAACTACAACCTTGGTTATAAAACTGCAATTAGCTATAACTTCAGTTATTAAACTGCAGCTAACTTAACCTTGGTTGCAAAACTGCAGTTAACTATAACCATGGTTATAAAATTGCAGTTACTTTATATAACGGAAACAAGGCGGTATTGTAATTCGTGAACCAATATGCCTTTTTTAAAAGCTAAAAAGAAGCAGATTTTGCTTACAAAAATTGAAATGAATCAAGAAGCCATTGAAAAACACTAGAGGAACGTGTAAAAAAGCTAACTTTTGAGAAATAATAAGTTACATTTATTTCCACAAGTGGAAAAATATGCGAAAAAAACTTTTTTTTTAGAATTTGACAGCTGCAGAAGAAATCTCAAAAAAAGTACGAAAAACTTTTTGCTTTAAAATACCTCATGGCTTTTTTTTTAATAACAAGTGCTGTTTTTAAATATGAGAAGAAGAAAAAAAAAGTAATTGACAAATTGAAGTAACTCTTTAAATAAAAAAATAATTAACAATGAAAACAACATCACAAGAGAATGTTGTTGTTGTGTTTTTTAAATGTCCTTTTTATGCCGAGGTAGCAATCTGTCATTAATTCTGAGCATCTGATGATAAATAAAATTCAAAACCTGTCACAACGCGTACAAATAATTAAAAAATAAAACCCGTTTTTATGAAACAATTTATAAAAGTTGTTTCTGAGGGGGTTAAAGTTAGTTATTAATAATTAGAAATTAAAAAAAAACGAAAGAAACTAAACCATATATATTTATATTGAATTAAAGATTAAAGGCCCTGGTTAAATGTCTTAAATTTCGAGAGAAAGAAAGAAAGAAAGGAAAATTCATTATTACAATTTAAATACAAAATAAACTTCAAAAACTATCATCTACAATCAATTTTTATATATCAATTTTTTTGTTTTCATAATTTTTTTTTAGACTTTGCAAGATTTTGTATTATATAATATAAATGCCTAAATCTTTGATCTCAACTTATTTTTTTTTTGTTATAATTGAACTGTACAAAATTTTGAATAAAAAAGTTAGATTTTTATATCATTGTTTTAATAATAATTTCAATAGAATTTTGTTTTCACGTCTTGATTTTACTATATCTTCATTAAAATATATGGGAGGGAGAGATACAGATTCGTAATTTTTTTTTTAGATTTACGTGTTGAAAAAACGAAAGAGAAAAAACAAAAAAAAAAAACCCCGGCCAAAAGCGATCAATCGGAACTGATGGACCTGAGCAGACAGATCATCGAACCCATCATTTATCCGTTTGTAAATGGGGTTCTTAGAGATCGGCACAAATCTGTCGATCTAGTTGATGGAGTCGATCTTTGTGTCTGTTTAGATCCGTCAGTCCAGACATCCAATCATAAATGTTGGTTGGGTAGCTTTTAGTGACATGCAAAAGCCTGTAAAAGTTTTGAAATAATAATAGCAACAATAAAAATGACTTATTTTTAACTTTCTTCTTCTTCTGATGAAATAAAAAAACCCCCACATACAGTAGAATCTCAATTATCTGGACTTCCGAGTAATCCGAACTGGCTTTTATTATATTTTTTTGTTTATCACTGTTTTTTTTTTTACTTTTATTTTCCCAATAACTAAAGAAGAGAAATAAATGGAAATTTTTTGAATTATTCAGACTTTCGGTAATCCGAACCAGGTCCGGTCCCATTTAGTCCGGAAAATCAACATTCTACTGTATTTAAAAGCTAACTGCAGAACTAGAAAGATACGATTCAAAAGAGAAAAGAGAAAATTCTAAAAAGAGCGGACAAAAAAAAAAACTAATGACATTAAATAATTTGTAAACTAAACGTTCCCAAGAAATGGTTAACATTCCAAAACAACAAGCTAAGAATAATTAATTGTAGTATAGAGAGATATAAGTAATAAATCATTTTTCTAACAAAGCTCCCGATCGATCCATAATAATAATAATAATAATAATAACAGCGACAATTACAAGCGGCATTTTACTCCAACCTACTTCAATTTCTACATTTTTTCTTCGTGTGTCGCTGCCATCACCGTACTTGTCCTATGTCTCTATCAGTCACTTCGTAAAAACAAAATAGATTATAAGAAGTAAATTGTTTTATCATTTAGGCCGGCTTCAGATGGACAACTTTTTGTGGTGCCACAAAATACTTGGTGCTGCTTGCTTGACACTGACCACTTTATAGTGCCACAAAGAAGTTGGCGATGCCTGCGTTTACAAAGATCACCAGGCGGTGGTCGTCACTTGCAGTAAATGATTTAACCACTTAAAACAACTGTGGTTCATAAACAAAACTGGTGGCTCATGTGAACACCTCCTGTGTAATCAATGGTCTGTTAAAAACGACCACTTTATGTGGTGCTACAACGTAGTTCATGTGAAGCCAGCCTAAGATGAAAACAATTCATGCAAACACTTTAAAGAACAATACTTATGGCCATATTCTAAAACGTTACTTAAGCCAAAGTGAAACTTAAAACAAAGCTAAAATTAAAAACTTGTTTCTTGCATCATAGTTTAAGTTTAACTTTATTTTAAGCAACGTTTTTGAATAATATGGTGGTTTGTGTTTTTGTGTCTTTTGCGAGAAAAAAACTAAACTTGCAAAATGTTAAAAAGATGTGTTGCTGCACAAGGAATAAATATCAATCAGAAAAATTCACTAAAATATTTTTGAATGAAATTCAGACCAGTTCCATATGTTGAAACACATTTTGGTTTACAGAATAAAAAAAAAACCAAAGTGCAGCAAAACGAACACAGAACGCAATCTTCTTTTAAATGCAAGAAAACAAGTTATTATCATTTTTTTAAAAAAAATGATTAAAACCATTGCTAAGTCAAATTAATTTCCAAAGTAATTAATTACAATTACTAATTATGACTGATGAATTACAATTAACCATATTATAAAATCAGGTGATAAGAGAAAAATCATCGAAATGCAAAAAAACATCAAAAATAATTACACAACTGAATGTGTAAACTTTTCTTCAAATGATAATTAATCAGCCTATTTAATAATAATTAGGGCTCGGATTTTTATGCAATATCAGGCAAATGTTTCTCAATCTGTGGCCCATAGACCAATAGTGAATAACACTCCCATTTAGAATCAACCGACAATTATATTTTGTTCGTCTTGTTAACCAGACATCTAATCAGCCTTTTTATTAGAAAAAATATAATTGTGGTTGCTCTAATGATGATGATGATGATTTCATTATAATTGACACTTGGGCCACACATAATGAGAAACATTTGCTTGATATTGCATAAAAATCCGAGCCCTAATAATAATTAGCATGAATAGTTAACTCAGAAATAGAGTTTAAAATGCAATTTAAAGTAATTGCATTTTTTTTTCATTAGAAAAAATTAGTTAAAAAGTATCGTCGCCAATTAATAATTACTTAAAAAAGTAATATTGGAACGTATGTTATCGGAACCAATTTCTTTTTACTTATTCTTATAGAAAATATTACTTATGGAAATAAAAAAATTGCTTTGCATTAAGTTTTTTCTTACATTCATCCATTTTTTTAATGGGAGTTCGATTACACGAACTTTTGATTATCGGAACTATGCCTGTCCGACATTAGTTCCGATACTCGACGACGTTCTACTATACAGTAAATTCATTACTTTTGAAAAATTACTTCTCAACACTGGATAAAAATCCATGACAGTAGATTTCCTTGTTAACTCTGTAACAGAAACAAGGCCATTAAAGATGAATGGAAGTGTCATAGGCGTAATATATACTACGAAAGGCGATTTTTCACAACTGCTGCCATATTCAACGTTTAAAAGACATGTTCTAACAAGTAAAAGTAGATTGCGAACTGCGAAAGGAGCATAAACCGGTACACAGATTTAGCTCTCAACCTGCAGACAAAGAGAATTACGTAAAACCTTAAAACGGATTGAAATCAGTCATGTGAATCAATCACGAAATAAGGCTCATTAACATATAAAAAAAAATAAGGAAGAAAACAAAAAAGAGGAATGAAATGAAACAATCCAACTATTAAGGCAAACATTGTAACAAGAGGAAGAAATAAAAATACAACTTCAAAGTGCTCATTACGGCATTTACGTGATTTTTGTGTGTGTCTTTGAGGAGGAGGAGAAGGAATAAAATCTGCTGTGACCGAAGAAGTGTAGGAACATATTTAAAAAAAAAAACTGAAGCCAATCCCACAAGCAAAACAATAAAGCGATTTTTTTTTTCAGAACAAACACGAAAAATCATCCCGAAAGGAAAATTGTGCCTCTTTCAAGACGTCTAAAATGTGATTTTGCCGATATACAAACGTTTAAGAGTAGAGCAGGCAAGTAGGTCGGTAGTAAGCTGAAGAAGCGTTGCTTTTTTTCTTTCTTTCTTTCTTTAGATAAGCGACTTCCACAGCAACATGCCACCAATCCTAATTAAACACACGCACACACCGAATATAATAAGGTGGGTCGGGTGTGGATATATTAGACGACAACTTTAACGCAAGTCTCCAATGAACAAAGTGATGCTTCAAGACGTTTTCTCGCCGTTGTTGTTGTTATCTTTTTTTTTTATATGACTAACAATTCCTGAGTATTAATTTTTTTTATATATAAATTAGGAATTTCGTAATGATGCTGTAGCACAAACTTATCCCTTTTCAGCGAGCGTTCAAATATCGCATACACGTTGCAACAAAAAATCAAAGAAGACACACGACATCATCGTTATCTGAGCACAACTTTTTTGTCATTAAAAAGTTCTCCCCATTTTTGTTGTTGTTGTTGTTGTTTTCAAAATAAAAAGAGCCAACGAGTTTACGCTCGCAAAGTTTTCAACCGAATCATATACTCGACTCTTTTGGCAATATAATGGTCGTAGAAAGAAGAGGTTGCTGCTTATTATTCGTCTGAGGTGTTGTTGTGCTAGAAGTGTACCTGGTACAATTAGAGTTGGTCGTCGTCGTCGTCGACTGAGACGTTCGACTCAGGTGAGATATCCTCTCTAGGACACAACTGGCAGAGAGGCGTGCCTCGGCATCGTGATCCCAACACTCTTCGATCGTATCACACAAAGCAGCGAGGTTCTAAAAATACACATTAAGAATGGAAAGGAAAAGAATGAATCATTAAGACCAAAATCATAACTCTTATAAAACAATAGAAGCGTTTTTGAAGGTAACTTTGCAGAGTTGAACATTTTTTTGTGTGTGGAAAACATCAAAATATCTGATCTATTTTATATAAATCACTAGTGGGGTAACCCGTCATAAATGACGGGAGCAAAATTCACAGGCAATGGTGCGCATGCGCGTCGTTTGTTCCTTTTTTGCTCCTTTCATTTCAATTTCAGTCACCCACTCCCACTTTTCCCCCCTCCACGTTTCTCTATCTCTCTCCCCCTCTACACTTTCCAACCTTTTCCCCTCTCCAATTTAATATCATGGGGTTCTTGGATGGGAAGGGTGCAACATATAGTTGACCTTGAGAAAAAAAAAGCTGTTCATTTCTTCATTTATTTAAATTTATATAAATTCCGACGTGCTTCATAATAATAATAATATATAAATATAATAATATTTAATAGTTTTTATTAATTTATTAATAGTTATGTTTTATGTTTCCTGTTTTAAACTGAAGAGCACAATTCAATTAAACGACGAGCAAATTAGGCAAAAATGACAAGATGGCAGCGCCAAATTCACTTCTTTTAATCAATTTTATGATTATGGCTGTTAAATATTTAGTTTTTAAATTGACCAATGTTTTGTAGATGTAAGCTTGAATTATGGATCATTATTACAAGGCTTCAAAATCAGCCGATAGAAGCTCACCTTAATTGCTGCAACACTCGGAAACAGATAAAGAAAAGTAAAAAAAAAAAGGCAAAAACAAAACCGTACCGAATTTTTCTTCCAATTATCTTTGAATTGGGGCCTTAATTTTTTGTGCACAACAACGTCCTGCATATCTTCTAAAGTAGGATGTTGTCCCACTTCTTCTTCGAAAGGCAACATGTACTCATCTACAGGGCCTATATTTATTTAAAATACATAAACGGATTAGAGATAGAAAGAGAGGCTACGAGATGAACCAAAAAAGAATTTCAAGTTGGCAATTACCTTCCTGTGCAGTACACCTAGAAACAATCTCCCAAAGAACGAGTGCACAAGCGTACATGTCTATCCTAAGGAAGGCATCACGTTGGAAGTTTATAGCGCCTTCCAACACCTCCGGAGCCATGTAGCGACGTGTCCCTACCTAAAAAAACACAAACAAACCACGATCAAGTATATTGTTTCTTAATTGGCTGTCATCCGTTTTTCTTTACCTGTCCGTGATTGTCTCCAGGTGACTGTCCTGGCTTGAAGATGATGGCGAGTCCGAAATCGGCAACACATGCCGTCAAATCGTTCTTCAATAAAACGTTCTTACTCTTGAAATCGCGGTGAGCGACCGCTGGTTTACAGCCTTCACCCTTCGAAGGCTGAATCTCTTCGTGAAGATGAGTCAAACCTTTCGTTATACTTTCGGCAATGTGACACAATTCGGCCCAAGTTATCAGATTAGCCTTTAAATAATTAAAAAAAAAATGTTGATAAGTTTAATGTTGCTCATTTTCAAACTTTGGTTATTCTTTGTTTCATAAGAGACACACTAAGAAGAAATTGAAAGTATTAGAAACTAGAAGGGTAGTTGAATCAATTATTAGTATTTTTATGTTGATATCTTTTAAAATAAACTTTTTAGAGAGAAAGAATTAAAAAATAGCGAATGCTTAAAGGTAAAAAGTTTATTTTAAAAGATATCAACATAAAAATATACTAAATGATACAGCTACCCTCCTAGTTTCTAAAATACTTTCAAAATTATTCTTAATTTTACGCCTGGAAAAACAGATTAAGCAGAGTTCGAGCAGTGTCTCGTTTACATTTCAAAATCACTAAACAAAAATCAAAATAAATAAAAATCAGTTCACACCTTGAGGTAATCACATAGTGAACCTTTCTCATGGTAAGCAGTTATCAACCAAAATTCCATTTGAATGTTATCGCCTCGTTTCTCGGCACCGATAAAAGCGAGAAGATTATCGTGTTTCATCTGCGGAAGGCTGAAAACCTCGTGCTCTAGAGTCCAAGAACTTCGTTCCTGTCAATCGTAATAAACGTTAGATTTAAAATTGGAAACAAATTATGGAGCAACTGTTGTTTCTATCATGTTTGTGTGTTTAAACCTGAGCAGGTAAAATCTTGACAGCAACGAGACCACTACACATCTGTGCTTTCCAGACGGCTCCGTAACGACCTCTGGCTTTAATTTCTATAAGCTGAACGGGACGTAAACCGAGAAACGGTGAATCTGGAAGTGGACTTGGTTCCGAAGTTGGTACTTCGTTGAAGTACGCCATCCGTCTCTGTCGATACATCCAGAAGGCGAGCGTAACAACCACACTGACTCCGATCAGAGGAAGAAGAGTGTACAAGAGGACGTTCAAAACGAACGTACTGCTATACGTCGATCTCGTACTAGGCGCCACTAGTGACGAAAAAATAAACAATAACGAGTGTCGGTATTAGAAGTTCTTCTCTTATAATAGAAAGTTAAGTGCCAAGACACATTCCAGAATTGCACGTCCAGTCAATTTTGAGGTTCTGAAGTTGCTCAAATGGTTCTATAAGCAACCAAACGACAATTCGAAACGTTTCTGAAAATTCCTCAGTACTCAAAGAACGTAATACTGAAAGATACTCCGAAAAATGTACCTTCGAGGTCAATGACTTTTAACATGGTTCAAGCAAATTAGCATAATTCAAAGGGGTTTAAAATAAAAAAAAACCCTTTGAATATTACAAGATAAATATACAGAGGTAACTCAACTACCAGCTCTCCCTATGAAGCTTTTCATGCCAAAACTGAATGTAGCCAATAGATGGCGCTAAATGTACTCAGTGTTTCAGTTATAATTATGATTCAATGAACGTACAAGAAATGGATGACATTTTAAGCAAGATGTCTTCCTTCTAGCTTCAAAAAGCAGACAATTCTTCGCTCATTTTAATCGTTTTTTTTTTTCTTTTCTTTCTTCAACATGAAGCCGATTTACCTTTATAAATTTATCTTGATTGCCATCACCTTAAAACCTGGCCAAAACATTCAAGAAGCGATTGCAAATTCCATTATCGTTCATAACTTATACCTTGTACACACACACGAGTTAAATGAATTCAAATTAAATGTGTTTAGGTGAATTATACGGAATCCAGTTAAGGACATGAACACCAAATAAAAAATTAACTTTATTATTAATATTTTAAATTGAAAAATACTAAATCAATATTTTGTCAATAGTTTCTATAATTATATTTAAGTATTAACTCAACATTTTCAGATTAATTAACTGAATAAATTGAATTCGACGACATATTGTTTGTTTGTCCTTCACAGGGCTCTGTAGAACACGTTTATTATTTAAATGCATTTCAATTATCAAGTGTGTAATAGGTATTAGTCTAAAGGTAGCTAAATTGAGAAACTGTTTTGAACACATCATGAAATTTAACGTTTCCAAAGACATAGTCTCGATTTAAACCACTTTCCTGTCTTCAAACTGTGTTTTGAACAATAATTTCATTTGTAAATCACTTCTTGAATTACTTACTTTCAATATTTAAAAGAATTTTTATTTTACACCCTTTTGAATTATGCTAATTTGCTTAACCCTTGTTAAAAAGGTCCCCTTTTGTTAACAACTTCTCGTTTCTCCATGAACTTAAAGAAAAATTGTTCATATTCCTTAATACGGTTTTTCTGATAAAGCGAAATTTTCATGACGTTTCGAATTGTCGCTTGGTTGCTATAGTTTGATGCAACTCTTTTAAGAGTGTGTCTCTAGGCTCTTAAAACGATGATGCAACAGCTAACCTGTGCCCAATGTCACCAGCGTTGGCGACGGAATGTGATACATATTCTGATTGCACATGTCTCCCTCGCAACAACAGAAGAGCAACGATTTCATCGGTTCTTCTCTCGTCTCCACGCATTTGGACTTATCATAACAGGCCACATGGTTCAACCAACATCCTAAAACAAGAAATGTCAGAAAGATAAAAAGAAAAAAAAAGTTGATTAAAAACAACAATGATTAAAAAAAAATAGAGAGAACGAGAACTGAACCTTTCATTTTGATAGTGAACCCATGGCTGTTATTTTGCCACAAAACGTAACAATGACTACGTTTGTCAACTTCAGTCCTTTCACATTCCTGCGTCGTGTTACAACCGGCGCCTGATTCATTGCAAAGAGTCTCGTTGTAGTATTCGCAACGAGTTGTCGTCACCGTTCTGCTTCGAGCAACGACAGCTTAAAAAAATGAACAGAAAAAAACAAAACAACAAACATAAAAATGTGTTTATTTTATAAATTATCAACAAAAAATACAGATTTCGTATTTCAATGAATTTTTGACATATTCTCTCGTTCCTTCCTTCACTCCCTGGGTATCTTTCCATCTCTCTCTCTCTCTCTCCACTTTTATCTTTCTGTCTCTTCCTTTATTTTTCTCTATTCTCTCTCTCTCTCAATTTATCTTTCTCTCTCTCACTTTCCATTGGTCTCTTTCCATCTCTTGGTGACTCTCTGAAATGCTTCGAAAAAAGTTCCAAAGCATCACATTTATTGGCAAAGAACACTAGCCCACCACCAATACCAACCACACACAAACACACTTTTACTGTCTCCAACTATCAATCTTATCTTTTTTCCTTCTCTGTTGTCGCCGTTGTTGTCGTCGTCACCGCCGTCGCTTCCCTAATTCTTAAACCAACTGTTGCTTACCATTTTCTCTCTTTTTAGTTAAGAAAAAAAACACAACAACAGTTACTGTAACACAATGTAACAGGTGACTGAAGTACGTATCAAACAACATTCTCTCTCTTTTCTGAAGGTCGTCCAGAGAAAGAGAGAAAGAGAATAAACAAGAAAAACAATCAGCAAATTGTGTCTTTTTCTTCGTAGTGCGTATGTTTACTAGTCAACAGAATGTATATTTCATTTCCAAAAAAAAAGTTGAGAAGTTACTAAATTTGTTTATATTTGAATAATAAATAAAGTTTAAACTTTAAGAGATCTATGAAACTATTTAACTCAGATAGAGAGACGAGAAACAAAAGAGAGAGAGAGAGAGAGATTATTGCATAATATTATTAATTTATTATGCACATTAAATTTATACCCGTTAGCTATTCTTATACTTAGTTTTTGCATCTCATCATCATCATCATCATCTTTATTTATTATACATCGCTAAAAATTGCATATTTCTTCATACAAAAATAAAACGACTCAGGAAAGACAACGAGATCAGTTTTAACAACGAATTTCCTCTTTCCTGAACATTATGGCGTATTCCTCCCATCTCAAACGAGAAATCAGCTTGCTCGACGACGACGGTTGGAGGTAGAGGGTACCGACGCTTCTAGTTAATGGACGTTTGGAGTATGCTTCCGGTAGTGGAGGTTGTTTGAAGTATGCTTCCGGTAGTGGAGGTTATTTAGCCACTCCCACTAGTAGCTATCTGCCCCAGTTAACTAACTGGTGGTTACTCTAATGTAATTCTCAAATTGCTAGCCTCCACATCCAACCCTAAAACGACCAATCTGTGTGAAATGGGTAGCCCCCCCCCCCTACAGACGTCATCATCATCATCATTGGTGTCATTTTCTAGTGTTTGAAATCCACTCAAATCATGAACTGCAAACACAATCACAGGCAGTTAGAAACCGGAGAAAACTTCAGTTGGCTCCGCTCCTTGTTATGACGACCGGCAACTTCTAATTGGTTGGTTATGTAGTCTGACGTCACATCAACGTCGAACCACACAACAAACCAATTAGAAGTTGCCGGTCGTCATAACAAGGGCGGAGCCAACCTGAAGTTCTCCCCGATTTCTAACTGCCTGTACACAATCAGTATGCTAATCAAGCACGTTTCAAATGTATAAACCTCATCTGTTTCTCAACCGGTTACATAGACTATTGCCTATTAGCCATGTTGTAAAGAGCAAACATCTATATGCTCTTTACCTGAAGAGTAAAGAATAATCCTGTAAATGATATTAATATATTGTAAAAATATTACAAGTGCAGCAGTACTGATTACATAATAAAAGTAGTTACTTATTTGACTGTTTTTTTTTTGTTATTACAATTTTGTGTGCTACGTTCAGAGTGGTTTAATTTAAATTAAACTAATTAAATTATGTGAAGAATGGGAATAATTTTGGGGATAATTTATATATGTGCATGTATATGTGTGCTTGAAACAATGCTTAATGCTGCATATGGACTTTTATGTCCCTCTGCCATAGGCCTATTTGGCTACTAGCAGAGTACTAATTGTAATTGTAAAAGAAATTTAATTGTATTTTAAATAAATAAAAATCTGATTTAAATAATTTCTTGATATTTTTTAACGGAAATAATCATTTTATCCTAGCAGCAAATAAAAATATTTCCACACAAAAAGCTTGTCTCTTTTAGAGCTCCGTAGTTTTTTTTTTGTTAAGCTGATAATCCAAATTGATGATTAAAACTGTACTATTAATTAATTTTATGAAGAAAACAACAAGAAATTAATGCAACGGGATGAGTTGAGCAACTTGGCAGAATTTTAAAATCTGCTGAATGTTTTTTTCTTCTTCTTTACTTTGAGAGAGAAAACCAGACTTTCATTCGCGATTTTCTTTAAAAATAATGCCACCAGACGGAGCTGGCGTCACTTTTGCCTATGAACATGCATTTAACGCTTTAACATGTAGAAGATAGAGGGAGTTGCCAGTCCAGTAAAGTAATAGTCTAAGCTTCAATAAAGCGAGCTGACCAGTGTGACAAGTTGGTAACTTTCTTGAACGATTTGCAGTGGTTGCGACTGAGTGGTTGACACAACCACACAGTGGCTGTATAATAAAAGGAAGCATTTACTCCACAATTTGTTTTTTTTTCGACGTTTTTTGGCCAATTAGAGAATTTAAAATTTCTAAGAATTGGGTATCCTATGAAATGTTCACAAAGAGTAGCTAATTAAATTAATGAACGTTAAGCAAAAACCAGTCAAAATGGCAATGTGTAACGATTCACGTGAATACCTCCATTTTAAAGCATGGTAAGCTGTGAGTGGCGCCACTGGTAACACTCGACACTTATATCAGAAATCCATTACTCATAGAAACATTGGCTCAGAAGAGAAAAAAAAACAACCAGTGGCTCATCCTAACACCTTCTACGTAATCAGTAGGACTCGGATTTTTATGCAATATCAAGCAATTGTTTCTCAATTTGTTGGCCCACGGGCCAATTGTGAAGTAACAATCCCGTTTAGATCAAAGAACAATTATGGTTTTTTTTTTATTTATTTACTCGCTTTTATTTTACTTCATAATTTGTTTGTTCGTCCACCTTTTCTGAAATATTATATATATATATTAAGCCAGGTCTGTGTATGTGTGTGTGTGTGTGTGTGTGGTTAACCCTGTACAATTTATATAAATTTAAAGGAATAAATGAACCGCTTTTTTTTCTCAAGGTCAACTATATGTCGCACACTCCCCATCCAAGAACCCCATTGATAATAAATTAGAGGGGGGAAAAGGTTGGAAAGTGTAGAAGGGGGTGGGGGAGAAAGAGAAACGTGGAGGGAGAAAAAAAAGGGGGAGGGGGAGACTGAAATTGAAATGAAAGGAGTAAAAAAGGAACAAACGACGCGCATGCGCATAAAAAGGGGAGGGGATAATAGTAGCAAAATTAAACTACAGTTTATCACGGGCAACTGTGCCCAGCATTAGAATTTCTTTTGCTCCGCCCTTTTATGAACGTCATCAATTTCTAATTGGGTTTGTTACTTGGTCTGACGTCATAAAAGGGCGGAGGAAAAGAAATTCTAATGCTGGGCACAATTGCCTGTGAATTTGGATCCCGTCGTTTATGACAGGGATTGAATCCATGACCAACAACACAAGAGAGGATTAGGTCTTGTTTTACTTTTTAGACCTTTTTTTTATACGAAAACTAGTATCACAAAAAAAAACCAAGTTTTTTGTTTAATTTTCTTGCTTTTTCTATCAAAAACACTGGTTAGAAACTAGAACTCACGCTGACAACTGATAGTAACCAGACATCTAAGCCTCTAATCATCCCTTTTGATTTAAGAAAAAAAGGATAATTGGAGTTGCTTTAACGATGATTTCTTCACAATTGGCACTTCACAAGAGCCACAGGACAAGGCAAACGAGGCAACCGCCTTGAGGCCCGCACTTTCAGGCGCCACACGCTGCTAACTAAACATTTTTCCAGCCCTGTTTGCTTTGATATTTTGCATAAAAATATAAAGTGGTATGTTAAAAATGACCACTGTGTGTGTAAACAGGCAATTGTAGCCAGCACTAGCTTTTCGTTTACTCCGCCCTTTTATGCGCGTTATCAATTTCTAATTAGTTTGTTATTTGGTCTGATGTAACATGCCCCGCCCTTATCAATTTCTAATTGGTTCATATTTGGTCTGACGCTCATAAAAGGGCAGAGCAAACAAAAAACTAGTGCTGGCTACATTTGCCTGTATGTATTGCCACAAAGTGGTCTGTGTGAAGCAAGACAGGCAATTAGAAATCGGACCAAACAGAAGTTGGCTCCGCCCTTTTTTGTGTCGACCGGCAACTTCTAATTGGTTTGTTGTGTGGTTCGACGTTGAAAAGTGCGGAGCATGTGACGTCAGACTACATAACCAACCAATTAGAAGTTGCCGGTCGTCATAAAAAGGGGCGGAGACAACTTCTGCGCGTCGCGATTTCTATTTACCTGTGTGAAGCAGCACATACACATGTATAATAAACACAATGTGTGAAAGAAGCGCTTCACAAAGAAACAGAAAATAGTAATTTAAATTTTAAAGTATTTTGTTACTTTGTTTTTGTTTGTAATGAAAAACAAAGAGGTCTCTTTTTCAACTAGTATTGAAAGGGGGGGGGGGAAGGGAGAGGGAGAAAGAGAGGCCCCCCACTCCTCCTCCTCAAAAACCCAGATAGAAAATGAACATTCGATGTGTTTTGTACGTGACCTTCAAGCAGGTTCCCAGAAATCCGATCACGTTTATAATGTGGGTACCAAATTCGTACTGTGTGACGTACGAAGAGAAACTTTACTTTTTTTTTTTAATTTTTACGACATGGACATGACACGAGGGGCCCTTTAACTAATATTATTATTATTATTACTATTATTACCACTGTGTTCACTCCCCCAACCCCCCCCCCCCCTCTATCAAATCCTCAAGTTATCATTCGCCTGAAATCCTTTTTAATTTTAAATCTCAATGCTGATAATAATAATGATGATGATGATAATAATAATCGTATTTAATATCTTCTCTTTTTTTTCAAGCAGTTCTACAACCTCATAATAATTTATTATTATCATCAATTATTATTATGAAAAAAAAATATATATATATATTCTGAAACCAAGTTAAGAATATGAAGAGAGAGAAAAAATGATGCAAAATTAAAAAATTATCACAAAATTGCATCACTTTGTGTTTTCATTTTTGTACTCAATATTGAAATCCATCCGCCCAATTTTCTGTATATTTTTTTTTAATAGCTGCTAACCCACTAATGACTTAAAATAAGAAGTTGTTTTTGTACGGCCATGAAACAGATACGACCGAATTCAGAACAAGATTCATGAATCATGACGAAATCTTCGACAACTTCTAAAGTTAAAATTTAAACCACTTTATTCATATAATAATATATGTAACTTAACTGTTCTCTCTCTCTCTCTCTCTCCCTCCCTCTCTTTCTCTATCTCTCTCCCTCCCTCTATCTCTCCCTCTTGCTGTGTCTCTCTCCCTCTCTCTCTCTCTCTCTATCTCTTTCTCCTCCCTCTCTATCTCTCTCTCTTGCTGTGTCTCTCTCCCTCTCTCACTCTTTCCCTCTCTCTCTCTCTCTTTCTCCTCCCTCTCTATCTCTCTCTCTCTTGCTGTGTCTCTCCCTCTCTCTCTTTCCCTCTCTCCTCCCTCTATCTCTATCTCTCTCTCCCTCCCTCTCTTTCTCTCTCTCTCCCTTCCTCCCTCCCTCTCTTTCCCTTCCTCCCTCTCTCTCTCTCCCTTCCTCCCTCCCTCTCTCTCTCTATCTCTCTCTCTCTATCTCTCTCTAGAAGTTTTTATTTTGCCAACAATATATATAAAAAAATTAAGGTGGTTTTAAATCGCAAATACCTTTCGAACTCTTAATAAATTCTGTTTCTCAGAGACTATTAATGTGTTTTAGAAACTAGAAGGGTAGCTTAATCACATAAGAGTTTATTTTCACGTTGATATCTTTCAAAATACGCTTTTTATGTTACTTTGAAAATGATCCAACTTGAAGCAGACGATATATTTCAATTTTTGTCTAGTAAAAAGTTTATTTTGAAAGTAATTTAGGTATCTCCTTCTAGTTTCTAAAACATATTCCAGTTTTTTTTAAAAAAATTTTGTTCTTCTAAAAAGACAGAATAATCGGTGTTCGATAATCAGTTTTGTTCATAAACACATCTTAATAACTGATTGCATGAGAATATTTTCATGTTTGATATCTTTTAAAATAAGCTTTTTAATGTCAGTTTGAAAATGACCAAACTATAAGCAGACGCGACATAATATTTTTTTTTTCAATTTTTCTCTAATAAAAAAAGCTTTATTTTGAAAGATATCAATATGAAAATGCTCTTAAGTTGATTGAACTACCCTTCTAGTTTCTAAAACACTTTCAAGTACCTCTTAATTTTACTCCTGAAATACAGAAGAAAAAAACAAACATCATAAAAGTTTTCTCGCCAAAAACTTAATTTAAAAGATATTCATATCTATATATCAACCCCCCCCCCCCCCCCAAATCTCAAAATCAGCCCAAAAATAAAATTTAACAGACAACAATTGAACTTTGAAGGGAAAAAAAATCTAAAAGAAAAAAAGAACCTAAAAATGGGGCCTCTTTTTCCTATATTTCACCCTCGACAACAAAAAAGACCCAACAAAAATCGAACAAAAACGAATTATATGAGTTGTAAACAGGTATGTTTGAAAACCTACGAACCTACACAGGAAGAAAAGGTTGAAAGGGGGGCTAAAGGGAGACTAAAAGGTCCCACCAAAGACACCCCTTAAATCTAACTGGAACTCCCCTCCTACCTAACTTATAAGCTGAATATTACTACACAACCAATAAAGGATAAAAACTGAATAACAAAATCGTCGTCTGATGCAAAAATACAAAAAAAATGTCTAGTTCCAATGCAAAAAAAAAATGTCTCCCCCCCCCACACACACACATAACCAGGGGGTCCCTCCGGACTCTCCCTCATTCCTCTCTACCCTTAAAAGTCTGTCACCCAGGCAAGAGTTTAAAAGAAAAAAAAACTCAAATGTGTCCCATGTCCCAAAAAAACTGAATGAAAGGGGAAGAGAGGGGGGGGGGGGGCGCACCTTATAACCAAAAAAAAATCTTCTGGGTAGACCTCTACCCCCTTAACTCCCTTATTTTGCAATGCAAATATATTTATTATTATCATCACACCTGTCCTGTCCTCCTCCAACTTATATCCATTTTTTAAGCTGAGAACCCCCTCCCCCCCCTAAAAAAACTCCCTCGTCTTTGGGACAAAAAGAAGTAAAAAATGACATAAAAAACTTTTCCAAACTTTTTTTGAAATGTTTAAAAATTTACTATATAAAAAAGTTTTCCTTTTATTTGAAAGAAAGACACGTTTTTTTTACTAAATTTCTATAATACTAACCCTAAACCAAACCCATTTCCATTTATTTTTATTAAAATATAAGAATTCTCTCAGCTGGTTTTTTTTAATATCTAAAAATATCAAAAAAATTATAATATTAAGTTATATACAGGTGAGAAAGTTGATGAGAAATTTCTAAAAAAAAAGTCTTTGATGGTCGACCGGCACTGAATGCCGCCACCGGAGCCGTTCTCAAAATACCAAGATAGCTTAGTGTTCCACGTGCAGAAATTTGTCTAAAAAAAAAGAGCTCATTTCCGGTCTTGATTTTAGGTGGACATCGTAGTTATAGGCCTACTCTATGTGAACCGTAATTAGAATGCATCTTTTTTTTGTTAAGTATTCTATAAGTTTCCTACAAAATTTTGCAAAATACCTGAAGATTTCTGTAGTTTTCTATAAATTTACTGCAAATACCTGAAAGTTTCTCATAGGTGTTTTTCTTATTTCATTAAATTATTGCTGTTTCTTGTAAATTTCAGCCAAATTTAATTTTAGCTTTCTTTCCGTTTTTCTGGAGATTTTTTTCTTAGTTCATTACATTTTTTTTTTTGCAGATTTCTGCAATTTATTGTTAATTTTCTTTAAGTTTGTCTTGCAAAGTGTTACAAATTAATAATAGATTTCTACAGTTTATGCAAATATCTGTAAGTTTCCTACAGATGTTTGCTAATTTCTTTTGCTTTTTTTTTCTTGCATTTTTCTGCCATTTCCTTTTAGTTTTCAGGGGTCAGGCTAAAACACGGAAACTTATGGAAATGTACAGAAACGCGCGGAAAAAACAATATTAGGCTATTATAAGCGTTACAAGAAACAGAAAATACATGCAGACACATGGGAAAGCACAGAAAAAACACTTAGAAACACACGGAAAAGCGCAAAACACTCTTATAAACACAAGTTCGGAAAACGCTCTTACAAACACATGGAAAACACAAACACTTTCCCGTGTGTTTATAAGTGTTTTCCGCGCTTTTCCGTGTGTTTGTGATTTCCGTACATTTCCGTGTGTTTGTGATTTCCGTACATTTCCGTGTGTTTGTGATTTCCGCACTTTTCCGTGTGTTTGTAAGTGATTTCCGTGTGTTTATAAGTGTTTTCCGCGCTTTTCCGTGTGTTTGTAAGTGTTTTCCGCGCTTTTCCATTTGTCTACACGTATTTTCCATGCCTTGTAACGCTTATAGTCGCCTAATATTTATTTTTCCGCGCGTTTCCGTCAGTTTCCGTGGTTTAGTCTGACCCGTTTTCGGTAAGTTTCCTGAAAAATATTGGAAATCACCTATAGGCCTACAATTTTGCAATTTTCTGCACGTTTACTGCATATATCTGAAATAAATCTGCATATTTTTGCAAATTTGCATGCATACGAACTAGAAAGGTCAACATCACTATTAAAAAAAAAAACAATGAATCAAAATTTAGTGAAGCAAAGACAGAAAAAAAAAAATAACATGTAATCTAATAACAAAGATACAGTTATGACCAAAAAAAAACAAGAATAAGTGTTTCTAAACAACATAAAACCGCCAAAACAACCACAACAACGAACGTGGTGATGTTCATATAACATTTCCAATCATTACTTATGAAGTTATGACGTCATAATCGAAACCAAAAAAAAAAAGGGGGGGGGGGGGGGGGGGTATTTTCGCGTGTCCATAGCAAAACTTTTTGGCCGATTCACACGTTTTTCGCCATCATTTTCGCATCTTTATAAAAATCACTGTCAGTACGAAAAAAAAAAAAAACGATGCGAATTTCTCTTTCTAAATAACCCCCCCCCCCATGGGTCACCCTCTTATCTCAGCCTATTTCAGCTGGGTACAGACGTTCAATTTCTGGCTTGTCAATCTTTGAAATTTTCTATTTGCAACAATAATTTTTGTTTTAAAATTATTTTAATTAATAATTACTTATTTTTTTTTCTTCTTCTCATCATTGTTATTTAAAAGAAATATGTATTTTCCATCGTTTCAAGGATTCGATAAAACTAGAATTAACCGTCTGTAACCACCTTTTCATTTTTTTTTTTGCATACAAACCCTATGGAGCTTTTTCTTGCTTCTTCTTGTTTTTCTCCCTATTTTGCGCATGTCACACACACACACAACGAAAGTTTTCGTTCTTCTCCACATTTTTCGTCATCATTTTTCGCACCTTTTACTAAATGTTGTCAACACGAAAAATACGATATATAAATTACCCTTTTACAACTAAAATTCCCCTTTATATTCTCTCCACCTTCTCTTTTACTTAACAAACCAACAAAAGAAAAAGAAAAAAAACATGAAGGAAAGAAGAGAAGAAGAAAAAAAAAAAAAAAAACTCACCGATGTTACAATAGAGAACAACGAGAACGCAGATTTTAGCCGAAATAAGCGAAACCCAAAATGACATTGTATCGTTATTTTGTAGAATTAAAACGATGAAACAAATCTGTAAAAATAATTCCTAATAAAGAATAAGTTCCATAAGAGAAAACAAAAACGACTAAAAACATCCGTAAAAAGTCACCACCCCCCCTCTTTCTAAATCACCACCGTCGACACCGATGTCGTCGTCGTCGTTCGTCGTCGCCGCCGCCGCGTAGAAAAAACCTCCCTTTTTAGGGGAAAACCTTAAGTTTTTAACGTCGAATTTACAAACAAAAGAAAAAAACGGTTCATCAGTGTGTCAAACACACGTTAAAACACTTGCAACGTATTTCTCCGTCATTATCACCGCAGAGAACAGAAATAAACAGAACACTACGTACATTTTCTTTTTACACATCCAAATACACACGCAATCATCATCACTGTTTTCTCTCCTCGTTCTCTTTCTTTTTACTACTCCATTATCGTACTTTTTTTCCAATATGGACGCTCCAAATTGCTGGCATTTATTATAAGAAAAAAATACCCGGATGATCAAGGTTTTTTACTGGCGACTAGAAATTTAAATAACACTTTTATGCTATGCGCTCAATTGATGACGTCACATCAGAGTACAGTTCAAATAGGGTTTTATTTTCTCCGTAAATTAATAAAAATCGATGGAATTATTTCTAATTTGTATTTAATTAATAAAGAAGCTACCAAATTTGTTTTCCACAATAGTTTTAAAAGTTATTAACACTTTTTTTCAATCGTTTTTAAATTATTTTTAAAGCGGTGGAATTATTTTCGAATTTGATTTTAATTAATTTTACAGCTAAAGAATTTTTGTTATTTGGGTATTCAGCAATTGTAAAGCTATGAATATTTTTCTCTTTTATTATTGATTAATTTTAAAGTAATTTTAAAGTTTATTTTACAAAAAAAAAACGTTTCCTTATAGAAACTGTAAAATACTACGTGACGTCAATGTGAGCGCTCTACTAGTTGAGCGCTCAAACGGAGTGCACAATATTGAAAGCAACATAGTAATTTCTAGTCGGAAGACGCTAAGTGTAATTTGGCCAACACCGCCAAAATGACGACATACACTACAATGACTATATAACAACGTAGCTCATTGGTCCGTTTTTCAGAATAGAAATACATAAAGATTATCAGCACCATTGAAACTTTATAATAAAACTATCACATGTCGTCACTTTTTCGACTTCTGAGTCAATTTACACCTTTTAAGGTGGAACTATTAAAAAGAAACTATCGCAAATAATGCTTGTCATTAGTAAATTAATTAAATAAAACAGTAAACAAGCGGCAGTATTGTGTGCGAATTGAACTACCAATCAGAACACTCTTTACATTCGACAAATGGGTCTACCCACTCCCAAGGGCAACGCTCATCTTTTTTTGGCGCATTGATGGCGAGCGAATTTGTTTACTGCACCACTTCGATACGTGACGTCATACTTACGTAATCACAAATGCACAGTTATCTTTATTAATAATAATAAACATATATAATAACTTGTATAAAGGTCTCCATAGAAGCGAGTTACTCGCTATTATTTTATTCTTTATTGATTCTATATTTTGTATTTGTATTTTTTTTTATACATATATATTTTAGTAACAAAAACCTCAATAAAACTGAATCATATATGTAATATAATATCTCATATTCAACTAATTACTAGGTTTATTGATTTTGGGGCTCTGATCTTACCGATCTAGAGACCGTTTAGAGATAGCTTCGTCAACCGAACGACGTAAACGTTCGATAACTTCTCTAGGATTGTCGCTACCAGTTACGGCACTTCCCGATACAATCATGTTAGCTCCGGCCTACGAATGATAAAACCACAAAAGACTTGTCTAAACTCGAAAGTACCGATATATAAGTTAGAACGATGTGGAAACCTCGGCACATATTTCGATTGTGTCCGGTCCAACTCCACCGTCGACTTCGATATCCAGGTCTCTGTATCGTTGTCGCAACAAACTGACCTGCAAGCGATATAGATAAAATATGAAAACCTTTGTCGTACGTAAAATTTAGCTCTCTTCTTACCTTTGACATCTGGTTTTCCATAAACTTTTGACCTCCGAATCCCGGTTCAACTGTCATAACTAAAACCATGTCAACATCTTCAATATACGGAAAAACCTTTTCAATCTCCGTGTTCGGCTTCACTCCAATTCCTACCTAAAAGTAAGATAATCCAATCTAAAATATATCTGTAACTATTACAGTCGATCTCATTGTCTTATTGTCGGCATTTGACGCTTGTGTCCTCCCTGAACACTTTTTGAATAAAACTCGGAGGGGAAAGACATGTCAGTAGTGATATGCCGACTATAAACAAATCATTACTTTCATGTCTGCCTCTCGGATCCTACGAATCAGATTCGGGATGTCGTTAGACGCTTCCAGATGAAAAGTATACTGACTTGCACCTGCGTTACTCATTTCTTGAACCCACTGTGAAATAGAATTAGTATTTTAGTTTAAAAAAACGGGTATAAGGAATTACATAGCGATAAGGGGGTTTTGGAGACACGGTGACCAACTTAAGGGCCCAGTTTTTTCCATATAGACATTAACAGAAACGTCTGAGTAGCCAACATATTGGATTACACGCGAAAAAATGTAAGAAAAGTCCATTCGAGAGGTCAAAGGTCGCAAGACATTCAAATTAACAGTCTATATCAGCCTGTTTTAAACTAAAAGCGCTTGTCCTGAGCAAATTGTTTTGATAAATCTTTTTCAACTAGTAATTTATTGATTTTTGTGTTAAATTTCACCTTTTCCGGGTTGGAAACCATCATGTGCATGTCAAAAAAGGAGTTTGGAATATGTCGTCTCAAACAGGCGACCATCGTGTGGCCGAACGTCAAATTCTCAACGAAATGACCATCCATCACGTCCAAATGCAAAAAGTCAGCTCCACAATTTAACAATCTATCAGATTCCAAATACAAAGCCGATAAATCTGCATTTAAAATAGATGGGCCGATTTTACAAGTAACTCCGCTTGAAACATGACCTCCAGCTGACTCGTCCATGTTGTAAGTTTTGAACCGGATTAAAAAAAAACACATCCAACCTTTCTTTTGTTATCAATAGATGGCGGTACTAATCAATCATAGATTTTAGCGCCGTCTATCGAGAAAAGTTTGTAATCATAACCCTTTTTTTTTAGTGTAAATACCTCTCGAACTTGATTGTTCTGTCTTTCAGGTGCAAAATGAAGAAAACTTTGAATGTAATTTAGATACTACAAGTGACGCTCAATCATTTAAAACTATTTTCAGGTTATCTTTCAAAATAAACGTCTTATGAAAGTTTGAAACTGACCCTAATTTAAGCAGACGATTTTTTTTTTTCTATAAAGAGTTTATTTTGAAACATCAACACGAAAAATACCCTTAGATAATTGAGCTAAACTTCTAGTTTCTGAAACACTTTCTACTTTTTCTTAATTTTGCTCCAGAAGAAAAGAATAACCAAGTGTTCAAAAATCAGCTGTTCATAAACCTGGCAAACAAAAATCTTATCATTTGGTTTTCGTTGCAATTTAAACTTTTGCATTTTCAACATGCACAAGTTGACAAATGATTAGAAAAAGAACACGATTTTAATTCAATTGAAAAAACAATTTTCACAATAAAACACACCAAAAATCCCTATTTCTAAGACTGCACATACCTGTGTGATATAAAAATACACTAATAAAACAAATAATGCAAAATACGATGCCCTATGTACAAGAAATGTGAAACATTTGTTCTCATTAGTGATAATTATATACTGTACATAAATTTAAGATTGTAATGATTATCTTTTTTTTTGCAGATTTCTCTCAAGGCCTTGTAGTTATCATAACAAAATAGAATTATTCATTTCATACTGAAAAAAAAAATAACCAAAAATTTAACTGTCATAAGACTTATATGTTATGTCCCTTGCATAACCAGAGTTGTTATCTAGAATATTTGACGGTTAATGATAAGAAAGCAAAAATTTTAACCAACGTAACCTTTTAACCTCAGTGATACTACATGTGAAATTGTGAAATATTGATCAAATCCATGCACAACACTAAGCATATTGGCAGTGAAACAGAAAACAGGACGAAAAACTTAAAACGTTAAATTATGTTTGTATACACATAGTATAGGGGCCCCTCGCTAAATTAAATAAACTATAGCTTGAGTACAAATATGTCATTTGTTCGCTTGAAACGCCAAACACGTGTAAAAAATCGTGCAAAAGTTAAGAATTTACAGGGAGGTCAATGGCATTTTAAAAGTTTTTGCCTTAAGTTGTGAGGGCGGGCTAGGTTAGGTTAAATTAGGGTTGTTGCAGGGGGCCCATGGGTGCGACCGCCCAGTCCGTAAAAATTGCTTAATTTGATATTGGCGAGAGGGCTCATAAACCAGAATTGTTCCAGTTATTTTTGCTGTATTGCTCAATCCTGATTCATACAAGATTGAAGATATACAATATGAAACAAAAGCATAATAAAAACTGCATTAATATTTAAAAAAAAGGTTAAAAAAATCTTGGATCAACCAAAAAAATAAAAAAATCACTGCATTTTAACATAAAATTTGTTTAAAATATAAAAAAAAATTGTCATACAGAACAAGACACTTAAAAATAGCTAAAAATCTGTTTTAAGTCACAATTCTTATTCTATAATACAAATATATATAAAAAAACCCATTTCAGCATCCGTTATAAGTAAAACTCCATCTTTGAGATTCTGATCGAGATTCGAGTCTTATTTCAAGATTAAAAAAATATAATACACCTGCGTCCTTTTCATATCCAAAAAACAACCTAATAAAACAAGTAATTTGAATCTCATTTACACAGTTTGCGAATATACATTTGTATATATAAAACAAGCCTTTCAAAAATATGGCTTCAAAAATTAAAAAAAAACCTCCCACGACACGTATAGCATAGCATTTCAAATGAAGTAATTAACACCCCAAATTGTATAATCACCTCTTTTTCCTTCTTTCTAAATAAAAATCTCCTTTTTCTTTGATACACTGTGACCTGTTTGTCCGTGAACAATGGCAGTATCTGCATCTGGAGCTTCGTAGGCACCTTTATCCTCGTGAGTCTTATATTCACCCTTCTGCCTCGAAACGTAACGACCAATCAGAATGGCCATTGCGATTAAAGCAAGAAAAATGATGGCCAAAATACCTGAAATTTAAATATTTGAGGGTAAAATTAAGACAATATTAAAGAGATGAACTTTTTTCTTAGCTACAAAAAAGACATTAAAATAGAATTGTAAAGTAATAAAAGGCTAAGAATTCAATAAAAACATAAACAGTCAATAAATAATTTTAAATTCGATGTAGAAAACCTCGAATACTGAGCTGATAAATATTTAAAAATTAAGACCACTTTAAGTGTTGAACATTGAAGTTTGTTTTTATCGACTTTTGATATTCTTATTGAATTGTCAGTCTTTTATGCCTAAATAAACGCGTGGTTATTTTCAATCTTATTCACCTCCTAAGACAGCAGAATCGGCTCTAGTATAACCACGAGTCTGAATCAAAATGCTCGGGTCGTAAGTCGGAGGTGGTCTCGTCTCTGGAGTTTCTGGCCTATAAGTCACGGCTTCGATACCGCAGAAATCTTCACGAAGACCCTCGGGATAAGGTCGGATAATTGGAGGTCTTTCCTCTTGGAAAAGTTGTTTTATAACGTAAATATCATCAAATTCAACCCTCGAGATACAGCCGATAAAACCTTCACCCTTCTTCATCGTTCCTGTAAAAAAGAAGGGAAAAGTTAACTAAAACGATCCAAACACACACAAAAAAAGACAAATGATCGTACTGTTTCTTCCGACATAGAGATTCTTTATATTATCGAACTGAACGTCTTGAGTTTTGTCGATTTTAAAATGAAATTCTTCTGGTGCATAATTGTCAGCCTGACGAAACAAAAAAAAAAAATCAATGAAGATGTTTCACGAAAAGCTGATTCGCAAAATTTGTTTCAGAAGAGCAACACTAAAGGTAAATTGCTTAAAAGTAAGCTCAAAAAGCTTACTTTAAAAGATATTAACATGAAGAAAAAAAAAGCCTTAAGCGATTAAGCTATGCTTCTAGTTTTCTAAATCACTTTCAAATTTCTCTTAATGTCGCTTTTGAGGAAGAATAATTAAGAGTTCGAAAGGCGTTTATACTTTAAATGCGACCATAATATAAAAGAACTGTTTCAAACCTTGATCACAAGAGTTTTTCCACCGTTCCTACGTGTGATTCTCACGTCATGGTTCTGACCGTTTGCAAAAGTATAGTTAGTAATCACTTCTTGTCTTTCAAAACCAAAATCGAATACAATTTTCAAATGTCCTACAAATGAAGAAAATTACCGATCATCAATACATTAACTAGTCAAAAAAGGAAGTAACAAGTTATACACACCACTGTTAGCCATGACCAAACTAAAATATTCGCCCGTGTGACCAATGAGACCCATAAGCAGACCCTGAGGCTCACTAGTGACGAATCCGACTCTAATCTTCTCGGCCGTTGTCGATTTGTACGTTCCCTCAAAGTCATATTCGATCATATCATCACGTCTCATATTCACGCCGATTTCTATTAAGAATCATAATAAAAAAAATTATGTTTACTTCTGCAGACGAAAAAAAAATGTCATAACTTACCATCGGCACATATTGGACCCTTGAAAGAAGTGTAACGACAGTCGCACCAAAAGTCGTGGTATTTTTCCCAGCAAGTACCATTATTAAGACAAGGTGAACTCTCGCATTTACCAATACAACCCAAAGAAACACCATAAAGTCCTTGCTTTACTACAGTGTACATATCAACAGGTCGACCATTCAGCATGAGAGCTCGCATGCAACCGACGTAACCATCGCGATAATCGACAGTCGCACCGACCACGAAGTCCGACGTAAGATGCATCGCTCTCGAGACGCCGATCGGCTCTCTTATCTTGTTCCTTAACGATCCATCGACGACAACTTCTGCCTCCTTTCGATTCCTCTCTACTAAAACGCTATGCCAGTTGTTATCGTTTAATTTTATCGAAGTTTCCACACTAACAGTAAGTGCTCCATTTCCAGCGTAATATGTAAATTGGATTTGATCCCCGGCTGTATAACATATCACACCAACAACCAAAATTAGTTTCAAATACAAACGACATAAAAAAAATTCTGTGAATCTTACCAACAATAGCCACTTTTATGTAATCGGTAGGACCCTTGCTGTGAATGAGAACAGCATTCTCAATTGTAGTCTTGAATTCGAAGTAGATATCGCCAGAATGTCCCATGTCGAACGTTGGGTAGTTTAGCGTGGCATCGTGAAGACGAAATGTTACAACGTGATCGTAAATATCTACAGAAACGTTTATAATCTCACATCAAAATTCACATTAAGTTAAACGACATTAAAACTAACTAATTTCAGCTTTATAATTCCTAACCAAAATAGTCAGGAAAACACAATTACAATTTGAAAAAAATAAAACTTAATTTCTAATAATTCTATTATAAAATTGTATTTTTATTGATGGCTCAAAACAAAAAGCAGAAACATTAGCCATAAAAAATAAACTTTTATGTTTTCCTGAATATTTTAAGTCAGGAATTATAAATATTGACTATTAAAAAAAAGAAAGCTGAAAATAATAGTCTTAATGAGTTTTAAATTAATTAAAAATTAGTCCAGAATGTAAAGTCAAGAATTAAGACTAACAATCTCCTTCGCATATTAGGGGTCCCAGAGTGTATCGTCCTTGTTTTTTGTCAAGCGGTGTTCCCGTATCACCAAAGTGAATCTGTCGCACAGGAAGATTCTCTTTCTGTTCTATTTCTCCACCATCGGCAAGCCAATTGTCTCGATAAGAGTCGCAATTGCACCATTTTGTTGGATCGACACAAGTGCCATAAAGGCCGCACTGACATCTGAACGTTCCAGGTTCTGACCCACCCCAATAGTCCATCTGCCGATTGTCACGAGAAACCCACCAAGACATTGGCTCAAATCTTTTTGGATCACGCACTATGATGAAAAAATTCAGAAATAAAACAAACAGTATAAAAAAGGACGTTGAAAAAAGAATAACTTACCAGGACTGTTAAAAAGTCGAGACTGGTAGCATTCATATAGAATGTTTTGCCTGCAAGTTTTCGATCGATTCACGAGTTCCGTTATCTGATTGAAGTTTGCGTCATAAACAATATCTTGCACAAAACTACCAGGTTTGTCGAAGCCGTTGACAGTTGTCGTTTTTTGATTACGATGCCGTAAGGTAGTCGTCGTTCTTAGTTTATCGGCCGAAACATCACAATCGACAGGAAAAGAATCGAGTGGTCCGCTCCCATCGATATCAATTAAAAACTGATGCTGTCTGCGCACGTCGGGATTGTTTTGTCGAAACGCTTCACAAGAAAGTGGCCTCATGGCTGAAAAATTCATAAAACAAGCCGAAAATCCACCCCAAAAAATGGGTTTCAGTAACGTACGAAAGTAAAACAAAGCCAGCTATAGAATATCATGAAAAATAAGGCCCTCATATCTCATAATCTCTTTCATAGGGCCCCGATCTAATTCAAGAGAGAGAGCATGGCAAAAGAATGAAACGAAGAATGGGGGGAAAATATGAACGTAAATACAGAAAAAAAAACCGAGTAATTTTTTGGTGAACAAAATGGATGATTAAAAGCGAAGAATAAGAAAATAAAACGAAGAATGTGAGACGACGAAGAAAACGACAAGAATAACGACCAAGACAAAAAAAGAAAAACCAATGCAAACTCTAAGAACTGACCATCCCTCACATTGTGTTTGTAATCATCGGGCCATTTTAACATTTTAAAAGCTCTCGAAAATGAACTAAACTCACATGTATGACAGACGGCGCCACCATATCCCGATTCGCCACAATCACAAAAGAATTCTTCTGCATTCTGTCTGCAAAGGCCACCGTGCTCACATGGATTTGGATTGCATCTGATTATTATTTTTAAACATAAGTTATAATTTAAAATATAAATCTCGCTCAAAATATTATTAGTTAACCTGTCGGCCATCTGACACGAATCCAAAACAATGTCTCCTTCGTATCGCTTCTGCTGAACGATACTTCCATCGATTGAAATATATCGCATACATCCAACAAATCCAGCTGTTCCAAGAACATTTCCTGAAAAAAAGCGACAAAATCGAGTTAAGAAAAGTTTTTTTTACACACCTTCGGCATTTGGCTCCTGAAAGACAATGTATTTCATCGTACAAAATTAAACAAAACATAAGAATTATTACCTCCAATCATAAAAGAACTGCCCGTAACTATTTTCACGATGCGTTTCGTTCTACTGGGTTTACGGTCGACATTCAATTCAATAAAATTCTCACTGACAGTCAAAATCACTCTGTGCCAGGTGCCATCATTGAATTTTTCTGAAGAAAAAACAAAAAAGCAAACTTATAAACAAAAAAGCCAACATTGCTAACAATATAAAAAAACTCACTGTCAAAACCGTCCAGAGTAATCCGAGGAACATTTGCCAAAGAAAGATCGACCTTAATCTTTCCAACGTTAAGATAAAGCTATGAGAAAACAACAAAAACCTTAATTTTCTACTCCTTATGCAAACGTCATCAAAAGTTAAGGTTCAACTCGTCACCTTGATGAAACCGGTAACTGAAAACTTATGATGAATAAGGAGACCTTCTTCGTTAAACGTTCTAAAGTCCAAGCTGATGTTCAGAGCGCCCATTCCATCTTGGCTTTTTAATTCAATGTAAGACTGAGCACTTCTAAATGTGACGGGAACAACGTGCTCGTCCATACAAGCACCTAAAATGCCAACTTTAGATATGGAAACATCGTTTCCTATCTTAACATTCGCAATAATGTTTGTATAGTTGACGATGAAATTCTCAATACAACCCGTAAAATTACGAGTAACAATCAGGCCGTCTACATTGAAATTAGGAACACCTCCGATAAGAATCTAGGGAAGAAAAAAAAAAATTCTAGAACGTCATAAATGAACAAAACACTAATACTGTAATATTGAACCTCTTGATTGAGATCCAATTGAGAAAAGTCGCCCTTGATCTTCTTCTTGACAATAACCCGATCGACAGTAAACACAACATCCTTATTGTGACGGTAAACAATCACATCGTGCCAGAGATTGTCGTCTAAAAGACTACCGACCGATATGCTTGTAGTTTGCTTTGCTCCTAATAAGAAAACAACGTTTTTATCCACCGAGCTCCTTCGTAATTCCTCCTTTCTGACAAATCTTTAAAAGTTTACCGAGATCGATATTAAGTAGCAACTTATTCTCAACGAGCTGCAAGGCAATAAAGTCACCCTGAGTCCCTCGACCGTAAAATAGAATTCCATCTTCGTAGTTAGTCTTAAAGCGAAGACGGATCCAATCTTTATGAGACATCACCGGTTGGTATTGCAGGTCTTTCTGGATGTAACTCTGTCCATCAAATCCTAAAACTTCCGAAACTTTGAGCGAGAAAAAACAAATTTTCTTGAAGTGTGAAGTCAGCTTAAATTCAAAAATTAAAATATTTCTTCAAAAATATAAATAACTCAATAGACTGCAAAATCTAAAATGTTTCATGTATTATTTTTCTCACCATAGTTACAGCCATAAAGCTCAACCCGCAAAGAAATTCGGTCTCGCCACCTCGTTGGATTTATCCTTATAAACTGTGCAATAACCGGAGGATCGAAACGATTCACTTGAATTGCGTTTCCATCACGATTACCACGAAATAACTGGATAAAAAAAGCAAAACGAATGTTATACATGAACGCAATAACTTCAAAATAAAAAGCAAACATGCAACAACGTAAAGTAAGACAAATCACAAAAACACTCTCCCACTTATTGTAGATTTTAGAAAAAACTCTTCCCAGCCCAACTTCTTATTCCATAAAAATTATAGACCTTTTAAAAATTAAACTAATAACTGCAAACGAAAAAGGCATCCATCATGCAGAGTTGATGATCGGAAAACCGAAACAGGCAAGACAGACCTCTGGACTTCCGTCCGAAGAAAGAAACGGCCGCCAAACGGCGCCATCATCACTGTACAGTATAATATATTCAGAAACAAATTCTTGGCTGTTTCTAAGACCCTGCGTTGCCACGGATGTTATATTTTTAATCGATCCCAAATTAAAGTCCAAATATTCGTAGTAAGTATTATTTTTAGGTGACCAAGCACTAAACTCTAAACGCCCACACACAAAAACATAGGCCAAGAGAAAAAGAAGAAAAGAAAAGAACAAATGAACAAAGTGTTTAAAAAAGACGGATCGTCTCACCTTCGTGTTTCCCTCAGAGTCTTTGTACTCTGCGTAGTCAACGTCATTGTTTCCGTACTCGATACGGAACTCCTGGACGAACTCTGACGTGTACGGTCTTCCCTGGGTGGCTATCGCCGTTACGTTTCTAACATAACCCAGGTTGACCGTGAAGTACTGGCCAAAATCGGAGTTACCGGCAGTCCATGCAATCAAGCCTGTGAACAACGTTTAACTTGCGTTCATTCATACATTCAAGCTTTAAAAGCAACATGCCATGCAACAAAATCGGCTCATAATAAAACACTTGTAATAAAACAGTTCGATAAACAACGAGAACGTTATAAAAAGCCTAATAAAACAATTAAATTACTAATTTCAGAACAAATTCTCAAGCATTTCGGCAATTTAAAGCAAATTCTTCTAGCTTGAGCACTTTAAATATATGGGTGTCTGTAATTTTCGTCTCTTTCCTTATGTTTTTGAGGTTTTTACTTAAATTCTTAAAACAACCGCTCACATTCTATAATTTCATGCGATTATATGACAATCGAAAATAAAAAAACAGCCCAAAAAAATTCATATATCATATATATAAATATTTTTTTTTACTAAGAATGCAAAAAAAACCCCAAACTTATTTTAAAAATGCATATTCTTTTAAATAGGAGCCACTAGCCTCCACGCCAAACGCAAAAGAACTGAACATAAGAGTCTAGGCGGCTCCTAACCGAAAGAATTGTCAAAAAAATAACAAATTTTCGTGCGAAAATCTAATAAAATCTAACAAAAAAATAAAATACGAATAGATACATTCACAAAATCACAACAACACTTACCTTGATTTTAAATTTGAGACTTTAAATGAACTATAACAGCGAAATCTTTTCATATCGAACTTAAAATACAAATCACGAAATGAAACGATTTCGACTCAAAACGTAATTTCCATAAGGAATGAAAAAACTTTCCCAACTACTAACTAATATATACGATTTTTAATACCAAATAGGTCTATTTTACCATTTAACCTCGCTTTGTTCGGCGCCCTTTCAGATGAAAGCGTCGAAGTAGCCTTCACAACCGTCTCCCTCGAATCCAATAACGCCGTATCGCAATAACCTACAATTAAAATAAATCATAAATTATATTGCACAAAAGTGAGAGTGAACTTGGCAACACTGTAATCTCATTGAAAACTAATGAAGGCAAACGTGAGCCTTAACGTTTTCGAAAAGGGACTTCCAGCGTTGCCAACTACCGAAAACTGACGTAAATTAAGACACCCTAATGAGTCACACGACGTCGTTTCGTTTCAGTTTAAATAAATACCATTACACAAATGAAAAAGAAAAAAAACCACACCTATAAACGCATTTAAGGGGTCCTAATCGACCTAAACGTGTGAATACTAAATAAATAACCATAGTTCCCAAATGAGTGGTCACACCCACACTTTAAAAAACCAATCAAAATCGGTAAATTAAACGTCTAATTACAACAATTATCAATTAAATACATGTTAAAAATATCGGCCGATTAAATTCGTTATCTGAAATAAGTCTGAAAAAGACTAGAAAAGAGAGAAACAAACAAAATTCCAGAAGAGAAATGCAAGAAAAAGGCGTGTCCACCATTAGAACCATAGAAATTCCGCCATTTTGTGACCCAATCCTTAAAAAGACGAAAGGGCATCGAAATTAAAACCAAACTCACCATTACACTCGACAAACAGCTGCAAATTGATTAAAATTAGACATATCTGGAGTATTTCACGTAGTTCCATTATCTTTCTCAGAGCAAATATGGCTTATCAATCACCATGCCGTTCCCTTTCACTGATAACCGTTGGCTCCTGCCACAAAAAATGCGTCACCAGCTCCAAAATAGAGGAACAGAAAATAGATAAAGAATGAGGGTGATAAATATATGCGGTTACGAGTTAGATGACATCATCAACCTCCCATCTCATTCATTGTAAAATGTAGGTTGTGACGTCACTTAACGTATACGCAAATAGGACGATGCTCCTTTATTGACACTCCCACTTTATTTACCACAACCCTTGTATACAAATATACGCTCTAAACGTTTCGAGAATCTCTAATACTACTAACCCAACAGGAATCTTAAAGCTCTAATTACACTTTATTAGCCGTCTTCACAAAATTTAGCAATTATTAGCTGCCGCCATCAAAAAATACGAGTTATAAAAATGAAAATATATAAAAACAATATAATGTTTTAAAATCGTTCTTAATTTTTATTAACAATATCATAAACTGTTTGTAAATAAACAAAAAGCGCAGGTTTTCTAAATACAAAATATTTTATTGAACTCTAAGCCGATTTGTAACTTATTATTTACAGCGGCGGCTAAATTAAATTGTCGACCTTGAGCGCCCTCTTTTAATTCTATCGTCTGCTCGACAAGTGGTGGTGAAAAGTGTTTTCTCGCCTTTTATTTCGATTTTCTTTTAGTTATAATGATTGAATTTCACCCTGAAGATATAATAGACTCAAAGAAAAGCCAAAACAAAGATATTTCATCATGTTTATCAGTTTATTTAGGTACGTGTTGAGTAATTTGAGAGGTTGTTTTAGGTGTGATAAACAACTTATCTCATCTGAAATTAACGAAAACTATTCATTTTAAAAATCATCTCATTCATTGCTTTGAAAACTTTACAGATAATGTCCACACAATTATTACATTGAGTCAAACATACATGGAGAATTCTGTACTTACAAAGAACTGGACTCCTTTTAGTATTTTCTATAGTAACAATGGTAAACGAAACGTTAATTTGTTGAATTTTAACCCAACATTAATTACTTCAAATATTTGATCTGCAAATAAGAAACTTCTGTGGCACTTCTGGTTCTTAATCAACCGTTAACTGATTCATGGGACAATATCAAACGTCTATGGAAAAAGGGTGTAATAGAGATTCACATTTGAAACAACAACAAAAAATTAAACGTCAATTAGCTTTTGTTTCTCGTTTGTAGCTTGTCTGAGGATCACAGTGGACGGTGGAACGGACTGTTTCTATGAACTGACCTCAAAGAACAACGTTTTGAATGAATATATTCCAGACATCATATCGGGAGACTTCGATTCTGTCAAACAACAAACATTGGATTTCTACAGACAGATGGTTCAGTGTCGCAATTATTTTATTTCACATTCTTTCTTTTAAAATCCACGTTTTTTTGTTGTGTGTTTTAGGGTTCGGAAGTGATTGAAACGCCAGATCAGGACGCAACAGACTTCACGAAAGCTCTTTGCATTGCAGCTAACAGACTGCAAGAAATGAAAATCGAGGTTATTTTCTAATTTTATTCTCTTGTTTTCGATATTTAAACTATACTCACGAGTAATCTTTTCGTTTAGGTATCGGCATATGTGACTTTGGTTGAAGTTGGAGGTCGTTTTGACCACATTTTTGGCCTCGTTAACACTTTGTTTTTAGCAAAATCGAAGGCTTTAGCTCCTGTTTATCTCGTTTCAAGTAATAGTATTACATGGCTGCTTGAACCGGTAATCGTTTCTAAACGTAACAATGAAATTCAATTTGTAACTCACGTTCGACTATCATTTAAGGGTGTTGTGCACAATATTACGATTCCAAACGAAGCAATTACCTCTTGGTGTGGTCTCATTCCAATAGGAGAACCGTGTCAACACGTATCAACAACTGGCCTCAAATGGAACTTGAGTAAAAATCTATTTTAATAACTTTTGTCCCATTTTAGAATTAGCTGTCATTTATTTTCACATGTTTAAAATTTTACAGAGGACCAACCAATGAACTTTGGAGGCATGGTGAGCACTTCGAACACGTTTAGCGACACTAACATCACGGTGGAAACAGATAACCCATTGCTTTTTACGATGGGGCGACCAATCAATCAATGAAATTCAATTTCAAATTTGCATTTTTGTTAAGTTATAAAGTTAAATTAATACGGTGAGATTATGTAGATGAAATTATTTTTTGAAACGTTTATTTATAAATTAAAGATTATTATTTGGTGAAGAAACAAACAAATGTTGTTCATGTTTAAAGATTAGCAATAGCTGTTTGGCTCTGTGTTTACATTAATTTGCATGTTGTTGGTTTTCTGTTGAAATCTTCGTGTATATTCGAAGCAAATCTTTTTGAAATTTGTCTAAATAATTCAATATAAGCATCACCAGTGTAATTTCTGTAGAAAGTTTTAAACGTCTTAAAACTTAAATGGTGCTAGTGAAGTGGTGCAAGCAAAAACAATTGAAGTCCAGTTTGAATTAAATAATGAAATAAATTCAAGATTCATTTGAAATTAGAAGAGTAAATGAAGGTGAAAAGACTATCATATTTTTTTTTAAATTGTGACCCACAGCCCATAAAACGTTTATTTTTTTAAAAAAATAATGAAATAATTTACTAATTTTAAACGCTTGTATTAATGAGTTCAGGTTATTTTAATTATTAGATATTTTTGTGTCTAAGAATGGTTGCATTTTCGTTTTTCAAAAAATTTAAATGATTTAAAATTATTATGACAAACTCCCTTGCACTTTCGTTTATCATTCCAGATGGGAATAAAAATTGTTTGGTGAAAAAATATCAAATTCAAGTTGAGTTCAGACGAATTTCATTAAACGAGAGTTTTTTGATTCTTTATAAATTTAGTTACCATCTAGTAGGCCTAACCTGTAGGAAGTTTTTAATTTGCTATAAAAATTTCCACTTTAATCCTCATTAATTAAAAAAATATTTAAAACATAAAATTCAACATGCATTTTTAATTTACTATTTTTGTGAACGACGTGATTTTATACGAGTTTCAACCTAATTATTGTTCAATTCCTTCCAATTCTTGGAGAATAACTTTGAAAGAGAAGGGTACGAAAAGATATCCAGAACCAGTGTAGAATTTGTTCTGAAATTCCACCCTAAAAATGGTTGTAAAAATTAGATAAAAAAAAACTAAACAGCTTTACAATATTAGTTTTACCAATGAAGTCGAAGGGCGTGAAGAAAAGCTGAAAGACCCTCCATAACAAGTAAAATGGCAACAGTGAGAAATGCCCAAGGAGCAAAAATAACAAACAATGCAATGCCACCAACGTTGCCAGGAACAACAATAAGTCCGTTTCTCATAACCATATTCCACAAAACGTCAGATAGTTCTAGAGAGACATATCATTGAAATTCAACGAAACGGAATGAAGTGAAATAAATACTACAACAAACTTACGGGCGTGAGCAAGACTGAGTGCCCACAGACGCAAGTAAGAGGCTGTGTTAGAAATGCAACCCAAGCAATAATCGATCGTATGAATCGCTTGATGAATGAAAACTTCGCCAAACTCAAACTCTTCTTCATGGTGGTCGCCGCTATTGCTTTTATGTGCGCCAACATGTCCATTCGGGTGGTTTATGTTTCCTTCTTCGATGGATTCAGCACGATTTTGCATCTGATTACAAAAGCAAATTCGAATATTCTTATTACGAACAGACGTATATTCAATGAAACACTTGCCCGTTGAACTTTACGATTGTTCTTGCAACGCAAGACTAATGGTTTGATGAACAACATCCACGGAATGCACAATACGGCAACGACGACAAACACCTTTTGCAAAGTGCTCTAAACAGAAGATAAACACAATCATTAATTTAAAAAAATACAAATGAACCATTTGACAATAAATTCACCTGCAAATGTGGATCGTACATATTCATATAATCTTTCTGCATAAACATGTCGATTAGAGTAATGAGAAGACTCGGAGCGGCGCTTGAAGAATCGGCATTGTATTTAAACCATTTCCAGAAAATAAGAACGATAAGGTAACCAAAGAGCATCATGAGAAAGATCACTTGTGGGATGAATTCAAGAAAAACATTCATGTATTTTTTAAAATAGCTGTACAGAAAATAAAAAAACAATTTTTGAATTAATTTTGTTTTGTTCTTCCTCTTTTTTTTTTGCATTAAATTGAGTTAGAAAAATGAATAAAATGCTAACATATGATTAAAACAACTGAGAACAACTCCGAACAACATCTGGATTACTCCGAGTATAACGGATAATTTCATTTTGTAAGAGTTCAAGAATGTCAGTTTGTTTGTTGACAATTGCCAGACCGGATCAATGCCAAATGGATATGGAGTCTTGTGGAAGTTTCCACCTGTCTCTTGTAAAGACTTATACGTTCCAGGATCCATTTGTAATATTTTACTTCCTACCAAGACGTCATTTCTACAGAACAAATGCACAATTTTTAAATCTCGAGAGATACGACGAGGCGACACCAACAGAACTTACGTGTAATTCGATCCCCAAGATGATCCGAAAATATTCATCGATTTCGAAAATATGTCATTGTAAATGAATCCAGTATAAATAGAAAAGAGACCCATGAGTAAAACGATGTATCGGCCGGCAAACATGATGTTCCACATCTAAAAAAAATACAGAAACATTTTCGATACGTACACTACGATGAGACTCTAAATAAAACAAAACAAATTGTGACTTCGTTATTTGTTCGTTTGGCCCCAAGCTTCTTCTCGAAAAGGACCATCCAAAGTGCAAAAACAGCCATAATGAGACCGTGTCCGGCATCACCAAACATTACGGCAAATAGAAAGGGAAAAGAAATAATGGCAAAAGGACCTAAATAAATAAAACTCATCACGTTTTAACTTGTTGTTTAATTTAATTTAAATTAAATTAACAATTTAGAGACCTGGATTAATCTCTCGATAGTCGGCGACTCCGTACGAATCGACAAGATTCTGAAAACCTTTCGTAAACTTGTTAGTGCGTATGAACGTTGGATGAATTTCCTTTGTATCCATTTTTGCCATAATTGGTAAAACGATATTACTCTTTATCTACATAATCATAAAAAATATATATATAATGACACATAAACTACGATAGTAAAACATACAACTATCATGTCGAATTAACAAACGTACTGCTGATTGTACCAAAATCCTTTGAACGTCTTCGAGATCGCTAGTAGGACACCAAAGTTCGGAAACCATACATTTTTGAATCGTATCAAAGTTGAACTGATTCATAATGTGATAAACTGCTTTCATTTTTCTAACTTTTATAAACCAAGATTTTAGGTGAGTTGCCGCCGATTTCAAAAGTCGACCTCGGTGGTCTTCAGTTTTTGCAATAACCTTATAATTTTCAAAACCAAACAAAAAATCCTCAAATATTTATTTTTCAAATGTCACTATATGAACAGATATAAAATTTTATTACGGTGCTCAGATCGGAAATACGAGTAAAAACTCCAGTGGCCATGTCATTACGATCAGCAGCATTGTCAGGACACGGATATAAAGTTGCATGAAACCTACAAAAAGGTGTCCAGAGTTTAAAATTAAATTTTTGACATATTATTTCAAAGTATATTTCAGGAAAATTCATCAATACCCTTCACAGATTTTTTTAATTCTCATCTTCAATTGATCACCTTGAAAAAATAAAATAAAGACACATTTCTTTACTTCATGTCCCTGGAAGAAAAAAACATGTTTGTGAAGCAGCAAATTGTTGCAAACCAAGTTTTATTGTTACTGTCTTACGGTGTTGGGATCGGCTAGGGGTTTATCGATCTCGTCGTAACGTAAGAGAACGTTGCTTTGACAAACTCTCCAAAGCATACGTTCAAAGGCGTTAACCTTATCTCTTCTAACCACTCCAGCTATGAACCTATAATAAGATCATTTCATTAAAATCACCATTTGCTATTCTAAAACAATTTTTTAATTGTTATCTTATACCCTAATTGAACAGTTGATTGCTGATTAGCAAGAACATCTTGTCCAACAATGGCCATCTGCTCGTCGACGACACCTTGCTCACGCTAACGTAAAATAAATAACAGACATGTTATACAGAACAAATCACTTTAGGATGTGGCCGCACAACGTACTTCATCAAAGAAATGTTGTGTTTTTGAAAGGATGTGTCTCAGTTCCGTGAGTTCCATGTAATTTCTTTTTAATGCCTCCGAGTTAGAATTGACATCCTTTAATTCGACCTCAAGTTTGTCTAAAGTCGCCTATGAACACAAAATCATAAAAGCTTTAATATCGTGATGTTTCAAAATTAAAGTGTTTTGAAACCTCGAGATCAATCATCTCCCAAGGTAAAGGTGTTCGTGGTTCAGTTCGTAATTCTTCCACTTTGATTTTATCTTTTGTTATCTCTTTTTCTAAAAAAACTAAAAGAAAAACCGCAAAAATTATTGTAAATTTTCTTTGCAAACAAATTATGGAGTGAATACCAATTTTTCTCTCCATTTCATCACAGCGCTTGACTTCGTTGACATATTTTCGACTAAAAGCACTCGCTCCAACATTTAGCTATTTAAAAATAATAATTATGTCAAATAATTAATAACTTTATACTAATGAAGCAATCTTCAATAGCACATAGTTATTAAGTTATTAAGAATTATTTATTGTCTGGCACCAGAACCAAGTATCAGGTAATTAAAATATTAATTGCCAATAAAGTTAAGTGCCAACATTTAAAAGATAAATTGAATCTTAAAAAAAATCTTTAAATGTCACAATGTATTCCAGAAAGATAAAATTTCTTGCTTCATTCCATTGTCACAATTTTATCACTATCTTATAACATTATAACAATCGGGACATTCTTTACCAGATGAAAAAATATACACATTACGAGGATTTTGGTTTTTCATAACTGATAAATTGTAAATAATTGATAAAAGTCAATTTTCTGATTACATTTTGATACAACTGGCAATCAGTTCACGTTCTGATTTCACAATAATGAAATCAAATCAAACTATCAAAAAAAAAAATCAATTGCGAAATATTAAAAGAATTATAAACTCTGCATCATAATTTCATATGCAAGGAAATGTTTTTATTATTTTTAAAAATGAATTATTTCTGAAATAAAAAAAAACCCGATAATTTAACCAAATACAAGAAACATTCAAATATGCCTTACATCACGAAACTGAACGAGTCCCAATTCTCCAAGCTCGGCGACAACCGGATAGGCCCCGTCAGGTTGCAGTACCAATTGGCACAACGACATGTCTTCGCTTCGAAACAAGGATCCCATTTTTCAAAAATCAAGATTTTCCACTAACGTTATTGCTTCTATCACTCAGTTCATAAAAAAGAAGAAGCTATTAAATGAAAAGCAAACAAAATGCAAAGAAGTGTTGTGCTCTTCAAGGTCCGATCCGGAGTGAACGATTTGATGATTGCTTAAGACAATTTATACGTTTGATATTAAAACAATTTCATGACAAATGTGACGCGCCAACCTATAGCAAGCAATAATGAAACCAGACAAGATAATGAATCTTTCACGCATCAGCGCTACCTCATATGTGTGCCTAGATATTATGTATCGATATACTATCCATTGTAGTATCAATCACAAAAGTAACAAAAGTGATTTGTATCAAGATCTCCCACTTACCTAGAAAAGAATAAAAATGATAACAATGGAAATTCACCTTTTGATATTGAAATATGACCTAACTTTTGAAATTTTTTTAAGAGTGGTATTAAGGTTTATTAAATGTCCTGCTGGTTATATTCAAACAATTGTTTGTAGATACATTTTGACAAAGTTGAATTTCTAAAGAACCACTTAATACAGGAAAACAACTACCAGGAAAAAAAACTAACATTTTTGCCTGATGTTTAGATTTCATATATATATGCACAACAATAAAAACCTTGAAAATTTTAAACCAATCATATGAAATGCATTGCTAATATTAGTTTATTTTATGTTGTACATTAAGAAATAGTCATAAAAACACTTAAGAATCCTAAGGACATTTACCGTGGGGTTCGAAAAGTAATGAAAAAAGTGGTAGGCGTGTGGCCCAAACCGACAACTCGAGTCGTCTGCTAGCATTTCGCAAGTGGTCACAGTACAGTTAAATGGACTACAAAAAGACTTCTGTGATCGGTTTGCACCACACTGACCACTTCATGCAGTCCATAAAAATAAAACGCCGTCAGAATAGAAATAAGTTTTGACACTAACTGGAATCAAATTTGTAATATGAATTGATAATACAGACACTAAATTGTTTTCACAGCTGTTTAAACAAATAACTACATTTAAAGCAACGATTGCATACAGATGCCTATTTCGAACTTCATGCTATCATTCGAAAACACATCCATTAACCAGACTAATCACGAAGAGAATAAAGTGTGTCATTATAAAGATGGCAATAAAAAAATCAAGTAGAAATAATACAAATAACATTAAAGCACAAAATATCAGATCTATGAAAGAAAAAAAAAACACGATAGAAATTCCCCAATTATTATTCTCACAGTAAAGACAAGGAGAAAAAAAAAAACAGTTTAAGATGAAGAAGCTAACTATAATTTAAGTAATAATTACTACACAAACGAGATTGCCGTTTAATTTACTACATAGAAATGATGATGTGAATCACTCCTCTACGCTCACTTGATTCTCTAAAATGGCTGCAAAAGAGAACGGTGCAAACAAGTAGCCATTACCTGAGTAGAATTTGTTTTGAAATTCAACCCTAGATGAAAAACAACAACAAAAACAATTGTTTAATTAAACCATTCATCAACAATATGCAATCATCAGGACAGAGAAATTTGAGAAAAAAACAAAAATAGCCAAATTTAGAATTCAAAATACAAAAATCGAAAAGAAAAAAATGACTATTTTCTAGAAAAAAAAATCTGGATTTTCAAACTTATTTCCTTCAAATATGCCTTTTAATTTCGGCCATTCTGAAGCTTTTCTTGTTTCATAGAAGTTCCCCTAATTTTTCAGCCCTGACGATCAATTTATATTCTAACCAATGCAGCCTAAGAGCGTGCAAAAACGCAGACAATCCCTCCATGATGAGTAAAACGCTCAGCGTAAGTACAGCCCATGCTGCAAAAACTGCCCACAGTACAATTCCACCAGCAGTGCCATGAACGGCAGTGAAACCCATTCGCATCACCATACCCCACAACACTTCGGATAACTCTGATGAACATAAAAAAAGTGTTAAAATGTTCTTTCTAACATAAGTAACGAAACACAAAACAAAAATAAAACACTAACGAGCGTGAGCAAGACTTAGCGCCCAAAGACGCAGATAAGATGCCGTGTTCGAGATACATCCCAAACAGTACTCAATCGTATGAATCGCCTGATGGACGACGATCTCTCCAAATTCAAACTCTTCCCCGTGACCATGTCCTCCTCCACCGCCACCACCATGACCACCGACGTCAAACTCTTGTGTTTCTGTGTTATTCATATGTGCTGCCTGTTGTCTCTGAAACGTAACAGTTTCACTGATTAAAACAAGTAAACCCGGCGCACATACTGCATGAAACGAAAATTACTATAAGGGTTACTACTTGTAATTAAAGGTTTTAACACATTTTTTTTGCTTTTAATGATGTTTTCTTCAACCACTTAATAGTATTTTCATGTTGATATAATTCAAAATAAACTTTTTAGACAAATAATGAAAAATGATCTCGTAAGCAATTTTGTTTCTATATAGCCTCTAACATTCTTCCATTTGTATATACAAATTCAAAACGAATATTAGTTTGTACACACCATCATTTCTTTCATTTTGTGCTCCTTAAGAAGCAAGTACGGCTTAATGACCAACATCCATGGAACGCAGATAAATGCCACGATGACAAAAAAGGACTGAATCGCTTGCTAAAAGAATGCATTTGAAAATATTAACATGCAAGCGACTCACACAATAATTCCAAACAAAAAAAAACCTGTCCAGAGTAGATTGGAAGTAAATTGCAAGGAGTTTTGTCGTTAACGTCAGGATACTTCATCAAGAACATGTTGATAAGTGTAATTAGAAGGTTCGGCGCACAAAAGGAATTGCTAGCAGAGCACGAGGCCCACTTCCAAAAAATCAAAAGCACGAGATAACCGAAAATAACGACCAAGAAAATAACTTGCGGAATGAATTCACAATAGATATTCAAAGGTTTGCGAAAATAACTGCAAAAAAAAAAAATGAACAAACAAAACTTAATGACTTTGTAAAATTAATAAAATAAAACATCAAAATCGAACCGATGATTCCAGAGACCGAGAATCACTCCAGTCAACATCTGAAGAACGCCGAGAATAATGGACACTTTCATTTTGTACGAGTTTAAAAAGTTTAATTTATTTGTTGATATCTGCCATACTGGATCCAATCCGAATGGATACGGATAAGTGTAGAAGTTATTCCCCACTGAGGATGGATCGAGCTGCAGCGTTTTACTGTCAGCGAGATTGCTGTATCTAAATGAACGAAACGACATAAACTATTACAAACACACTAATTTCACTAAACTAGAAAATTATTTAAAATAAACAGACGTGTAATTTGAACCCCAAGATGAACCGAAAATATTAAACGACTTTGAGAAAATGTCGTTGTAAATCATTCCAGTATAAATCGAAAAGATTCCCATCAATAAAATAATGTAACGACCACCGAAAATAGTGTTCCACATCTAAACGCAACAAGAAAAATCAACAAATACTTTTAAAGGTGACTGGATAGATGAATTCCACGCGAGGTTTTGCAAAAATTTAAGAGTTTTCACGTAAACTTTCCACAGAAATATTATAAAACTTTTTATGACAGTTTTGAAACGGGTAAAAATAATTTTCGTGAAATGTTTATGCCAAAACCTAAAAACAGATCATTTTCAAACTACTTTGAAAAAATAGTATTTTTGTAAATAGTATTAATTTTATCATACTGTTGTTAATAAAAAAAAGTTTCACGTTTATGAGCCCTAAAACAGCTTTCAAGCTCGTTATAAAAAAAAAACATGTGAAATTGCCTCGTTATCTGTCTTTTTGGCAGAGAATGCCTTCTCGCCCATAACCATCCACAAAGCAAAGATGGTCATCAGAAGCCCGTGTCCAGCATCTCCAAACATGACGGCAAACAAAAACGGAAACGTTATTATCGTATAAGGAGCTACCGTAAAAATAAAAATTCAAATTCATTAACGATTTCACACTAAAATGCATAACATATCTTAAAAATGACGAACCAGGATTCACTTCTCGATAATTGGCAATGCCGAACGCATCGACAATATTCTGAAAAGCGTGGGTGAACTTATTAGTTCTATTATAGGTCGGAGGATTCTCCTTAGTGTCCATACGATTCAGAATCGGTGGAACGGAGCTGCCACTACGTTCCTTGACAAATATAAACAAATTTCGTAAAATGACACCCCAAATTACAGTTAAGAAAAAAAAAACCAAGATTAACGCTTACAGTTCCAGTACGCAAAGCAAAGTGTATCTTTTCAAGATCTAAGACAGGACACCAACACTCCGCAATCAAACATTTCTGAGTCACATCCAAGTTGAAGTAATTCAACGTATGATAAATAGCCTTAATCTTGCGCACTTTGACGAACCAGCTGCGAATGTTCTTTGCAGCTGCAACCAAAACTCTACGACGATGATCTTGTGTCTGACCGAGAACCTACAGCTCGCAAAACATGCCAATTTTAATTTACAATTTCAATACAACCGCATAAACATAAAAAAAAATATATATATATACAGTGCTCAGGTCTTCGATACGTGTCATCACACCTATAGCCATTTCTCTGCGCTCCATTGGTACCTCAGGACATGGATACAAAGTGGCACGAAATCTATCAAATTTGAAGATGTCTCCATCAGAGTTACTCGATAAGTAGCATTATTATAAACTATTACCCTTCGCAAATCTTTCTAACACGTGACTTCAACTGGTCTCCTTGAAAAAAGATGATGAACACACATTTGTTGACATGATCACCCTGAAACAATATTAAGAAACAGTATTCTCTCGGATCCAATACACGAAGGACGTGATATGACTCACGGTTACTGGATCTTCAAGAGGCGTATCTATCTCAGCTTGACGTAGAAACACGTTTCCACGACATGCTCGCCACAACATACGTTCAAATGCCGGTATCCGCTCTCGAAGGATGACGCCAGCAACGAAGCTTAAATTATAAAATGAACGATCTCTCTTGTTCTGCTACACGTGTAACTGACCACATGCAAATCATCCCCCAACCAACTAATGTAATAGCACTGCAATGTTTTCTTAAGAGAAGAAAAAAGTTTCTTCAACTTGGCAAAAAAAGGATTATCTTTTAAAAAATAAGAAAACATCTGTTAAAATCTTAAGTTTTAAAATGCTTAAAACAATATTTTCACAATAATTTCTTGTTGTAAATAAAAAAAATAAACCTTGTATGCCATGTGTACAGACTTTATAATTTAAAAATTAAATAATTTCTCTTTTAAAATAATTACATATTAAAACCAAGTACGAACCACTCTCGAAAACCATGCAAATAAAAATACAAAAAAAAACTTCTTAACGCAATACCAAACGAAGAACCGATTATTTGGGTTAAACTAGAAAACTATGTGCAAAAATGTTAATTGGAAAAACAAACAACTAACTAATTCAATAACTTGTTAGTATTAAAACAAAGCCAGCAGAATAGAAAGAAGATGGCCATTTGGACAACTGAAGAGCACAAGTGACGATGATCATGATGAATACATACCCTAACTGAACAGAAGCATGCTGCACTTGGAGAGTGTCCTGAGAAAGAATGGATTTGGCCATCTGCTCGTCAACTGCTGAGTGCTCGCGCTAACAGGAACACAATAATTTGAGAAATTCAACAAAAATGGGTATATATGCATGGATGGAAAAGGCTTCTATATCGAGGTACAAATATTTGGTAAATGGTGTCATATGTGCAGTGGGGGAAAACAGAGATTTTAAAACATAAGATAGATTTTCTCAACAAATGTTTGCAAAGACAAGTTGCACTTACCTAATTATGCAACCAAGAATAAGATACTTACAATTGACACCAACCCAGATTCACCTATACATTTTGTAGATTGAACATTAAAATGTCGGAAATCTAATTCATTAAAAAACTAAACTGTTCGCAGTGTTCGGACTTCTCGAATGAAAGAACGTCAACTCACAAACCGTAACATTAGTTAAATTGCAGTGCTACTACATAGAAGGCAAGAAAAAGTAAAAACTTAAAAAGAAATACGGAATTCTGTGCAGCAATTAGAATAATCATAACAGGGGAGTAATCATAACTCACTGATTTGGACAGACAGATTAACTAAATCAGGGGTTCTTAACCTGGGTTCCATAGATAAATTGCATAGGATCCGTGAACTTCATTGGAAAATTTATTTTCACTAAATCTTTAACTGAAATTTACCTTTTCATTCAATACTGAATTAAGAGAACAAAATAATTCATGGCCTCTAAACTTCAAAAATGTTTCTTAACTTCAATAAATCATTATTTTATGCATTTTTACGAGAAGAGGTCTTTAAGGTTTCACCAGGATTTTGAACCTCTGAACTAGATCAACAGATTTGGACTTATAGTTGGAGCGTATTCATGGACAGATAAATGATGGATTTTACCTGTCTGTTGGGATTCGTCAATCCTAATTCAACCGAGAATTAGCTATTTAAGAGTGATAATTTTTTTGTACTGCCTCGTCACGACAACTACAATAGGAACCTGATTGCAACACAGAATACCACCGTAACCAAAAATAGAACCCTCGAGCAGTGTGCAATTAGTAAAAACAGGTATCAGTATAGTTGTAATAATGACAATGATATTATAAGCGTGCGTTATTATTCTACTGTATAACCGCCACCAAATGAAAAAAATAATAATAAAAGTTTCTACGAATCCATATTAGTATTTATCTATAGAGAAAAGAAAAGGAAGAAAAAAGCTCACCCAAGTTTCATTGCTTGGCCACCAGCTCGCAAACCCTCTTCTCCCAACAAAGCAGCACTTTCTTCGGCCATACTAGGATCATGCATCTGCACATGATGAAATTGAGCCTGGTAAACAAACCATGGGCAATGAAAGACAGGGTGGGCTCAGGCACGGTGTTGGAATTCAGTAAAATAAAATAAAATACATTCATCTCTCAAATAAAAAAGGGATTAAAACAAAAAAAAAAAGGATAACTAAACCTGAACACAAATTCAACGAGCAGAAAATAATAATTTAAAAAAAAAATCATAAAAAAACCCATAAAAATCGGAAATAAATAGTAAAACAATGAAAAAATAAACAAGAGGAAAGGTTGTTAATTATGAAATATAAATAATTACATGCTCATTGTTATAACAGTCGAACTGCTGGGCAAAACAAGCACTAAGAAGCGAACTCTGCTAAATAAAAAGGGTTAAACATAAAAAATGATTAGCAGGAAAACTATATAATTGAATTTTGCGAGGTTATAAAAATGCAAAGAAATAAAACAGAAACTAAGCAGCAAAAAAAAAAAACTAATAGAAAATAAGGAAATTAGAAAAGTGACAATAAAAACTCTGACCGACATCGGACAACATCGATTAGAAGTGGAGGCGTACGAGGAGGACGAGAAACAGGAAAGTTGAGACACCGTGCCTTAAGCCACAAACAAACACACGAGAATCTTTACACAAACAATTAACCCCAACGTTTTTTTTTTTTTTTACAAATTTACTGGAAGAAACAATGAGGAAGTTAATAAACGTGTGTGAAGAGTCGAACTAGAAGAATAAGTAAAATATTAGCAAGGAAAATATAACTCTAGATCGACAATTTTATGCAGATAAACAGCCGATTCCAAAATCTTACCCTGAAATTAACACTTCCACATTCTAAGGTGCATTATAAAAAGAAGTCTATGAGAATTCAGCCCGTAAAAAATTATTTTTCCATGCACAAATGTTTTTGGAAGTAAATTGAGTGTTAGAATCACACATTGTTTGACACTGTGGTCTCAGAAAATCTTAAGGGCCTAGAGACACCAGCTGCTGCGCGTGCACGACGACACCATAAATGCAATTTTAAGTGAAATTTGATGCTTCTTGAAAGTTACGACCAGGTTTTTAAGGACTTTTGGGGTTGCAATATTCGAAAGATTTTTATACCATTTTGAATTACAGTGTGCTTATTGGCTCGACCCATTTTAAAGGGTCCATTTTGCAAACCACCTCTGCATTCTTCAGGCACATTCTTCAATTTTAACAAAGACTGAGTGTATAACTTGAAGTTTTTCTTCAGGTATACGAGGCGTTTTCATGAGGTTTCAAATTGCTGTTGGAATGCTACAGCCATTTGACTAACGTCTTTAGCACGTGCAGTTGTGGAGTGTCTAGACTCTCACAGACAGGTCCATGACCAGTTCTAATATCATCTATGATCGGCCACACACGCACACACGAAAACTTCCTACGACTAATTGTCAGTTTGGTGTCAACGTTACATGTAGTTGTGAATACTTTTTCAAAATGACTTCCGTACTGATAACTTTCGAGTATAAAGTTGTGTTATATTGTAAGAATAGCCACCCAGGAGTGCTGTATTTTGTCAAAGACTTTTACCTCGAGGTTTCCACATAAAAAAATAATACTCAAGTAAGTGCATTGTTAAGTTTTCTACTTTTTGTGAAAAAAGTTGACAAATACAAGACTTCTGCGAGACCAAACAAGTTGCTCATTTACCTAGAATACTGACACAAGTCAAAAAATTGTCTATTTTGAGATGATTGTGAAAATAGGCTCATAGAAAGGGCAATATTGACAGTAATTACTACAGAAAGAGTAACCTCAGTTATTACGCTTATTAATCGCAAGAAATATCCAAATGGAAATAAAGAATTTTAATTCAATTAAAATATTTAAATACTTTTTACTGAAAAATGAATTTTTTTTTCATTGTCACTCTTTCTGCAAAAGAGCAAAGTACGTGTACACGTGTTTGTGTTGGAATTAAGTCATTTGAATCAATGCAGACACATAATGAAAGTTATAAAAAAAAACTATTGTCAAATTTTCTGTATCCTATGCAACTTTTTTCAGCCTGTTTAAAAAAAAACATTCTTACTGAAAAAGTTCATCGACCGCTTGAATTCGTATACGAGGTCATAACCAAATATTGATTTAAAAAGAAAAAAAGATTAAAAATGACACGAACCTCATCAAAGAAGACTTGAGTCTTGCGTAGAATATGTTTGAGTTCAGTCAACTCAAGATAATTTCTCTTAAGCGCTTCTGCATTTGTGTTTACTTCTTTTAATTCGAGTTCCAGCTTTTCAAACGTAGCCTAAATGATTTACAAACCAAATAAAAGATAAGCCGATTTTAAAGAATGCGTCAAAAGAAAAACAAATTGAAAGATTTTAAAGGTAGTCAGTCACCTCTAAATCAATCAATTCCTTCGGTTGAGGAGCCTCGGGATTTTCTCCAGTGTCCAGCATCGGAATCTCGTCTTTCCTTATCTCCTTCTCCAGAAAACCTGCCAAAAACGAGAAATAACAAAAAAGAAATAGTCAAAATTATTATTTTTTTTTTATTACGAGGCCGATCTTACGAAGCTTTCTTTCCATTTCGTCGCATCTTCGAACTTCGTTTACAAATTTCCTTTGAAATGCATTTACATCAGGGTTTAACTACAATAAAATTCATTCAAAATTAATATTCATAACAAAAGCAGTAATATGCTTTGTGTAACCGCATTGTTAAACTCCGCAAGGTTATTATCAAATGACGTCACACAACTTACTCACCCAACTCCCTTCCGTGTGACGTCATAATAATATTATAAATCTTACGAATACGACAAAAACGATCGCCATTAAACGTATTTCTTAACGTTTATTGGTGAAATTGTGTCATAAAAGGTTAATGGAGGTCTTTGAAATGGACCAGGACATTAAAAAAATGCTCATAAAGTGCGAGAAGTGGTGAAAAAGTTGTACTTACATCGCGAAATTGGACAACTCCGAGCTCTCCAAGTTCCGAAACACAAGCGTAAGCCGCTTCCGACTGGAGAAATAATTGGCATAAAGACATCTCTTCACTTCTAAACAGCGACCCCATCTTCGCTGATTGATTGTGTGTCCAAACAAAATCAAAATAAAGAAAATAAAACTTAAAAGAATATCTTCAAAGTATGAAATGAAATGGACAAAAAATCTCTTGCAGATATCCAGTCTATTTCATAAAAAATGTCGCCACGAAAGGATGATTAGAGTAGAGATGGTATGACGTCAGATATATTAAGTGAAATTTAACTATCATAAGGTGTACTAAAATGGCACGCTAACTTCAAATCTCATATTATTAAAACGCCATATTGGATTCCATAACTAATATAATTTCTAAGGCGAAGGCTAAGGCTAACAAGGTTACGCTTTATGCTTCAAAAAAGTGTAAAACGGATATTGTTCACACCGTTCCAGATTTTTGATCTCGTGACAATTGACGTCACTACATTGTTACGCCATCTAGTGTAAATATTTATAACATATATTAGCAGACAAAAACTTCCGGTGTTCATTACATGTTAAATTTCAATAATATTTTAATATAATTCACTAAAATTAAATTTAACATCAGAATTAATTGAACAATAATGTTTTATCATTCATCAAGTAAACTAATTGTATAACAAACTTTGTTGTTATCGTTTAATAAGGTAGAAAAACGTAAAGATAAACGAGGATATGACGTAACAGTAAACCGGAAGTTAAGAAGCAAAACAAGGAAGTGGTCATCATTCGTACAGTTATTTGCGTTTGTAATGTGGCAGATGATAAGTGAGGAATGTGAATTTTGTTTAATTTGAAAAACATATTATGAATTATAGTAATTGATTCCATCAGAATTGCCATTAATAGGTGTTCTTGACATAACAATTGGCTTTTAAATAATGTCTTTCGTAGTGGCCGAAACGACGATGACGACAATGGTCGAAGGAATCGGAGACGAAGTCGTTTATTTTTTTGGTTTTTCTTTATTGATCCTTTTATTAGTTTTAGCTTGGTCCTCGACGTCTGTCACTGACAATGGAATGATCAGAGCAGCGGTTTTTGTTATAGAAAGGCGAAGAAGATCATCAAATGAACGCAGGGTCAACGAAACGAATGAAAACGCAACGACAACTGTTTCTGATTCTATAGCTGTTAACAATACTAACGATGCAAGTCTAAACTCAGAAGGAACTTTAAATGAAGAGGAAAAAACGAAAGATGTCAAACCGGCTGTTGTGAAAGAAGATCTCGATAAAACTTCAAGTAATAGTAGCTCTGAAGGAGAGCAAAGTATTGAGAACGATTCGAACACGAGTGAAAACGCAGATGAGGAAGACGACGTTGACGTAATCGAAGGACAAATTAAAGTTCGTTTGAAGTTTCTAAACGACACGCAGAAGTTGGTCGATGCTCGTCTTGCTGATCAACTGGGTCATTTTAAACAGTGAGAATTGGTTTCACTGTTTAAATTTAATATCGAAATAACATTCTTTTCTTTTATCTGTTTTTTCTAGACGTCACTTTGGTGAGGAACTCGAAAACAACAAGGTCGTGAGACTGATATTTAACGGACAACTTCTCCAGAGAGATCAGGAGACTCTGATGAACTATGGCCTCTTTGACAACTGCGTCGTTCACTGTCATATTTCTAGCGGTGCAAATCCATCTTCAGCGCCTCAGTCTCCTTCTTCTTCATCATCCTCTTCTTCCCAATCTCCTTTTAGCTCTCCTCATGTGGAATTGGATTTAAGCCGATTGATGTTACCTCTATTCGGACTCATCTTGGGTTTGATTTGGTGCTGTAGAATGCAGTACAGACAATACTTTAATGCAACATCTACGTTTGCGTTGTTGTGTATTACCGGATTGTTCGTCGTGTCCGTGTTTGCGATCTGTATGCCGACAAGATCTGCACAAAGACACTGACAATTTATGCCGCGATTATCTTTATAATAATTATTACCAAACAAAACCACGAGTTTTAAATAATATTTGTTTGAGCGATTTAATTTAAATTTAAGGTTTTAAAGATGAAACAGTTTATAAAGAAAATATTAAAGTAAACACGAAATATAGATGTGTTTTTTTGCACAAAAACGGAAGTAATTACCATTTTTTTATCCACCAGTGAAAGTGAATTATTGTAATATACAATTCTAGCAATTAGAATGAAACAAAGAAGCGTTTACAAAGTGAAACGGCCAACAAATACAACTGAGAGTGATATCATTCTATCTGATTATAGAAACTTTGGTTATTCTGTTGTTTCAGAACAGCAACACTAAGTAGAAATTGAAAAGTGTTTTAAAAACTAGAAACGGTAGCTGAATCACTTAATAGTATTTTCATGTTGATATCTTTGAAAATAAACTTTTTATACACCAAAAATTAAACAAATATTCCCTGTTTAAAGTAAGATAAGTTTCAAACTCACCTAAAAAGCTTATTTTAGCTTAATCACTTGAGGGTTATTTTCATGTTGATACAACATGAAAATAACCCTCAAGTGATTAAGCTACCCTTCTAGTAACTAAAACACTGTCAAGTTTCTCTTGTAAAACATCACCTCTGAAAGACAGAAAAACCAAAGTTCAAGAAGCGTTTACATTTTAAAAACCACCTTAATTTTTTTTTACTGAAAATTAAATGTTAACTAAAGATGCAACAAATAAAAAACATACAGTTAATTTATTTTAAACACAATTCAGTGGCTTATTCTTTTTTTTTTAGTTTGTAACTTTGTACCAAATTTATTCGTGAAACATTTTTGCAAATTTGCATTACATTTGATGATTAATAGTGACGTGGTAAAATAAGTTGTATTTTCTGATTAAGGAGCACGTATCATTCATTGCTCACGTGGAACAACATCAACTGGAATCTCTGCAGATAATTTATTGAAAAAGGTCAACGTTTTTTTTCTTGTCACTTTTATTATTCAAATGAGGTCATTCAAAAAAAAAATAGAATTGATCTTACCTGAATATTCTATGCCGGTGAAACGAATTCTAAATCCATTGCCGACACTATTGGTATTTGTGACATATTTTACGAGGAAACTACTTCCAGTTGTACGTTGGTAACCGGGACTTTCCTGTGAAATTCGGGGGGGAAAAAAGTAAAGTAAGTTTATATACTTATCTAGAAATCGCTAAATGGGCCACTAATGTTATTTTTGACGTCACACCACTGCTATTTAGAAACTTTGCCGCTAACATCTATGCTGATTTTTTGCCTTGCCACCGCTACCCAAGATGATTACCATACTTAAAAAAACTGCAAGGAGGAGGCTATAGGACATGAGAACATACTTACACTTCCACAAAAAGTATTCAACAAATGAGTGTCGCTCTCCGTCTTCGAATCAAATATCTGTAGATAATTTCCAGTGCAGTTATCTAAACCTCGAACATCAAGCTCCTTGAAGTTTATTTCGGCTTGCATGTTGTTCGGTAACGTGACCGTCCATCGGCAAACAGCATCACGTGAATAATTCCCTGGAAAATTTGGACTTTGGATATTTCCATCTGATGCAATAATGTCTCCACCGCAACCTTTCCCTATAAAATTACAAAAATATAACTTAACATTTGAAATATTGGAAAAAATTTACCAACTGTGGCACAAAGGTGTGCTCTTTTTACCTTGTGTGGTAGAATAGTACAATAATTGAATGCTGTGGTAAATACCGCTCTTTGCATAGAGTTTTAACCAAAACTGATTCCCTGAAGACGATATTTGGTTGGGATTATCGTACCCACATAAAGTACCGAGCAGTGGAGCAGTTTCTGATGAACCATCTCTTACCTTTTGTAAGATAAATTATACATATTTATTTCCGAAACGAAGAACTGTTTCCACTTTGAGGTATTCCTTTGATTAGCAACCGGCTAGCCTCCAACTAAGGCTCCAAAATTGTTATAGGCCCATATAGGTTATTCCAACGGGACAAAAATTAAGTGACACAGATGTACAATCTCCTGCATAGAGGCTAAACAGCTACTAATTAAAAAAAATTTCCCCACTTTCTATTATTTCTGAATGTTCAAACCTGTAAGTATGCATCATCGCAACTCATTGCGAAATAAAACTTATTAAAAGTAATGGTAATAGTGTGATTTTCTGGAACTGTGATTGAAATGATGCACAACTTTTCTGTCGTTCTATCACGAAACGATAGATGTTGGCTAAAAACACCGCTTGGTTGACTGTATGTAGCATTACATGCTTTTTGTAAATGGAAAAATTGTGATTATGTTAAACAAATGATGTACAGTGGAAACCCGTTTATCTGGTTCCTGATAATTTGGACTTCATGTAATCCAACTCACTATAAACTATATTTTATGTTTGAAAACTTTTAACACGTTTATTTATTATGAACAGAACGTAACTGAGATTTTATTCAGAACCATTTGTAACGTGTGTATTTTTGCATTTTTTTTTAAAGATGGCTTACGAACAAGCTGATTTTCAAACTCTTGATTATTCCTGTCTTTCTAGGAGCTAAAGTAGCTTGAACTAGAAACTTGAAGGTTAGTTGAATTACTTAAGGTGGCTGAATAGATATGTGTTTAGTTTTGGGGCCACTGCAGTGGCTAATGCTAAGCTCCATAGATACTTTTGGAAAATTTGGATGCAAAAACGTCAAGCGAACTTTTTTTTTTTTTTAGAAACAACAGCTACCCTTCTGGTTTCTAAAACACATTCAAGTTTCTCTTCATTTTACACCCGAAAGACAGAATAATCAGAGTTCATCGGTTCAAAATCACCATTTTTAAGCAAGTAAATATACTAGTTATATATAAAAACTCATTTAATTTTTATTTCCTGATATATTTCGGAATTTAAGAGATCCGGACCGGGTCCAGTCCCATCACTTCCAGATAAACGGATTTCCACTGTATTTTCAAAATAATCATACAAGCCAGTTGGTAATTTAGTTGAAATCCTTTTCCGCCCACAGATGAATCGCTGGTAAAGTAAATGTCTGTTGAAAGCAATGATGCTGCTCTGTATAAATTAGCAAATGGCAGAGAATGACCACAATACACTTTTTGAACCTCAGAATGACTCTGCAAAAAATATTGAAAAATGGCACTCCGTAAATAGATGCAACTGCACTAGTTCCGACATCATATTTTCAGAAAGACTCACACTGTAACGACCACTGAGTGATAACGAATCTTTAGTACATCTGTAACTGTCTTCGAGATCAAATTGGACAAAATGTAGTAAGATGTCTTGCTCTCCGTTAGGATTTAACAACGTCCAGTGGCAACGCAAATTAATTGGATAGTTTTCGGGAAAGTTTGGAGACTGGATACTTTGTGAAATTTCCGTTGCATTAAAGACACCTCCGCAAACAGCTACATTTTTTGAGGGAAAATATATAAAAATTCAGCAACAAAGAGTACGATACAACTTTATTTGAATGAAAATTGAGATCCTTAGCTTTTAAGAAACAACTTTTACAGTTATCGATGCCAAACTTACGATCAACAGATTCAAAAGTAGCTTGAAAACCACCTCTGGATTCAACTTCATCAGAAACAAAGTTTAGCCATAACTGGTTAGTAGATGAAACAATTGTGCGTGGCATATTAGAACCACAAAGTCTTTCAATCAACGAAGAATCTGATGACGGACCGTCTCGTACCTGCAATCAAAACGGCAGCACATCTCTCTCGGTAAGCAAAATAATAATTCAAGAGGTTTCTTCGTTTGTTTTCACCTCCAAATAGTCCCATGGACAATCGTTTCTATTGGGTGGCTTCTCCACATCAAACGTATGAAAGTTTAAGCGTAAAACCTTGTAACTTGCTCCGATAATTGTCCATTTGCAATTGAGTCCAGTTTCATATTTTCCATCATGGTCCAAATCTAAAGATTGGACAGTTCCGAACGTCGTATTCAATACGCCACCACAACCTTGGGGTACACCTTATAGATTAATATATTACAAAACATTCAATGTAGCTGGTGAATGAAATTTTTAATTTTAAGAATTTACTTACCATACGTTCGTCTGTAAACACCTCTGAAACCAGTTTTTTCGACCACATCGTCCGTCACAAATTGAACCGTTAGAAAATTGCCAGTTGTGAGAACATTCTCGGGCATCGTCTGTCCACAAAATCGTCCGAGTAATGGGCTACTAGTATCACTTCCATCGTAAAATGCAACGTAGTCGAAAATGCAACTATACATTCCGTTCTCCAAGTCAAACTGCTGAAACCTTAAAGCCAAAACACGTTATAAACCACTCGACTTGAGTGGCAATTTTCTGACTAACCCCTCCCCCCAAAAAAAATTTTAGGGGCCTAAAATTATTTCTGAAATTACTATTTTATTTATAATTCTCATTACGGATAACTTTATGCAATATTTAAAAGAAAGGTGACATAATTATATGGAAATATGGAGAAAAAAAAATGCCTCGTATGCCCTCAAAATTCCACAGCGCCTAGGGGCCCCAGCACTTGACCCAATAAAAATTTGTCTTACTTGAATTCAACAACACCATTGGCTTGTACTTCTATGATCCAAGTGCAGTTCATGAAAGCATGATAACGTTCGGGATGAGTAGGTGATGACAGACTACCAAATGCACTCGTTTCAGCTGAATAATTGAAAATTCCTCCACATTCTTTAAATGAAAGATAAACAAAAACGTTTGTTAAAAACACACCACACATTCTGTTATAATAAGAATCGATAATTTTTGTTATTTATTTAAGTAATAAAAAAAAACAAATTGATTCATTTATTTTAACTCAGATTCTAGTATTTAACTTAATTTTAAAAGTGTATACACCCCTTCGAAGCCTGGTTATTGTCTTTCTGGAGCAAAAATTAAAAAAAAAACTTTGAAAGTGGGTATTTTTAACTTTGGTATCTTTCTAAAAATGAACTTCTTATGTCAGTTTGAGAATGATATTATGTCTTCAAACAGATGACTATTTTTAATTGTCTTTAATGTCTATAAAAAAATTATTTTGAAATATATTAACATGAAAATACTATTAAGTGATTCAGCTACCCGTTCTAGTTTTGAACACACTTTCATTTCGTCATAAGTGTTGCTTTTTTTGTTAAACGCAAAATAACCAAAGTTTGAAAATCACCAGCTGATCGTAAAATTAAATTAAATTTTTTTAATGAAATTTTCTCTTATTTTGTTATTTTTAATTTTTGTTGTTTGAACTTGAAAAAATGTTAGGCCTATTTAATAAAACAAAATTAAATTGAAAATGAATGCTATATGTAAAAAAAAAATACAAATTGTTTTAAAATCAAAGCTCGGTTAGAAATATCTTGTTATTTTGAAAAAAATGGTTGCAACCTGAAATACGGTAATTAGCATGGAATCCTGTGTACGACATAGAACTATCCGATTTAAACTGGATCGTAACTGGTCCCAGAGATGAAACAATAGAAGGAGGCGTTGAGCCACACGTTTCACTCAGTAGAGTGCCATCGGTGTTGTTGCCAGAAAAAATTTTAACCACGTCATATAAACAACCTGATGATGGTGATGACGAATCTGGATATGCATCTAAATTTAACAAACAATCGTAACAGATAAACAACAACAACAAAAAACTGTTTACGATATTATTGACATGAAAACCTTCAAGTTTGAAATCTTCATCAAATTCTACTACAACATAGTGACTCGGATCAGAATCAATCACATAGACGCAATTGATACTTGCAGGATAAGCAGCTGGATAATTTGGAGATGCAATTACGCCGACCCTATCGGTGAAAATACCACCGCAAGCTGAAATTGAAACAGTTTTTCAGTCACTTTCAAGTATATCAATTGAGTATCAGCATTTTCTTATACTCTCTGTCCAATTTGCAACGAAACCATCTCCATCGACAGCTTCGTTTGTGTGAAACAGAAGCCGAAATTTAGGCGTTTTGGTTAAGAAAGGAAGTGGAACGTCACGACCACATCTTCTTCCGAGTGACTCCCAGTTGCCGTTGATGTAATGAAAACCCTAATTCACAACAAACTCGTTAAAAGCTGTCGATTTTGTGTTTAGTAATTTTATGAATTCAACAACGTTTAACCTCAACGAAGTCTCGATCACAAGTAGAACTCATTTCCAGATCGAACCTTCCAATGAAAGTAAGATTAAAATAAAAACCGGAATTCCCTTCCAGGATCCATTCACATTCCACATTAGTGGGATATTTGCTTGGATACCCAACACTCTTGATTTCACCTTCTTTTCCACTTAAAACACCACCGCAACCTAAGTATTAAATTATTTTTTAGATAGCTGAATTTTCTCAACGAAAATTTAAGGTTTTCATGCAAACATTTTTCAGAAAAATTTAGAAATTAAAATAGTTGGTGATATTATTAAGTTTTTCATTTTTTCATAATGATATCTATCAAAATAAGCTTTTTATGAAAGTTTGAAAGGCGCTAATAATTTTTGTGAAAATGTTAAAGCAAAAAAAAATCTGAAAAGAGATCCTTTTCAAATTACTAAAAAATGTTTATTTTTTAAGAAATTGTCATTAAAAACGTTTAAAATATTCGTCAACCATTCCAGTTTTATAAACAATTTGTATTTTATCATAATGTTGTTCCAGAAAAACGTTTGCATGGCCTTTATGACCTCCAAAAAAACTCTCAAGAATAATTAAACAAAATTAATATTAACGTTAGGTGACGAGACACTATAAAAATAATATACCAGAAGTAACCGGAGTTAAATTAATACGAAAACCACGATCAACTGATGCAGAATTGGTGTGAAACTCTATAAGAACACCATGACGATGAGATCTAATTTCGCGCGGTTTCTCGTTTCCACAGTATTTGCCAATGACTGGAGAATTGTTGGACATTCCGTTCCGAACAAGAACATAATCCGCGGTACAATCATTGGAATTTTCAAGTGCAAAATCTTCAAATGTTATCTGAAATCAAAAAAAAAATTAAAAAATTAAAAACTTTGGGCGATAGTAACACAGCTAAACTCAGACCTGAACTTGCTGTCCATCTTCAAACTTAACTACCCAAGCGCAAACGACATCATTACTATATGCTGATGGATATCCTGGACTTGTTATTATACTCGATTCCGTTAAATATCCGCCACAATCTGAAATTTCAATTAAAATAATTCTTAATCTGGTTTTAAAATGTAAAAGCCAATTGAAATATGGTTATTCTGTCTTTCAAGAAAAAAAAATTAAGAGAAACTTGAAAGTGTTTTAAAAAATAGAAGGGTAGCTAAATCATTGACGGGTATCATCAAATTGATATCTTTTAAAATAAACTTTTTTCCTAAACTAGTTTCCAAATGAAACAAGCTTTCAGCAGACAATATTTTTTAAATTTTTTGTCTATAAAAAGTTTATTTTGAAAGATATTAAAATGAAAATACTATTAAGTGATTTATCTACCCTTCTAGTTCATAAAACACTTTTAAGTTCCTCTTAGTGTTGCTCCTGGTTAGACAGAATAACCAGATTTCAAAAAACGTTTGATGCATTACTGCATTTACACAGTAATTATATACATCGAATCTTACCACTTAAGGAATATGTGAGGTTAAATCCCGTGTAAGTTACTGAAGTATCTGTCTTAAACCGTAAAATTAATTGCGTGAAAGGAACGGCAATCACAAAAGGATCCGAATAGTTGCCACAAAATGAGGCAAAAGAATATGCTGTAGCGATATCTAAACCTACAGACAAAATAAAAACCAATTTCGTTTGAATATTAATCCTAAACCGTTGATTACGAGCCTACTATAGAGACCCGGGTGGTTTGATTTCAAACACTTGAATTAAATGAGTGATTTAAATCAAGAATGATTGATTTAAATGACAAATTGAGACTTCTTTAGGCCCTTAAGGTTTTTTAATATACCAGAAAGGATTTCAAGACGATCATAACGACATAATCCATATGGATGGCCAGTTGGAGAAGATTCCAATACTAAATGATCCACTTTAAAAACAACCGTAGAATTCGGTCTCGGAGCATTCAAGTACCAACGGCAATCGAGATTGTGTGTGTAATTTCCCAGTTCAAAACCGGGAGAAATAACATTCCCAGTCGGAAGTAATAAATCTCCTCCACACACTTAAAATAAAAGAAATCGAAAACAGATAAATTTCAAAAGCAAATTATTTAGTAACAAAATATACCGAATTCTAAGTCCGTATCGTAAACGGCACGAAAACCACTTCCGGAAATCTGCCAATTTGTAAAGAACTTCAATAGCATAAAATTAGATCCAGACGTAATAACTAGAGGCAGATTTGTGCCACAGACGTAAAAAGGTGGCAATAAACTATAATCTCTCTCATAATCGAGAACATTATAGGCGGCTACATAATCGTTACAAATTCGCCCTTCACCCTCTAAATTGAAGTGAGTGAATGTCAATCTCACAATACGACCCGGTGGTGCATAGATCTGCCAAATGCATTGGCGGTGGCTGGGATAAGAACGAGGAAAGTTGGGACTCGTTATCACTCCCGTCGGAGTTGCGAACTGACCGCCACATTCTACAACAAAAAAACATCAACCAAATTGACCAAGAAGGATTTTATATGAGTATATACAAAACCTTCTGCACTTATGTTGAAAGTTAACCTAAAACCACGCATCATTGGACTGTTTCTTCTCGCAGTAAAACGCACGTAAGCAACACTGTCTGCTGTCGACACTGAAGACGGATTCGGTTCTCCGCAGAACTCTCCAAGCAATAACCCTGTTTAAACAGACATTTTACAACTTATAACTAGGCTGGAAAATTGTTTAAAGGGGCACATAAACGCCATGCAAGCTTTTTTTCAAGAACAACATTATAATAAAATTCAAATTGTTTACAAAGAGTTCAAGAAGTTTGCAAGAAAAAATTATTTTTGTTTCTAGTTTCTAAAAGACTGAATTTTTTCCTAAAGTTTCTTCTGAAAAACGTTTGCTTGAAATGTCTAAATTTTCAGAGAACCATAAAAGGAAAGAATACGAAACATTCAATTAACCTGTCGAGTTAAAGTCTCTAATCTGAAGGGTGTCAGATCCAGTACAGTTGTCATTATTCCAGTCTACAAGAGAAGTTTGAATGTCGACCACTGTGAAGACTATAAAATGACCCGCAGCTGCACGAACTATCCACTCGCAATCTAATCCGATAGTGTAACCATGAGGATAATGGGGGCTTGTGATCACTCCCGAATCGGCAGATATTGTACCACCACAAGCAGCTACAAAAATTTAAAGTCGAATTTTTTCTTTAGAAAGTTCTTTCCTTTTCAGTTAAAAATGTGTAGCACCTATTTTAGCAGTTGCTCGAAAACCGGTCGAAGGATGAGTGTCCACACTAGAGAAACGTATGAACATTGTGTTTCCAGAAGCCTGCAAAGAACTTGGCAAATCGTGACCACAAAATCTACCAAGAACAGAAGCATGAACAGTTCCACCATCGTAAACGGTCAAATAATCATTGACACACCTGTAAGTTGCATTATTAGAAATTGACTTGAACACACAACGATTCACTTATGTAAATATTTACTCTTGTTCGAAAGGAATGTCAAAATGGTCTTCGAAATCCAATCGAACTCTACTTTGAGAAGGAACGATAATGGTCCATTCACATTCGGTTTGAACCGGATATGGAGATGGAAAGTTTGGAGTCTCGATACGAGCCGACGTAACAGAATGACTTAACATTTTCAACCCGCCACATTCGAGTGAAACTTCGCTGTACGTCAACTTAAAACCCTGACAAAATTGAACACGAATATAAAGATGAACTTATTATTATAATGATGACTAACGCCAAAACGTTTACACAATTAGAAATTATAAAATGTAAAAATTGTACATTTTATGCAAATAGAAAATAAACCACCCAAAAATGCAAGAAAATTGTTAATTTTATGTAAGTAAAAATGTATATGATATTGCAAAAGCAAAATTAATTAAATAACTAAAACAATTAATAGCCACAATCATCAGAAATAACAGAAAATGCAAAATCAAAATTTATGTTTGAAGAAAACTTGTTTCATAAGAAAAAATTCTACTAAAGTGTTTTTTAGAAAATAAATGGAATTATGAGATAATAAAATCGCAGAATTCCACTTATTTCTTAAAAAAACACTTTTGATAACATGTCATAATATATTATGCGCAATAAAGCAAATAATATATATTATGACATGTTATCAAAGGGTACCTAAAAAGAGGTATTAACCATGATCATGCGTTTTGTGTATTTTATGCAAACGTTTAGCCTTTAACAACGATTAAGACCAAAACTTTTACTCAAATAAAAATTTAAAAAAATATGCAAATTAGATAGAAAATAACCCCATAAAATGCACAAGATAATAAAATGACACAAGAAAATGTTTCATTTATGCAAGTAAAAATGAAAACAATTTGGTTTGAAAAACCTTTTGTAGAATTTTTTTTTCTGACTGAAAAGTGTTTTATAAGAACTAATTGAAATAATATAAATTTATGCAAACTTCCAAAAAAATTATGCATTTTGTGCATTTTATGCATTTTTGTTTAGGATAAAAGAAATTATTATTGCATATACGGCACTAATATGACATTGAAGAGTACCTGAAAGGGATTCAAACCGCCATTAGCGATTTGTACATTTTAAGCAAACGTTTGATCTTAATGATGAAAATATTTTCAAACCTTAAAGGTAAACGATGGATTAGACACAAAACGAATAGTTAGATGATTGCTGATTGTATCAGGAATACTCGGAACAGAAGAACCACAATACTTTCCAGAACCTAACAAGGGCGATTCATTCGATCTTCCATTACGAAACTACAAAATAAATAAAGTTAACATCTAGAAATTCTTGTCAATATGCAGATGAAGTAAAAAAAGTTAAATACCAAAACGTAATCATCGCGACACGTCGGCATGTTGCCCTGCAACTCAAATCCTTCAAATTGTAAGTTGATAGTACGTCCAGGTCGAACACTTATAAGCCAATCGCAAACGTCATTCTCTGAATATTTGTTAGGATAATTCGGAGTTTGTATCGAACCAGACGGAGTAGTTAGATTACCACCACATACTAGAATACAAACATGACATTTTTATCTTTGAAACAACCAGATCATAAGATAGAAACAACTCTTAAATTACCTGCACGTAATTCTCCCGAAAAACCGGTCCCATTAAAAGAATAATCAGATGAAAATACAATCTTCATGTTATTCGTTCCAGATTTCAGAATTTCATCGACTTGTGTTCGATAACAGTAACGTCCTAGATCGATCCACTCGCCAGGAATAATCGAACCTTTAGATAACATAAAAAATTATAAGACCCGTCCCTTCATAAGTGAACAAACTATGAATTCATAAGAATTTCTTGTGGTCACCGCCGAAAACATTTATGTAATCTCCGTAACAGCCGTAGTTCGGTTCGAGATCCATTGACGTAATGCGGAATTCGACTCTGGTGCCGAGAGGAGTCGTTATCAACCACTGGCAATTTTTTTGTCTGTCGTAACCGGTTGGAAATCCAGGTGACTGTAAACTATGTACTAACTCATCATCGATATTTATAATACCATCACAGTCTGAAGCTGTAAAGTGATTAAGTCATTAGTTTTAAAGTTCTTGTAAATCTCGATATCTTAAAAATCTTAAGCTCATACTTCTGTTAAATGGAAGAATCTCGCCAATATCTGGAACGGTACGATCAACGGTTGCATTCCACTTTAGCAGAAACGTGCTGCCACTACTAGAAAGAGCATGCCGCGAATTAAACAAAATGTGCATTTGATTTCCGTTCGATATAACAGGGTTTTGAAAAACAGCTCCGCAGTAATTTAAAAGTTCGTTCCCAGTTGCATCTAAACCATCATAAAACTGAAACAAAATTCATAAATAAACTATAAAGATCTTATTATATGAAACCCTGAGACTTGTTAACTTACCGTCAACGATGCAACACACATCCTCGAGAACTCGTAATGCAGAAGATCCAGTTCAAGAAAGGTTATCTGAACGTACATTCCAAGAGGAACAGTAATAGTCCACTCGTAAGTACCGAAACCACGATATGCGTGAGGGTACAAAGGATTTGCTATTTGTCCAGATGTACCACTCAAAGCAGAACTATACACTGAATAGAGACAATAACTAATCATCCTTTATGCATGTTTGCATTTATTAAATCTTTTTGTAACGTACACAAACTATACGAAGCAACGAATCCTTGACCAACACCCTGCCCATTCGATCTGAACTTGATCCAAAGTTGATGAAAAGCTGTAAGATTTTCAGGAGGAATTTGATCGCAGAAACGTCCGATCAATGCACCACCTTCATTATTTTCTCGTATTTCGACATAATCATCGTTACAATAATCACTTTGCTCCAAGTCGAAGACACTACAAAGTTAGAAGCCAAGAAAAAAAACAGCAGAAGTGATGAAATTATACCGATCGTATATATCACGCATAGATATACCTAAAAGACAGCATGGCTCGGTGACCGGGAGCCGTTTTAATAGTCCACACACATTCGCTATCAATCGGATAACTATTGGGATAATCGGGACTCACAAAAGTCCCAGAAAGAGACTCGAATGTTCCACCACAACCTGTCATAAATAAATTGCTGTGTAAAGTGATCACATAAGACATACTTTGTAAAGAGATTAACCTGCTGAAGCTTCAGAATAAACAGCTCTAAACCTGAGGTTGTTAAACCTATTTTGAGACACCACTCGAAGAGACGATCCACGAGATGTAATTGCTGCTGGAATGTCAGGAGAACAGATTCCCATCAGTAATGGACTATCACTCTGTTCACCATCGTAAATTTCGATCAGATGGTGTGTGCAATTCAGAGGAGATCGTAGTATTTCGAGAAACGTGAACATCAGTGTCACTCGATCAGCTGAAATAGATAATAAACTTAATTAGTTTGTGTGCAGCGTTATAACTGAACATGTTAAACGAAAGACGTCGTGCCCAAAGTACGAGCACGGATGATCCATGAACAATTCGAAGGCAGGACGGAAGCAAAAGATTGACTCATAATGGCAATGTCGCCCGGTTCGTCAGCATAGAGAACGGCACCGCACGCTAAAATAAAAACAAATTGTCATTTCTTCTGTTATCAAATGTTATTTGATTAAAATCACATTACTCATTTTGTATTCTGCTTGAAAGCCGGTTGAAGTAATAGATTCGTGAGCTTTCATTTGAATGAAAAGTTGGTTGTCAGAAGATATAAACGGATTATTGGGAGGCAAATGAGAGCCACAATGCTGCATGAGCAAAGGACTAAGTTCGTCTGGACCATCGTAAACCTAAATAAAATTGTGCTTAAGTAGAACTCCGCTTAAAGATATAAATAGTACGAGAAACCAAACTAACAGCCACATAGACGGCAGAACAATTAGTATCTGGTTGAACGTCAAAGTTCTTGAATAACAAATGTATCGCGTGTCCTTTAGTGACGGTCACACGCCAAGAACAATCATCCCTTACTGAATACTGATCGGGAAAGTTACGAGAATGTATCGTTCCTTTGTTAACGGTGAAGAGTCCTCCGCATCCTTTTAGTATAAATATATAAAGAACGATACTTGAATATCGCGTTTATAACATTAAAGTGGCTCAAAAGTAATTAATAGAAAAAATCAAAATTACAAATTAAAATTTTGTTAAAAACTAGAATAGTATGTGAAAATGCTAAAAAAAATATTTTCCAAAAATAAGCTTTTAACTTGTTCTTGTGGTTTGCTTTTTAAAGATATTGTCAAAAATACAATTAGGTGGTTCAAGGTTTAAACGCCTCTCAAACTTTGATTATTGTATCTTTCAGGAGTAACATTAAGAGGAACTTGAAAGTGCTTTAGAAACTATAAGAGTAGCTCAATCACGTAAGGGCGTTTTCATCATGATATCTTTCAAAATAACCTTTTTATGACAGTTTGAAAGTGACAAAAGTTTAAGTGGACAATAATTCTTATTTCATTTTTGTCGATAGAAAGTTTGTTTTTAAATGTGATAAATGAAAATTAAATGAAATTAAATGAAAATACTATTATGATGTGATTCGGCTAACCATTCCAGTTTCTAATACACTTTCAATTTTTCTTTTGTGTTGCTATCGAAACACAGAATAATCAAGAGTTCGAAAAGCAGCTGTTGCTAACACGTCTTATGGATTTTAATTTACAGTTCCACTTTCAAATAAATTTGATTTTTTATAAGTTCATTCTAAAGAAGTTAACGTTCAAGTTTATAGAATTTTTTATCCGAACTTATGAGCCACCGTCAGGATATGTTTTTAATTTCAACTACTTAAAACAAACCATCAGACTTTATGATATAGGATGCATTGAAACCACGTCCAGATCGACTGTTATCACTTTTAAATCTAACATACAAATGATTCCCCGACGAACTAATAATAACTGGTGAATTCTGACGATGACACAAAGATGTCAACAAAGGAGCTCTCGTATTTGGTCCACCGTAAACCTTAAAAACATGAAAAAAACCAAAATTAAATATACCATTAGCGACGTAAAAAAGTGTCTCAAAGAGAAAACGACCTTCAATGAATCGTAAATGCAATTAAAACTGCCTTCCATATCATATTGTTGAACTGTCAGTTCAATATTCTGTCCCGGTTCAGCCGTGATTTCCCAGTCGCAAGTCGTAAGCCGTGAATAAGGCTCAGGATAATTAGGAGACGAAAACGTTCCCGAAGGTTTGCGAAATTCACCTCCGCATCCTTTTTAAATAAACAAGTGACATATATTAAGATGGTTTTACAGTTTAAACGTCCCTCGAACTCCAATTATTCTGTCTTTCAGGAGTAAAATTAAAAGTGTTTTACAAGCTAGAAGAGTAGCTTAATCACTTAGGGTATTTTCATGTTGATATCTTTTAAAGTAAGCTTTTTTATGTCAGTTATAAAAGGTTTATTTTGAAATATATCAACTTGAAAATACGGTAAAGTGATTCAGCTACCCATTCTAGTTTCTAACACACTTTCGATTTCTTATTAGTGTTGCTCTTCTGAAAAGCAGAATAACCAGTGTTCGAAAATCAGTTGTTCGTGAAACATCTTAAGTGTTGTCTCAATAGTCTAAGTTTTTGCAGTTATGACAATATTTCTACCGGAAGCAACCCATTCCATCGAAAATCCATTGTTAGCAAAAGTGGCATCAGAAACAAACGTAATCGTTGCAATATTTGTTTGCGACGACAACCTCTTTGGAACTTGACGTGCTGAACAATATCTACCCAAAGAAGTTCTATTTTGAAAAGTGAACACCTGATGAAAATTACACATTAGTTAAAAAATTAAAATACGATTGTAAAAAAAAAAACATCAATTACTTCAATAAAATCGTAACGACAATCTGCAGTTTCTTCCAATTGCAACATGGAGAAGGACATATTTATGCTGTTGCCACTTGGACCTTGAATTCGCCATGAACAGTTTCGTTCGTGAGGATAAAAATTAGGAAAATTAGGTGTTTCTATAATTCCTCTTCTACCCGAAAGCACAACACGACACACTATTTAATAATAAAAACAAAAACATTTAAAAAAAAAGCCCATTGAGCTACACATTCAACAGTAAAATCACAAAATTAATAACATACATGTGTCGTAAGTTAAATGGAATCCTCGTTTAGTCGAACGCCAACTAGAAAAACATCGATGGCGAATAAAAACTTCGTTCGTCTCTGAAGTCAAAACACCAGGAGCAGAGTTACCACAGACACGTTTCAATAACGGACTAAATGAACTTTTTCCGTTATAAATCTTAAAATGATAAAATAGAAATCATGATAATAAAACTGTCAAACAACTCTTGAAACTTGATGGCGTTCACATCAGAAATTATGTTTTAAACCTCTAATCCTCCGTAGGCACAGTTTTCGGATGTCGGCAAATCGAGGTCTGTGAACATTATTCTGATTTTGTTTCCACGGCTAACAACGATACGCCAAGTGCAATCGAGACTGGTGGTACACGTTTCAGGATAATTAGGAGAAATAATCGAACCTTGGCTCGCAGTCAATTCTCCACCACAACCTTAAATTTCGTTAAAATTTCAATTTCTGGCTATTTTTCAAACCAAACAACAATAAAAAAAATAAGGTTCTGTCGTTATACCCGTTGTTGAACCGTCCCAAACAATTTCGAATCCAGGAGCTGATGTCGATCGATCTGATACAAACTGAATCCAAATTTGGTTTCCGTGCGACGGAATAATGTGAGGAACCATCGTCCCACAGTATCGTCCTATCAGTGGAGATGTTACATAGCCACCGTTTCTTGTATTTAAAAAATATACAACACACGTTATTGTAAAACGAAAATTGTTCTATTTTTTTTCTATTTTAAACACGGTACTGAAAAACAATGAGAAAATGAAAATTAAAAATATGCAAGAAAATTGTTCATTTTCTACAAATAAAAAATATGTTATATAGAAAAAATACAACATAGCTATAATCATCGGAAGCAAGTACAGAAAATGTCATCATCATCATCATTTCCTGTACCTTATCCCGCAAGCAGCAGGGTCGGCCTTGCTGGTTCTAACTCTCCACTCGTTCCGATTTTGCACCAAGCCCCCAGTGACCCCACATGCCACCATATCCCGTTTTACTACCACATCCCAGGTTTGCTTGGGTCTTCCTCTACCCCGTTTTATTCCCAGGTCTAAGTTCATTGCCTGTCTCAGCAGCCCATCTCAAGTACAGAAAATGTAAAATCCAAATAATTTGGTTTTAGAATTTCTTTCGACCATAAAAAGTAGTTTAAAAAAAATAAGTGAAATGATGCGAATTTATGCAAACGTAAAAAAATTATGCAATTTGTGCATTATATGCAAACTTTTGGCCATAACAATATCTTTAAAAATAAACTTTCTATGATAGTTTGGTCATTTGTCAAAAATATAAAATCCTATCATTTTTAAAAAAACTGCCTTGCAAATCCATGCAGCATCTTCTACTTATCTAATTTTAACTACCTTTTCAGATGATTTATGAACAGCTGATATCCTAACTTTGATTATTATGTTTTTCATTAGCAACCCTTTGGAGAAATTGTAAGTGTTTTAGAAACTCTAATGGTAACTGAATCATTTAATAATATTTTCATGTTGATATCATTCAAAATAAACTTTTTAAGCTTAAATCAGCTTGGTTTAAAAGAAATCAACATGAAAAAAGTTCATTAAGGTTTTTTAAAAAATACTTTCCAGCGTTCAAGACGCAATTAAACTTTAAAATTACCTTAAAAGTTACTTTAAAACAGTGGCGTAGCTAGGTTTGGTTTGCGCCCCCTTTGAACCCCCAAAATGCTCCCTCCAAACCTCCTACACCCCCCCCCCAGTCGCGGGGGCAGCGGGTCCCCAGCTAAGCCCCTGTTTTTTTTTTTAAAAAAAACATTCCAATCGTTTGTCTGCAGCCTAAATGAAAAAATAATTCATTCACCTAATCTCTACGTAATCATAAGCACAATCTCTGTGCGATTCCAGTTCAAACCGTGTGATGTTCAGCAACACTTGTTGTCCTACAGGAACTTCAATCTTCCAGGTACAACGTTTGCTATGAGTATAACCATTTGGAAAATTTGGAGAGCGAATGACTCCGATGGTAGAAAAGTATTCGCCACCACAAACTACGAGATTAGGATAATTATTACCTATACGTTTCGATACGCGAGAAAACAGAAAAACATCATATATAGTTCGTTACATGTGCTCGCATCAAACGCAACGTAATGAATTGTAAATCCATCTCTCGCAACACTCGCATCGGAATGAAATACAACCAACATCAGATTTTCAGAAGATGTAAGAACGGGAGGAAGATCATTGCCGCAATATCTAAAAAATATTCAATGATCATTAAAATTTGCTTTAAATTTGTAGAGGAGTTTCAATCATTTTAGCCTCACTTTCGAGTGAGTCTACTTTCGTTCTCCGTCGTCGTATTATCGTACACGGCCACGTAGTCGAATGCACAGTTTGGATGACTTTCCAACGCAAAAGCAGTAAACGTCAATCGTACAACGTAGCCATCCGGTGGCTTGATGATCCAACGGCATGTAACGTTAGTTAGATATTCGTCGGGATGATTTGGAGAGGTTATAACACCAGAAATATCAGTCAAAATACCACCACAAGCTGAAATCAATAATAAAAATCACATTAAACATGGGCAATTGCAATTGGAAATGTGATTTTCTTTCTTGCCGATATCAATCGTTGAATAGTTTGCAAGAAAACCAGAGTTATGTATCGTGCCATCACTTTTAAATTGCAACCAAAGAGCATTATAAGTTGAAATTATCGGAGGTGGTATTACGGTGCCACAAAACTTGTTTATTATTGGCGATGTTTCTATGTCACCGTCACGTACCTATATATAGCAATACACATTAGTTTCATAGTAAAAAAATTGATCATTGTGATCATCATCGCCATCACAACTAAATTTACCAAAAGGTAGTCGAATCGACAATTAGAAGAACCTTCAATATCGAAAGCATTGAAACGAAGTTCAATTGCATTTCCGGGATCCTGACGAATAATGTAGATACATTCTCGTGTAGCTGGATATGCATTTGGATAATAAGGAGAATGGATCAGTCCTTGTGGCTCGGTAAATAATCCACCACAAACTGTATAAAGACAAAAAATTGATGATGGTTGAATGATTGACGAAAGATGATTTTTAAATAATGTTTTGCTAGTTCCTATTCAAATTTCAAACAACCTGAAATATCAAAGGGTTTTTTGCAGATTGGTGGAAACTACGTGGCTTTGTAAATTACTAAAAAAAAAGTGACCAAATCAGGTTGAAACGTACCAACCGTATATTGAGCCTGAAAACCGTTATGAGAAACAGAATAGTCGGTACGAAATTTAATAAAAAGATTATTGCTCCTTGACACATGAACTGGAGGCAAGACATTGCCGCAGTGACGACCAATTTGTGGAGCCATCTCATCGGAACCGTCGTAAATCTTTTAAAATTAACACAAAAGTGTTACAGAAGATTGAAAACTTTTTTCAAGATCTAAATAGATGTTTCGAGATAACTCACGATGACATAATCGAAACGACACATATCGTGACTTTCTAAATCAAATGAAATAAACGAAAGACGAATTCTTTCGTTTGGAGCGACTCTAATCTGCCATTCGCATTCTAAGTTGTGAGTATACGAATTCGGATGATCCGGTGATGAAAAGGCTCCACTTTCCGTCGTAAGAAGACCGCCACAGCCATGAACACCTGCAAAATTAATTTTTCTTTTATAAAAATAAACTAAATTAAGTTGCTAACAGATTTTTAGTTACTTGGAACACTTGAATACGTGATGTGAAAACCCATATCAGTCCTCGATTCGTCCGAATGAAAATAAATACGAGCAAAAGAACCAGAAGATTGTATCGGTCGTGGTGGAATCGTTTCTGTGCCGCAATAATTTCCAAGAATGGGATCACTTTCGAGAAGACCATCACGAATCTGCAATTGAGAAATGAAAAATTTACAAAAAAATCTTCAAGATCAATTGAGATCACGATTACCTCTAAGAAATCAAAGTTACAACTATCGTGATGTTCCATCTGCAACGTTGCAAAAGAAATTTGAATTCGTTTTCCGACTGGAACTCTGATTGTCCAAACACAATCACGACTCATGGGATATTGTCCAGGATAGCCTGGACTTGTGACAATTCCATGATTTGCTTCTGCTAAATCACCACCGCATACTATAAAACAGATAAAATATACATATGTATATTTCATATTCAAATTCGGATAAACCAATTTAGGATTTATTACTAGGTTCGATTGTCTCCCATTGAAATTGAAAGCCATCGCCAGAAATGGAAGAATCAGAATGAAACCACAAGTAAATAGCATTGTGGGTAGATATTATATTTCCTCCTTTTGGAGGATTTCTTCCACAAAAACGACCTATAATGTGACTACCAGCCGAATTGCCATCGTTAATTTGTAAAAAATCAAATTCGCAATTATCTGATCCTTCCAAATGAAATTCGGTAAATGTTAGATTTACAACCTTTGTACAAATTAAAAATTTAGTATTAGTGATGCAAACTGATAAAAAAAAACATCACGATCGATACTTTTCCAAATTCCGTGATTATAATCCAAGCGCAACTTTTATCGTTTTGATACGTAAGGCTCGGATTTGAAGGATAGTGAACAGTGCCGTTTGGTTCGTACAAATAAGCATCGCAAACTACGTAAGAGAAACACATTAGGTTTCGTGAGTACTGCGGATCAAGTCTGTACGTTTGAATCAGGACCATAATTATAATGGGTTTTACAGGTCCTTTCTTAAAAGGTGGCCCAAATAACAAAATTAAATACTAATGCATAAACACTTACTACAAACATTTATAAAAATCTTTAAACATTTTATAAAATGCATTGCAATATTTAAAATTATTTTGCTAAACCATTTTCGTATCACAGTATTTTAAAACCTTACAAATTTCAACCACAAACAATTGAAATGTTCTGAAAAAATGTAAAAAAAATGTAAAAAAAAAAGAACCTTTGAAGGGGCCCTGGAAAATATTTTGGACTAGGAACTCTGTATAGCCTTGTTACAACCCTGGTTCAACTTTAAACTTACCATCCGTTTCTTGTTCACAATTCGTCCCTGTATGGTGCGGAGAACAATGACAAACATAACCATTCGGCTGGTCAACACACCTTCCTCCATTACGACACGGAGAACTATCGCATTCGTTACTATCCAATTCACAATGGCTACCCGCATAACCAATAGGACAGTTGCAACGAAAAGAATAAGGACCAGTAGCCTGAAGTATATAAAAATTTGTTCATATCTTAATCATATTAAAATTGGTCGCCCTGTTTTTAGATACAGTCAAACGAACCACACAAGTTCCTCTGATGCAAGGATTAATAACACATGGATTGAACGGCGTCTGAGTAACAACACCAGTTGATCCACCCGTTCCACCACCAGACTGAGGAACACAGCCACTGATACCAAACCCAGATCCTATGTATCCCGGAGGACAACGACACTCTCGATATGTACTCGAAATAACTTTAAAATAAGGCATATCAAAATTAGCTAAATGATTGCAATTCAACGGCTCGTAAAACAAAAACACCTGAGTTTTCCATGCAAGTAGCCAATGGATGGCATCCGCCATTGTCCCTACTACACAAACCAATAAACGTACATCGGATTCCGTCGCCTTGATAAGCTAAGAAATAAATAAGTGAAGAGTCAGTTAACTTATTGTTAAATGTCTGAAGCAATTAATTGCCGCAATCGTCAGAAGCAGTAACAGAAAACATGCAATCAAAACGAATCCTTTTAGAAGCCCTTCGTGAGCCATTTTGATTTTTGAGTCAAATTATTATTTATTGCATATCAAAAAATTGGATCTATTTTTATGCATTTTACGAACGCCCTTATATAGTCATTACCGGCTGGACAAGGTCCACATTCCCGAGACCCAATAGTGTTAACACACTGCACCATTGGAGACAAAGAACATCCACCATTGTTAACAAGACATTCGTCAATATCCGTACAAATAAAACCGTGTCCAGTATAACCTTCAATATAATTAAATTCTTAAACTGAGATGCCATTCTAAGAGTGGTGATGAAGTTTGTTTATTGTACCAGCTGGACATGGTCCACACATAAAACTTCCAGGAATGTTTATGCACTGTACCAATGGATGTCTAGAGCAAGATGCTGCACCAGATTGACATTCGTCAATGTCGACGTCACATGCAGGATTACGACCGTCAGTTGTCCAGCCTGGATCACAAATGCAAGTGAATCTGGGCTGCATTTAGTTAAAACCCATTATTATTAAATACAATTGTTATTTGTTTCATGTCTTTTTATCTCTTTCACCTGTCCAGGTGAAACTCGTGTTTGCTTCACACATGTTCCGTGGCTGCATAATGCTTGAGTTGAAGCAGACGCACAATCATCGTGACGTTCCGTACAGTGAACTCCGTACCAGTCAGGTGGACATTGACAACTTCCATGATAAAAAAACACAAGAGATGCTTTAATAATAGCAATATTATTTATTCTATCTTTCATAAGCAAAATTAACACAAAAATGAAAGTGTTTCATTAACTTGGATATATCTTTCAAAATAAGTTTTTTATGCGAGTTTGTAAATGACTGACTTTTGTCTCTAAAAAGTTTATTTTGAAAGATAGCAACATGAAAATGCTATTAAGTGATTCAGTAACCGTTCTAGTTTCTAACACACTTTCAGAATAATCAGAGTAGCCAAAATTGATCTCTTCATAACAAATTTTTAGGAAAAATTACCTGTAACTTCCAACAGTATTCATACAGGTTGCACCATTCTGACACCCATTGACAGTTCCAACAAACTCTTGGCATTCATTTACGTCGGTCGCACAAGTTTGTCCCTAAAATTAGATACACAAACGCTTATAGATGGACAACAAATGTTGTTACGTATTAAAATTACCTCAAAACTAGGTGGACATTTACAAGTGTAACTGTTGTAGCCATCCATGCACGTTCCACCGTTAAGGCATGGATTACTGTTGCATTCCTTTTTCTCAAGCAACTGAATTTATACAGTAAAAGCAAAATGCAACAGTTCATTTTCTTGATCAAAAAACATTTCATGTAAATAAAATAAAATAAACCTGTTTCACTGTATTGAATCTGTTTCTTAACTGTGTAAGCTGAAGAAAAAAAAACACAAAATGAAAATAATTAATTTTGTATTTCAAACATAATTGTCGCGTTTACAAAAATAATAGTAATAATAGTCGTTTGAAAAAAGTTCTCAAACTCGATCGTATCTTGTGATTAAAAAACAACAAAGAATTGAAAGTTTGCGGAAATCTTACTTGTCTCGTTAGTTGTGTTTGAGATCTTGCAACATTACTCAATTGGGTGCCATTAACAGAACCTGATAACTTAAAACACATTTTAAACAAATGATTACATTGAGACATTGAAAAATTAGCTAAATTATTATTTAATTATGTCTGATATGTTGATCGTGTTATCGGAAACTTATTGAAATTGGCCACCATAAAATAAAAGCCAAAGTTTCTTAGAAACTAGAACAGTCAGAAAGGTTATACTAAAAGTTTTTTTTTTTTTCACAAATTATATCTTTAAAAATAAACATTTTTATGGCAATATATATACGCCATATTTTTTACAACAAGAATTTGTTTAAATTGCTGAAAAAGTTCATTTTTAACAATATAGTAATAAAAAAAATTCATAAAAGTACAATGGAAAAACTAGTCTAGTTTCTAAAAAAAACTTGTTTTTCTAAAAATTATTTAAAATTGTGTAAATCCTTGCCAGAACTGTGTTATGGAACCACCTTAACTGTAAATATGTATTTCAGATATGAACCTCGTTCTAATTATTTTCTGATTGTCAATAAAATATTTAAAATAAAATGGATGAAATTTGCACGTCTTGCACTAGAAAAGCAAACAATTCTCTCGTAACGAAAATCACAAATTTATATATGGAGAACTTCGTTTTATTAAATTATATAATAATATATAAGAGAATTATCATGTTGTGTTTCAAATCGATTGTTTGTCTGCCGAAACGAAACGTTCAAACATATCGTTAAACTTTTTCATTGCCTCCATTTTCTCCGCGTGCCTTCTTTCGCGAGACGTTTGCTGAGTCGTAACGGTCGTCGTTTCATCCCTATCATCGTTCACATTTGCATTGTTGCCCCTCTTTCTTTTTGCACCAGTCGCCGCGACACTTGTTTTTTGCAAAAACGGAGAAGACGAACAACTAAAGTTCAAACTATTTCCCCCTTGGTTCATGACAGCCCTTTTGCACATTGTGTGAACATTCGAAACATCGTCTCCATCGGAACCGTTAGTAGAATGATACGTTTCGATGGCTCTTAGCATCGATTTAGCCAAATGCGCAAGAAAACAACTGCAGTTACCAGCATTACTACCATTACTCTGTTCGCAATTGGAGGCGCTAACATTTCCGATGACGTTGACATTATCGTCAGACGTTGAAACAACGGTCCGCCGTTCCGTCGTTTCAACATCTTCACCTAAAATCTCTTGCATTGTATCGTAAAACTTAGACTTCCTTCTGTAAACAAAAAAAAAATACAATTCAATATCAGTAACTGTTTCAATCCGATGTTTGTTGTGATTGTTCTAACACAGGGTATCCTGCTTTAAGGTTATAGGCCTTCGTGTTCTTATAAGTCCTCTTCAGACTTCTCCATTTATTATCACAGTTGACGTAAGTGTATTTGTGTCCCCTTTCGGTCATCTTATAAGCGATGCTGCCAACAATACACAAAACAAATTAGAGACGTTTTATCCCAACTGTTTTACTTCATAAGATTATAGAAAATATAGGACTTTCCAAAATTGAAAACTTTACATTTCTCCCTTTTTAAGGTGGTTTCAAAGTGTAACCTTCTCTCCAATTAACCCTGGTTATTCTGTCTTTCAGGTACAAAATAAAAAGAAACTTGAATGTGTTTTTTGAAATTAGAAGGGGTAGCTCAATCACTTGAGGGTATTTTCATGTTAAAATAAATTTTTCCTAGCCAAAAATTAAAAAAAAGAACTTTTAGTTTCTAAAACACTTTCAAGTTTCTCTTCATGTTGCTTCGGAAAGACGAATAATGAAAGTTTGAAAGGCGTTTTTGCACTTTAAAACGATAATAAGCTGAAAAATTAAAATATCAAAAACCCCACGTGAAATTTTATAATCATCGTTCGCCTGAGAAATGAGGTTATATAAACAAACCTCTTCCAAACAGAGTTCTTCGGTGAAGTGTCAAACTTTGCGTAGTTTTCTTTAATGAGAGAAAGAAGCAATTTAACGGCCGAATGGGGCCACATTACTTCGGTAACTACATCAGGAACACTGTTAACCGTTGCTGCCGTAGAAACGCTCGAAATATCTTGCAAAATATAAACAAAATATTTAAGCAAAACCGTTTAATATTAATTTTAATATAATAAAATTTCGTTTAAATTTCCCGCCTTTAAAAAAACCTTGCTAAATCGATCTGTAAAACGTATCGCTGACCCTTGTACGCCAATATATCGATATCGATACTTAACGAAAATGCAATGAACGCGCAATTTAGTCAACTACTTTCTTTTATTTATCGTATTATTTCAATCATTTCACTTAGAGATTGAGTATGTTTGCTTCTTTTAAGCGTTTAAGACCGAAATAATCCACAATTTCACAAAGTTTTTTTTTCCATTTTTGTGTTATTTACGATACGTACAACACAACGCTTGAAATGATGCCATATTTATGAAGTACAATATTGGTGTGTACTAATATGGTGGCACACAGTTAAACCATACTCATTACGTGGTAAGGAAACCATATTAGTTTACCCTATATAATCAAGGAGGGCTTCCTCCCTGTTTATAATGAACGTTGTGACACGAACGCCACTAGGTTTGCTTCAAACCTTTGACGTACGCAATATGCTGATGCCTTCATAATCGTAATTTGTAACAAAATAATTTCTAAGCGAATGATGACCGATCACGATCGCGTTAAGAAAACGACCACAACACAAAATGGCGCGTTTGTGGTTTTCCGTCTTTCACTTTTTATTTCTAACTTTTTCTCACCTTTGTCTGGTTCCAAAGCGTCTTCTGTTTCGTGTTCATTTCTAACATGAATTTGTAGATCTTCAATATCAAAACTACCGAAATCACAAATTTGACACTGATTATAAGTTCTGGACGAAAATGTTGCCATTTTTATTTTGAAATTTATTATTTTTCTGTATTAAAAATGAATCGTGACACAAGAAGAAAAAAAGGAAGAAAAAAACCAGGACACGAAAAAACGATCGAAAACGAGGCGTGATGCGGTCGAAATGATGAACGTTTCCTTCCGCGTGTTAATTTACGTCCGTGAACTCAATCGTATTGCGGACGTTTTTCTGTGCAAGCTGTGCAAATCGGTCCAACTTATTTTGTTTTCATTTGGCGGGAGTTTTTAAATTGACTATTATATATTCATACTGATTGTATTGTATTATTTTTTTGTTTTGTGTTGTATTTTTAATGAAAGAAAATAAAGAAAACAATGAAATACTTGTGCTTGAATCTGTCGTACTGTTTCTTCCATGTCATTTACACGAGTTTCCATTAAATGGAAATTATTTAACCTGTTTTGCAGTTGTTCAATTGACTGTCTCATAGAAGCCTTTTAGAAAAATTCAACAATTTTTATATTTAAAACCCTTTTTTGGTTCAATAATGCGATCGATGTATGGCCGTATTCTAAAACTGCTAAAGAGCCTAGACACTCCAGCGTGCACGTGCTACCGTGACGTCATAGACGCAATCTTAAGTTAAAGTGGATGTGCACAAAATCATGGTCACTTATCTAGCAACAAATCACTCTCTTCAATCTGCGTTTTGAACAATAATTTAAATTGCAATTCACTTCTAGAATGTTGTGGTCATATTTTAAGGTCTTTTAGCTGCAATATTCAAATGGTTTTTTTTAAATTTTGTAACTATTTGAATTATGGGAATTATTTGACCAATGTTAAAGGTCATTGACCTCAAAAAGGTCCCTTTTCTTAACTACCTTTCATTCTTCAGGAACATAATTTACCTTTAAGAAATGTTATATGCAATCTTTAATATGTTCTTCAGGTAACGAGGTATTTTCATTTTTCATAACGTTCTAAATTGCTTTTTGGTTGCAAAATTAATCACGTCTCATAGCATGGGCAGTCCCAGTCATGGTGGTAGGCCTAATGCAAAAATCAAGCCACAATACCTGTTCCAAACTGAACAATAGGTGTTGCGGTTGCAATACTGTAACGCCCTTAGGGCCGCCTATGTCTCATAAGTTGTAACATATTTCGACTCTGGGATGTCTAGGCTCTCAATGCAAAGTACAGATTATTAGATTAAAAACAAAGCTCAACTTAAAAACACTTAATAGATTCACTTTATAGAGCTTTGTCTTGTTTTATGTTTTAATCTTAACTTTACTTTAAGCAACGTTTCTAGAATACGGGAGACAAAACTTACAATATCATCATTCTTAATCGTATCCATTTCTGATATGCTCCGTTTGGCCTAAATATATATTTTTTTTAATTTTATACATTAAAAATTTACAGTTTTATAAAGACATGAATAAATTACCGATGTTACAACTGCGGCAAGATCCTCGTCATTTATTCTAATGCTACCTCTACCATTCGATTTAAAAGTAATATTGTGATTTTCAGCAGTCATAAAAATTAAATGACCATCTTGAGTAATTATTTTTGGTCTATAAATTAGAAGAAGAGAAAAAAACAACTTTTAAAAGATCCCAGAAATCTATTAAAAGTATTTAAAAACTTACTGATCAGCATAAACATCATCATCTCCACTGATACTTTTTGCAGTAAAAACAACGAAAATAATTATTAAAAGAACTCTGATGACCATTTTGCAAAAGTGTAAATTTGAAATCGAAACACCGAACTGCAGTCGATGCTTATCCATCATCATGCTAAAACATAATCAAAAAGGTTCATAAATGAACAAACAACTAAGAAATGAAAAAATTTAAACTTCAGTGTTTCTTGTCACTGTTAAAAAACTGCAAATAATATTAGAAATGTTAAAGCACATAATACATTATTGTCATTGCAAACAAGTGTTTCATGGTGTTTCAGTGCAGATGAAATCAATCACTTGACATAAAAGGCAGTTTTAACCGACCTTTAAAAGATGATTGTTTGCAGACCAAACCAAAACATCCATTCAGATCATCCTATCCTAAATTACAACTTTACCTCAAGTATCTTTTTTACATAAACATAATCTTAAAAATAAATTACTTCCAACACAAAATCTGAAAGCAGAAATTTGCAATAAAATTAATATTTAAAATTAAAATAGTTCATTTTTTAAAAACATCTGATAATTATCGTCATTTGAGGAATTTATAAAATCATATATTTTAAAACTTCTGCTAAAAATTGACAGTGAAAACTAACAGTTGGCTTTTTTGGGAAAATTTTAGTCTACAACTTTGTACCAAGCACTGAAAATGTATCTTAACAAGATCAAACTAATTCACAGTATTTCGAATACATTTCATATCTTTCCCAGACAGTGGAAGTCGTTTAACACGAAATTAAAGAAACCAGAATATTTTTTTTATATGAAACGAAAACATATTTCGTATTATCCTTTTTTTGTGTTAAAAGGTTTCCATTATACAGTCATATCTTGCTTAACGTTATCTTCAGAATGATACCGATCGCTATAACGTATCCTATCCGTATCGTTAAGCGAGGTATAACTCTTATTATGTCGGAAGCCCTTAATTTATTCCGAAAATTTTCACTTGGTAAATAAAAAATAGGAAGGAAAAAAAGAGATCTTGCGTTTATTATAACATTAGTTTCTGTATTATGCTACAAAATTCAAATTAATTAATATCAAAGGTGATAAAACAAAGAGTAAATTAATTTTTTTTAAAAAATACATCACCTCATCATATACATTAATGTACTGTATAGATTCATTTTTTTTAATTTATTAATTTGCCTGAACAAACAAAAAAGAAACGTTTCCACACAGAATTTTTTTTTTTCAAAATGACAAGATTACTGACTTTTATCATGTACAGTGGGGATTCACATATTTCATACAGCTTTTTTTTTTAATAAGTGAGGCATTGACATTTTTTTTAAAAAATTCATTTCAGATGATAAAAATCATCAACTCACTTCTTTCTGTACATAAAATTGAAACGTGTTATAACTTTTAAAACTTAAGATTAAATGATTTTTTTTGTTTATCTTCTTAAATAATGCTCTAAAAGTTGCTACACCCTTCTTTGCCATAAAAAAGACATTTGACTATAATCAATTTATAATATTAAATAAGTTTGGGGAGGGGAAGTCCTATAACAATAAAACAAATTCAATATTTTCTTCTTCTTCTTCTGAAAAATGTCACAAAAAACAAATTTGCATTTTAATGTAGGTCTACTTACTGTTAAGAGCTGATTTAGTAGTACGACACAAGTGGAATATTTTGAAACTGAAACTGAAATGTAGTCTTTCTTATCTATGCCATAGACACCTATATGGGCCACCTTGATAGAAACTACATTTCATCTTCAGCTAATAAAAATAAGTCATCTTCAGTGCAATACTAATTCAGTTCTTAAAATTAAAAACCCAAATTGCCTTGCAATGGAAAGAAGCAAGTAGCAACTGAAATATATATATTTAGAAAAAAAAAAGTTTTCGATTTTTAACTTTCAATAAGAATTGGAAGCCAAGAGCATCATCAATCATTATCATATACACAATAAAACATAATAAGAAACACATTTAATTTTGCTTTTTTTTCAAATTAGAAACAAAACCAACAAAAAAAAATATAGTAACTGATGCAGCAGTGAGTGTATATTTGTGAAAAAGTTATCACTTTACTGAATTAAGCTAACAATTATTACCAATAATAAAAAGGATTGATTTCATTTTTTCATAACAATGTTAATTCTCCCTCCCTCCCCCTTCTCTTTCTAAAGCATAAATAAATCTTCACCAAATAATTTTTCGTTTGTTAAAAAAAAAAACAGCCATAACTTAATTTTAACAATTATTACAGGATTTTTTTTGTTGTTGAAAAATCAGTCAATGTAACTCGACCTAATGAAAGAGGAGAGGAAACCATTTGTGTGGTCATTGTGATTTTTTGTTGTTGTTTTTTTCTTCTTTTAGAATAATAATAATTATTACTACTTCATAATGTGACAAAAGACTACTCAGAATGAATGCAAAGCCGTATTTACAAAGGGAGCAAAAAAGTTATCAGATAATACACAAGTTCTACATCGTTGAAAATTGTCCATAAACAGAACAAGAATATGAGTTAGATAAGGCATGACTCGTCATAAGAGAAACACAAGAAGGAAAACAATGAAATTTCGTTCCCCTTTTTGCGATCATTATAATTAAGAACCCGTGCCTTGGCGTTTGCAAAAAAAAAACAAATTATATATTTATAATATAATAATAAAACCATTGCACGACTTCTTCAATGGCTTCAGGTTTTTTTTTTTTTTTGCATGGCCAATTTTTTTGTTTTTTTTTTTTTTGCAGCCACTAATTTACAATTAACAAGTCAGTATTTTTGCAACTAAAGTTTCTAAAACGAGAATTGTCAAAACGACTTTATGAATAAAAGCCTTATGACAAAGATTTAATTATGACACATGCTCCACATTTGATTTGCAAAAAATTAATAAATTCTGTACATAAAACGCAAAAAAAAATGATTAAAGAGAGAACAGGTAAAAGTGGAATTACAGATGGTTTTTCTGCTGACAATACAAAATTTCTTCTTTTTTTCATTCACAAAGTGGAAAGGGGTTTAAAAATTACAGGAACGTAGTTTGTGAATTGCAGAGAAAAAGGAGGAATAATAACTTGGGCTATTTTGTAGTACTGATATTTTTTTTTTAATAAAAGTTTCCTCTGGAAGAAACAATTGGCCAAAAAAAAAACAAAGACCAGAGGAGACAAAAAACATTGTCACAATTAAGATAAAATATTAATTAAGCAACTACTGTATATGCCAATAATTATACAGAGATTTTTCTTCTTTATCGTCATTATATCAGAAACTATCAAATGGAGATTTGTGTGTGTTGAAACCAGGAGCGGATTTAAAGAATTAACTATTATTTGGCACCTTCGAATGGCAAACATACAAAACACATACATAATGTACATACACATACAGACCAACTAACATAATTTTGCAAACCATTTAATCCGCCCCTGAAACAACATGGAATCAAAAAGATTTTTTTTTTTTAATTTCACTACAACAGTCACTAAATGTTTGAAAAATACAAACAAACAAAAAAATTCCAATAGTGTGAGAAATATGGTATTTTTAAAGAGAGGATAAATTCGGGCTTGTACAAGGAAATCTCGATAAAAAGAAAGGAGCCGGAACAACTTTTTTTGAGGGAAAAAAAACTCAAGATGTAAATACAGAGAGAAATGGTATGGGGGGGGTGTGTGAATGAGAATTGACTTCGAAACAGTAGAAGACAAAAGAAAAGATGGGAGAGAGTAAAATGTTACAAAAAGGAACAAAATAAAATCAACGATGCTCATTATGCACACATTCTTAAAAAAAAAAGTGGTGCAAATGTCACACAATTTCCATGTTAGACAAAAGACCCGTATTTTTTTGTTGTTGTTTAAAACTAAGAAAAAAGTTTCAAAAGACAAGAAAGAATCCACAAACACATTTGACATGGGCCACAGCAGAAAGGCAGCAAAAGTTTTTTTTTCTTCAATACTTGGTTAATTTTTCTTCCAAATTTCACATTCATCATCATTAATTATCATTCAAGTAATTGAATGAATAAAGCTGGATATTCAAAGACAGTAGAAACGTTTTTGTTGAGTGATCAATGGGAGGCAAAGACGGGGTTTTATTTTTGGTGCCAGAAGGTAATCAATCGGTGAGCCAAAGACAGGAATATATAGCAAGTGATTTTAGTGAATAAGAAGACCATTAAAATGTCCAGACATTTTTTTAAGAGAGAAAAAGAAAAAGTTTAGCTGTTTTAAAACGGGAGGAGGAGAAAAAATGATCCAAAATGCATTTTTTTTTTTGAGAAAAAAAAACAACACTTCAAATATTTTTCTGAATTTTCTTATCAAGGAAAAAAATATATAGCACAGTTTCGAAACAACTTACAAAAGGTCAGGTGTAAAAGAGGAAGAATCATTTACATTTTTCCCTCCTCGGAAGCCACCATGCAGCTAGACAAATATCTAGCAAAATAAATGAATGGCTTCATTGCCATATATTATACTGAGATAAAAACAAATCTTTCATCTCAATTATTTTACACGAAAATAAAAACAGTAATAACCATTTTTCTTATGGGCAAGTGAAAACGGTTAAAAAAAAAAATCATGGCAGATACAAATTTTGCAAGATTTTTTTTCATGTTTTGAGCCAAAGAATACTTGCTAATTGCATCTGATATAAAAAATGTTACTAGCAATAATGGCAATTGGGTAAAGAGAAAAAACGAAAAAACAAGTTTTAAAAAATCCGTGGCCGAGGGGGAAAAAAACCGTTTTTTCGTGATTTGTTGCCGTAAAGACATTTCGAAGATATCCCGCTATCGTATTTACCAAACAGAAAAAGGAGAAACAAACTGCCGTAATCTGCTGCAATGCTCAAATACAAAATATGGGGATTTGCAGATTTAAAAAAAAAAAAGATACAAGTACGGTCACTCTCTCTCTCTCTCACTCGAGTGAAAGAAAAAACTTGTAAAAAGGGGATGAAAAATGAACCAATAATTTGTATAACGATGAGCAAATTTATATATATTTTTTATCATAATGCAATTCTTTCAATTTTTTTAAAAAAAGTTCCATTTTGTCCAAAGACAACGAGAGAAAGAAAAAAAAAACATGTCACACACACGCACACTGTCAAAAGATGTTAACTGACATACGAAAAAAATGGATGATGACAAGATTTGAAAACGAGTGATCGAGATAGTGAAAAAAAAATATAAGGGAAATAATATTAATAAAAAAAAGAAGACAAGATGGCAGAGCAGCAGTAGCAGCAGCAGTAGGTAGCATTCTTCTGGCCGCAACACACAGCTTATTTACAACAAAAAGAGAGAACCATCGCCTGGCATCTTGGTGGTACTGGATGGGGAGAGGGTGGTGTGTTTATGTGTGAGACATTGACACCCCCATTACGACAATTGGGAATCCAGAATGTAGGAGGAGGAAGGAGGAACATATTTTCATCTTCCTCCTCTTGGCAAAACACGCAATTAAACATGCAATTCTGCTTCTCTTTAAATCCGAAGTGACTTTACACCAAGTTGTATTCCTTTAGATTCAACTGCAGAATTGTGTCTTTAACAGCAGCAAACACAAACCTGATATTCTCAGTGTCTGAAGAAGAAAAGACAAAAAAACAACAATCGGTAAACACGAAGGCAAAAAAAATACAACTAAAAAGTCTGTGGAATGAGTATCAATATTTTAAAATGTTCTGCATTTAACACGAAAAAATACGACATCACACGTTGTGACTAACGAAGTGACTGTAAAAAAAAAATAGTAGAAAATTTCTTTTCTTGAAACAGTTGAAACAAAATTGAAATTATGGAAAAATCATTCCGTGACACAGTCACTTCGTTAGCCACAAAGTGACTCCGATTGAAGGTACCGGTTATGTCTCGCAACGGCACACAGAAAAGAAGGGATCAGCGATGTCTTTGTAACAGCACGTAAACGATTGTATCCGAGCTGCAAATGCATAAGCCAATACGCATTTACGTTGTAGTTAATCGGCCACATACAGCAATCAAGAAAAGTGACCGACTTACAACAGCTACGTTATCGCCCATATATTTCCAGGGCAGATCCAATCGTTTATGTACCTTTACAAAAACATCGATAATATCTTTCTGCACACATTGAGAGACTTGATTTGTAACTGAAAGTGCGGATATTTGGTGCAAAACACTTCAAAAATTGTCACATTCCAGAAACCTTCAACATTTTTTTTAAATACTAAAAAAAAAACAGGACCGTTATGTCAACGACAGCCCTCGAACAAATTGCCGAAAGACTTTGCAGATGAGCTGCAAAGTTGTCCAAGTACATTCGATCATACCGTAATTGACATATGGTCCACAAGTGGACAAAATACATGCACACATTGAACATCCGCTAGAAAAATTACAAAACGAGAAAAGTGCTAAGAATGAAAACAGAAAGAAGCCAAGCCATAGTGGTACGCATGCAAGTTAGTAAAAAAAATGCTAGCTTTTGATGAAATCGAAAAAAGAATGAAGAAGAGACGTTAACATAAGAGACTAATGTTCTCAACTACGTTTCCTAGCTAAACGAACAAACAACATATTTTACAAACGTGTGATACAAACTTATAAGAAAACGTGCAAATGATACAGATTTTCAAGTAGTTACAAAAAAAAATGTTTCAATTTCAAAGCAAATGTTTTTTTTTTTTACAAATTTTTGCCAAAACTAAAAAAAAAACAGGCATCGATAACAAAAAATGTCCACAAAGCATTCGTGACTACAACCTCCCTCTAAAGATGAAGGAACCAAACTACAAATTAGTTCTGTTAAGACAGTAAGTGCACTTATAAAACGTGGGAATCGTAACAGACAAAGAGACGTACAGAAAGAAATAATTATTGTTTTAACTGACCTCCCACACTCAAAAGTAAAGTTGCATGCTTATAGTTGTGGCCCAATACCATACAGAATTAAACACAAACAAATACACACACACATATATACGAAAGTTATTAGATAAGGTTATGTTCTCGAAGAAACCGTTGCATGATTGTGTCCTTAACAGCAGAGAACACCAATTTAATGTTCTCCGTGTCTGCAGAGCAACAAAAAAGCACACAATGAATAAAGAAACACAGGCAATAACGTAAAAAAAACACACACACCACCGTATTAAAAAGTGCACGGACGGAGTTCCAATAAAATAACACACTTAAACATGCATGCAATTATTACAGAAACACGGCTCCGATTGGCCAACGATGGCATCAACTACCTAGCATTTGGGTCTTTTTTAGTCTACTTCTCAAAAAAAATTTTTTTTTGTAAAGGTAAAAATGGTGGCTTATAGTTTTTCTTCTAGAAATTTATTTTAGAAGGTAAGTTTGTTGAGATCTAGTTAGGCTCTTCAGAGAATCGCATAAGTTCCATTTCAACTTAAAAAAAACCAAATGCCGACATTAGCGATTGCCATCGTTGACTATCACGAGGGGCCGAATATCTGGCCCATGTGCCGCCTACCTGTTGCACATGTAAAATGAGAATAAATGATTTTTTCACTGTCAGGGTTGAGGTCCACAAACATTTTAAGGATGAACTCTCTAGCAGCTATTGCATCTTTTTTTGGACCTGGAGAGAAGGAACAAATGAAGCAAGTGGGTGAAATGGATAGGTTCTTTTTTTCTTCTCTAAGAGCTTTTGAAAAGTAGGAAATCATGGAAACAATTTCAACAAACAACCGACCGTAAAACAAAGGTTCAGTTATCGACTACTAACAACGAAGAAAAATCTAAAGCGGGATTTTCTTGAATATTTTAGCAGTAAGAATCCGGTTATTTGGTTTAAAACCTCACTTTTTTGAAACTGTCAAGAAAAAAACAAAAAAAGCAACTCATTGTAGGTGTTCCAAAAACAAGTGCTAAAAATGAAATACAGCCGAACCCCAACATACGAACATACCGTGGTTCTTTGAAATGTGTTTTGAAGTCGAATTTAATTTTTTTTTTACATAAGATAATTGTTAAATGCGTGTCGTAACACAAAATGTCCACAAGCGCGGAGTTCCGCCTTCGTTAAATGAATTGGGAAACGCAAGTTAATACTTCATGCTATGTTCGTAAATACTAATTGTTCATTTCTTGAAAGTTCGTAACTTGGGGCTCGCCTGAACGGCAAAATGAATAAATTATATGGGAGGGAAGGGGTAGAGGCTACTAAAAAAAGTAAAAACAAATGGTTGTGTCATAATTACGTTTTCTTTCCTTGAATACGTTATCCTGTAATTATTGCTAAGTCTAAACTAACGTCTAATAGTTAAAACGCAAAGACAGCAAAAACGTCAAAAATTGAATAAGAGACAATTTTGAAAGACGAGGAAGAAGGCGATTGTTTGTTAAAAAAAAGTATTAAGCAACTGGTAAGAAGGATAAGTTTCTATATTAAACAAAGTGTAAAGTTAAAAAAAAGTGCTGACGAATGAGAAGGCTGCTAAAAATTGACAAGCAAAGTGTTTTGTCTATTAGCGGAAATCTAAATAGGAAGAAAAGTGGATCCATCCCCTGCAGGAACATTCACCACCGTCTTTTATATTCACTTAAATCTCTTTCCTTTCTTTCAATTGTGCAAACAAACCTGTAGCACAAGTGAAGTGAGGGTACATTTGACGGTCGGGGTCCGTATTCTGTAGTACGAACAAATCCTTCAAGAAGTCGCGAGCACCGACATGGTCATGTTTGGGGCCTGTGAAAGTTTTAAGGTTAAAAGTAACATGCTTACAAGAAACATACACACAGCCAACAAAGAATTGACTGTAGCTCCACCTATGGCTCCTCAAAAAAATAAAGATTTATAGTTAGTAATACCGTAATTTGTGTATCACAGGCTGAAAATGTAAAAAAATATATATCAACATTAAATATAAGCTCAACAGTTAAAATTCGTCCTGTTCCATGGAATAGAAACAGAACAGACAAGTTCTGGACAGCGTTAACTGCCATTTGCCGCAGGCTTCAACCTAAACAATTTTATGATTACGTAAACAAACTAAATAAAACTTTTAAAAGCAACTTAAAGAGAGAAAAAAAAATTTGAAGTTTGTTTTACGAAACAAGAAAAGTCAAAGAAAATTATTTTTACACTATCTTTGAGAATTTTTTGAAAATTATCGTCAACCTTCTTCATTTTTTCATCTAATTTAACGAGAAATACCATATAATTTAGCTTTAACATATTCAAACATAAATACTAACTTAAAATAAGTATAATTTCAGTTTCAGTCATCACTGATTTTTTCTGAAAATAACGGGATTTATAGGTCAGAAATATGAGAAACAAATTTTATAACTAAAAAAAATGTAACTTTCAGCACCTCCTAGTGAGTGATTTTAATATAAATGAAAACATTAAAAGCTTCCAATTAGAAGAAACCTCAGCCAAATTTGCAAAAGTATTTTTCAATTAAAATCCCTATCAAAAAAGTTGAAAATATTCTAAAACGAGGCCAAATGGGAAACATTTTTTTCTTCTCAAAAATCTAATGCTACTTTTAAAAGCAGAAATCTTGATAAAAAAATGTTTTTTAACACAGATTTATACTGTATTAAGTACTCCCAGTCTCCCACTTCAGTAATTTTCTTCTAGTTTCTTGATTTTTAATTTAAAAGCCTAACAACAGCGTGCACGTGTTGCACGGCGCCCTAGACACACTATGTTAAGTGAAATTTGTCCAAAAACATGGTCCTCATTCTAACTACCTTACTGTCTCCAAACTTTATTTCGAATAATAATTGAACTTGCAATCGGTTCTTGAATATTGTGGTCATGTTATAAGGTTTTTTTTGGTTGCAATATTCAAAGTTGTTTTTATTTTAAACATATTTGAATTATGCTAATTTATTTGACCGCTGTTAAAGGTCATTGACCCTCAAAAAGATTCATTTTGCTAACAACTTTTCTTGTTTTTCAGAACATCTTTTAAGCTTCAAAAAAAAAAAAAAATCGAAGCATATTCCGCAATATATAAAGTTCTTTGAGTATACAACGTCTTAAATTGCCGTTTGGTTGTTAAAGCCATTCGAGCAACTTTAGAAACGCAAAACTGACCACGACTAACGTAGCAACTCTGGAGGGTCTTGGCTCTTAATCTTGTGCTTCTAAAAATTGTTTTATTTGTTTGCAAAAGCAGTTTGAATTTTAAAAAAAATGACGTTAAACTGTTTTCAAGTTAATTTTATAAACGGTTTTTCCCCCGATGACGTTTAAGTCAACAACTAAAATGAGTTTTAATGCCATTTGGCAGCGACGAAAACGTTTCTGTCGCTAAATTTACATGAAGCCTTCTTAACAGCTGCAATTATGAAACAATTGTTAAGAATACTGTCTTAAGGTCGAACGCTCGATTTATCATCTATCATTAGTGCTAATATACAAAGTGCTAAATACAATCACGCGCCCTACTTAAGGCTAACGGTTTTTTTTTAAAAACGCCATTAAAAAAACAACACAAAATAAAATTTCAAACGATGAAAAATAAATAAAAAGCTGTATTCTTGGATAACTTATCTCGAACCTACCGAAACAGCAAGACGTCTTCAAAAAACGAAGATCTTCTGGTTTCGAGAGAGAAAGTAAATAGTGTTTAAAAAAAACAAGAGTGAAACTTACCATCGTATTCTGGAAAATAGTCTACCAGATGTGAATACATTATTTTCTCCTCCAGTAGATCTTTCTTATTTAGGAAAAGAATGACCGACGAGTTTTGAAACCAAGGATACGTTATAATCGTTTTGAATAAAGCTTTACTCTCCTCCATTCGATTCTAGAAAAAGAAAGAAAAAAATGAAACAATAAAAACGACTCTTTAATTATTGATACGAGAAGCTGCAAAAGTACGACAGAAAATCCCTTTTTTTTCACAAACCTCGTTGTCAGACTCAAAGAGAATTTGATCATATTCACTTAAGGCGACTAAAAAGATGATTGATGTGACGTTTTCAAAACAGTGAATCCATTTACGTCTTTCGGACCGCTGTCCACCAACATCGACCATTCTTTTTACAAAGAGAAAACAGATTGACGTTAAAACTTTTTAAAACTTAAAATCGGCTTTCATTTGACTTTTTTTTTAAGTCAACTCCGAAGCCCTTCATCTGATTTTGGCTAGAAAATAAATCCGCATTACTTACCTAAATATAATTGAATCCAAATCGAAAGGATATTCTATGATTCCGGTGGTCGGAACTCGGACTCTGAGGATGTCCTGTTGAGTCGGAAGGTAATCGAGACAAGCTATTCTGTCAACGTCGCTTAAATAACTATATTTAAAAAAAAACGAAAATAATTACGACGATTATCTTCAAAAATATACTTTTTATGCCACTTTTCATTTTGATTATTTATGGCCTAATAAGTAGAAACAGAAAGTGTTAGAAACTTGAACTAATACAGCTGAATCACATAATAGTATTTTTACGTCGACATATTTCAAAATAAACTTTTTATAGACAATAATTACAAAAAACATATCATCTGCTTATAAAATTTGTTAATTTTCACGCTGAAATAAAAAGTTCATGAAAATACTTTTAAGTGACTGAACTACACTTCTAGTTTATAAAACACTTTCACGTTTTTCTTTATTTTCTTACTTTATGCACAACGTTAAGTAAATTGAAACGACTTCTTATAAACTCAAACTATTTCAACAATAAATTAAAAACCACTTGCTATTTAGCGGAATCGGTAAGTTGGTACTCTCTCCTCCTATCGTAACATTCTTGAATACCGCCGTCGAACCAGAGGCATTTGATCGCAGAAACGTACTGAGACTCGAACGTTGTGACCGTTTCGTAGTCGACGGTCCGTACGAGCTCTGCGTTTTCCTAGAAAAGAAAAATGAATACAAAAACCTTGAATAACGAACAGGTTGATGAGAGAGGAAGAAGGGGGGGGGGGAAGGGTTGTTTCATACCGAGTTTGTCGGATCTTTGTACTGTATTTTAAGCATGTCCATGGCTTTGATCATGCTCTGCATAGCCATGAATATGTTCTGATAAACCAGTTTAATGAAACTTCGCTTGTCATCGTCAGAATAACCGGATCCGTGGATGATTCGCATCTGTTTGATGAATGTACTTTTACCAGATTCACCAGTACCTAAAAAAACAATAACAAAAAATAACCCTTTTTTAATCAGTTACAAAAAAAAAAACGATAACAAAATCAGAACCGACTTTTAAAGACCTAAGTTGAGCTCAATAAAACGACCTCAAATGTTGGTTTTTTCAAGCATTTTTATTCTAAAATGTAAATTTTAGACCTTATTTTAGCATATTTGTTAAGCTCTTAAATTTATTTAGGGCTTAAAAATAAAATATCAATATTAAGTTTTTTTTTTAAACTAAACTAATTGCAACACAAAAAATTCTCATTATTCTGCGTTATAGAAACTAGACGAGTAATGCGCCGTTTACAGTTGGTATTTCATGATGACGTAATCACAAATATTCAAATATAAACAACGACCAGAAAGAATGTGCTAACCAGAAATGCCGCCTATAAACGCGGCATTAAAGTAAACATGTTACTGATGTTTTATAAACAGTTTGTTTCGCGAACTCGTTGTTTATTCAGTGTTAGGAAACGCAACACTATGAAGAAAATGAATGTGTTTTAGAAACTAGAATGGTAACTGAATCACTTTATAATACTTTCAATTTTGATAAATCTTTCAAAATAAACTTTCTATATAAAAACAAAGGTTAAGCTCTTGATTCAAATTGACATAAAAAGCTTATTTTAAAAGATATCAACATGAAGATTCTCTTTTAACCCTTCTAGTTACTAAAATACTTTTAAAGTTTGTTCACGTAAGACAGAATAAGCCAAGAGTCTGAAGAATGTTTTACACTTTAAAACCGGCCCCCCCCCCCTCCACAATTTATCAAATTTGGGACTTTTTTTTTTTCATAAAACTAAAACCTAAAATTAGAAATTTCCATTAAAAAAGTTTATTTTTTAAAAAAATAAATCCAACATAAAAATAATGTCCTTTAAAAAAAATTTAAATTACTCTTCTAGTTTCTAAAACATATTCAATTTCATGTTTAAAAAAGTAGGCTACATAAAAACACGTAAAAAGGTAAACCAGAGAGTTTTATTTCAATTGTTTTTTCTTGAATTATTTGCATATTTATTTTGTAAGGCAACAGCCGTTTATAAAACCAATTAATAAGTAAATAATAGAATGAAAAACATAACTGAAAATGGTATAAAACGTGGCAAAATTCATATTAAATTTAAGTCAATTGATAAAAATAAATGAAGAGAGAAAAGAAAAAAAAGAAATAGCGAGAAAGAAAAAAAAAATCGGCGTCTCTATGTACAACATGGCTGCAATGTCTATTTTGACACAACATTTCACGTTAAGAATGGCCCAATAAGTGCAAAAAAAACGGAGATAACGTCATTGAATATAAGGACCACTCTTTAATCAAAAGTGTGCAAGTTGAGTTGAAAAGTGAACCACCACCCCATTCTCGTATGATTTCCAATGGAGTTACAATTTTTCGACCCGTCGTCAGGTTTTTTTTTTTTTTTCACCCTCATTTGAAAATCGGCTCATAAAATGGCCTCAAAATACATCTTAATATCAAAACAAATTAATTTATAATACTAACCCAACAAAAGAAGTTTAAGTTCTCGCCTAGCATCACGTTTATCTTTACGAAGTTGCCGTTCAATCTCCTGATTGATTCGTTTCTGTTCCTTGGCTTCTTCGCTCAAGCAACACGCCATCTTGGAATTCACAGCCACCCACAAGAAGAAGGAAAAAAAAAAAAAAACGTCACACGAAAGGAATTATGGGAAATGACCTCCCCCTTTTTCTATTAGTACAACTCTTCAACCACCCACCTCCCTTCACTTCTCTGTATGAAGAGAATCGTCTCTCCCTCCTATTCGACCAAACAACCGCCTTCCTTTGGCTCCTTCCGCCACCGCCGCTATAATTGTCGGCTACTTATAAATATAACCTTTAGAGCCAGTTTTACTAAATATATCACCGACAAACAAGAAGAAAAATTAACACTTGTGAAGCAATGTCTTCTAGACGAACAAATGATAATAATAAAATGAATAAAATCAATAGAACACTTTTTTGTTGGTTTCGTTCCGCGTCTTGTATGATGGAAAAAGAGTCCCTTTCTCTCTACCTATTCACATTTATACATTCACACCAACCGTTCACGGCTGCTGCTGCTATTCAGTGCTGTGTTGATGGGTGTGGTAAAAAGGATAATACATTTGTTGTGACTCCTCCCTCCGGATTAAGCAAAAGAATTTAAATCAATAAAAATAACTGAAGAAATTTGAGTTTTTATTTAGAAGAAATAATTTCTGAAACAAATATTTTAATTAATAAATGTAACTTAAACTTATGCTTAATGAATGAAATAAAAAAAATGTGTATCTAATATTTATTAAGGGAGTAATGATTTAGAATGTAACAGCCAAAATGAAAAAAGCAGCGGCTAACGCCGATTAAGCTGCTATTATCTTGAAAAAAATATTTTTCATTGCGTAATTTCGAATTCAGAACTTTAAAATTTTAAATAAGTATGAAATAATTGTAATCAAATTTAGATTTATTTTCAATTTTAAATGTTTAAATCTAAATTGAATTTATTATCGGCAACTCATGGCGGCGGCGACTAAACTAAGATGAACCAGGAATGTACATTATCGATTTCAAAACAATTTATCGATATTACAACTTCCATTTCCCAACTCAAATCATACTCAATAATAATAAAAATCTCAAACTTAAATAACAATTACCATTTTTACTCTTGAATAAAATACGATCCATACTTTTAAAAAGTCCCATCTTAAATAGCAATCAATACAATTATAAACACTTCCTTTTATTACAATTGGTCAGGTGCTTATTTATCCCTTTCAGAAACAAAAATATATCGTAAAAGTTACTTTCGTACATATCAACATCTACAAATTGTTTCAAACAAATTGCATTAGATAAGAAAAATAACTTTTACACCAAGTGGTTATAAGAAATTTTAACCTGAAAACTTAAAATTATCGTAAAAAAAAAGAAAAAAAATCTGTACAACAAGAGGGAAAAACAATTAGTGCAATCATAACTATATATCATCTTTAACCGAATCCCAATATTCCTCAAAAATGTGGTTTCCTCACAGAGGAACCTTGAACACCTTCGGTGGTCAGCGAAGGTTCACGTTTCATTGAATGATAGCTTTTAACCACATTGGATCCAGTCCGATATGGGCCATGGTTGAACATGACACTTTTGTTTATACAAAACACAATCAAAAACCTCATCACTTTTTCGTAGGTGAAGGCGAGGACGACATCAAAGCCAACTTCTTCTTATATTCCGCGGCCTCGTTCACTTTCATTTGTAACTGTTTTTGATACTCTTTTGCTTTACGTTCCGCTTCCTCCAATCGTTTTGCTAATTGCTCACGATCCAGACTAGCGAGATCGTCCTGAATATAAAAAGCAACAAAAAATTAACAAAAAACCAGCAAATATTAAATGCATATAAAATTTAGAATAAGAAAAACCAATGGATCTTCTTTCGGTTCCATTTCCTTTGCTCTTTTCGCTTCGGGTTCATCCGAGTCCGTTTCTAAAGTGACTTCACTGACTTCTTCTGAATCATAATTATATTCTCATTAACGACACAAGAAAGGTTAATTCAAGGTTGGTAGAGAGAGAGTTGTGCATCTTGCACAACCCTCACATCTAAACAGCCCCCACTGATTGAAAAATATATAATTCTTTTGGCCTTAATTATCATACATAATTGAAATAGTTTAACACGAATTATATATTCGGTCATAAAATACATTTTTAAATTTTCCTTTTAATACAAAAAATATTCCAGAGCCTTGCAGTTCGTCTTAACCAGTTCCCACTGTTTATAAATTAAAAACAAACAAAAAAATCGCAGCTCACCATTATTATTAGCCATCGCCATGACAATCTGTCCAGGCAATTGCGATTGGTCAGTTACAATAGTAATAACCTTCTATTAATTAGTAAAAAAAAATACGACTTAATATTAGCAATGTAGTCAACAAACGCGATGTCTTGAAGAAATGAGTAACACAAACTTGATTCGACATAGCGACAACGTTTTCGAGTGTCCTTTCCAGTGCAGAAACCTCAACCTTTCCGCCCGACTGAGTCACACCTTTCTTTGACCAGTTAAGAGCCAGTTTTCCAGCTTCTAAAACCAACACCACACAACTTCAGTACACTTCAAACGAACTAATATCAACCAGTTTCAAACCTGTAAGCGATATCGTCTGTCCACCCTCGAGTGCCGACGTGATTATTGTTGAATTGTCTCCAGGTAACATCGTAATTCCGTGTTGTTCCAACCACTGAAGTGTTTCGGCTGCAGATACACCTATATAACAACAAGACATATATGAAATCACAAGTGTGTGTACACATCCTGTAAGATGAACGCACTATTTCCTGCTTGTGCTGTTAGAGGACCCATCGTTTCGGCCAGTGCAGCCAACGTTGCTAAAACGGAAGTACTGCCTTGATCGCTTGCATCAGAAACGTGAACCGAAACTGTAATGAACAAAATTTTATTCTAAAGCACGCCATAGGGAAAAACAAAAACGTAAAGAAAAACAAACCTCCCTCTACTTCGGTTTCTGAAGAATCACTCTTCGAAGTAAGGTTAGAAATATTTGCATGTAACATTATCGGCCTGACCGTTGAGGCCTTGGTGTTGTCAGTAGTTTCAACAGAAACTTCATCTACCTGTTCTTCGGTCACTATCTCGCCTTCTTCACAGCGATTGGAGGTTATCAATTCAACGCTAGCATCTGTTTCGCTCTGTAACAACCTCTTATCGATATCGCCACCAACCTGTTGACCAAAAAATAAATGTACAACAGGAAACCATAAACAACAAATTCCAAACACATACAGTCAGAAGTTGCACCAGATCTAATCTGCCTTTATCCAAAGCGACGGCAACTGGCGTCTTATCGAATTTACTCAACACATTGATGTCGGCACCGTTCTGTAACAGCAATTCGATGATTGGAATGTGTCCCCTTTCGACAGCCCAATGGAGAGGCGTCATCTTTAACTGAAATCACAAATGAAATAACAATGCACCATCCTATGTATGCTCGCAAAAGACGATATGAAACCAAACCATGTCTTTCGTTTCGATATCTGCTCCGTTTTTAATGAGAAGCTCGACAATTTCCAAATGTCCAGCTTGAGCAGCAACGTGAAGTGGCGTTCGATCTACTTTGGTACGTGCATCTCGACTGATCCCAGCTCGTATCAAAACTTCGGCAGTGCTCAAATGTCCATACTGAGCGGCCATATGAAGCGGAGATGTTCCCAACTGTACGAACAACAACAACAACAACAACAACAAAAAACATTTAACTACAATAAGTTTGAGTTCAGCGCGCATCAAAATTGAATAATACGAGACCCAATCTGTTGTAAACGGGGCTCCATTCGTCATTAAGTTCCGTACTTCTTCTGTTTCGCCCGCTCTTGCAGATTCCAGTAATTTTTTTCCCAAATCCACCAAAGAAACATTCCTTTCTGTTAACAAAAACAAAATACAACAAGATGCCTCAAAACGGTTAACATTTTAAAGAAAAATTTAAATTTACCGCTGACTGTCTGTCCCGCTGTTGTTGCTGTCACATTTTGCTTGGGCTGAAGGGATTCGACAGCTTCTAACAGAATAATTCCCGCCATATTGTTTCCTGTACACAAACAACTCCATTTTTAAGTTAAAAACGTACAAAAATGACGCTGAATAGTTAAAAACCCTCGATTCTAGTCTATTTTGCATGTACAATTGACGAACTACGGTACGAATATTAAGACGCCAGTTAAATAGCGGAAATAAAAGCTTCTAAAGCGACAATCGCGACGTCGGAAGTGCCAAAACGTCGCCCCAAAAATACGCGTAAAACAACAGGAATACGACGCCATTTTTCTTTTTTAGCGGCTCAAAACGGAAGCTGCATGAGTTAGAAAACGGAACCCACCAATTTACACCCCTTACAACACCTTTAAACTTGTTTAAAGCTCATTCAAAGCATGACACACATGTAAAACTTACTTTTAGACATTAATAGGTAAGCGTGTCAAAACAATTACTATTAAAATAATTGATGAAAACGCTTAGATAAAACGACGTCCGGAAGTTTTGCTTTGTTTCTCCGGAAGCATGCTGTCCTTATCCGCGTAATGACACCACAACCAACGAAGAGTAAAGAAGTGGGTGGTGGTATGACGTCATATCTAAAGCTCGTCTTATTAACTACATATGGGTGTATAAAAATGGCAAATAGTATCTTATTTGTATTAAAGACGCCATGTTAGTACTACTATATTGTGTAGGATCATGTACTTCCAAGGAGGTACTTCAGAAACATCTTTGAAAGGTGTGCACTGTGTCCTTTTTTCTTTTAGCCTCACATCTAGGCACCTAACTACATGTGTCAGAAACGGATGCAAGAGATTACATTTTTTTGTGTACATCCGCAGTTTTGTTTTAATTGTAAAATAAATGACTTCTTTAAAATTTCAAATAAATATTAAAAAATGTCTCGTTTATAACTTAATTTCTAAAACTTAATAATTCTTAATTACAATTTTATTAGCTAAATCGCATGTTCAATTTGGGATTACTTTCTTTCGCACTGTGAACCGTCTGTTCGGCCTTGCTGAAAACGAATTATCACAGCTACATTTCGAATGCAACGCTTTGAAAGCGCTTTCTATGCTACAATCTGTGACATAATACATTTGCAGTTCCTCGCATATTTCACATTCGGACTGTACACATTTACGCCATAATGACGTTACTGAAATGTGTGAATTGTTCTTTATACTCTTTAATTTTACTGTCAAGGTGAACGAGTAAATTGATACGTTTATGGGCGTTTTTGTTATTACATCATTCGAAACGTCCTGTCAATGCAGTAACGCCCACAACGTCTAAAAACAGCTGTTTCGCACATGGCCACCGATTTCAGTGCGTTTTATTGATATTTATATGTATAGTTTACATCATAAAACGCTTTTATCTGTATCTGCAGATGTCTTTATCTAATATAAATAGGTTGAAGATAAGTGTGTAGGTCTAAATATTAAGAATCCATTGATAATAACGAATGGATTCGGCTGTTAGAGTGTTAAATTCGTACAGAGGACGTGACGGAATCATAAGAACAGTTAGTTATTCATGTTATTTGATTGCTGGCCTCTCAAATGGACGAACAAGGCAAATATTATGCAAATTAGGATCGGAATTGAGTTCTTGTCGTACTGTTCTCAGATTATTCGATGATGTTTTGATGTTAGACTATAACTTGAGATATGGCCTTGAAAAACAGGTGCATCATTGTTGCAAGAAGAGCCCAGAGTAAATAAATGTTGCCTAGGGCTTGTAGGAATTGAGATCTTCACTACTTTAGAAGCATCTTAACGTCACATTATTAATGATTTTTAAATCTAAGCTAATGCTAAACTCAAACTGTTACATGAAACTTAGTAGTAGACGTTTAGCAATATACCTATTGACTTGGCAATCATTAAGAATTCGACCTTTATGCCTAGTACACACCTGATAATTTAAATGCATTTTAATAATAAACGTGTTCTACAGAGCCCTGTGAAGGACAAACAAACAATATGTCGTCGAATTCAATTAATAATCTCAAAATATTGAGTTAATACTTATGTATAATTATACAAACTATTGACAAAATATTGATTTAATATTTCAATTTAAAATAATAATAAAGTCAATTTTTATTTGGTTGGTTCATGTCCTTAACTGGATTCCGTACAATTCACCTTAACAGATTTCATTTGAATTCATTTAACTCATGTGTGTGTGTGTGTACAAGGTATTAGAAACTAAAAATATCAATAATTTTATTTTGTGATGATTAAAAACATGACATTTTTTGAAAGTGTAAATTACGCTCTTGAAACTGTTCAGATGCAAAAAAAATTCAGAGGTTTCAAACTTCAGTGTTATAGAAACTAGAAGGGTGATTTCATCTTAATATCTTTTAAAATAAAATTTTATGCTTGTTTAAAAGCGTAAGCAAACGACAATTTTTTAATTTTTACCTATAAATAAACGTTTTGTTTATTTTAGAAGAGGATATTAAGAGAAAAAAAAATACTATGTAATGATTCAGGTACCGGTCTAGTTTCTAATCCTTTCAATTTCTCCAATAATGCGGAATATAACATGAGCTCAAAAATCAACTGTTCCATAAAACATCTTGAAAATTAGAAGTAGGTTTTCCAAGATACTGTCACTAAAATACCATTAATGCACTCTTTGTTAGTTTCAAATAAAGTCCAAATTTTCTTTTAAAGATGCTTCTAAAAAAGAGCCAATTACAATAAATATAAAATATTATGTATCCATTTGTTAATGTAGGAAAGAGACTCAACTGTGAAGTGGTTGTGTGTTGTTCGAAACATTACCGATCAATTGTATTATCCAGTCGAACACGTCGCATGGACAATCGAAAAGTTCCGAGGACCGGACTCCACATCTTTGTACAAATGGCAAGACTTCTCCATGGCACTTTGGGCATTTTCTCTTTACCTTAACATGTTGAAGTAGATCTACTTTTCTTTAACTTACTGAAGGACAATAACAACAATGTTGAAACCTTGTCATTTTTCTTTCTTCTAGAACTGTTCGTTCTATCTTCTTACTTCTAAGAAGAAAATCATATAATGGTCGTGAAATGTTAGAACTCATACTGTCCTTAGTGGAGTATGGAGCGGATTTATGCACTGCAGTACACTGGTTCAACGCATCTGTTCTTTGGTCTGGAAAACTCAGCCTTTGGCAGGTTGGACTGTTTGGACTCACTTCATCTTTGATCGGATTTTATAAAATGTTCAAATATATATAAATTAAGAAATGGAATACAGGTTTATAGCTGTTTTAAAGTTTAATAAAAATATTAAAATTGTAAAAGTGTCTTTGTGAAATTAAATGGTCTTCAATCAGGGCCAGCGCAAAGATTTTATGCGTCCTAGGAGAGAATTAAAATTTTTGCAAAAGTTGTATTCTGCAGTGTTGGGAGAATTTACATTAACAAGTAGTTATAATTAATATAATTAGTAGGGCTCGGATTTTGATGCAATATCAATCGGAACGTTTCTCAATTTGTGGCCCAAGAGCAAGTTGTCAAGTAGATCTAATCATCATCATCATTAGAGCAACTACAATTATTTTTTCTAATCAAAAAAAGCTGGGTAGAGAGGCTAGATGTCTGGTTACTATCAGTTGTCAACTAGAGTTCTAGCCTCTAACCATTGTTTTTAATTGGAAGGATAATTTTTTTTTTTATCTAAACGAGATTGTCACTTCACAATTGGCACTTGGGCCACATATTGAGAAACATTCCGGTTGATATTGCATAAAAATCCGAGCCCTAATAATTAGTCTTGACGACTTAAATTTTTGTTTGCTATGCTCGCTAAAAAAATTGTGCAAATTAGCTATAAAAAAACGTTACTGTAGACAAAAACGAAATTGATTTAAAAAAGCTCAGAAAGCGAGTGAAGTTTTCTAGGCATTTGGGATGTTTGTTACTCCCGAGGGCTGTGGGCAAATTATTTTTCTGTCAGTCCACATACCCGATGCAAAATAAAAACAACCAATACACAAGAATAAATTTGATGATTTTTAATTTAGCCATTAACACCTATAGAACGGCTATCGAATTAATTCAAGTTTTACAAGAGAATGCTATACATATTAAACAGCAAAATAAAAAATACATAGCATATTTCAAACTGCTATGCAGTTTTATATACCGGGATCATTGGTATTTCTTTTTGTTACATCCATGAATTTATCAGAAGGCTGTCTTAGCACCATTTGGCTACGATATATCTCTTAATATATATTCTGTATTTAAAACTGCACAACAGTTGGAAAGAATTCCCTCTGAGAAAAAACTTCATCCTAACAAAAAAAAATTGAAAAATATAATTTTTTTGGCTAATAATTCGATAACCACTTTGTCCAAAATCCAGTCCAGTTGTCAGTAAACCAATGTATCCGTCCAAGTCAAAATGTCACCGTAAATTCAGCCACTTAATAAGATTTGCATTGCCTACGTTTTGTTTTTCTTATTTGTCTCTTTACAAAATATATGCTTTAAAATTATCAAAAAAAAAACACATTCACTATGAAAAAATAAAGTCGTTTGAGGGGAAAATGGGGGTAAAGAATTAAATACAAGTCACGTGGTTCCATATATCGGAGATTTAAAAAAGCTGAAAAAACTATTTCATGATAGAAAAAGGTTTTTAGACGCGCAAAACAAAAAAAGGATTCAAAGAAGTGTAAAATAAATGCTTTGGGCAGGAATTTTTTTTTTTGAAAAAGTACTGATTTGGCGACAGTACCAGCTTAAAAAAGTTAAGATGAATAGAATTAAAAAAGGTATCCAATAACAAAAAAAATCTGAAGGGAGGGTGAATTAATGGTGTTAGTAAAAAATATTAATTTCTTCAATAGCAAAAAAATAAAATAAAAATAAAATAAAAATCGTCTTCACGAAAAACGCTTCAATATTTCTTGAGAGCGTATTCTCCTCTGCATTGTTATAAACCCCTTTTACTTCAAAAACTATTCGAAAACTTAAATTAATTGGGGAGGAAAAAAAAATCGCAATTTGAAATCTTTCCCAAAAACATTTCGATGTCCACTTTTTTTTTTAGTCTTTCGCTAATCGAACATAGAATGGGGTGGGGACCAGTTTCTGACCGTTGTTGTCATAACAAACAAGTTTTTGTAATGAGCCTCTTTTTCGTAACCCATTATTAATTAACTAACAAAAAAAAAGAACAGTAACAAATTTAGTAGTTACAACGAGAAACCGTCTTGCTTCCATTTCATGAAAGTTAACTTCGAATTGTGCACAAGAAACAATTGCTCTTTAAATCTCCCACTTTTAAGAACAAAAAAAGGAAAGTAACAAACAGCCTTTGAAGTACTTCTCAACAGTAACCTCTGCAAAGAAAGAGAATCGAAACGTTATAAAACAAATCAGTCAAAAGATTACAAACCTAGAGACACTAAAGAGTTGCACCGTAATATGAAAACAGTGAAATTTGTTAAAAACTGTTGAAATTGCTTTAGCAACCAAACGGTAATTTTAAAATAGTTCAATATTTGAGGAACATAAATCGCACACATTCCTTAATGTTTGTTAGCATTTCGCGATTCGTTGCTAGTACCATTTGAGTAACTTCGGAGCAGCAAAATCGACCACGACTCATGGCACGTGTAACTCTGGAGTGTCACTAGGCTCTAAACAAATGCAAAATAATCAAACCTGTTGCATCAACATAGGAAAAGGAAAGCGACTCATTTAGTTAGTCAGCCCAGTCGTTGGCTTGCTTTTCCTCGTTAAAGGTCTATGATGCATCAAAGCGTCTAACGAGTGTTGCCACTGCCAACAACCACGACAGAAGTACCTGAAGCACGCAGTGTCTCTACAAAAGTAGGGACCTTGTTGCGTACCACATTGTGAGCAAGCAGAGTCTTCTAGGTAAGGGTCCACCTGAACCTTGTTTTTATCGAAACGACAAAATTAAAAAAAAAATGAAACAAAACCAAATATTGATTTATGTTTGAAAATATGCGCGATATACCTTTTTGGTAAATTTTGGAGTTTTAATTTCGATGAATGCGGCAGCTACAGCTTTCATGTAACTCTTGTTATTGTTAAACGTAATACGTCCCGAACCTAAGTAAGCGAATAAATTCTACTAAGCAAACTATTCTAATCGGATCGAGGCCATATTAAATAACACACCGATAGGATATTTGTGTTTGTCGGTATCTATTCCGGCATAAACAACACCTCCGAAAAGATCGTTCATGATATCAGCAAGTCCTTCGGCCGTCAACATTCCATGCAGAGCACCAACAAACACAGTTTTACTAGGATCTAGTTGTTGCGATGGAGACTTGACGAAGTTGCTGTCACTTATTATCCACGGAATGACTTGTACCTATATTGAAATACAAAGTCATCGTAAAGGCACCCCCGGATGCAGAAAACGTTTAGCATTTGTAACAAACCTCCTTCGAACGCATCCGACGGCTGGAGATTTTAAAATACCAACTGCCACCGTTGCTGAAGTCGTGAGTGCACGATTGCAAAAGGGCTTTTACATGCTTCTCAGATTCGAATAGGATGTAAACGTAACCTTTAGGTGGGTTTGGAGAGTTTTCTTTACCGGGCCATTCGATTTTAATTGGACCAAATGGTTTAAAAGCATTTAGAAGAGCAACTAAAACGAAAAATTGAGATAAAGTTTAGATCGATTTGTGACAAGAGATCAAGATTTATGTACGAAAATAAGAAACGCACCTTCCGTTATGTCCCAAGGTACTCCACCTAAGAAAACTTTGCAAGAATAAGTCGGACTCTTGTACGCTTTCACTGGTAGTTGTCCGCTCCACGTACAAGTGGCGTCATAAAGTGCTAAAAAGTAATGAATTCGTTCCTTTGGAGCTCATTTGTTTGCAACTGTGTAACTGTTTCGGGGTCTGATAAACTTAAGTGAAGAAAACTTATTTCAAAAACAACTATGATAAAATTCCAAGTTTACAAAACTAGAATAATCAGTATTTTCCATCATTGAAATACTTTTAGAAATGGTATCGAGTATTCTAGTTTCTAAAACATCTCGAATTATTTTGTGATGTTGCTCCTGAAAAAAGTTTGCTTGACGAACCTAAATTTGCACAAAACCGCGAGAGGAAATTCATCTATGCAGCCACACTAAAGTAAAATTTAAGTTTTACCAGCTGCGCTGCGATGTAATCTTGCAGCTTGGTCTAAACAAGAAGTATTCGAAACACCGGGCGCAAGCATACTGCTCAAAGTCGACCAGCGTCGATCCGGCATTAGTCCTGAAGTCAAAGGTGACATATCAAAATCTGGGATTTCGTTAGGCAAGAAATAGTTTTTGGTGACGAAAGGTGCCGATGTTTGCATCGTGGTACCACCTCCATTTCCTCCTCCGAGAGCTAAACTAGACTAGGATATGAAAAAGAAATAAGCATTGCAATTAGATCTCCAAGAAGTGACAAATTTGTTAATACGATGTGAATACCATTAAATCGGACAGTGTGCTGTCTACACTACTGATTCCACTGCTTTCACTGTTCGTCGGTGATGTGCTACGAGGTTCGGAACCCGACCCACTACAACCCATCATTATGGCTTGTTCAAGCGTTGGACTTCCACTGAAACAACAAAACCGAAAGTTTATAATTCAAGAAATCAACCGATAGACACTTATAATGGTCTCAACGCAAGAGCAATAAAATGGTAAAACCATAAAAAGGTATATTTTCCTAATAACAAGGTGTTCTTTGGGAATATCTCTCAGCTTTAAGAAAAATAAGTATTTCTTAGTTAATCGCCATTTAAAAGTAACTCTTGAATCGGAAAATCGACCATGACTGATGGCATTGTGTTCAGGCTCTTAGGTCCTTAGGAAAATGGACCTTTGAGGTCAATGACTTAACACGGGTTCAAAAAAATTAGCATAATACAAAAGAAAAACCTCTGAATATTGGAATCAAATGACCTTAAAACTTGGCTACAACATTGAATAACAGTTTGCAGCTAAGATTTGTTATGATAGCAATCTTTTTTGTTGTTGGAAATGTTAAATTTCACTTAACATTGGGTTATGGCAGCAAGGTGAACCCTGAATGCTCTTGATATTAACATTTGTTTCCGAAACAATGACACTTTTGAATATGGCACCACATCAATTACTAATGAAACCGTCATTAAACTAACAAAACAACCCACCAGACGTATGAAATTAGCAAATAAACATTAAGTCACAATATCAACCCCTTCCAAGCCTCCAGTCAAACATCGAAAACTTGCCATTAACCAAAAAAAAAACCATAAGTGATAAGAGCGCACTGCACACCTTTGAAACGATGAACCACGAATTGCTCGGTAAGTACTGAAAGTGGGAGACAATGGCGGAGAGATGTTTCCAGTCCTGGACTGCATAAACACCTTTCCGAGAGGACTCGTTAGATCTTGGTTTCTCGTACTGTGCGACTGTCCAAGACAACCACCACCACCACGTACTTGTCCCGATAAGTACGAGTTCTGACCGTACATCGAAGAATGAAGACCAAATGTGTTGATATTATTGTTATTGTTGCTGATACTGTTGCTATTGCTAAAACCAAAGCTTTGAGGTCCTTTTTTGTAAAAAAAAGAAAAACTGCCTTTTAGATTTGTATCTCGAATAAATAAACAAAGATTTACAAATGACCAACCGGAATATGAATTTAGGACTGAGTTTAGTCCTAAAAGCTCTGCAACATTGGCCATATCTGTAAAGAAAAAATGTCAATATTCAAAGTTAACAAAAGGTAGTGAGAAAAGGAATATCCCCTAGTCTGAAAAAAAGGCCGAACCTGGCGCATTTCCTTTGGAAATCGCAGTATCAGAGGTTTGTAAACAGCTAAAATCGAGTGAACTATCAAGAAATGCATTGATGCGCTGGAAGAACTCATAGTTATTCAATCCCTGATTTCCATCACCACCAAAACCTCCCAGAACCTTGTCATCGACGTCTGGACTGGCACCAGCCTGTAACAAGACAACAACAATAAAAAACTATGTTCAATTTGTGTTGCATGTCAAAAAAAAAAAAACATTAACACAACTGTTACCAATCAAAAAACGTACAAAATAAGACATTCTTTTCCAGATTGATAAGAAACAAATTTTGTTCCTTTAACACATCCATATATAACAATTTAAAATGAATGAACAAAAATAATCGTTTTCTTATCTTTGAAGAAGTTTTTAAATGACTTACCCTCATTTGTTTTTCTTTTTGAAATTTATTAAGATTTTTATCCAAACAGCAAAATAAGCAAATTATATTCAAGGTGGGTTTTAAAGCGTAAACGTGTCCTCTACTCTTTGGTCATTTTTAGTTTAAAAACTAGACGGCTAACTAACTAAAGGTTATTTTTTAGTTTAAAAACTAGACGGCTAACTAACTAAAGGTTATTTTTTAGTTTAAAAACTAGACGGCTAACTAACTAAAGGTTATTTTTTAGTTTAAAAACTAGACGGCTAACTAACTAAAGGTTATTTTTTAGTTTAAAAACTAGACGGCTAACTAACTAAAGGTTATTTTTTAGTTTAAAAACTAGACGGCTAACTAACTAAAGGTTATTTTTTAGTTTAAAAACTAGACGGCTAACTAACTAAAGGTTATTTTTTAGTTTAAAAACTAGACGGCTAACTAACTAAAGGTTATTTTTTAGTTTAAAAACTAGACGGCTAACTAACTAAAGGTTATTTTTTAGTTTAAAAACTAGACGGCTAACTAACTAAAGGTTATTTTTTAGTTTAAAAACTAGACGGCTAACTAACTAAAGGTTATTTTTTAGTTTAAAAACTAGACGGCTAACTAACTAAAGGTTATTTTTTAGTTTAAAAACTAGACGGCTAACTAACTAAAGGTTATTTTTTAGTTTAAAAACTAGACGGCTAACTAACTAAAGGTTATTTTTTAGTTTAAAAACTAGACGGCTAACTAACTAAAGGTTATTTTTGTAATCTCAGTTTGAAAATATTAACTAAGAAAATATTGTTTGTCCTTAAGAAGGTTCATCTTGAAAGATAAAACCTGAAAATAGCATTAGTGAATGAGCTACCCTTCTAGTTTCTAAAACAATTAAGTTTCTCCTCATTTTGTACCTGAAGGACGGAATAATTTTAGAGTTCGAGAGGCGTTTTCGTCACTTAAAAACCGTAAGGATAATATTTCCACGTAGATATATTTTAAAATAAGCTTTTTATGGCAGTTTTGAAGTCCATAAAAAATATATTTTGGAAGATATCAACACGAAAATACTATAACGTAATTCAGCTACCAATTCTAGTTTCTAACAAACTTTAAATTTCTCTATAAAGGATTGTTCTGAAACTACAGAATGACCAGATTGTATAATCTGAAATTCATAAAGCCCAATGTCACTCTTACCTTTATAAAATGTTTTTATTAAATAATTGTATGTTTTTGACTTAAAATTCTAGACTTTCTAGAGACTGTCCCAAGTATTGCCAAGAGGTTATAGGTCACAAAGACCGTAATCTAGGTTAAACATACGTCAAAAAAAAAAGTTACACAGAAGATTCCCTTGAAAATTGAACCCATAGAGAAGAAAAAAAATTTCAAGTTGGTCAAAGAAATGTTTTTAGAAATAATCTAGTACAAGGTGATCGGTCAGAATTTGAAAAACTTGACCACATGACATGAGAGAAGGAGGAGGGTGGAGAGGTTAGAAGAACACCCTGTATTTAAACACATTACAGTGTGTTTCAAAAGTGTCGAGGCGCAGGTTGACACCCTCTCATCATGTGTTAAAATCTAATGACTTTATACAGTAGCCAAAAAAAAAGGCAGTGAATGAAATAAGATTATGGACCAGTAAATGGGTTAATAGTCTTTGAAAACAAAAAAGTTCTAAAAAAACCAATACAGAAGAAAACCGGAATATTTTAAAAGTTGAGAAAACTTTCAAAATGTTTTTTTGAGGATTATTCAACTTTTAAGAAAACAAAAACAAAAAGATATCGAAACAAAAACAACATTTTAATTTGTTTTCTCTCCAATTGGTTAAATTATTAAACATATTTTTTTTAAAAAATTGATTTTGTTCATAGGTTTTTCTTTTTTGTTTTGTTTTTTTCTTTCTTGAAATTCAGAGTGAAGAAGATGTCGACGTCCTTGCATTCATTTTTTTTTTATAGTTGTTTTAACAATAGTTGACCGATTTGTGTTGCGTGAAGACACGGATAACTGCATTTTTAAGAACATGAAATTAATAATAAAAAAATACTGAACTTCACTTTTATTTTAATCATAATTTTTTATGCATTTTTTTTTTCATGAAGCAATAACCGTCCAAATAAAAAGTGTAATGAAACAATTTGCCCTCAAAAAAAAAAAAATCTTTACTCAAAATCGGTAAATCTCACAAATTCAAATATTTCTAATAGCAAATTATTTATGAAAGTTTGGCCTACTTGAGATTCTTTTTTGCTCACATTTTATAAACAAAACTGCATTTTCAAACTCTTGATATTTTGCGTTTCTGAAGAAGAAACCCATTAAAGAGAAACTGAAATTTGTTTTTGGAAACTAGAATGCTCAATCAATAGTATTTTTATGTTTATATCTTTCAAAATAAACTTTCAGACAAACAATTTGAAAATATCACCTAATTAAAGTTGTCATTTTGAGAATGGTATCAACAATAAAATAGTTCAAAATATCCTAAGACCAAGTAATTGACCTACCCATTCTAGTTTTTAAAAAAAACATTGAAGTTTCTAGTTAAATTTGCTTACAAACATAAAGCAACTGTCATGGCAGTCAAAAATCACAAAAGTAGATGTTTGACGTTAAAATGTATTAAAAGTTTATTGCCATAAAAACAATTATAACATTACCACCTACTGTTACAACAATTAAATTCTATGATGTCATTGTCACGCCAGTAAATGTCATTTTATTGACCAAACACTGTGGCAACCTGTGTCAACATTTTCAACTTTTTCACCAATAAGTATACTGGACATTCCTACAGAGAAATATCTAATCATGGGTCAATTAATCGCAATTGTTTTAATTGCGATTAATAGACCCATGATTAGATATTTCTCTGTTAAGTGTCGGAATGTCCAGTTTTCTTGCTTGTTTCCTATTTCAGCCATAAATCACATAAAGAATAACATCAGGTGATAATTCCCTAAGTGTGGACAGTTGCCACTGGTTGAATCTTGTTGACTTGTCTTCAATTATTGATCTCAAATAACTGTTGCCCCTCTTTCAATGTGAAAACTAGTTTTCAGAAACATGAAGCAACTAGTTGTTACACACTTAAGTGTCAGCAACACGTTACTCATGTGTAAACACAAGTTTCATGATTAAAGATCACTTCCAACATAAGCCAACGAAAATGTTGACACTTGTTGCCTCTTGTGATGTAGGGATTGCATTTCATTATGCAAAATTGCAGTAAACTTGTGTCAAAAATTCTGTTTATACTTGCCTCACTGTAATATGAAGCTTGTGATGTCAGAGGGGTTTACAAAATATTAGGATTGTGTTTAGTTTAAATAAAAAAGGATAATACCAAATATTCTCAACAATTTAAACATAACGGTTGTTGCATACTTTTATTAACCCTTTATCATCAAAGAAAAAGACTCGCCTACTTTTTTTTTTTGGTTAACCCACCCCCTCTGACGTCACTTAGTGACGTAAGTATATAACTTCAAGCTGCGATTCCTATGACAGGTGTAATATTGCCACTTACAAAATGACAAAATTTCGTTGTCAATATCTCATTATAGAATTTCATAGCAATGTACTGCTAAAATGAAATCACAATCCAACACATTTACAATAAATAAAACTCATTGATGTTTGTAACTATATCCTTATTTTACGTCACAGACGATTTAAAAAGAAATCCGTGAAACCAAAATAAGTATAAAGTTTGAATTAAAAAAAAGAAAATAATTGGCTCAGGTATTTGTTTTGTCATCATTATACCATTATAATGGTGACAAATTACAAACCAAGAGTCAAATTTGCATCTTAAAAGCAAACTAGAAAAAAATAAAGGGTGTTGGACATTGCACTCAAAATTAAGTTTTAAAAAAAAAAATCTGCATCAAAAATTTGAGAAAATTCATCACACGTTTTTTTGCTTTATAATAACGCATGGATAAATTAAAAATCTTAACAGACTAATTAATTATACTCCCTTTTCCAACAGGAGGTGACATTTCTATATAATAAAAACAACTTTGTCATGAAAAAACTACTCAACACAATTAAACAGTGTGACACTTAGAAATTATCTAAATAGCAAAAATCAGTTATTTTTTTAAAAAAAAAAATACGTCTAAAATCGAAATATCATCGAACTCTCCATATATATATTTTTTATTATATAAATTAAAATTTAAATGAATGGACCAACTAACTACATAATTTTCTTTTTTCATTTCGATTAATCATTTTATTGGGCGGAAATATATATTAGAAAGAGAGGTTTTTTTAAAAAAAAAAAGGGCGATAGAAATTAAGATATTTTAAAAAAAATAAATTACAACCGGTTAAAAATTCATCTTTTTTTCATTCTTTCATGCGATTAAATTGTAGAAAATAAAAAACGCAGGCAACAAAAACAACAGTTGACTGCACCAAACATGATTATTATATAACTTAAACAACAAAAAATAAATCTTCATTTTTCTGTTATTTACTTTATGATTTTTTGTTAGGATTTATTTTTCTTCAGTTTTTTACTTTTGTACAAATAAAACTTATCAGAACTTAAAATGTGTAATGCCTGGGGGGGGGGGGTGGTCCGTTATATTGGGACAAGGTAGGGCAGTTGCCCCTTGGCCATTTATCCCATCCTCCCCCTCCAAAGTAACTAAGTTATAATTTTGTCAGGGATTTACTCCCTTTTTACCGTTCTCAAGGTATGGCCACCGTGACCAGTTTTGACCACGGTCAGCCCACGGTTGGCCGGAAGTGGGCCCGAGGTTGCCGACCACTCTGCCAGGTCCTAACCGACCGAGATCGGTCGGCGCTTTTTCGACCGTAAAATATATTAAAATCGTTTGTGAACCAGTTGATAGTCGAACTTTGTTATGCTGTCCTTTCAAGAGAACATTTTTTTTTTAAGAGAAACTAAGTATATTAGAAACTAGAATGGCAATTCAATCACTTCAGGTTATTTTTACTGTGATGTATTTCAAAATAAAACTTTAGACATAGGATTTTAAAGTGGATCATTCTCATGCACATTTTAAAAAGCTTATTTTGAAACATACCAGTATGAAGATACTGTTAATTCAGTTACCATTCCAGTTTCTAATACACGTACTTGTAATTATTTAGTATTCTTGGTATTCTGAAAAGCAAAATAATCTAGTTTTATAATCATAAAACATATTAAAGGTTCGAATTGCAAGATTTGCCAAGATTTTCGGTATTTTTTTAGGCCAAATGGGGTTTCTTTTACACTTTTCTTTGGACGGTAATTGCTACATAAAAAATGCTTAACGAAAATTATGATTAAAAGTCGGACTTTTTTTTAATAATGTCAAGACTAACTTATTTCTGACATATAATCAAAATTAGTACAATATTAAAACCTAAAAGGCTACGTTTTCTTGCAGCCGGAAATGCATCCTTCCTAAAAGTCACAAAATAAGGGAAACTTCCTTTTAATACATGTATATATGTTACTGTCAATCTGCGGAATCAGTCAATCTGCAAAACCACCAAACTGCTAGTGAATCTGCAAAATTCAATACATTTTAGGTGTTGAATTTTGCAGATTCACTAGTAGTTTGGTTGTTTTGCATATTGTCTAGGAAATCTAATTCCACAGATTGACAGGAAAATACATATACAAAGATATAGAAGTGGGTAACTAAAAATGAATAAGACTCAGGGTTTAGCTATTCAAGCAAATAAAGTAATCGCAATGGACTGTAGACATAATTATGTCATTTTAGAACCATTTCGAAGTTTAAAAACGGTTCTAAAACAAAAACAATGCCTTCATGTCCATTGCTGACATTGTGGAAAGAACTTTAGAAAAAACCTTCCCAAGTATTCGATAATATTGTCCCTGTTTAGAACTCCAGCAGGTCATTGAAATTTGAGATTTGCAGAAAATAAAACAGATTTGGATGTATTGAAAATTTAATGATTTGGATTTCTTGAACATTTTTTTTGCGGTTTTTTAAAATGTTATATGTAAAGAGTCATTCAATATTTAGTATTATAAAATTTTTTTTTAAAAAGAAAAATATATTTGAATTTGGTTTTTTTAAAAAAAATTCTCGTTAAAATTTTTAAGAAAAACCAAACTTTAATAGGAAAAATTGATTTTAAAAATACCAATGAAGACTTGGATTTGATTCAATTCCCCACTTCAAAAATGATCAAATCCAATGAAGTGCTCTTAATTAAGACCTGGACAGGAAGGAACCTTCCACCAACCCCGTTCCCCTCGCCCCCAGTAGGTGTTCTCCTGTCTTAAGATTCAGGTCGAGTTTACCTTGAATCTGGAAAAGAAAACATACTGAGGGGAAGAAGAAGCATTTCATATATTTCAGGATTGACATCTAGAGAGAATATTACAGGAATGATAATATTGGTGGCGTATTGGCACTAAAATGATGTGTCAATAGCCCCCCCCTTTCATATGCTGCATAAGGAAACGAGTTAAAGGCAATCTTATGACCAACAGGGTTAAGAACCGACAAGAAACAACCACCACCACCACCACCATCATGAAAAAACACCTCCCCATAATACAACAAGTTGATTTTTACCTCTATCTTTACCAACACCTCTTTTACTATATTTTATCTTATATTTACTATATTCTATGTGTTTGTTTATTTGCTGTTAAGTTTCTTAAGACTTTTAAAAATGACCCAAGTGAATATGAGCAATTTTTTGTTAAAAAAACATACTAAACTTCCAATAAGCTCAAGTGAGATTCTCTATTGAGAAAAAAACACAAAGTTGCTTTTCCTCACTTTTTGAAGCTTTTGATTATTATGGAATCACAGGAATAGAGTGAGTGAATGAGAAAGGACGCTCACCTCAACATTTTCAGTGTCCTATAAACCTATAATATGATGATGGAAGGGATTTTTCATTATATAGAAATAGGAAAAAAAAAAAAAAATACATTGGATGCATCATATTTTTTTTTTCTCTACCTGATATTTTTCGTACAACGACTCTCTCCCCATACTCCACCCCTCCTCTTTCCTCCCTTACTTTTGCCACCTTCAAAATATACATATTTTTATTCCTCTCTTTTCTTATTGTGGTGATGGTGGTGGTGGTCACTCCACTCGGATTTCAGTTTGTAGGTAAACGTCCCAATGTTACATAAAAAGTATTTAACAAAAAAAAATTTTGCTACTTTTTTTTTTATACACGTGGATAAACAATTTCTCATTATTATTATTATTGTTATTTATTATTGTTATTTATTATTAAAGGTGGGTGGGAGGGTGAGGTTCTTTCCCTCTCTCTCTCTCTCCTGTCAAAGTACTTTTTTAAAAAAAAAATGTTTTTAACTGAAAGTGGCTCAATTTCTTAAGGCGTTGTAAATTATTTAAAAAAAAATCCACCTCATTTACATAATTTGCTTCATAAATTATATTCGTAAAAGCAACTGTCAATTTGGTGTTGCAGGAATTTTTTTTTGTTTCCTTTGTTTTATATATAAAACCATATTGTTTATTGAAAATTATGGCCAATGGATTTATGAACAGCTGATTTTTACAAAGTATTGATTATTCTGTGTTTTTTTTTTAAAAGCAAAATGAAGTGTTTTAAAAACTAGAAGGGTAGTAGTTGTTCAATCACTTCAAACATATTTTTATGTTGACATCTTTCAAAAATAAGCCTATCGATAAAATTTAAATATTTTATGTTTTGATTATTTTCAAACTTTTTAAAAATAGTTTATTTTGAAAGATATCAAAAATATAAATGTCCAAATTGATTCAGTTACCCTTTTAAGTTTTTAAAACAAGTTATTTTGCATCTGAAAAACAAAATCAAAAAATCGTTTTAGAAATATTTACAACTGCAAACAAAAAAAAAAATCATCACAAAGAAAATTCATTAAAATTAAAAATTTATTAAGATTAAAAAAAGACAGAATTCACTTTTTATATTTACTGAATTTTACTTTTTTATTTGAAAGAATGAAACCGAATGATACACTTGGTGAAAGGTGAAATTCCAATGACTTCACTCTTCACACATTCCAATCATATGTTTAGAAAAGTTCATTCAATTGAATGGCGTTTTTGTCATTCATTCATTCATTGAAAAAAGGGGTGGAGAGAGGGTTAATAACAAATCTTGCAAAACTATTATTCGGAAATAATTAAATTTAGAACTAATTATTCTATTTTTAGATAATTTTTATTTTACGCACCGAGAGTAATAATCCATCCGAGAGTCGATTTTTCAATAGTTTTTTTTTTTAGTTAAGTCATTAAAAGTTAACTATCAAAATACTTGCTAAACTTTGTTGACAGTTTTACTCTCAAGAATAAGTATGAGTTCATTATATATAAAAAAAAAAATCATGAGAGTAAACTAACAAAAAGTTTTGCTGGAAATAACTTCCCTATTTTACTCTCAATCGTAGATAGAAAAGAAGAGGACAAACACGTGACAAATATCCTCCCTTTTTATGAACTAAAAAAATCACCTCCTGTAAATTTTAGCCTCTATAGGGGGGGGGGGGAGGGCCACGTTATATATTTATCAATATTTACATAACACGATTTTGCTTTTTTTTTAATAAAAATTTGACATTTTAATTTGTGATAGGAGGCTTTTTTTTTAAAAAAAAAAAATGGGTTATGAATGATCATTGATCAAAATACCTAAATGACCGGTGTCCGTCCAGTCGATAATCATAACATGGTGCAGCTGGACACTGAACCCTAACCCCCTCCTCCTCCTCCTCCTCCTTCATGTTACCCAACCTTATTATAATAGCAACGTCACCCCCTCCTCCGCCGCCTCCCCCCCCCTCCCTTCAATTTCCTTTTAAAGTTAGCTAAAAATACAAGCTTAAAAAAGACAACTGAAGAGAAAGAAAATAAGTTTAAATATTGAATCCACCACCGTAAAAAGAGTGCGAGAAAAATATTTCCACCTCGTGGGTTCACAGTATGGAGTGCAAGGGATGAAGGAAAGAAAAACACGTGCTCGCGGGCCACCTAAGGGCAACATAAGAAAGGGGTGGACGGGAAAGCAAAACTTTGCACACCTGGAAAACCCTCCTTAAAATTAAATTACACAAAAAAAATCAAGCGTCAAAAAGCATTGAAACTCCCCCCCCCCCCCCCACCCCAATGATTGAAAAATTAATTAAAACTTATTGAAAAGTAACTTTAACCACTTCGTAAATCATGTGAAGAAGTTTTTCATTGAAAATAGTCGTAATTAAATCCGTTTTTCATAGACCATATGGAGAAAAAAAATAATTATAACGAATAACAAAAAATAAGAACGTGGTTTTTTGCACTTTTCTAGTTTATAATAATAATAATAATAATACTTACTGACTGTACGGGCATCCTGTCTGTATTTTTTTTTATAAAATATATATTGTTATTTAAAATGATAAAGAAGAAGAAAAAAGAAGAAGAGAGAGAAAGAAAAGAAAAAAAAAAGGAACCGTTTCGCAGCTGACTGAATTCAGGCACAAATTGAACCGAAAACTCCGTCTGGGTCCTCTTATATATATAATATTTACGTATGCGTACTTTATACACGCGCGCGGAAATAAAAAAAAAAAAATTAACACAAAGTCAACTCACATACCGAAAAAAAAAATATATATTAATCTGAAAATTTAAAGAGTTTTTATTCTAATGAATGAACCACCTCTCCTCCCCCCATTCAACTACTTTGTTTTATGTGGTTACGTCTTTTTATCACCAAGAACAGAATAAGAACTTTTTTAAAGGTACGGCGACATAATGTCGATTGAAATAATAATGATGATGATGATGATATTCAAGAAAAGGAGCAATCCAAGCAATGTGCTTTTTTTTTTTTGCACTATAGTAAAAATATATATAATGCAATCATGCAATGTCCAATGCAATGCGGTGAAACTCCTTTTTTTTTTCTTTCTCCTTCCCCCCCCCCCTTCTCCTCCCTCCCTCCTCATCGAGAAAGAAAAAGCACATGGTTAGCGAGCCACCTGATTGGTCGTTTCGAGGCCGTTACCCGCAAAATACTTCGGTGTGATGCAACGTCATTTCCGGTTTTAAATACCAACGATGCTACTTTGCAAAAAGAACGACACAGATGTATGAATCTCGTACAATGTGTCAAGCAGGTTTTTTTTTCTTTTGATTTGAGTTTTAACTGAATTTTTAGAATTCAGTTTTATTTTGAGTTTGTCTAATAAAAATAGAATAAAAAGTAAAACTGCTTTTTATATATCAGTTCTGCTGTGAATCTCGATGAATCTTTATGAATCTTGTACATGATTTTATTCTATATCGTACCCCTTGTGCTATTCGGCATTGCGGGATTGCGTCATCGACTCTGGCTCTGTCTCCGTGACGTTCCTTATTGAAAGACAAGGACTTTGTACTTGACATTTTGACCATTTAATTCTTTCTCTCCCTCTTTTTTTTGTCAATAAATTTTTTTGTTTGTATTGCATACCTATGTCACTCTAATTGTCATTCATTTTTTAACAAAAAATATTTATTATAATATTTAATCATGCGGTCAATGTTTTCTTTTTTTTTTTTTGCAGCAAAAATTACGCCATTGCAGACGTGCTGACGTTGACCAATAGGAAGCGTAGATTTTGTTTTTAATTTTTTATTAAAAGAACGCGCAGCGCCCTCTATTAGCTAATAAACAAAGTTGATTTCATCAAATGTTTATATTTTTTATAGAAAAAAAATGTAAATGAAAATATACATAATAAATTATTATAAAATGTAATTAAATAAAAATGTTTCTAACTTAAAACGACTTAACATTATTTAAGAAGAATCTCTTAAGATGGTTTATGAACATCTGAATTTCGAACTCTTTATTATTCTGCATTTCATGAGTAAATATTAAGAAACTAGAAAACGTTTTACAAAGTAGAAGGGTTATTAAAATCTTTAAAAATAAAACTTTTACAGGTCAAAAAAAATTAAAGAAATGTCGTCTGCTTAAAGTTGGGTCATTTTCAAACTTACGTAAAAAACTTACTTTGAAAAATAACAAACATAAAAATACCCTGAACCGATTGAGCTACTCTTCTAGTTAATAAAACATATTCAGTTTTCTCTTCATTTTCCACCTGAAAAACAGAATAATCAGAAATCTAATCTAAATTAAAACCACATTAAGAAGAATCTCTGCAGTTTACTTTAATAATTAATCCAAAAGGTCCATTTTAAAATAAAAATAAATAAATAAAACTATTAAAAATCATCTGCAGTATTTATTTTCAAAAACTATTTATATTAAATGAGAAACTTTCTTTTTAATTTACCTCACCCCCCCCCCCCCCGCCTAAAAAACAAACTGGAATTTTTATTTTTAAAAAAAAGTACAAGTCACATTAAAACAATTTTGTGAATCAACAAAAAATCTTGATTTTTAAAGTTTTTGTATAACATAATTACAGAAATGTCTTTTTCTGTGGAAAAAACAAATCTCTGACGTTCATTGTTTATTGAAAAAGAAATAATAACAACCGAAACAACCAACTGAAACACAAGTGTGGTCTTAAAATTGTTTTTTTCTCCTCTTGCTGTAAAATACTGGCAGTGAAAAAGTTAACTTTCTTTGGCCTTATTCACGATGTACCAACACAAAAAGACCTAAAAGGCAGAGGACGCCATACTAGAAAAAACAAAAACGAAATACAAAAAAAAACATTTTAAAACCTCTTTCAATTGGAATAGAAACACAACCAAAACAACTTCATTTCAATGACTACCTTAAGTTTTGGATAATCGTTCATTAATATCGTAACGATTCCAACGTAAGGTACGAATCTGAAATAAACAAAAAATGACTGTTGGTTTCTTGTTCGCAGGTTTTAAAAAAAATAACGGTACTAAACCCTCTCGCTCGTCCAACAACATCTTTCTTTTCGAGCCATAACTGTCCTTGAGCGTAAAGACCTCGATCGTCGACCGAATTGTTGTCTCCCTTCGTCAAAAATTTGATATCTCCGTTTTCTCTGTAAACAAAAAAAGTCAAATTTTCCGTTAAATTTCATTCCTACAAAGTTTGTAAGCAGCTTTATACTTTTCATGAAGCTTCAGAACACGATGTACGATCGGTATGTCTCTTCCTTCGACTTTAAAAACAACAATATCTCCAACACGAATAGGATCTTCAACTCGATTCGTTAGAAACAGAAGATCTCCACGATGAAATGCTGGTTCCATACTACCACTGTATAAAGATATATAAATGAAAACACAAGTGTTAAAATGATAACAAATCTTTCGTTTTCTTTGAAATGTGAAATGAAAGAAAAACCTGAGGACGACAACAATAGGACTTTCACTTCCAGTTACGACCATAAGTCCTTTCCAAATCATAAGTGCCGAAGAAACGATCATACCGAAGTTTAACACCTGATATAACAGCTACAATATAACGAAGAGAACCACGAGTCAGGTGTCAAATCAAATTGCGACAAAATGTAAGAAAATGACGACGATAAACAAAGAAAAAAAACGCCAAATTCGACTTGTTTCTTTACCTGTCTTTTATTCATCCGTCGTATATCGTCAAAAAACTCCAACATTTTGGCTGTTTTTTTTTTAAAAATTGAAAATACGTTTGCAAAAGGTGCCACAGGTAGAAAAAAAAAGACTACAATAAGGCTACATACGTTGCAAAGCCGACCAAAAAAAAAACCTGTGCGTGAAACCGGAAAATGATGTGTACTTAAATAGAAATTTATCTTGCTGTTTACATCATCAAAACACATAGGAGGATTGGAGTGAATTTTTACAAATTACAGATATTATAGAAGAATGTTTCATGCTTCCATTATGTGTCCTATTAAAGTGTCCTTTAAAGATGATATCAATCGTCACTACGTGGCGCTCTAATAGCCAATGTATTGTTTTATGGCGCCAATTTCAAATGGACACCAATAGAAGCCAAGAGGTCTAAGTAACTTTTTTTATATCTAAACTCAACCTAAACTTTTAAAAATCAATAACTTTTTTTAAATTCTTTACAAATTTGTTTAATATTTTCTAAAACTACATTTTGAAATGCTTCAAACAATCAAATAAAATTTTCAATCTGTAGCATTTATAATTTCTGAGATATTTAACATTTAGTGTTAGGACAATTATTTACTGTTGCAATACAGCAGGTTTAATTAATTAATTTAATTAATTTTTAGACAAAATTCTTTCAAATAAATTTAAAAAAGCCAAAATAAAAAATACCTCTATTTGTTTCTTCACTTTAAAGTATAAATTTAATCCAATGATAAAAAAACATTGACAACATAAATGAACACGTAATAAGGCGATAGTAAAAATTAATTAATTCTAATTAATTATGGGTCGTCCACTTTATCGAATAAATCATCTTCATTGTCCCAATCGATACCCGTTTGTGGAGAAAATATTTTTGGTCTTATTTTCATTTCGGAAGCTTTTAGAGAATAATCTCCTTTCCAATGTTCCCATATAATTCCTCTAAAGTAGCCATTTTCTAGAGGTTTCGTAAGATAAGGTCCATTAAGATGAGATTCAAAACATGCATAGAACCACCAACCCCCCTCGAAGGTCAATGCACAACTACAGCACGGATCCACTTCGTCATTTATGTGGTCAGCCGTAGAAAACTGTTTTTGATGGTGGGCTCTTAAAGAGTCTGAGGCATTTCCTCTGTAGCCACCAACGTGCAATCGATATTTTTCCAATTCAGACTCCACACTGTTTATGTCAGAAACAAAAAGTAACATATTATTTTATCATCAGCTGATTTTTGAATTATGGTTATTCTGCATTTCATGAGCAAAATTAAGCGAAACTAGAAAGTTTGTTAGAAACTAGAACGGTAGCCGAATCACTTAATAGTATTTACATGTTGATATCTTTCAAAATAAACTGTTTGCAGACAAAAGCCAATTATGGTTGTTCAATAGCTGAATCTATCCCCTTCCCATGTGGTTTTGAGAAAATTTAGAATTTTTAACTTTTCAGCTTTTTTCAGAAAAGTTGAAAAAAGCGAAAATAGTTTTTCATGAAACGCCAATGGAAAAACTAAAAATACGGGTCATTTCAAATTGCTATAAAATGTTCATTTTTTAAGATATTGCCATTAAAAAAACAAAAGTTTGCATGACGTTTTTGCGTCCAAAACATCTGTGGAGCCACCTTAAAGTTGGGTAATTTTCAAATTGACAAAAAAAAACTCATTTTAAAAGATATCAACATGAAAATACTCTTGGGTGATTAAGCTACCCTTCTAGTTTCTAAAACACTTTCATGTCTCACTTAATTTTTTTTTTTGCTCCTGAGAGACAGAATAATCAAGAGTTTAAAGGAAGCGTTTACACTTTAAAGCCACCTGAAATGGTCGTATTCAGCATATGCCGTGTTACCATCAAAGTCCTCCAATTGCACTAATAATACAACATCGTTGGCATCGGTTAATCGATGGATATTATCATTACCGAGCCAAAACTCTCCATTCAGATCACCAAAACCAGATTTGTAGTTCCTCCAGTCTTGGTTGAAATTTTGCAACGGTTTACCATTAAAAGAACCTCTTCGTTGAATAACCTAGTTAATTAATATTTCAAGTAAAAATGCGACAAAATCAGACCAAAAATTTACATAACTTTTCTTTAAGCAAAAAATAAAAATAAATTTTATCATAAATTAAAATAGTTAATGTGCTGAAAGTATTTTTTATCACCAATATAATTATAGTTACTGTATTTAAATGTAAAAAAAAACGTTTAAAATGGATCATTTTCAAAGCGCAATAAGAAGTTCATTTAAAAAAATACATGTCATAAAAATACTTTTAGCATAATTTATCTACTTTTGAAGAAAATGACACAAGTGACTTTTAGTGGTTGAGATCTGTAGACTGCAAAAAGTGGCCGGCGTTTGGCCTAAACCGACCACACGAGTTTGACTGCTAGCGGTTGGGATGTGGTCCTAGTGTAGTTGAATGATGAACTGCAAAAAAATGGTTCTTACAGAAGCGACTCGTGTGGTTGGCCAACCACTTTTTGCAGTCCATCTTAACTACTAAAAGTCGCTATTCTGCAAGCGATTTATACGTACGGTCCAACCTCCGTCTTTGGTGGCCAAATCACAATACACATTGATGCGTTCGTGATTCAATACTATTTCATAGATACCACTTTTAGTTTGTCCATTTCTCTGTATTTCGGAACAATCCGAAACAGCAACATGTGGATCAGTGTTTACTGGATCATTGACCGTATCTATATCTATTGTTGTAGTTCCACCGGATAACCCGACTCTTGAAACTCTGTCGAATAGTTTCTCGCTTAACGATATCTGATAAAACATTCGTTGTTCCAAGTTGTCAAAAAGAACATCTGTTTTTCTTTCCATTGTATCGAGCTTTTTATTAAATCCTTCACAATCTACTTGACAGACATGTGGTTTCAATTTAGTTGAAGCCACAATCACTTCCTCCAGTTTGTCCATCCTGCTGATTGAATTATCAAACATGTCCATTAATTTACGATTGTTGTCTTCGAGGTTAGCGAAACGTTTTCCAACGTTGGTCATTGGTTTCGTAAACTTTCTCCAAAGTTTTTGTAAAAGGTCTGCTCTGGTTCCATGTCCTCTCGAACGATTTCGTCCACTTTGATGTGTATTTATGTTTGTATCTAATACGACAGCAGCAGGAGAAGGTTGTCCATCTTCAATGTCCACCACAGATGTAGCTTCTTCCAGAAAGTCATCAATAATTTTCTTTGACAAATTTGGTACACTTGATGTGAATACTAAATCTGATGGCCTCGATGTCCAGTTATCTGTTTTTCCATGAAATCCGTTGTCCACTTTACTATCAGCAGTAGAAACTTGCTGCCTAGTAAAAATATTTGTCATGTCTTTAAGCCGTTCAGTGACACTGTCAAGTTTTGTTTCCATCTGTGACAAGCTGTCAAGTTTGATGTGGACACTGGGCATGCTGTCTGTCAACGACTGAATACGAGAGTTCATAGTATCTAACGAGAACGTTTGGCTTTGAACACTCTTCTTTAGATCGTTCACATTAGTTTCAACTTTATCTAGCTTTAATTCCATTTGTAGCAGTTTCATTTCTAACTTTTCTGAAATTATAAACATAAAATATCAAAAAAACAAACATTAAGATGTTTTGTGGTTTTATATTAGAACTATGATTGTTCTGTTTTTTCAAGATTAAAATTAAGAGAAACTTGAAAGTGTTATAGAAACTTGAAGGGTAAATCAAAACAATTATTTTGAAAGATATCATCATGAAAATAACCTTAAGTCATTGAGCTACCCTTCTAGTTTCTAAAACAACTTTTAATTTTCTCCTCATTTTGCACCTGAAAGACAATAATCAAAGCTTAAGAGGCGTTTACACTTAGAAACCAGCTTAATTAAACATTTGTGATAGATGATAATCATTAAGGCCAAAAGGTGTTAAGATTCGTCATTGTGCATTTTGTACAAACTTTCAGCCTTTAAATAATTAGTAATTTTCATTTTTTCATGTCACCTTCTATGCTTTTTAGCATCTTCTGAATGTCTTTAAGTTCATGCATAGAAATGCCAACAGTTGCAGTCACTACAATAGGCTTGACGAGTCCAAAAATTAATACAAACGTTATCCAACAAGCTAAAAATGTCATTGTTAAAACAGTAGCTTATGATAATTACACTAGAATGCTATAAACATTGAATCAATCAATTAAATGTTCGTTATTCAGAAATATGCTACTGGAAAAAATTACGATCAATCGAAAACTGTAGCTTTTTTTTTTCCTTACAAAGATCAATGTCAGTGACCCAAAGTGTGTTCAAAGTTCACTACACAAAGATTCCTATTTGTTTACAACTGCTGTAATTAAAACATATTAAAGCAATATAATATTAATTTATAATTATATATATGACCCAGTTTAAAAGAAAAACAACAAAATTACTGTTAAAACTAGCACTTTAATAAAATACATATTCAAATTGCATAATAATTAATTATATATATATGTTTTCTATTAATAATGTAAGTAATATAGAACAATGCCATTACTTTTTAACCTCACTCAGGAAACAGGTTTTCTTTTGTATTTCGTTGTAAAAAAAAGTCTTCGAAAATCCAATATAGAGTACAAAAACCAAGCATTTGATTATGCTGCATCTTCAGTAAACAAACTCCAAGGACTAGAGTTTAAAAATAAAAACCGTTATCATAAAAGTTATCTTCAAAGTTCTGGTTTATAGATAAAATTTCTCCAGAATATAAATATTCATATTAATTCATAAAATCCTTTTACACATTTTCATTAAAACGATATAATTATAATATTATTGATTTATATAAAGTATATATTTTGTAGGATATTTCTCCAATATAGCACCAATGTTGTAAAATATTAAGGCGTGTAATATAAATGAAGATAATTTGATTTATATATCATCAAAATAAATGGATCATCATCATCATCATTCAATTTTTAATTTTGATTTTATAAGTTATTTTCTGAAGACACTTCCGGTTGAAATTTCTGCAAATTCTCTCTATCTCCTTCATGGACATCACATTCAACTCCTTTTTTCTTAAAATCTAATCGAATTATTCAAGGTTATACAAAACTATAAAATAGTAAATTTTAAAAATTAAATGATATGTATTAATCAACTCGTTAATATAAACCTCGCAATAAACGATTCCTGACAACGTGTCCAAAACACACATACCTCAAATTGAGACACCAAATGTTACATATACATAATGCAGTTGTAATAAAAATTCTCAAAACATAAGGAAGAAGAAAAAAAAAAACATTTTTCAAGGCACATACGAGTACAAATATAATAAGCAGTAAAGTTCCGACTATATAATTTATATTCGCAATTCACTGTATCTCTCACATGATTAGATGATATACGGTAAAAAGAAACTAACCTCCGTATTCTAAAACGTTGCTTAAAATAAAGTTAAGCTCAAACCATGCTGATGCAAGAGAAAACTCTCTACATTAAGCTTAAGTTTAGCTTTGTTTAAGTTTGTCTTTGGTTTAAGTAACGTTCTAGAAATACGACTGTAAAACGGTCATGTGTATTAAATTACATTTTTCATGAAGTACCTACCATATTTGTTATCATTCATATATAGTAGAACTTCATAAGGCATTTTTTGTTTATGCCTAGTTCACATATAAAATACGGTTACATTAAGGAATTGATGTTGCCGTTTTTCAAAAACGACTGTTTTCAAATGTAATCGTAAATGCAGAAAGTGTTCAAAGTGGAATTGTAAATGTTGAAGGTTTTCAAACGTAATCGTAGTGTCCTAGCTACAAGCCAAAAGTACAAATTGCTTGTAACTTCTTAAAGAATTTCATTTTTTTTTCACAATTCGATCCAAACTTACCATTTTCGACTCGTTTCAATGAAAATATCGTAACGGAAAACGCATGCTTATTGCCACGAAAACGCAAAAGTTAAAACGTAAACGTTAACAAAGATGTTCTCACGTCATGACCGTAATTAGATCGACTATTGTGTATGCTCAGTTACAAACGTAAACGTTAGTGTCTGTATGTGTGAACAAGGCCGGTATGTGACATCATTTGCAAACACGTCGATATCCAAAATTATGTGTTCGTAAAACAGTTGTTAATTCTGTTTTAAAAAACTTCAAATTTGTATTGTGGATTATATTTCTGTACGACCAAACTCAATGAAGTTCAATACATACAACCGTTTTAAACCCTGGATAAGCAAAACTTTTAAGAAACAAAATAACTGAGAAAAGAGTAAAAAGCAAAAATGACTAAAACAAAACAAGAAGAAGACAAAACATAAATGGACGATAAATATATACGGCCTATCGAGTAGCAACATGATAAAAGAAATTTTAGAAAATATGATAAATTGTATCATGTTTCTGATTTGACGTAAAAAAGTTCAATCGTTAACATAAAAAACAAGTGAATGAAATATTTATGAAAAGGCAAGTTTCGTTTTTTTATGGAAGGCAGCTCAATAAGGTTGTTTAAACATGAAAATAAAAGGCTCGACAGCCAGGAAGACACAAATGTCATCCAGTTTTCAGAAATCATTATTACTTACTGTCGCTACTTACGATGAACCGTATCCGTAATAACTATCGTCGTCCGATGGCCTGTCCTTATACTTGGCTTTACGAATAGTAGCCAATCGTACGCGAGCATCCTCCAACTCTCTCTCTATCCGCAGAACCTCTTCTCGAGCCGTGATCTCCTGAGCCATTCCACAAACGAGGCGTTTGTTGATGATCACGTGACGTTCCTCGTAACGTTCGATCACCGTCTGCGCAGTCTGAACGAGGTTATCCGTAGCTCTCTTCACGGCATTGCCGGCAGTCTAATGAAAATCGTAAACGTAATCGAGATTATAGGACTGACAATTCAAAATCTTAATTTCGGTATTCAGTGCTTGGAAATTAATTTGTCAAAACTCAAAAATTATAAATTACTGTCAATTAATTAATTTTTCAAGTAATTAGCAGCAATTCATCACAATTCTTTTGAAACGTTGTCATTTGTAATTGTAACTAATTGCCTTTTCTAATGAAAAACGAAATTAGTTTTTAATTATTGTTCAAATCACTTTTTACTGTTCAAATTATTTTTAATTACATTCTAATTACGTTTCAAATTATTTTTCAATTACTTTTCAAATTATTAATTACTTTTCAAATTATTAATTACTTTTCAAATTACTCTTTAATTACTTTTTAATTACTTTTGTTTTAATATTATAAACTATTGACGTTCTCAAACTACTTGGAACTCGAATTAACTATTCCTGATTATCGTCAAATAGGACTTCTGTGCAATTGAGAATCAATTTCTGCAAAGTTTCGTAATTTTTTTTATGTTTTTGCATTTGATAACGTCATTCTTTCTGTGTCATCTGACTTGTAATTGGAAAGTAATTGAATTAAAATGCTTTCGAAAAATCAGTGGTGCGTTTATATCTGTTGAGACTCACAGGCGCTATCAAATTTGGGGGCCCCTGAATAAAGACTATGGTCATGCCGTCAAAAGAATGTCAAATAAATTAGTAAAAAAAAATTGATATCCTTGACTAAAGTTTTCACTTTTTGAGACCCCTAAAAATTGATGACTTATGCGCGCGCCTACGCTGAAAATCGCCATTGTAGAAAAGGTAGAAAAATTGAGTAATTGTTATTGTAATTAATTTTTCCCTGACGTGAAATATTTCAAAAAGTCAATTTCCCTAACATTGATTAAATTATGCAACACAAACACAAACCTGAAGTCTCATCATAGCACTGCTATCTGGATTGGCTTTAACCTTGCAAGCGACCAAAAGCTGTGCTGTCGAACTTGCCACCTGTTTGGCCGATGAAATAAGCTTCTCTTCGGTCGCATGTCCCTGAACGAAAGCATTGGCAGCTTCACACAAGCTATGAGTTGCTGCGGCCACTAGCCTAGCCGCCGAGATGAGTCCTTCAGACCACTGTCCATCGTCAGAAGTATAAAGTGGTCTTCCGCTCATCTACAAACACATACGAATCCCGCATTTAGAAATCAATCACAGATGGAGCACAAATTTGAAATATTCGAACTCTTACAATGCCAGCGGAAACGAGTTCTCTTTGAGCAGCCGAAGCCGCTTTAACGAGAGCCGAAGTCGCAGATGTGATGGATTTACAAGCATCGAGAATAACTTCATCAAAATTAAGATTCTCTTCGGTTTCCTATAAAACAAATACGTATTATTTGAATCACGTATACAATGATTTAGAGGACAAAATTGCGTATTGGGGAAGGGGGGGTGGGGGGTGCACCAAAACGGTTTTAAGTCAAGTTAGAATTAAGTTACAAAAGAATTTCAACACTTATTTGGAACTAGAAGAGTAAACGAACATACGAAGACACATTTTTTTTAAATGATATGTTTCAAACTAAACTTTTCATAGAAGTCTGAAAACGATCAAATTCAATTTAGAATTTTTTGAATTAAAAACAAAATCAGCGATTGATTTTTTAAAAATGCCATAAAAAGTTTATTTTTAAATATATCATTTTGAATTTTTTTCTGCATTGCTAGTTCAATTATATTTAAGTTTTGTTTATGAAATTTCAAAAATGAAATTCAAAACGATTTCAAATAATTACGACAAAAGTTCTGCATCTTTGTTGATATTTTGTAAATAAAATAAAATTTGATCGGCGAAAAAAGGACCAAATAAAAGTCAAGTTTAGTCAAATTTAAGAAATCAGGACTGGTTTCAACGCCAATTACCCTTAACCCTCTAAAGTAGCTAGAAATAAATATAAACTCCCTTAAAACATTTCTTTGCAATACAATAATTATGGTATAAAATGAAATTGTTTGTTGGCCGTACCAATCACCATATTAATATGTCTGATTCTTGGTTGAAGTCATACTCAACAACCAAGAATATCAAACATATCTTATGGTAATGGAATCATCGTCGTTGTTGTTGTCTCTCCACCTCACATTTATCTACAACTTTAATTAAAGTGTCAATCCGAGTTTCAGTTCGATTCTCTCACTTACACTGAGACTTCTTCTGGGTTTAAGATGAGACAGCCTCTTGGCTGCAGCATCGATGGCAGATGCTGCTCCTAATAATTCATTTTCGGCAATCACCGTGGGATCATCCGGATCGACCCAATCAGATCCTAGAAAAAAAATCACCAACGATTATATTAATCTATTAAAATCGCCTTAGAGATGCAAATACACTGAACGTGACAATGTTAGAATTTTTTTTAAAAAAAGTTGTGAATTCAACATGCGAATCGATAGTTTGCTATGATTGGATTTATATTTGAAGTTCGGTTCCTTTAAAACGTGTCATACTGTGAGTTATGAAGTTATCGACAACTTCACATGCAATCAGCATCCAACGATGACGAGAAAAAGTCTGCATGGAATTAAAAGGCTTTGTAGGAAGATATACACATAGAGGTAGCTCATTTACAAGATCATTCCGTTACACAACCAATGGATAGCGTCACCTTCTTCTCAGTTGCCACCATAATTCAGTAATTATGCAAACAGTGCATGGATTTGTAAAAGTCGGTTTAAGGTTCACGTTATAAAACGAAATAGCAAGATATGAGAAAGTATGACGGATAAAGAGAATCAAAAAGTTAGGCTATGCAATCATAACTGGATCTGAAATTAAGCAAACCTAGGCAATTGATGCTAAAACAAAACCGGGCGCTTAAAGTTCCCTAAATAATTTTCAAAAAATTTCGTAACCAATATTTAAATAATAATTTAATTATTCCCTAATTTTGTATTTTTTTATATTGCTTGGAGAGTGCCAATAATACAAATCCGGCACTGTATATAATTAAAGGTCACACTCACCCACGACATTTTTTTCTATAACATGGAAGTTGAGCTACCTGTATGTATACATCTTACTTTTTATGTTAAAATCATCCATGCTAAAAAAAATATTAAACATAGTCGATATAATAATCATTGTAAATTTGACATTTATAGTCTGAATCAAAGTTAAGCTGTGAATTGCAAAAGACAGTTCAGAAGATAAGAATTCAAAATGGACTATCACAAAAAGAGAAAAAGTTCAAAATACAACAGGACAACGAGAGAAAAAAAAATGCATGGCATCACAAAACGACCATGCAAAAAAATGTGAAGGAAAAAAACAATAACAGAGTAGAAGATATAGGTGGTTAAACATCCTCACCGTTTAACTCACCGTAACCCCCATAGCCCCAATGAAACGAAGTGGGGGAAGGTGGTGACCACTGTGAATTCGCTAAGTATCGACATATACGATTACATCGAAAGAAAAAACAAAAAATGTCAGCTTTGGATATATATGTATATATCTATATGATTCGACACAAATAATAACAAATGGAAACCGCGTTTGACTGGTATAATCTTGAGATTTTTCACTTCAAAAACAAAATAATTATAAAGAAAACTCTTAAGTTCTTTTTCAAAGTCGTTGTTTACAAAAAAAAATCTTATAAGTAATTAAAATGTTAAAAGAAAAATGGTACTGACCTTTCAGCATCTCGGAAGCGTTGACAATTTCAGCCACACACTGAGCGATACGACGAGAGTACGTCGTCAATTGTTGTTTACCTTCAAGAGATGGACGTTGAACAACCTGAAATGACAACAAAAAAAACAAAATTGTAACAACAACACGAACGATCTAAAGTTCGTCCTTCACTTACGACGTGAACGCTGCTCAAAAGTTCACGGAAGTGATATGAACATTCTCGGCCAGATTCCAACACTTTATGTTTAACTTCTTCGGTTTCGGCAGTGTATGAAGCAGCCTGCATTCAAGAAATACATTTCTATAATTCCCGTCTCTTCGTAAATGTATTGTAATACAATCATTAACCTTAGATGTGGTTAGAAGATCAAAAATTGCTTTTCTTCCCATATTCGCAGCAACGATGACGTCGTCTTGTTTGCCACTGTTACCTGCAGCCACTGCCTTCGCTGTGGCAAGAGTGATCGGCTTAGTGCATCTCAACAGGTCCTCGTGAGTAGCCTTCTTTGTCACTGTAATATCCATAGTGTCGTAGGCCTGAACATACATAGAAATTTCAGTTCAGAAAACCGTTTTATGTCACTTTCCAGTGTCCACATAAACAACGACACTAACTCTAATCTCCTGGCCAATGGCTTCAATCGTCGACTCCAGAGCTCGTGTTCCACGGGTATGTTCATCTTCGACTGCTTTCACAGTCTTCAATAATGATGTTACGTTTGTCACCATCACCTTTGAAAAAGAAACAAGAATGAATAACAGTCATTTCTATTATCATATTTCAACCAATCACAGCAAAATGAAATTGCGTGCTACTGCAAGAACAATACATTATAAACGTTTTTTTTTATTATTACTTCAGTAAAACAAAGTTATCACCGTACAAGCTCGTGATTACGGTTGATAACATATAAATAAGGCCAAAACTTTGCACACATTGCACAATGTTTGAAAATTTGTATAAAAATTCGTATAAATCTCAATCATTTCCTTAAAACACTTTTTTTTTAAAACGAAATCGTTTTGATTTATCATTTTTGTGTTATTGCTTTTGATGATTGTAGCTATCAATTGCTTCAGAGATTTAATCAATTGTGCTTTTACAACATAACATATTTATTTGTATAAAACAATTATCTATCATATTTTGCATTTCTTAGATTTTTTTATTTTTAATTAAAACGCACAATTTCTAAAAAATAAATTGCACATTTCTGAATTTTTATTTTTGTTTTAGCCTTACTTATAAGCAGGAATAAGCGGATTGGTTTAGGACTGTTTGGCGCAAGAGTATCTATTGAGTGTAATGAAATGTACTATCATTGTAACTGAAATGTAACGGTAGTTAATATTAATAATAATTAAAATTGTTATTCGAGGCGATGGCTAAATGATAGGCTAACACTAGTGAAATATTAGAATGATAAAACTTCAAATAAAAAAAAACGTGATGGAATATAGCTCAGGCTGGAAAAAACTTGGAATTGGTCACTGACTTTGTTTCATTCGTTTTCTAAATTTCTTTTCAAGCTGTTACACATTTTAATATTTTGCATGCTTACTTTATGGTGCACACTGATTGTAACAGACTCACCTTGCCAACTGTGCAATCGTTCCATTAAAATAAATTTGATATAAAGAACTAATTGAAACTTAAAAAAAGTTTACTTGACATTCTTCAATACTTCTTTGGTAACAATAGTTTTAATCTTAATCTGAAAACCCGAACAAACTGACATCTGTGTGTAACAATATTGTATATTATTTCGTTTACTTTAAAAAAAAACAGTCCTTGAACGTCAGTTACATGTCAAGTGACTATAGTTATTCGTGTTATTTTGCTAAAAGCAATTTGAATATAGAGAATTGTTGTGGTTGTTTTTGGACTATTATTTGTGTTATCCTCTCATTTCAGAGAAAATTGACAGGTTTGCTAAAAGCTTATATATTATTACAATTAATTTACTATAAGCAACAATATATAAAATTAGAATAGAAAATATATATAATGTATATATATATATATATTATTATGTTTGCGACTATGTAGCATGTAACCGAATGTCTCCTAAAGTCTCGAGACTTTCCAAGTTCTCTACAGAAAGCAAGCGTATCAATTCCTCTTCCTGATCGGAAGCGAGCCAATCAGGTGGTTCTGTGTCTGAGGCACAGCTGTCGTACTGCATCTGGCAACAGAGAACAGAAGATTTTATGACTGACCACAACAACAACAACAACAAAAACATTGTTCAATCTCATTAGGGTTACCCAACTGTCCATATTATGTATATCAAACCACAAAACTAAGATGTTAAATGTTAAAATTAAAATATTATATGGCAACCGTAACGAACGGTTCACTCCACATACACATACAATGTTGTTCAGTCAGTATATTAAAACGAAAACACGGGGTTGTGTTGGGTACGTTAAACTGAGTGCATGGAAAGACATGTGAACGTGGCCAGCATTCCATGATTAGATGGAAAGTTAATCATCATATTATTGTTTTGGATAGGGTACCATTCGATTTGTAGTCACGTACGTTGTTCGTTGAGTTCATACATCTAAAAGGAACAACACACATCCACTCACATGAGTGAGTTAGAAATATATCGAATAGAACATGACATACAATAAAACAAAATGCATTATTTCGCATGACAATGTCGGAAACAAACTATAAAAACAAATACAAAGGGAATGAATAGCTCTAAGGTAAGGTGTAAAGAAATTATTGCTCTAGTAATGTAGGATCTTGCCTATAACATAAACAGAAATTCTTTCAATTAGCAGCCGCTTAGCCTCTATGCAGATTAGACAGCCTTTTCGCTTATACAACAATTCCGCAACCTTATACCAGATTGTACAGTGAAAAACGTTTAACGCATAATGGAAAGGACAGGAATATTTCTTTGTATTAACCTGATATATATGCTATCTTAAGGGACCAAACCGAAAAAATGTTTCACGTTAAGATGTTTTTAATACATAAACACCCGTCGAACTCAGATTATTCTGTCTTCCTTGATCAATTCCGTTGAATGTGTTTTGGAAGCTAGAAATGTACCTCAATCACTTCAGGCTACTTTCATGTTTGCTATCTTTCAAAATAAGCTTTTTATGTCCGTTTCAAAATGATTCAACATTAAGCTGACGATATTTTTTAATTTTTGTCTATACAAAGTTTATTTTGAATGATATCAACATGAAAATACCTTGAAGTGATTGAACTACCCTTCTAGTTTCTAAAACACTTTATATACTGTGTTTATACCTTGGAGGCTAATGGCTGCTAAATGAAAGAACACCCACATTAAACAGTCGAAACTAATATATATTTATCTTCAAATTCTAATGTCATGTTTCAGTGGTTTCAGATTTTGAATTACTTTTTTTTTTTACATATTTGAATCGAACTTAAATTAAATATAAATTTCATATAAAAATAAGCACAGAAGGCAAGTATAAAGTAGCCTGTGTGATATGGTTACTGTCAATAACAAACCAGTTTACGTAAGTTAACAAAAAGCGCAATAAGCTATCGAACTTGTAATCGTGTGACCAAAAATAAAAAGCCATGCAGAAAAATGAGAGCTGCTACTAAATAAAAAAGCTTTATAGGAAAAACAACTAAAAAAAGCATTTGGAGAAAATAGAAACAAGGTAGGAAATTTTAATTCGTAATGTAATATGCATTTCTCAAACGAATCACGTCCGAGAAACTATCCCAAAACAAAAAACCCTCCTACCTTTGCAGAGTCTTTCAGGTATAACATTGCTGGATCGTGAATGCTCTTTCCTGAAGCCGATTTTGTAGCCTGAATTAGATCACCCAAGGCAGAAGCCACATCCTTTACTGCATTAATCAGCATCACCTATAATATTAAAGAAATCATTAACAAAGTATCGGATTAACTACGAAAGTCGACAACTAATTTACTTGTGCTTCGGGATTGTTAGAACCGAGAGAAGCAGCACCGTATTTCACAACTTCGGCCAACTGAATGATAGTGGCTACTGCATTTTGAGCAGCAACTGCTAGTTGTTCTTGGCTCGAAGCAGCTCCCGCAACCAAAGTTTTTGTATCTTCCACTAAAGCCTTTGCAGTTTTTAGAATGTTTTCTCTGCGTTGTGTGTCAAAATAAAAGATTTTCTCAGTGAAAAACTATTCAGAAATTTTAAATCGTATTAAAATTCTAAACCTGTGATCGGCAAAAGTGTCTCCCTCGTTCTCGGCGTGAAGAGTACCCGCAGTTGCAAACATGATTGTAGTGTCGAGATCACCAATTATACCACTGACAGTGCTGGCAGCATTAATACAGGCTTGAGTTCCTCGTGAACCGGCTTGAAGAGCAGCCAGTACATATAACACCTATGGAACAACAACAACAAAGGTTTTTAATAACGTATCTGAACCGCTCCAAAATTTGTTGTACTGACTCTTTCGGAAACAACTCGTGCATTATCCGTTAGATCTCTCTGTGTGTACGTGTCTCCTGGATTTGCTTGACAGGAACCGGCAGATTTAATGAGTTCCACGCAAGCCGTTCCGAGATCCTGAACACTACTACGAATACGACCGGCAACCTGAAAACAAAAAATAGTAAATTAAGTGTGTTGCTCCTGAAACGCAGAATAATCAGAGTGCGAAAAACAGTTGTTCAGAAAAAAAATCTTAACAAAACATTACTTCAATATTAGAAGAAGCAGAGATCGCACCACGAGAACCATCGACAAGATTTGCATAAGTGTGAGAAAGGTTGGCAGCTAGAGCACCGAGTTCTCCTGGGCTAGTTCCCGACTTAGCGACCATATCTTGAGCGATTCGAGCTATTTCCTTAGCTAAATTAACCATGCTGGTTTGATAGTCAACAAAAGAATCATCTTCCCTTGCAAGAAAGCGTTCGTCGACCTACAACAAAACAAAATTTCAAACAAACATTGAAAAATGTGATCAATCCAATTTGTTAATTACCCTGACAATCGACTTGTGAATGCTTTCGACTAGACCGGTAACAACTCCAGCTTCGGTTGCAACAGTTTCTAGCGTGTGTAACAGATCTTGTAAGGCATCGTGCATTGCTTCGGAGGATTCGTCTATGTCACCGTGAACGTGAGTCGACTGTAAAAAACAAACAAGGTCAAAGTTACTTAAAGCGAACGTTTAATAATCGATTGTTTCTACTTTGGGATTTCCAGCGCCTTCTTTTGCAGCATAAATTAGTTGTTGAGCGCATTCTGCCACAGTCTTTGTCTGATCCAGAATAGCCACCTGTTGTTTTGAGTTCAGTGTATTAGAAGCACTGCCAATGACACTGGTCACGAGAGGATCGAAGTATCCAACCATTTGAGATACCTAAAAAGAAGGCAAGAGTTAAGTTAAAACTAAACAAAATTTAAACATAAAAAGGGTACATACAGAATGGCCCAGTTTTTCGGCTTCCGCTTTAGCTGAAATACGGACTGCAGGTATCCTCTCTCTGATTTCGGTAGCGGTGTTCTCAAGTTGTTCGTTAAAGCCTTTTAGTGTATTTTCTCTTCTTGGTACCAAACTTTGACTAATGGCAGCCAAAGCAGCTTGATCTAAATCGCGAATGTAACCACTGAGTTTCTCAATGGCGTCATCACATTCCTTTTGACCGGGAGCTTTATCTCTGCAACAATGAAACGTTATCGTTTAAGCTGGTTTTAATGCGTAAACCGTCCCTCAAACTCAGCTTACTCTGACTTTCAACTTAAGCAGACAATATTTTTCTAATTTTTTTTTTCTCACAAAAAGTTTATTTTAAAGACATCAACATGATAATAAGTGATTCAGCTACCGTTCTAGCTTTTAGCACACTTTCAATTTCAGCTTAGTGTTGTTACTTTTGTGAAAAACAGAATACTGAGATCGAAAGTTCACAAAACAGCTTAATAAATTCGTAGAAAAAGGTAGAGAATAAAAAATCAAACCTTATCGAAGAAACCAATTTCTTAATCGCATCAGAAACATGTTTACTGTGGTTCGCTAGTGCCTGCCATGTTGGTGGATCCTTGGGATTCACAGCCAGTGACTTAGCAGACAAAATCATACTACATGAACCATCAATAATTCCCTTTCCAGCAGAAGTGATCGGCTCCTGTGAAGTTCTAGCCTGAATATACAGTTAAATAATCAATATTAGATTTCTAAAATCGATGAATATTTAAAGGTGATTTTAAAGCATAAACACGCCCCTCAAATTATAATTTCGCCCGTCTTTCAGGAGCAAAATTAAAAGAAACATGATAATTAAGCTATTTTATGTCAGTTTAAAAAGGACCGTATTTTAAGCAGACAATATTTTTTTTTTATCTATATAAAGTTCATTTTGAAAAATATCAACATGAAAATACACTAAAGTGATTCAGCTTCTAGTTTCCCTTATAATATCTCCTGAAAGACAGAATAATCAAAAGTTCGAAAATCAGCTGTTCATAAAACATCTTAACTAAAAAATAAACCACCTTTGAACTAATCTTCGCAGGTATACTGGCAAATTCAGGTGAACTGGCAAAAGTGCAAAGTGTGTTGACAGCATCGACCAGAGGTTTTGTTGCCAAAGCGCAATTTTGACGATTGATCTCGTTGTAATTTGAATCCAAAGCCTGAATTGATTAAAAATAATAAACATTGTGAAAGAAAAGAATGCAATGTGAAGGTTTTAAATAACTTTACTTTGATTTCTTTGACAAGATTAGCAGTGGCACTGGCCACATCCTTTGCCGACTGAACAAAATGCCTCTTCGCAACTGGATTATTGGTCTTTGAAGATGCAACACGGCAAGAATTGCATAAAGATGACGTATGCTTGGCAATAACAGTGGCAGAATGGAGGACCGTTTGTTGATTGCATGCTGGACTAGATAAACTATTGCATGCTTCCTGGATTGCATGACTTGCACGAGCAAATTGGGCTTGATCGACAAGACCTTGACGTCCGGCAACACTACTGGGATCCGAGACGCCAACCAAATATGCAGCCTGAAAAGACAAAACCGAATTTGGTCGCTGAAATTTATGCTTAAAGCTACTTATATTATACCTGAGCAGCAGCTTCAATAAGCCCACAAATGGAATCGGACACATTTTTAACCGCCTCGCCAAAGTGTTCGTGTTCACTCTTCTTAGCATGATTTGCTATTCCCGTCATGCCGTCTCCAAGGCTCTTAGATTTATCCATGACGGTGTCGAGACATTCGAAATAGGTCGCATCACTGATTGGTTCGGACGGATTATCGAGTAAAGGACGCATCATCTGTTTTAATTAAACCTACTTGGTTATTTTTTGTTCGAAGAAAATGTAAATTCGAATGAAAGCACCTGAATATTACGAATTGCGTTGTCGCATTCTTTTTGACCAGGTGCTGCAGACGTACAAACGTCTATCAAATTGTTGATGCTTTCAGTAACAGCACTAAACAGAACAACATTATAAATGCTTCCCCTCTTTGCAATACACTTATCAATAAAGAATATATACCGAGCTGCTGCTGATAATTGATTTCTTGCATTGGGTGCATTAGGATCGGCCGCAACAGATTTTGCAGCAACAAGAAGTTTGCTCGACACGATCGAAACATTCTTCAAGCTAACCACCATCTGTGCTTTGACTTCCATGTCCTACAGTGAAGTAACAAAGAAATTGTTGCTTTTCACACATTCGAAAATTTCATTTTCTCATTTAAACAAAACACCAATTTGCTTGACGCACCCTGCTTTGACCAGCCATTTCCATGCCAGTATTCATCAAATCCCCAAACGCATAACTGAACTGCTTGGCTGATCCAGCCAACTGCAAAGGAGTACCGCGTGAGGTAACAACTACGTCGCTGGCAGCCTCGTTAAGATTTGCCGCGGCACTGTTAAGGTTATTCTGAAGTTCGCCATACGATTTGCCAGTATGCGGAAAATCTCCAGAAGCAAGTGCTTGGCTTGTGTCACTGATCGATTTAATCGCCTCGTCGACATCTCTCTGACCAGGAAGACAGTTAACACAATTATTGAGTGCCTGAGAGACACCTTTTGCCACTTGTGTCAAACGATGTTGCTGATCGATGTTGTTAGGATTTGCGGCGGTGATGCGAGCCTCCAAAATCAATTTGCTAGATTTATCTAATACATCACGCGCACTATCGATGACACGCAGCGGAATCTCGCGATCGGTAGATGTAGCAGCTACACCGCGTACAGCATCTGCCAAGTTACGCAAGGCATTGGCCGTATCACGTGCAGCCAAACCAGCATAATCTTCGTTACCCTAAAAACGAAAATATAAATTAATCAGAAAATGTAATAAAAATATATATAAGACAACAACGAATAACCTGTGATGCTGTTGTGAGTAACTGAGCGATGGCAGAACCAACGGCTTTTGATGTTGCACCCAACTGAAGAGCAGTCGATTCGCTCTGCAGAAAAAACCAGACGTAATTAAATAATTGTAGAATTTTTAACTTTAAAATCCAATATTTCAATGGGCAAAACAAAAAATGTTACGTTATTGCTGATAACTTTTATGCAAATAAAAATTCAGAAATGTGCAAATTTGAATAAAAATGCAAAATCAAAACTATTTGATTTAAGAAACCCATTTCCAGAGTTATTTTATAACCAGAAAAAAACGTTTTTTGTGCAAATTCTAAAAAATTATGCTATTTTCGCATTTTTTGCAATTTTAATCAGGTTTAAACTGATTATTATTGCACATATGATACTCATGGGGTTGAAATTGCGTTTCATACAAACTTTTGCCCTAAGTTATTATATTTATGTCTATATAATATTTTTAAACATCACTTAACCCATATTTATAACTAAATGTATTTAATTTTAGGCTCTAAAAATGGCCATAATTCTGATTGAAACGGCAGTCCTGTTGCTTAAATTAACATTAGCTTTTAATGGCTGTTTAACTTTTCAAAATTTATTTTAAGAATTTTATAACTTATTACTAAAGTATAGCAAAGAATCTAAAATGGTATTTCTTTAATAATTAAACTAGATAACTAATGATATATGTAAATTAGTTGTTACCGTTTCACCAGGCAGTGGTTTCAACTCGAAAGCCGCAAGAGCTTTACGGAAAGCTTCGAGTTCGCTATCGAGAGCTTTGATAAGATCGAGAGCACTGTCTGTCTCTAGGTTACCGCACACTTCTTGAGCCTTTGCTAAGGCAGAACGCAATTCGGTCAGTGCTGTCGATAACTGTTTCGTGCAGTTGTTTAGCTGAGTAGATGATGGTTGATCTGCAATTGTCGGAATCGCGGCTCGACTCGATTGAATCATCTGATTGCAAGGCTAAAAAAAACACAAAAACAAGAAACAATTAAGATATTTTGAAGTGCAAACGGCCCTAGAAATCTGGTTATAACCGTCGAAAAATAACCGGTCATAAAACATCTTAAAAAAATTTCACCTTCATAAGATAAAAATTACATACCGGAATTAACTCTTGACTGGCATTGATGAGAGTCAACTGAACGCTTGGACTGTCCGGATTTGTTATACTACCTTTGACACCGAGAACAACTCTTGGAATCACATCTGAAACATCCTAAAAGTAAGAAAACGAAACGATTACAAAAAAAAATTGAACGAATTAAATTGAGAGCCACCATTTATTTTATACTTTGCAGGTCGCGATTAGCTCTTCCTGAGCAACTGGATTACGATTGTGAGGACCAGCACCATGAGCTGCTCCGATAGTTTGCGTTGCTGTTGAGGCCGCCTGTTTTGCAGCACTTGCCAATCGGTTAATTACTTTCCTCTTCAACGCGTTGCTAGCAGCAATATTTGTAGCATCACGTACATCTACAGCTGCTTGTTGTAGAAGAATTTGTTGCTCAGAATCGTGTGGATTCGAAGCACATGCCTAAAATTTCACGTAAAAAATACATAATTGTTTTAAAAAAAATACGTTGTTACAATACGTTATTTCGTTTGTCTTCGACCTTTGCTGCTTCGACCATTCTAGCAGTGGCATCGGCAAGCATCTTGGCTGCAGCCAAAAGTCTTTTCTGAAGATCGGAATCGGGCTGCGCTTCAGCTTGACCTTTGATAGCCTGAATGAGTTGCGCTGTGGCCTGTGCAAGAATCTTGGCTTGGCGAACCATTTCATTGGCATCTCCGGCACTCGAAAACAACTTGTCAGTGGCTGTGAGAATTGTTTCGACAGGTCCATCATGAACCGACTCTTGAGCTCGATCTTTTATGCCGTAACGAATATGGTTGAGAAGATCGTCGAGGGCTTGCGTAACTCTAGCGGCTGCAGCACTCAGTTCTTTCATCAGATGATCATCTTTAGATACGCTCTGAACAAACAAAAAACATAAGCTTCATGACAATCTGATCAAATATTAATTTAGATAACGGTGCTCAAACCTGGCATACGTCGATAATTCCCTCGACTGCTCTCGCAACCTCTTTCGCAGCTTCAATCAACTGTTGCTGACAAGCAGGGCTACCGATTGTAGGTGCAACAACCTACAAAATTAAAAACGTTAAAGTTAGATAAACAATTATAGCAATAGTTTATTGATACTTTGATGAGAGGTATACACCTTAGTACAAGCGACAAGCTGTGACGTGGCAAGAGCCACCTGTGTAGCAGAATTGATAACTTTGTTTTGAGTCGCTTGATCGTCACATTTCGATGCAATGTTCTTTGCCTTTAGGACAAGAGCAGCAGTCGTGTTAGCGACGGCTTTAGCCAATGAAAGCAGAATGTCTTGAGTCTCTTTGTCAAGACCATCCTCTTCTCCAATCGTAGATAAAACGGCACCACTGGCCTCTCCAACGCGACTTGCAGCATTCAGAAGGTTCTGTCTTGGCTACAATCATAAAATTAAAAAATGCATTATGTTATTATAAGCAGAATAAAATACAATTGGCTCATTTTTAAAAAAATTATTAATTGCATAAATGATTTTAATTATGCTTAAGACAACCCCAAAAATGCGGTTTTCCATCTATTTAAATTCTTTACCTCTCGGCTCTCGGGTTCAGCCGCCTTCAAAAGGTCAGAGAAAGCACTACAAAGTTTTCTCGTTGCTTCAAGAAGACGTTCTCCGGAAAGATCGTCATCCATGAGAGCTGCTATCATCTTGACGTCGCGAGTCATCTCTGGAAGATTTGTTGTGATTGTTTTGATTGCAACTCCGACAGCAGCATGATCAATGTCGTCTGGAGGACCTTTAAAAAGCAACAACACACAAAAAGCGTTAATTAAATACAGAAAGATAGCATATTTCTCATGCAGAGATTTCACCAGATGTTAGAGTGACAACTTGTGCCGTGGCTGCGTTCATTGCGGCCAAATGCGAAGAAACATTCTGTCGACTGACATCCAACGTATTCTGTTTCCATTTCATCGAACCCTGAAGAAAATACAACAAAACAAAGGTTAATAACTAACTTTGTGTCATACAATGAAGGTTATTACTGGATCAGTTCCAAGTTCAGGCACTTGTGCTTTGACCATCAGATCCTGTCTTGCAATCTGAATAGCCTTCTGACCAGAGTCAATGACACCGATCAAAGGCCTTTGTGGCTCACTTCCGACACTGGATAATCTCGGATGCTGAGCATGCAAAGTTGGTGACTGAAATAAATATCAAACACTCCTTAAGATCTCTCGTAACAGTTAGAATAGCTCATTTTCAAGAAGGTATAAGCGTACAAGGGGAGGATTGTAGGCACTGTGGGCTTGTCCCTTTAGAGAACCGTACTGAGCACCTTCCATATGCCCGGTTCCATAAGGCTTAACACCTGAATCAAAATAAAAATTAACATCCGAACAAACAATAAATGATGCCTTCAACGTGCCATTTGCTCCTGCTCTCATTACAACTGGAAGGGCAACAGATCCGGTACTTGCTCGACCAATCTCGCTGCTCCGATGTTGCAAAATGGTCCCCCTTTTAGATTAAAAATACAATAATTATCTACAACGAACACATTCATTCGAAATATATATATAAAAAATTCACTGACTTCGCAGGTGAGACATTGTCCTCGACCATAGTTGAACCTTCATCACCTTCAATACCAAAATGATCCTTTGCTTTTTTCTGTTAAAACACAATTTTAAAAAAATATATTAAGATTTCGAATAATTTATTAAAAAAAACACAATTTATTGTTCGTACCTTCTTCAAAATGATATCAATGTAACCAGCAATCAACTGCGAAATCTGTTCTCCTTCTGTAGTTTGTACTGAATAGTATTGATCAGAATAATCACCAAAATCCTGAAAAGAAAAAGATTACGAGAGGAGAATAAGAAACAACACATCAGACGAAAAGACAGAAATCAAGAAAAGTAAATGACCAGAGTGAAAGTATTCGGAGATGCAGCCCATCTGCGTACGGTCGTCAGAGGCCAAGTCTTAAGAATTTCCTTCGTCTTCTCGTCCAGTCGCAAAACGCTGTCTTTCGTAACACCCAAAAGACGTGGAACTAATTTATTTTTCCCTTTCAATTTTTCCTACAAAACATGAGAACAAAACATTTACATTGGATAAGATAAAAAAAACAGCACAATCAAAAACTGACCTTGACTAAGAAGAAAGTCACTCCGTATGTTGTCAAAGATCTGGCCAATGAAGTGTACTTAACCTTCGCATCGAGTTCACCTAAACCTTTGCACTTCTTGTGTTCGTTAAAGACTCGCTTTTCGACACCTTTTACTTTGCAGTATTCCTTTGGAAGAAATTCCTTTAAACTGTTTATAAAAAAAACCACCAATGTGAACTTACAATTCAAAGTCGATAAAGACAAAAAACGAAAAAATAACCTACTCAAGAAACCCATTCTTATGTTTTTCTTCGCTGTGATCTCCAAACTGAATCTGACATTGAATTCCAGCGAATTCCAACGATTTCTCTAAAGTCACAGGATGAGTTCCATCGATGATGGCGTCACGAGCTTGAACGTAGAGAAGACCGAGTTGAACGGGATCTCTCGAATCGATGTTTTGATCCGAAAAAAAGTATTTTCTTCGAAGAAGCAACGTTTCGCTCTCGTCGATTCCCTGTTCTCGCAACGTTTTCGAATGATCGACCCAATTCACTACACACGAGAAACAAATCTGTTTAAATATTTTTATATCTTAATTTTTAGTTTAAAATTTACGGGCTCGTACTTTCGTCATCGGTACGAAGTTTCTTTTTCAACTGTTCCATTTTCTTGTCCTGGTCCTTGTCTTTATCTTTGTCCTTCTTTCGTAGAGTCAAAGTACCGGTGTTTTCCTTTTCGTCGAATGGCAGATCTCTAACCAACGAATATTCATCGTGATTTGTAATTCCTGTAAAACAAAATAACCGATTACGAGAAAATCATCGGTTAAAACATATTTTGGCTTTCAGGAGCAACACTAAACAAACATGAAAATGTTTTAGAAACTAGAAGAGTCGCTGAAAAATAATTTATATTGATTTTCTTTTTTTTTAATGACCAAATTTGGTATTTATTTTTTTTCAATTTTTGTTTAGTAAATTGTTTATTTTTTAAAAAATATCAAACTATTCTTGTTTCTTAAAACTCCTCAACGACTTACTATTGAGAGTTTGGTCTTGCGTCATGGTTTAAGCCTAACTTTACTTTAAGCAACGTTTTAGACTAAAGTCTTTCCGAAAATTTCCAATTCTTCTTACCTATCTTTGTACAGATGACGACCATAAGATTTGCTATTGCATGACTGTCATCGACCATGATTGTCTTTACAGAACCATCCAACATTCTAACTCTTAAAGTACGCATCTTTCGTTTGTATTCCAAAAGATCCTATAAAACAAAAAGATTCCGTAAACGTTTAATCGTGCAGCTTATAAAACCTAATGATGAAATTACGTACTCCACTTCGAAGTAAGTAGTACTCGAGATTACGACCTTGTTCTAACCAGACACCTTTCTTCGGATCTTCGTCGGCCAAAAACAGTCCATAGTCTTTAGCTGTGCAAAGCAAAAAAAAAAGCAGAAACACGATGGATGAAAATTAGGAACTCAACACTCGATCACAAAAGCCACGAATGAAAGAACTCACGTTGGCCGAGGTTAGCTTCAGATATCTTCTCTCGTATGATCCGACAAGCGTCGTAAACCATTGTCGACGGCTCGAACTGCATCGTCTTGATGACATTCTTCTCGACAACGCTCACTTTCAGTGAGAGTGTCGCCATTTCTGATCGATATTATCAAAGTTTCACTTCTGCAATGCAGAAAACCAAAAATGAGAACAAAGTTCGTGAAACATTTATCACGCCACAACAATTATTATAATGTGAATTTCACATTTATGACACATTTCGAAATATGGACAATCATAATAGTAATTATGGTCAGTGAACCCTTTTTATTAATCGTAAACCTCAGACGAACTCATAGAACAAACTAATCCCAGGAATGTTACAGTATCGGAAGTTTAACCATAATAAGTAAGAACGAAAGTTACGAGCAAAACAGCAGGAGGCTGAAAAGTAACTTATAAGGATCATTTCGTTACAGGAAGGAAGAAAAAAACAAAAGTCTCTTCCTTCAAGAAATTGGACATTCAAACATTTCGACCCGGAACAGGGCACGATTTATCTTTTTCCTGAACATCTTAGTAAAAACAAAATACTAAAACTGGGTTCCGAACAACGACAAAACCGCGTTGCTCGTCAGTCCTCCTCTCGGATCTTTCAATTCCTTTCGAATCGATTTTGCAGGAGGAGAAGAAGTAGAATAGACAATTTTTCTGTTCCCAAAAAGACCTAAAATCTCTTTTGATGGCGCCAATCAAACCATGGGAGATGGCGTCGACGGAAGATGAAGAACTGGGGGTTGGGTTTTTGGTTGTATGTGTGTAGGTTCGTTCGGTTGTATGGTTGCTTTTTTTTTTGTTGAAACAAACCCATCAAAAGATGATGTGATCGTAGTTTTAGCATTGCCATTGATCGGTGGGCGTCGCGACTCAACGGCGTCTAACATTATATTCTACAATAACTGAACAGTTTTTCAGTGAAAAACACCAATCACAATAGGAATGAATGTCCTAGATCCAGATAGAAAGAAAGAAGAAGAAAAAAACCACGCAAATTCTTTCTTTATTTTCTGTAAATGGCAATAGTCAAAACAACAACGCCAATAACTGTTTTTTTCTTCTTCTTTTCTAACTAAATTAAACCTAATTTAACCCCATTTTCAATTTCATTTAATCAGTTTACAATTTTCTTGAAACTGAAAGAGATTCCACATGATGAAGGACAACGTTAACTTTTCAATAAACTCAATGACAATATGAGAAACTAGAAAGTATTTTAAAAACTAGAAGGACAACTCAATCACTTCAAGATATTTTAATATTGATATCAAACAAAATAAACTTTTATAGATAAAAAATAATAATATAAATTAATATAAAAAATATATAAAAATAATATAATTATAAAAATCATTTTCAAACTCAAATAAAAAGCTTATTTTGAAAGATACCTTCAAACATGAAAAACATCCTTGTGGTTGAGCTACCCTTCTAGTTTCTAAAACACTTTTTACTTTCCCTTCATTTTTTGCACCTTATAATTTTTTTGTAATTTAGTCAAATTTTAGCGAAATATTAAAATTGTTAAAATTGATTTGAATGTCGATCCAAAATTCGTGTTTAAATATATTTTATACAAATTTAACTTTTAATTTAATTCATTTGTAAACTTTAAATTTGGTTATAGTGAATTTTTACAAAAAAAAAACATTTTTAAGTAGGAATTTTCAATTAATATAGAATTTTTTTATATTTTAATTAGTTTAATTTGATAACTTGCAACAACTGAATCTGTAATTTAACCTAATTTTATAAATTTAAGGTAGTTTTTCAATGTAAACGCATTTCTAATCATCTGCTTAGAAATGCCTTAGAAATAAGAAGAGTTAACTTGAAAGTGGTTTAGAAACTAGAAGGGTAACTTGAAAGTGGTTTAGAAACTAGAAGGGTAACTTGAAAGTGGTTTGGAAACTATAAGGGTAACTTGAAACTATTTTAGAAACTAGAACGGTAACTTGAAAGTGTTTTAGAAACTAGAAGGGTAACTTGAAAGTGTTTTAGAAACTAGAAGGGTAACTTGAAAGTGTTTTAGAAACTAGAAGGGTAACTTGAAAGTGTTTTAGAAACTAGAAGGGTAACTTGAAACTATTTTAGAAACTAGAAGAGTTGTTCAATCACTTACAAGTAATTTCCTGTTCATATTATCTTTTCAAATAACCTTTGTATGCGAATTTAAAAATGACCCAAGGTGCAAAATGAAGAGAAACTTGAATGAGTTTTAAAAACCTAGAAAGGTAACTCCAATCAGCTAAAGGTAAATTTTATGTAAATATATTTTAAAATAAGCTTTGTACGTCAGACTTTAAAAATAACCCAACTTTAATCAGACGATATTTTTTGTAATAATTATTCTGAAAGATAACAACATGAAAATACTGTTATGTAATTCTAGTTTCTACCACATTCTATTTCTCCTTAGTGCTTCTCTTTTGAAGTAAGAAGAGAGAAAAAACCCACGCTGATTAAACGACAATTTGAACAAAAATTAGCTGTTCATAAAATATCAAGTTTGAAATTTCTATAAAAAAACTAGAAGTGATTTCACATTGATGAATTCAACATTTCCGTCTCCAGAAATAATAAATTCAAACTTAATTTACCAATAAGTCAATTAATGAATTAAAAATAGAATTTTATTTTATTTAATCAATGAAGTTATTTTTTTTATAATTATTTTCTATAAATAAAAGGTTAAACGATTGCAACAAAGACAAACACCACGCAAACCAGTTCGCAATTCCCCATCCATCATCCTTACGTCTCAATCTAGCTAATAATAATAATAAAAATAATATACAGGCCTATATACATATATATGAAGAGAGAGAGAGAGAGAGAGAGAGAGAGAGAGAGAATTGTACGAATTTAGAATTAGAAGGCAATCACAGTAATTGCTGAAAAGTCGGAAGAGAGGGGGTTAGGATAAAGGGGTTCGGGTTAAATCACGATTTGAATCGATGTGGTGGTTGTGATGACATAAATCCGGGACTCGGGAAAACAAATCACGTAAGTAATCAGATATATAGTATTTTGCTTTATATATATCTTATTATACATTATTATTATATATATTACTGCATAATTTTGCCGACACCAAAGACTTAACCAACTCCCTTCCAAAACACACTCCTCAAACTCTAAAATCTCCCTTCGACAATCACTCAATTTTATCGAAAAAGATGAAAAGTGAATATTACAAATTGTATATTATTTATAAGTAAATATTATAATATTATTTGTTTTCATTTGAAACATTTGCGAGTTCGTGACAATATTCACTAATGTTTTTAAAGTAATAAAGGCCGCCGCACTTCACCTCCTCAAACACTGATTTCAGACGCAAAATGAAGAAAAATGTGAAAAGTGTTTTAGAAACTAGAAGGGCAGCTCAATTTTAAGCAGAAATTTTTAAATTTAACTTTATTATAGTTTAAAAATGTCTGCTTAAAATTGACTTATTTTAAAACAAGAAAATTAAACAAAAAACGTTTTTTTTTTGAGAAAAAAAAAACCATGCTTTTATAAAAAAAAGGTCTAAAAAGTAAGAATCCCCAGATTATAATAAATACCCTGTTGTCTTGTTGGTGTAGTGGTTAGTGTCTCAGGCTCTCAGCCCATTGGTAATGTTGGTCATGAGTTCAATCCCCGTGCAATGAGAATAAATTGAAGCACAGCACAGCCCAGCCCAGCCCAGCCCACCAGGCCCATGGACTTTCACATAAAAATGCTAGCCCAAGCCAACCGGCCCATGGGCTTTATATAGGTCTCTAGTGTGAATTATACACTTATTTTCAAATATATTTCAGAAGGTGGCAAACAAACAAACAAATTATGAAGTTAAATAAAAGCGAGTAATAATAATGAAAAATATATTTTGAGCTAACCGTTTCTAGTTTTTAAACACTTTCAAATTCTCTTTAGTTGTTCTTGAACAAACAAAAATAAAAGAAATCAGCCAATTTCAGAAACAAATTCCTTATCGTTAAACGAGGTTATACAGAGGAGTTATACAGTTACCGACAAAATCTACCGTCGATACCGCCGCCGTTATTATATTACATATATGTAACTTCGAAATAAGTTAAAATTACTAGGCATTTTATACATTAACGATGTACATTTAAAAAAAATGATATATGTATGACTTCGATTAAAACTTAACCATTAAAGAAAAATGTTTATCAAAACTGTAAAACTTATCAAATGATAAAATATATAAAATAAATATCAGACCTAACTACACTTCCTTTCTAGATAAAAGCAGACAAAAAATCATATTGACTTTTAATACTTACTTATTACATCCAATTTTTTTTTATTAAAAATTAATAATAATATTAAAATTTGTAAATCTTTAAGATGTTTTATGAACAGTTGATTTTCAAAAAAATTCTGATTATTCTGAAATTTCAGAACATAATTGAAAATGTGTCAAAAAGTTGTAAACTTAAATAGTATTTTCATGTTTGATATCTTTCAAAATAAACTTTTTATAGACAAAAATTTAAAAAAAAAATATCATCTGCTTAAATTTGAGTCAATTAAAAACTCAAATATAAAAGCTTAAATTAAAATATATCAAAATGAAACAAAAATAAAGTGATTGAATTATATTTCCAGTTTCTAAAACACTTTCAATTTTATTTATCTGAGTTACAGGAGGTAGAAATTGAAACTTGAACGGATATCTGGGATAATATTTTTCATGTTAATATCTTTCAAAATAAACATTTTATAGAAAAATAAAATATCTCGTCTGCTTAAATTTGAATCATTTTAAAACTTAAAATTAAAAAAAGCTTATTTTGAAAGATATCAAAAATGGAAGAAGAAAAAAATACCTTGAAGTGATTGAACAATCCTTCTAGTTTCTAAAACACTTTCAATTTCGTTTAGCTGAGTTTCAAGAGAACAAAATTCTAAATAAAAATTGAAACTAGAACGGATATCTGGAATTACTTAATAATATTTTCACGTTACTATCTTTCAAAATAAACTTTTTATAAACAAAAATTTAAAAAATATCATCTGTTTAAATTTGAATCATTTTAAAACTTAAATAAAAAAGCTTATTTTGAAAAATATCATATCAAAATTGAAAAAAAAATATACTAGGATTGAACAATCCTTCTAGTTTCTAAAACACTTTCAATTTCGTTTATCTGAGTTTGAGGAGAGAAAAAAAAATACTAAGTAAAAATTCAAAAGTGTTTTAGAAACTAGAACGGATATCGGAACCACTTAAAATATCAAAATAACCATTTTATAGACAAAAATTAAAATATTGTCAGCTTAAAATTGCATTATTTTGAAAGAATATCAACGTGTAATTGATTTACCTTTCTAGTTTCTACAACAACAAAAAACTTTCAAGTTTCTCTTGATTTTGTTTCTTATTAAAAACAATAATAAGTACAGATTTCGAGGAACGCCGTTCACATTTAAAAAAAGAACTATCTTAACCAGTGATAGTTAAATTAGAACGACACCAATAACAACAAACTCCACAACAACAAAAAACGACAACATAACAGACAGTTACGGGACATGAAGACGTGGTAGAACTGACAGACAGACAGAGAGAGACGGCAACAAGAGGTACTTACAGTTACGGATAAAAATGGATCTATGTAGTAGTAAGAAGTAGGCACAAACAAACCAAAAAAAAAAAAAACACCCTCGCCAATAAGGGTGAAGCTTCAACCGAGACAACCGTCCAAAACTCGCCTTGACCTTTGAAGAACCCCATCATCTCCTTCTCCTTCCTACAACTACACAATAAGGACAAGGCTATCTTCTTCATCATCAGTCTTCGTACTGGGCGGATGAATTAAAAAAAAACCCTCAAAAGAAGAAGAGGGACTACTACTACTTGTAGGACCCCCTCATTTTACCATCACCACTACCACTCAAAATATTTACAGCTTCTCTTCAAAAAAGAATATAAAAAAGTCAAAATCAGGAGGAGGAGGAGGAGGACGACGCCCTCAGTGTGAGTGGCGTATATATTTGTGCCTATGTGTGTGGCATATTATGAAGAATTAGGTAGTTGTAAGAGACCCTAGGTTCAGAAACAAGCCCCCCTCCCTCCCTTCTCCCCTTCAAGAAGTCATTCGCCTTCAAGGAAACAAAGTCATGTAAAAAAAGAGTTAACATTTCTAAGCAGAAGAAGAAGCAACAAACAGGAGCACCAGCACCAACTCGGAATGACCAGGAAGAAGAAGTAGGAGGAGGACTGCAAAATAGACCCATTTTACCAAGAATGTTTCTATCCCTGAATCTCCCTTCTTCTTCTATCAGTCTGTTCGTTTCAGTAAATGGGGAGGGGGGATAGAGAGAAAAATATGACGTCTTCCCCCTCCCCCTCCCTCTTCTAATAGTCTTTTCTTTGGGGGGTGGGGACATGCAAAGTGGCACTGATTGATCGCATCTTTTTAAGCCCGGATGCCAAAGGCAAATCGGTGGGATGATACTCAGAGAGAGAGAGAGAGAGAGAGAGAGAGAGAGAAATACAAACTGTGTAGTATATTACTCAAAAGACATGCGTCATTTTCATCTTTAAAAAAGGTTTGCTGAAAACAGATCGGATCGGATCGTATGGAGAGAGGGATGGACAAATGATGCATGAAAAAAAAATATATATACAACATTTGATAAGAAAAAATGGAGGAAAAAAAATCCTTTAAAAAATGACAATAAGGAATAAATATAACAAAAAAAAAACTATCCTAAGTGTAGATGAGACCATGTTTTTTTTTTCGTTCTTCTATTTTTTAATGAAACATTTTTATAAGTATGAAAATATGAAAACCAATAAATAAATCCTCTCGCCGCCGTATTTCAGTCTATAAACAGAGAGAAAGAGAGAGAAAATAAGTATAAAAGGATGTCATATTTTAGATAGTTTTCTTATTAAAAATGTCTTCTCAATATATTAAGTTTGTAATATCAGTGTGTTGCTAATGGATCGAAGAGAAAACTATTCGCTGTTTTTTTTCTTCTCTTTCTATCTCTCTCTCTCTCTTCCTCGCTCTCTTTCTCACTGTCTTACCTTCTTTTACTCTCTCTCTCTCTCTTCCTCGCTCTCTCTATCTCTTACTTTCTCTTTTACTCTCTCTTTCTCTCTCTCTCTTTCTCACTGCCTTACTTTCTTTTACTCTCTCTTTCTCTCTCCCTCGCTCTCTTACTTTCTCTTTTACTCTCTTTCTCTCTCTCTCTTACTTTCTCTTTTACTCTCTCTCTCTCTCTTTCTCTCTTCCTCGCTCTCTCTATCTCTTACTTTCTCTTTTACTCTCTCTTTCTCACTATCTTACTTTCTTTTACTCTCTCTCTTTCTCACTGTCTTACTTTTACTCTCTCTCTCTCTCTCTCTCTCTATTTCACACTTACTTTTTCTTTTACTCTCACTCTCTCTCTCTCTCTCTCTCTCTCTCTCTCTCTCAAAATTCACTCTTTCACACGCTATCTGACTATCTTTCACACTCACTTTCTCTATTTCTCAATCTCTCTGTTATTGACTCACTCTCCTTCACTCTCACTCTATCTCTGTCTTTCATTCTTACTATCCCACTCTCTCTCTCTCTCTCTCTCTCTTCCTTATACTGTACAGGGTGGGCCATAAGTCACCTTACCCCTAGATAGATATTATCATTTATGTAACTTATAATAACTTATAATGACTTGGAATACCGCCTAGTGAGAAATAAGAATGTTTTGAAAACAGTTGATAGTAGTGACAACGATGACAGGCAAAAAGATACGAGTAATTTTTCGATTGAAGTGCGCTTAGTTGCGAGTGTTTGGGGTCCACGAAAGATATAACACCAGCGATGTTACGTAAAATATCGCAAAGGACCTGGAGACGTATCTAACTCTAACCCATTAGATCCCTAAGTAAGTAGGGCGTATGGTGACTTATGGTCCACCCTGTATATTACATATATACTTAGACGAACTGTATGAAAGCATATACAGTATGTGCCAAATTATGAATCATTTCAGTCGCCATTCACAACAACAACAAAAAAAAGACAACCCTCGAAAATAAAAACGCTAAAATAGAATGAAATTACGAAAGGAGGCGGTGACATTTCCAGATGACTCATATATATTACACACGAATACTGACGAATTTATTCAGGAACCATAATAAAACTAGAATATATATCTTCCTTTCTAAGGGGCTGAGACAGAAAGAGAGAGAGAGAGAGAAAGACTTGTCAAAATCCCAAACACACAAAAACTTCCAATAATTTTTTTGCGTGTGTGTACTTCTTTCCGGAAATAAAATAACCGGAATCACCAAAATAAGAGAAAAGAAAAAGAGCCCTTTGACGTCATGGGCCATCAACTTTTGTTGTCACATTAGCGAATACGACATGAGACAAACACACAAATACATAATATAAACGAATGAGTCAACTCCTAAGAGAGAGAGAGAGAGGAACAACAGACACAAATACAAAAATGTGTTCCTTTTCCCAAAATCATTCCTGGTCATATTCCAGAATAAGAAAACTAAAACTCATTTCCTCAAGAAATCAAAGTCTTCTTAGTCTAAAAAAAAGAGAAAATAATAGAAATTATATCTGATGTCACCGTGCAAACTTGACTATAAACGTGCCTTTAGTTTCGTAAACAATGTTAAAAATAAACTTTGTATTTTAAAACTCCTATCATTTCCGCTAGATTACAAATATAACCATGTTGGGGAGGAGGGGGAGGAAGAAAGATCGTATTTTCATCCTTTATTCATGTAAATCTTACAAATCGACCCCTGAAAGCAGGCAATCACTGCAAACATAGCTGCATTGCAAGTCTCTAGACATAGAAAAATGAACGGACTCGCTTAAGTCCCGTTTTCATGATGATAGTTGTCACGATAGTTGCTGTCATGAGAGCAGCAACTATCGCGAGAGAACTATCATCGTGAAAACCACATGATAGTCACTATCGCACTTTCGCGATAGCACTATCACAACTATCTCGTTTGACTAGATAGTTGATAGTACTGTCGCGATAGTAATAGTTGTTGTGTGACCGCTTATAGGGAAAATATCCACTTTGTAGAGAGAAATTTGGCTTCTGTAGGGAGAGAGAGGCAACACTGTTGTTGACTCAATGACATCTAGTGAAGTAGACGTCACGCTGTCATGTGACAGGGAACTATCACGTTACTTCAAGACGTGTGTAGACACTTGCTATCGTGAGAGTGAACTATCACAACTTTCGATACGAATTCACTATACGAAATTCAAACTAGTCTTGAAGATATACTGGATTGAAATAGGGGCTTCTCTCTATATATTTATATGTGTGTAGCAAGAGATGGCACAATGAAGATAACTTTTATCCGTTTAAGTTCTCACAAATGTTAGTTATTCTCTCTCTCTCTCTCTCTCTCTCTCTCTCTTTTTGTCTAATCAATTAATCTATTCTTTTGTTTTATTTGTGGGTTTCACTCTCTCTCTCTCTCTCTCTCTTTTGTTTTTCTGGTTCTTTCTTAAAGAATGAGAGAAAGAGAAAAATAAAAGTATTTCACATTCTAAACAAATCTGTCTGAAAAGATCACGTTTTAGATATAAAACGAAAGAGAAAAGGAAATTGATATAATCAGGAAATGGTTTTATATTAAAATGGATCAAATATGCAATTTTTTTTTTCTACACTAAAATTACACAACGTTATTTTTGTAACTAATTTACTTCTTTATTTTTTTTATATATAAAAAAAAATCTCGATAAAGTTTAGCCTCAAAAATAAAAGATGAAACCTTGAAGTTTAAAAACTAAATGCAGAAATTACAATGTAGACTACTTAGGACCCAATTCAAGATAGAAATTTAAGTTGGTTTTAAATTGGAAACATCCCTTGAAATCTTTGATTATTCCTGTCTTTCAGAAGCAAAATTAAAAGAAACTTGAAAATGTTTTTAGAAACAAGAACTTAAGAGGGTATTTTTAGGTTGATAATCTTTCAAAATAAACTTTATATACAAAAACTGACATAAAAAGTTTATTTTATAAGATATCAATGCGAAAATACCATTAAGTGATCGAGTTACTGTTCTAGTTTCTAACACACTTTCAATTTCTCCTTGGTGTTGATTCGAAAACGTAGAATAATCAACATTTTCGAAAATCAGCTACTCATCAAATATCAGGGATTGGATTGGAGGCTAACAGTGACGTCAATAAAACTAATAGGGAGCGGTGAATGACAGAGCTACCAAAAAAAATATAACCCTTTCTCCGTAACCTAACCTAGCCTAACCCCTATCCTAACCAAACCGAACCGAACCTAACTATTTCGCTCCTCACCGCTCCCTATTACTTTTTATTGACGTCACTGTTAGCCTTCAATCCAATCCCTGAGGCTTTTCGACCGAAAGGGAACACACCGAAAATTTATGATTTAGAACTCTGCTTAATAGAGTTCAGTGATAATAATGTTCGATGTCAATGACAATTAAGTCATAGTGACCCTTTAACTCTAAGCTGGAAGTTGACACTACGACACTCAGATATGAAACTAACTTAAATACTAAGAGCTGAGTAAAATTGACACGATGTGTCACACCAGTCTTTACGAGCTTTTATTGGACACTACTCAATTGTAATAAGGATTCATCCGGTCAATTACACCTGAAGACCATAGGAATATATATAGGGGGGGGGGGGGGGGGGGGACTGCAATCCGTTTTGCTCGGAGCTGTAAACAATCATTGAACTGGTTTCAGTTTTTTTTTTGTTTTGTTTTTTTTGCAGCCAACAACATTGAAACCGCCAAAAACAACAATAGACACAAATGAGGACCCATGAAACGGTAAAGATAACAAAAGTTAAGATGTCCAATTCTTAAGAATTTTCTCTCAAGAGACACCACAACCCGTAAGAGAAATTCTAAACAGAAACTGTCATTTAATAAACAAAAATGTAAATACATTCTTTAAAAACTACAGTAGAGAATCTTATAGTAACGAGGTCCGAATTACCAAAAGACTAGAAAATCCGAAAAATCGCCATTTTTATTTTCAACTTAAGAGGACCCTATAAAAAATACTTGTGTAAAATACAAGGTAGATGGCGCCTGCAACCTCAAATAGGTGGCAAACTAGACACTCGTGCCAATTAGTTGAAATAGAGAATGCAGACTCCTTTTAGCCTCTAAAAGCGTCCAAAACAACCTTAATTATCAGCACGTGGACAAACTTATACCAAGAACATAATATAAGTGAAGAGAGAGCACACGTGTAGAGAAATAGCGATGACGCAATTAAAAGTTTGCCACGTGAAAAGAACGAAGGTCATTCAAGAGATGAATGATTGACAGTACATTTCTATGGGAGGACTCTCTCACTTTCGGGAAATTAAAAGTCAAAAACACAGATAAACTAAATTATGCTAAAGAGCCGGTCCCAATTACCCGGAAGTCCGAATTATCGAGATCCGGGTAATCGAGATACTTCTGCACTGAGATAGATGATCAAGAATGCAAAACATATTTGTCATAATAAATAGTTGAATGCTGAGAATTAATAAGATAAGTGTCCATCTTTTTTTAAAGAGAGAAATATACTGAAAATAACTGAAATTATCCCTTGAGACGTCATTTTGACTTTATATTTAGGTTGTAAGTTCACTAAGTTGACCAAGAAGCAATTCCTACTCAGTAATTTTAGCTGTAATCACAGTAATTCTAATGGATTGGAAGTATAGTCCATGTATACAGAGAAGGAGCAAGAACCAAAATTCCGTAAAGGGGAGGGGGGAAAAACCCACCACCCACGTTACACACATTGACTGACTGAGCTATTATATTGTCCAGCAAAGTGTCATGTGAATCCAGAATGTGTCTTTCCGTCTCACATTACGTTTTTGGCCATTAGAAGATAAAGCTCAGTGCTATTGTCAGATGAGACAAAAAGTTGCCTTAATGGAAGGGGGTTTTTCTCTTTGTATTATCGGTTCGACTTGTGTCTATAATGCATTTATATATATATTGTTTGGTATTATAATGATTTAATGTCATCATTTTTGTATGTTATTTTTTTCCTGTATCCAAATTTCTTGTTTTTCTTCTTGTAATATAAAAATTCCATTAATGGATTTTAATTGCTTCATTGTGTTTCTAAACTGCAGTATAAAATTAACTCTTAACAAAGCTATTCCGCGTCAGTACTGCTATTCGCTTTCCGTGACTTTAAAGTCGCATTCACACTAGGCTGGTTGCTGCTGGCTGGTTGTAGCCCTCTAGCAGCATAGTGTGAACTGCTACCAGCAGCTGCTTTCTCCAGCAGGCTAGTGATTTTAACAGCGGCTGGTGAAGTTGAACATGTCCAACTTTAGCAGCTACCAGCTGGTCATGTGACTCCCTTCCTGCTGCTGCCATCTAGTGTGAACTTTTTGTTGCTAGTAGTGGCACTAGTGGTAGTCGAAACTCCACTGCTTGGGTTGGTTGTTGTTAGAATTTGTGTTTTTGCAAGATGGTGATTGGATGACTGGCACTGCTAATACCAGCAGTGACTGGACGAGTGTGAACCCAAAGCAGATGCTGCTTGTTGTTGCTGCTAATAGCCAGCAGCAACCAGCAGCTTGTAAACCAGCCTAGTGTGACTGCACCTTAAAAGTTTACTGGCTGCTTGATTTTGCTTTACAATTTCAAGCAATAGTCATTACAGCATATTGGTGTCATAATTTAACCTTTACCTGCTCAAAAAGACACGCATCTGTAGACAGTTTCAGAATTTCTTTGGCTCCGCCCTTTTATGAGCATCAGACCAAATATCAACCAATTAGAAATAAAAAAAGGCGGGCATGTGACATCAGACCCAGTAACAAACCAATTAGAAATCGATGACGCTCATAAAAGGGCGGAGCCAAAAAAATTCTGAAAAGTGTCTACAGATGCCTGTCTCAAAGTGATATGTATCTGCTACCAGCTGATCTGCCTTTTCACGCCATCTGATTGGTTAGTTTATTTTTAACGCTATGCTATATGATCTGCATCAAATATCAAACTAAAAGTAATGTGAAAAGCTAGTGCTACACAAAGCTTAGCTTTAAAGCCATAGAAAGCGAATATGCTGCGTTTAACCATTACAATTTAATAATTTATAAAGCCCATGAATCTGGGCTGGCTTTTTTTAATGAAAAAAGGTCATGGGGCCTGGTGGGTTTCATAAGGTCTCATGGGACTAGTGAAGTTTTTTTTAAAAAAAAAAACAGCTCATGAACTTTATTGACCTGCTGAATTTCTTCTATACAAAAGCCCCTCCCCCCCATGGTCCATTAACTCGGTTGGCTTGATGAGCTTCTGAAAAAGCTTAGCACTTGGGCTTTAGAAGCCTGGTGGGCCTCATGGGCTTGGTGGGCTGGACTCAATATAAACGTTTGCAAACTGAGCCTCGTTTTTTTAACAAAATGTCAACCTCTAAGTCAGAACTACTTTTCAGCATTGCGACCTTAAAGAAAACGGGTCCTGAATTCTACGCGAAGTCGCGAACCCCCCCTCCAATATGAGGATTTAAAAAAAAAGCCTAAAACACCAATTCAAACTAAGGGGTTACCCATAACTAAATCAGTAAACATAAAAAGAGTGATGATGGAGAGCAAGACAACTGAAACGTGATAAGTGAGTAAATAAACCGACATTTATTCAGACTCACTCATATTGTATGATCTCTCACTGAAAGTGCCTCACCACCTCCCCCTCTCATCCTTTCTCTCTTTCTAAACAAAATAACTGACGATAAGAGAAATGATTTTGTAGCCACTAGACCTTAAGACTAAATACAAAATCAAACAGAAAAGAAAGAAATCACTTTCGCAAATCACAAGAAAAACCCAACCAAAAAGGGAATTATGTTACACATTGTCTCAATTGTTTCAAACTTTTTTTCTTTTATTTGGAGCATATTTATTTAATAACTTTTAGCAATTGTTGTAGTACATTAACAAAAGAGGACATTATTCCAATTACCATGTTTGGGGGTTGTTTTTTTCCCCCCTATTGCCTTTTTTGTGTTTTGAGTAAGTTTTTTTTTTGGGTGGAGAAATTTTACAACAAAAGAAAAGTAATACAGAACACACACACATAACATACATGTATATAACACATTTAGGGTCATATTCTTAAGATGGTTTATGAACAGCTGAATTTCAAACTGAGAAAAACTAGAAAATGTTTTAGAAACTAGAAGAGTAACTCAATCATTTTATTAGTATTTTTTCGTGTTTAATATATCTTTAAAAATAAGCTTTTTATATGAATTTTGTGAATCAAAAGTTTATTTTGAAAGATATCAACATAAAAATACCCTTAAAGCTTGAAACACACACGCGAAATTCCGCTCAGAAAGTCACAACAGAATATTTAAATGAGAAAATTTTCCATTAAAAGTGAAAGGAAAAATTCATTAAAAATGAAGTTGAATAAAGCTCAACTTTTTCCGTTCTCAAAGTATTCCGTTCTAATACCCACCAATCAGAAAGAAGCATGTGACATCACAAAAAAAAAAACAAATTGGAATCCATTTTGGCAATAAATGGTTCTTTTCTTGCTCAATAGAGGGTGCACATAACTTTCCTCATTACTTTTCTGTTTCTGTGTGTGAACGACAGAGATACAGAAAAAGAAAATGACTTTTTTTTTCATTGACGGAATTCCGCGTGTGTGAACCGGGCTTAAGTAATTGAACTACACTTCTAGTTTCTAACACACTTTTGTATTAAATTAGATTTTTTTTATTTAAATCGGATTTTTTTTTATTTATATATTTAAAATTTCACAAAATTGATCCCATTATACCCTGTTTCCACTTGGAATAAAGTAAATTCTGATCGGATAAATTTTTAAAGATTGTCACAGGTTTGTATGACATTTTTTTTAAATTGACCAGGGGCCTTTGTCTCCAAAAATACAAGTCTCGTAATACAAGTGAATTCTACGGAGCCCTTATCATGACATGCATCGAAAATTCACAATTTTTTTTAAAAAATGAATTAACAATGCCTAATGACAATGTGTGAATTTGCTATGTCTGTCCTTTACAGGGCTCCGTAGAATTCACTTGTATTTTTGGAAAAACAAAAGCCCAGCGCCTGTTTCTCAAAAATACAAGTCTTGTAAAACAAGTGAATTCTACGGAGCGCTGTAAAGGACATGCATTACAAGGTTCCTTTACATGGCTTTGTAGAATTCACTTGTATTATTAGAATTGTAATTTTGAGAAACATGCCACAGATTAGAATTCACTTTCGACTCAAATTTTGAGTGGAAACAGTGGAAACAGGACATTATTCACTGAAAATGCAAACATGACTGACCTGACCATCTGTTTATTCATCTGCACATTATTAAAATAAATTTCAATTTATAAAAGAGAGAAGAAAAAAAAACTTATTAAGAAAAATTCCGAAGGAAAAAAAAATTCAAAATATGGTTTAAATCACAATGATTTTAATGAGAGAGAGAAATCAATTGATTGCGATTTAAATCAAAATCGCCGGAACCTTGGATGTGTTAGTATTTTAAAACGGGCCAGAAATCGAAAATCAGCTGTTCATAAAAACAACTTTTAGAATACCGGATTCCTAATCCTTTTTTTTTTTTGTTCCCATACATTGAAACAAAATATACTAAGACGCTCTTTAATAGTGACTGTCTCTTACAACTGTAACAAAAAAAAAAGATTGTTAAAAATACAACCATTTGTGTGTCACCATGACATAAACCTAAGTAGCTAAAAATATAATTGCTTCCTTTATAGGACAAAAATACACTAGTAGAACTACCATTTGCACCATAAACTAACTTGGGTAAGAAAAACCTCAAAATCTCTTTTTGGCTTTTTAAAAGTAGCCCACCAAAAAAAAAAAAAGTTGACAAAAAAAATCAGGAGTTTCACATTCTGTTAAATAGAACTTCGAGGACACCCCCCCCCCCTTTTAAATTTATACACCAAACCTTCCTAACAAGAGAGGAACAAACACATGTTATTTGTTCTTTAAAACAGGGTTTGGTTATTTACCATGGTAAAAAAACCTGTTTCACCTTAAAACACTAGGTGGCAACCCTGTCGCTAATCGCCACATGTGGCGAAATATGGCCATGGAAATAGAAAATGTAGCGAATTTTACTTTGTCTATATTTCAATTTTAACAATAAAATTTAATGAATTTTTTTTTTTTGCTTCTGACATTTTTCTGTCTACCAGAGATGAAAACATTCATTTAGAAATCGGGACGAACACAAGTTGGCTCCGCCATTTTTTATGACGACCGGCAACTTCTAATTAGTTTGTTGTGTGGTTCGACGTTGAAATGGGCGGAGCATGTGACGTCAGACTACACAACCAACCAATTAAAAATTGCCGGTCGTCATAAAAAGGGCGGAGCCAACTTGCGTTCGTCCCGATTTCTAAATGCCTGTGAGGTGAAATGTATATGAGGTCCGAAATTCATCCACATTTTTTCTGCAGCTTGTTGCATTAAATTTGTTTCAATTTAAACAACTTGTTGTAGAGCACAGTAGCAATTAATAGTTGAAAAGTCAAAAAGTGTATGAAACAAACTTAATCAAACGATATTTAATTATTAATTTTTTGATTTTTGATTTTAGCAATAAAATTTCTCAAATTTTACATAAAAAGTGGCTGAATTTTGTACTTGCCATTCGCCACACCTATGGCTCCATAAAAAATAGGTTGCCTACCCCAAACCACCCACCTTAAAAGAAAAAAACTGAAAAACCACTTATACCTAGTACTCACACCTGATAATTTAAATGCATTTAAATAATAAACGTGTTCTACGGAGCCCTATGAAGGCCAAACAAGACAATGTAGTCGAATTCAATTTATTCAGTTAATTAATCTGAAAATATTGAGTTAATTACTTAAATATAAATATATAAACTATTGAGAAAATATTGATTTAGTAATTTCAATTTAAAATATTAATAATTAAAGTCAATTTTTATTTGGTTTATGTCCTTAACTGGATTCCGTATAATTCACCTAAACATTTAATTTGAATTCATTTAACTATGTGTGAGTACAAGGTACCCACCCATTTTTTTAAATTTAAATTTAGATTTCACCATTCTGATAAATTCAATAATTTATTTAATCGACATTAATTTGATGTTAAAATGTGTCACTTTTTAATATTAGAATATAAGATAATTAGGAATTTGCATTAACTTCCCTGAAAGTAATCACGTGACCAAATGAACATGACTACTTTAAAGTCGGGAACACACACGCAGAAATTTCTGATGTTCACTCATACTGTAGAAACGGAATATATATGAGGAAATTGATGTACCGTCTGTACAGGCAGTTAGAAATCGGGAAGAACTTCAGTTGGCTCCGCCCATTTTATGACGACCGGCAACTTCTAATTGGTTTGTTGTGAGGTTCGACGTTGAAAAGGGCGGAGCACGTCATACTACATAACAAACCAATTAGAAGTTGCCGGTCGTCATAAAAAGGGCGGAGCCAACTGAAGTTCTTCCCGATTTCTAAATGATTGTGACGTCTATTGAGCAAGAAAAGAAACATACAACCAAAATTACCATCCGTGTCCTTAAAAATGGAAAACTTTACAACGGAAAAAGTTGAGCTTTATTCAACTCAGTTTTCCGCTTACTTTTGACAGAAAATGTTCTCATTTACATATTTCTGATATGTGATTTTCTGAACAAAATTCAGCATGTGTGTTCAAAACTTTACCTAGTCTTTATAAAAATAAAACCATGTTTTTTTTTCAAGACGTCCATTAACTTTTGTCACCAATTGTAATTTTTGCGTTCTCTCTCTCTCTCTCTCTCTCTCCACACAAACACACAAAAAAACACAATGGTGTCACTTGTTCCACAATCAAGATATGGCTTCCATCATAAGTCTTGACTTCCAAGTCCCACATGGGCCAGAATATCTTTAAAAACATTTTACATGTACTTGTAAAAGTTGTAACAACGCCTTTTCTCAACCAAAAAAAAACCCATACATAAATATGTATTTTCATATAGATAATGTTTCACTGTCTGGAAATAAACTGGTCCACTTAAAAAAGCAGGCGTTTTCATTTTTTTTTTAAATATAATTTCAGTTTCAGTTAGTAAAAAAAAAATATGAGGGTTCTCTTCACCACCAACACTTTTCTAATTATTGTAAAACTATATATATTCCTTGAAAACTACGCCTGATTTCTTACAAACTGTCCTGTTTTTAATTTTAACGTGTAAACGCCTCTCGAAAAGTTCGTTATTCTGCCTTTCAGAAGCAAAAATTAAGAAAAACTTAAGAAAGTGTTTTAGAAACTAGAAGGGCAACTCAATCCAATGCCTTATGTGTTATTTTTATGTTGATATCTTTCAAAATAAACTTTTTAGCAAACTTTAAGCAAACGATATTTTTGTAATTTTTGTCTATAAAAAGTTTATTTTGAAAGATATCGACATGAAAATACACTGATTGAGCCACCTTTCTAAATTCAACAACACTTTGTAGTACAGGCAGATAGAAATCGGGGAGAACTTCAGGTTGGCTCCGCCCTTGTTATGACGACCGGCAACTTCTAATTGGTTTGTTGTGTGGTTCGACGTTGACAAGGGCGGAGAGCATGTGACGTCAGAACTACATAACCAACCAATTAGAAGTTGCCGGTCGTTATAAAAAGGGCGGAGCCAACTTGTGTTCGTCCCGATTTCTAAATGCCTGTCTTTGTAGTTTCTCTCCATTTTGCTCTTCTGAAAACAGAATTATTACGGATGTATATGTCACATCCAATTGTCCATTACATGAAATGTATGTCCATTTCACGTTTTGCATCTCAGGCCAACTTATGTTCATTTCGCGAAATGGACATTCATTTGGTGTAATGGACAATTACGCTAAATGGACATTCATTTGGTGTACATAATGGACAATTACAACAAATGGATGCGACATATTATATACCAGTGCATTCAATACTAGTAAACCCGTCATGCAACTTGCACGGAAAGAAAGGGACTAACAAAAAGTTGTATACTGGGCTATATACAAGGACTTACTTATAGAGAATATGAAGTAATTAAGTGTACTTACATGGCGTCTAACACTATAATATGCACAGTGTTTAAACGCCATAATGGTTCACCTATACTAAAGAAAATGTATGGAAGTGAAGATTTTTTTTTACGATTTTTATGCTTTTCTAAGATTTTTCTCTAGTGTTTTGCAGATAGATCAGATGGAAACCTTTAATTTGTTATGATTGTTGTGTCGACATTTGTTTTTTGATAGGAACAATTTAACCCCCCCCCCCCCCCCCCCCCCCCTAAGACTATTAATATATTGGATGTCTGTTTGTACGCGGGTGTGTTCCATCTCAAAACGACGAGGGTTGGATGCAGAGGCTATAAATGCTTCTAGGAAATATGCCTTGGCTTCTACCAGCCCGGGAATGGAGAATGTTAATTTGGTCTTCCCACTCAGTACCTCTTATGTAAACTCCCCCCCCAATAGTTAGCCTCTACGTCCAACCCTCGATATACTGTAGTTTGGATGCAAATAACTAACTCTTTGACTACTAAAAAGTAGTTATTATTTATTACGTGTTTATTATTATAGCAAATAATTTCAGAGAATTGTTTATCGTATTAAAATTTCTTAGTTCCCTCCCCCCCCCCCCTCCAAGTATGGTTATTGTTATTATACGGAAATTATAGCTACGTTCTACGAATTAATAATTATCAAATCTTATTTCCTTCCCGATTTTTCAACAACAAAAACTAAGACGAAATAAAAAAAATATTTCTAGAGCCCGATCCACATCAAGCGACAAAACAAAAGCAGAAGAAACTCAAATGTTTCAAGACAATTCTAAAACATTTCTGCAACTTTTGTGTTTTATTTTTGTTTTGTCTGCAATTTCACAAACTATTCCATGTCCCACTACAAGTCGGTAAACATCAAAAGATTTGTGTGTTTGTCTCGGTACTACGCAACATTTTGTCAACATAGGCATCTGTAGACAGCTTCAGAATTTCTTTGGCTCAGCCCTGTTGTGAGCGTCATGAATTTCTAATTGGTTTGTTACTGGGTCTGATGTCACATGCCCAGCCCTTTTTATTTCTAATTGGTTAATATTTGGTTTGACGCTCATAAAAGGGCGGAGCTAAAGAAATTTTGAAGCTGTCTACAGATGCCTGTTTTGTCAACTCTTGTCTGTGTAATGTGGACAGTTAGTATTAAAACAACAACAGAACAGTTGCGTAGATTACTTAAGAGGACACTCAGGACAGCTATAGAAAAACAAAACAAAACCCAGATTTGTTTGTGTTGCGCGTCATAAATATGTAGTGGGTTTGTCTTGATTACTGCTAACAGTTGTTTCAGGTTTATTTTGTTTTCAAAAATTTTTTTTCTGGTGTTTTTGTTGCAAATTTGTCAGCTTGATGTCGATCGGACATAACAAATTCTAAGACGCCATTTATATATGTATTTATATATATATATATATATATATATATATATATATATATATATATATATATATATATATATATATATATATATATATATATATATATATATATATATACATATATATATGTATATATATATATATATGTATATGTATAATAATACATATATATATATATATATACACATATATATATATACATACATATATATTCACATATATATATATATATATATATATATATATATATATATATATGTATATATATATATATATATATATATATATATATATATATATGTATATATATGTGTATATATATATATATATATATATATATATGTATATATATATATATATATATATATATATATATATATATATATATATATATATATATATGTATATATATATATATATATATATATATATATATATATATATATATATATATACATATATATATGTATATATATATATATATGTATATGTATAATAATACATATATATATATATATATACACATATATATATATATACATACATATATATTCACATATATATATATATATATATATATATATATATATATATATGTATATATATATATATATATATATATATATATATATATATGTATATATATGTGTATATATATATATATATATATATATATGTATATATATATATATATATATATATATATATATATATATATATATATATGTATATATATATATATATATATATATATATATATATATATGTATATATATATATATATATATATATATATATATATACATATATATATACATATATATATACATATTATTCAATTTGACGCTAGATCAGCGCCATGTTTAATCGTTTCTTTCCCTATCTTTACATGATGTATTTAATGTTGACTGTGAGCAAAACCTAACAAAAAAAAAGAAACACTTAAGAAAATCAATCAATACATTTACTCAAGAAGACAAGAAGAAGAAGAAAAAAAAATCCAAACCATTCGCAGAAGAAGACAAAAACAAGCAACACCAATCATTTAAACTATAAATTATGCAAATTATAGAATATAGACATATTAAATAACCTACACGATGGCAAAAAAAAACCAGAAGTTTTGAAATATCTGTCCAATTATAAAATTTAACAAAACAAAAAAATGGAAACAAGAATGTCTTAATAAAATGGTCATGATGTGCACACACGTCCATTACGCACTAAAATGGGATCAAAGATAGAAAAAACAGAACAAAACTCGAAGAAGAAGAAGACGGAAAAAGTGGGATCCTCCTTATTCTATCGGAAAATAGATGTAAGTCATAACTCAAGGGATTAACCATCCCCCCCCCCCCATTCCCCATCCTGCGCTACATTTATTTATATTCGTATGTAATACAGCAGTGTCTAATGTAGTAATTGTACGAGGCTCAAGTTCTACAACGGAACTTAAAACATCTCTCTTATTCTCTCTCTCTCTCTCTCTCTTTCTATCCGCCTTTTCTCCAATAAACAGCCGGAAGAAACGTCATAAGACTCATATCAAACGATATACAACAAGAAATTAAAATAATGGCAAGTTGAATATATTCATAGTCCGTTTTTACCCATTTTCAGAAAGGGGAACCAACTAATTTTTAAAAGTATTTAGTTACAACTATCACCACCTTTATCCCATCTGTTGGGTCCAGCAATCCAAAAACGCTACCAACAACATCTGGGTTATCCTTTATACTACGGTTCCATTAGCAATGGAGAAAATATATGAAATTAGATGATCCACAAGCAAAGTAATGTATATCATAGATTTTTTTTCTAGCTTCAAATTGCCTTATTTCCGCCCTTTCTGTTTTGCATTTCCGGTTTTTTGTTCTTGTTAAGCCGCCACCACCAGTGTGATCTTCTCAAGGTGACCTTCTATACAGTCACAAACGGAAAAAGGCTATAGCTCCAAGAAAAATGTACTTCAAATACACCCTACACCTATCCTCCACAACTAAGCAACGATTTTGAATGTTTGATTATTTGCAAAGATGGCGGTTTCATTAGCAACAATTTTCGACAGGCGGTCAGAACTTCAGTTGGCTCCGAGCTTGTTATGACGACCGGCAACTTCTAATTGGTTGGCTATGTAGTCTGACGTCACATGCTCTGCCATTTTCAACGTCAGACTACATAACCAACCAATTAGAAGTAGCCGGTCGTCATAACAAGGGCGGATCCAACTGAAGTTCTGACAGATTTCTAACTGCCTGTCGAAAATTGTTGCTGATGAAAGCACAGTAGACCTACTATTGTTTAATTAATTATTAATTACTAAGTCAAACAATGTAATGCTAAAACTCAACTTTTTAAAGGAAGTTTCATGCAAAAGTTGATAAGTTTAGCACAAGCTTCGTTCTAGTTTCTAGCATACTTTCCAATTTATTTTTAGTGTTGTTGGGCACTTTTCACCAACTAAAGTTGGCTTGAAGAAAAGCGCTTACAAAGATGTCTTATGATGACCTCAGGTGTAAGAGCAATGAAGCTCTGAGGTTCAGCCGTATTACCCCCCTCTTCTGGTACTTCCAATCAAAAAAGGGAACTTGTTGTTTTGCTAAAGAGGTTAAATTTATTTGTTCACAAAAGAGTACAATAAGAAAAAAAGGGGTGGTAGGGGCTGTTTTACCCTTTGCTCTGGTCTGTTACTTTGGTATAATTACAACTAGGTCTGGACTAAGGGTCTAATTGTTTACGGAGGAACCTGATTGTCCCAGGCTAAATTGAATCCCTCTGAATTCAACTCAGCCCAATGCAATCAAGTTCTAATTCACCCAAACACATTTAATTAGAATTCATTCTGCTCATTAGTGTCTAAGTTATAAATTTACTTTATAACATATACATAGTGTATATATATGTATAAGTGTATATCGTATAAGTTGTATGAATTTTTTATGAATTTTTTGTAACTCACAATATTTCGGGGTCCATCTTCCGTGTAGAACTCTGTTGCAACACACACACAATCACTCAATTCCCTTTCACTCACTCTTCCACTCTTCACTCACTCTTCCACTCTTCACTCACTCACTCATTCTTCACTCACTCACTCACTCTTCCACCAGCTTCGACCCTTCTTCTCCAGACACTATGTTTCAACTAACTCGTCAATTTTTTGTTTTTCGCAAAAGTAATTTTAATGCGTAGTGGTCACCCAACCTTTGGATTGTTCACATGATTATCATGTGGACATATCATGTGGTTGATAATCAGAGCTATTTTCTAGCCCAGAGCTGCATGGCTAGCTAGCGAACTTTTACCCCATTGAATACTCTGTTGAAATCATACGTCATTAGTTAATGGCTGTGATTTCATGTCATTGACAATTGACATGATATTGAAAATGTGCACTTTGCACCTCAAAAACAGACCAGAGAGAAAAAATAAATTTTTTGTCCCCCTAAATGGACATTGGAACCATTAAAGCAATCGTATGATATTGAAATTTAATATCATATGATTGTAGGCTCCAACCACCGTTATCAAATTAACATTATATTATATACATACATTTTATTTTTAAATCTACTCTACTCTTTGATCGTCGATCGTTATTCGCGGTAAGTATATAATAAGGTAAGTGTAGTACTTTTTTGTTAGGTGTACGTTTATGCTACACCTAACATTCCTCCCCCCAAAATAAAGATTTCAACCCCGGGTGAAATTAGTGGGATGTTTACATTTTTCTTACAGCTAAACAATGGTTCTAAGTTAGTTTTTAAATCTATTGATGTCTTGGTCCGATCATCCATCCTCAATTGCAATTCACTGCAATTATTTCTGATGTCTTCTACTTTGGAATATTACATTCACTGTAACACAGCTATGATGGCTTGTCGGATGTTGCATATGTGTCCTTTATATGTCTTGGACGACGAAACATTCCGGCGGAAGTTTGGATTCATCTATCTGGCTCGTAACATGCTCATCATACAGGAAAATATGAAACATGTTGTCAGGATGCCCACCATGAAAAATATTGGCATCACCATGGCAGATCCTAAACTCGAAAAAGCACTCGAAAAAATGCCAGAGAATATATTCGTAAAATCAAAATTACCACCCGTAGTAAAAACTGCATTCGATGTAACATAGGTATTGTTCTGTTGAATGAGTTCTATATAGGGGTCTTCAAAACAACCTTTAAACAATTCGCACGATGACCCCACCCTGGATATCAAGCAAATTTTATCATGCAAACACCTGTGACTTAATTTAAGTTGAATCTCATGTTCTTTCGCTACTGTTGTCAAAGATATAGCACGTGTTGACATCTGGACAGTTTCCAATGTAATTAAAACTTCTCCAGGTAAACAGGTACTTAATGCCTCAATTACTATTGTTGCCATAGTTGAACAAGAATGGCAACCATGGTATGATACAATTTTTTGTAATTTTGGACAAACTCGAACAGTATTAATTACAACATCTAAATGTTCAAGGTTGATATGCACTACAGCTGGGCTTGATGATATAAGGGTAGATTTCAAGTTACCGTCATCATCAATAAACATCTTGTGGTTTACTGTTGCCATAGGCAAAAGATTTCTTTTGCTTTGAATCATGAGTTCTAGGTAAGATGACTGTTTTGAGCAGGTCATACGTCTTTCAAAAAATTTGCAGGTAACCATTTTTTCATCAAAAATGAACTGCTCAGGTATAGCTGCACCAGATTGGACATCACCAATCTGCCCTCGTAATGGTCTTTCCACTTCTGCGGCAGTTTCTAGATATGCTTCAGAAATGTGACTATAACGGACAATCAAATGTTTTGAAATTATGTCCGTAGCCTGATCAAACGTGCCTAAGACCTCGATGTGAAATATACCTGGAATCGTCTTGAATTTGCGTACGACATACTCTGTTTCTGTATTATTATTTTTTACAATCATCTTGATTTTTGGTGCGCAATCCATTGATACAATTCGTTTAACTTCGTATGTTTGATAATATACGGGTTTTAGCCACCAACGGAAAAAATGGCACGGCTGATTGTTGAAAAAGCACTTCATACCTGAATCTGCTCCTTCGCAATCAGTCACACCAGGAAAATCCAATGATTCTTTGGTTAGTGTTTCGAATTTATAATCCCTATGACAATGTTCTCCCCAACCGCAATATTCATTGTGTGGACACACAACTTGATTTAAAGTAAACAATTTAGTAGGGAAAGTATAATACATTTGCTGAGTTTTCCACTCACAATCAACAGATTCGAAGATAACTTCTAATGTAGCTGCATAATATTCTTGATCATCAGTTAACCACAAACACGCAGTATAGCCCAGATTGGACAAGGTCAACTGCACTGATGTTGCCAAGGCACACTTCTGTCCCATACCAGTATCTATACATTCTTTGACGCTGGATTTTATAAGTTTATGCTCAGTACATCGTGATGATGCAATAGAGAACAAACTTAACAAAATACCTGTAAAAATTATAACATACAGTACAGCGGTACTTAATTGTAGTTTAGGGGCTACAACCACTGGTTTCATGGTTCTTTCTTCTAGAGACTTGAACTTATTCTGGACCTTTTTTGCCTTTGATTTCACCTGATGACCACTTGCTACACCTATTACCATAATTACTCGTAAACATTTGGTACTCAGTCTGCAACTTGTAATGGAAAACCAGCAGATCCATTTACTTATTTCCCAAATGGCAATTATAACACTTTTCAAATATATAATAAAAACACTTGTAAGTACCATCATAGTAATCACAAGAGTATATGATATGTAAGTTGGCATGCAATTAAAATTATATACAAATTCTAAACACATTACACATTTGATTCTATGGCAAATGTCTTTCCCTTCGATAGGAAATCGGCCCTCTATAATATGACCTTCAAGAGTAATGAAGATGATATGGAGAGTGCCTGAGTCCATACCGAATTCAGGAGATATGATAACCTGTTTATTTTTTCCCACGTGAGTACTTCGCTCAATTCCATCTTTTCTTAAGATGAGAGATCCCTCAGCACTCACAGTTATTACTGGATCATTAAATTTAATAAAGTTTTGCCCATCCTCAATTTTGAATTGTTCTTGTGCCAGTAATTTTCTCCCAATTGATCGCGAGTCACGATTTCTTATATCGGATCTATTCCAGTAACATTCCCTATACGAGACTACTTCAAAATTTTCGGTCTCTTGTCCTTCTTCATCCACATGTACTAATTTAGTGGATGCTTTCTTTAACTCACAATGGCATTTTGCAGGTTCTGATTTGCAGTTTTTAGCCTTTGCACAATAATCAATAGTGCCGGAGCATGATTGGTTACTGCAGGTACAAGCGATATCATGGTTAGTGCATTTATACACCACATCTCTGCCAGTTTCCGCTTCTATTTGCTGGAGCTGAAAACCGATTACAGGAGCTGGTGGTTTCTGTGGTATTATTACTTTAGTAGTCCACTGGGTTACGCATCCTTTGCAACCATTTTGTGGGCAAAGCTTGCTTGAATAAATGTTAGGATCTTTAGGCTCTGAGAATTGACATATTTTCCTTCCTTCGTACCATTTACAAATTTCGATGGTCACTGAATTTGAATTTGACCCAACTCCAGATATACAGGCTAGTCCCAAAAATATAAACCTGAAAAGTTATATCTTGTTAAGATTTTGAATTTGGGTACTTTATTTGTTAGTAGTAAGCATCTGTTAAATGTTAATTCTTTCCATAGCAATTTTCACAAGCATTCATTACATCCAATTTTTTCCAACAGGCCCTAAAATTTAGAGGGTAAGTCCTCAGGGATTATCTCCTATTGACCCTGCGAGACGCTTCCTGGGTCGGATAATAGCCCACCGAGATAAGTTCCTACATTTGGAATAGCGGAACTCCTGCCCTATAATTGGAATTCAAAATAAGCTAATTTCCCCTTCCTGTTGTTTTTTGTTTGGGTCATAACATACTTACGTCATTGCTTTGGTGCTGTTTCTAGTACACTTAACATCTTATGAAATGAATCAAGGAGCTTGTCAGCAAAATTTCCTCTGGATTCACTAACTGGTTCTTCGACTCTTTCAGTCGATGCTGCTTGCTCCACTTCGTCTACTGGTTCTGTCGGGCGTACTCCCTTGGTAGCCTCTGCATAAACTTCCTTTTCACCTCGAATTCTGTCTCGCAACCTTGCCAGACTAATATCCTCATCATCTGATTGAAGACTTGCTCTTCTTATTTTCAATTTTAACGGACTTTCTGTGGGTTTTACTACCTCCCACTTTCTTTTCTGTTCTCCTCCTTTAGAGGTAGATGGGTGTGGTTCTACGGTTTCTGCTCTGCTGCGCAACTCATATCGATGATGTGTGGGTACGGATTCGATGTTCCGAGCTGGTCCCTTCATCGTTGATGTTGGATGCATTGCTGTTCCATTTGCTTCTTCTTCATCCATGTTTTCTTCTGACGAGGTTTCTTCCTCGCTATCAGCATTTTCTTCTTGGTCCATTAACTTCTGACTTAACTCTTCTGTACCTTCTAATTCTTGGAACTCCCAAGGATTTGTTGATTTTACAACTTTCAGCCTTTCCTCGTGCACAATCTGCACGTCCTTAGGTTTGTACATGTGCTGAATCCTAAAATTTACCGGTGACGTTTGTGCTAGGACTCTATATGGACCTTTATTTAACCTAGCTAACTTTTTAGTTTTTCCTTTTGTTACCTGTGGAATGTAAAGAAAAACCTTATCTCCTACTGTAATAGCTTTGTGTTTCCGAGATCCTTTTTGGTACCTTATCTGCTTTTCTGCAGATCCTTCCAAGCTTTCTTTAGCTAACTCATGAATGGATTGCATACGAGTCGTCAAAACTTTAACATAGTCGTCTATGTTGTATATTGGTTCTGGTTTTTGTATGACTAGGTCAAAAGGCAAACTCATGTCTTGACCGTACAGTAAGAAGTATGGGGTTTCTTTGGTACTTGAGTGCACAGCACTCCTATATGCCATAAGAACTAGAGGAAGTTCCTCGTCCCAATTTCTCTGTGATTTATCCACATAATGGGACAATAAGGTGGTCAAGGTACGGTTAAACCTTTCAACTAATCCATCAGTTTGTGGGTGATACGCTGAGGTAAAAATTTTCTTTATCCTGAACATCTTACATAGATTGTGTATTAATTCAGACGTGAAGTTTGCACCTCTGTCTGTAATTAATTCTCTTGGACTACCATATCTCGATATTATCTCTCTTACTAATACACTTGCTATAGTTTCTGCTCTCTGATCTTGAATTGCAAACGCTTCTGGATATCTAGTTAAATAATCACAGATGACAACGATGTATTTATTTCCATTGGCAGTGGTTGGTAAAGGACCTAAAATGTCCATCCCAATCCTTTCAAATGGCTTAGAGGGTGGTGGAAATTTGCACAAAGGACTTTTTCCATGTGGAACTTTCTTCTCTTGACATGAAATGCAAGATTCACAGTACTGCTTTACATCAGATCGCAAAGTTTTCCAATAAAACCTTTCTTCGATGCGCTGTATTGTCTTATCTATCCCTAAATGTCCTGCTAATACATTGTCATGGCACATTCTCAATATGGTCTCCCTTCTTCTTATGGGTACTACCAATTTAATCATGTCTTTCTCCCTCTTTACTAACCATCCCTTTGTATTCAACTCATAATTTCGCTTCTCCACCTCCTTCTGAATTTCTTTGGAAGTTGGACAACCATGCAAATTCTCCAAAAATGGTTTTAATTCAGCACAATTTTCTTGATCCTTCGCGACCATTTTTTCCTCCCAAACATCAAATTGTGTACTTAAAACATTCAACTCTTCTATTGGATTTCTACTAAGAGCATCTGCATTTGTATTCTCTTTCCCTTTCCGATATGCGATTTCAAAATCATATTGTTGTAATTGAAGCGCCCATCTTGTTAACATAGCCTTATCCTTTTTCATAGACATAAGGTATTTTAACGGCTGATGGTCTGTTATTAGTGTAAACTTGCGTCCCATAAGGTAATAGCGAAAATAATTTACGCCATACACACATGCTAAAGCTTCTTTCCATGTTGTAGAGTAATTCTGTTCTGATTTCGTTAGTTTCCTACTTGCATAAGCTATAGGATGTAGTTTATCACCCACTTTTTGTTCTAAAATAGCCCCAATCGACATGTTAGAAGCATCAGTTGTTAAGAAAAAAGGTTTTCCAAAATCTGGCGTGATTAGTACAGGGTATGTGGTTAGACATGTTTTGAGAGTCTCAAATGCCCTTTCACATGCATCGGTCCAATTAAAAGGCACATCCTTTCCCAAAAGCTGTGTTAAGGGTGCTGCAATTTTAGCACAATTTTGTATAAATTTTCGGTAAAAATTTACTAAACCAAGAAAACTTTGCACATTTTTCATTTTAGTGGGTCTTGGGAATTTTGCAACCGCTTCAATTTTCTTGTCTCCTGGCTGTATTTGTCCCTTCGTAAAAGTGTGTCCAAGATAACTGATTTCTGTTTTCATGAAAACACACTTGGAAGGTTTTGCTTTTAGATTTGCTTCTCGCAATCGCTGGAATACCAAATTCAAACGCAGAACATGCTCTTCTGGGGTACTACTATAGATGATTATATCATCCATATATACAAAACAGATTTTTCCCTTAAGTCCCTGCAATACATTGTCCATCAACCTCTGATATACACTAGGAGAGGTTTTTAGCCCCATTGGGCATCGATTAAATTCGTAGTGTCCAAAAGGTGTGCTAAAAGCCAATTTTGCTTTGTCACTTTCTCTCACTGGAATTTGATAGAACCCACTAGCTAAATCGATAGTTGTGAAGTACCTAGCATTCCCCAATTGATTGTTAACACTAAGCAATTCTGGCAAGGGATATTTGTCCCCGACAACTTTTTGGTTAAGGGCCCTGTAATCTATTACGAGCCTATGGCTTCCATCTGGTTTGCCTACTAACATACATGGTGCAGAATATGGACTAACAGAAGATCTGATAATTCCTGCTGTTAATAATTCATCTATTTTTTCCTGCATTACTCCCTCTAACTTTTGCGGAACCTTATATGGGCGAATAAAAACTGGGGTTTTGTCTGAAAATTCTATTTCTTGTTCCACTATGTGTGTAAGAGTGAGTTCCTTTAAATTATTGGCAAAGCAATCCGCATTTGCCTCGAGGACTTGTTTTAACATTCCTTTGAATGTGTTATCTGTATTTTCCAAACACTCCTGGATCCATTCCCTTGAATTGGTTTTATGTGCCTTTGTTACCTTTTGTAACAAATTAATTGTCTGTTTAAGTTCACCAGTCTGTGTCCTAACCATCTGTCCTTTATACCAAATGATATCTTTAACTGGCTCGTAAGTTAAGCCCAGTTTCTTAATAATGTCTATGCCAAAGATCATATGATATTTCCTCGGCAAGTCATTACAGCTAACATGCATAGGTACTTGAACAATGGTGGATCTAATTTTTACTGGCATTTTGTACACACCAATTGTAGGAAATGGCTTCCCATTTGCTGCTACTATTTCTAAAGGTTCAGAACTTGGAATAGGCTTCACCTTGTGTGGGAAGTTTCTTTTTACTTCTTCAAAACAACTCCTCGAAACAACTGATATTGCTGCCCCTGTATCATAAAGAATTTTGACTAAGTTGTGTTGTACTGTTGCCAAAAATATCGGACAAGAAGAATTAGTACCTAATGGGTTAAATATGAGACGCATTCCTTTTCTTATCCTCCCCCATGTACGCGTTTTTATAGGGGAAGCCTTTAGTTTCCCCTTCTAGGGTCTTGTCTGGACTGATATCTAACATTCCTTGGTTGCGGTCTTCCAACATTTCTGTTATGACAATCCCGTGCAAAATGTCCGCTCTTTCCACAATGAAAACACTGTAAAGAGGTATTTTTCCCTAATTGGGCCTTTGACCAACAGTCTCGAGCCATGTGTCCCATTTTCCCACAGTTGTAACACTGTATTGAAAAAGAGGCATGGGCCTGGATTGGCTGTTGAAAGGGTCTTCTTGGTGGGTTCCTATGGAAACCTGACTGTTTTGGGGCTCTGCACTCATTTGCAAAGTGCCCGTGCTTGTGGCAATTAAAACATTCCATATTAGATTTTTCTGTTTTGATTTCATTTGCCTTTTCTAATTCCTTCTTATATTTTTCATCTAGAGCTGCTATTTCGTTTTTATTTTGCTGCTCTAGATTCTTCACCTTTTCTTCTAATTTCTGCAAGTCCGTTTTTTCTTTTTCTTCTGTTTCCAAGGCATTCAATCCATATTTTAGACTCGTTAACTTTTCGTTTTCCTCTTCTATTAAGATTGCCTTAATAGTGTCTTCTAAGGTTTCAGGGTTCCTAGTCAGCACAAATCGTTTCATTCTTGGTGGAAGGCCTCTAAGTAGTTGTGTTTGTATCATCCTATCCCTTAATCTAATTTCTTCAAAGGTAGGCATTTCTCCGGTAAAAACCCTTCCTAGAGTTTTTACTCGAGAAATATATGCTATTGCAGACTCTGTGTGTGCCTGTTTAGCCTCCATAAACCGTTGTTGAAGAGTCTGCCTTGCCTCCAGGGGATCAAATCTTTGAATAAACAAAGTTTTTAACTCAGGAAAGGACGTAATGGTTCTGACTTCAGGATGATCTCTGAAGAATTCGGCAGCAAGGCCTCTGCATTTTGATTTAAAAACCAGGATCATAAACTCCTGATCCCAGTGAGCCTTTCCCCCCACTTTCTCTAGCTGTTCAAAGATTTCCCTGGCTGACGGTCCTTTATCATCACCAGAAAAGGTAGGAATCAAATTAGAAAAGTTTAGCTGGGTACTGTTCCCTTGAGAAGTAGAGGATTCAGCATTATCTGTCATTTTTTTAATTATTCTAGGACACAATTAATTCAATTTTTTCTTCGTCTTCCGAAAATGGTTCCTGTTATAATGAGTTTATTGTTACCTTTTGTTTAATATCCGCCTTCTATTACAAGTGCTGTTGCTATTGTCCATTTACATAGTTACAGGCTGCTTTTTTGAGCCTTCGTGTTTGCAAAATTCGCGCTGTGTAGGTGTGTGGACAATTTAGCAGTAAGTGATACTCCTTTGCGCATCGCATGCATACCCCCCTCTTAATGCTACTTAATTTCTAAACACAAATGAACCAATACTCATACCACTACAAAAGACCAGGCCAAGTGTAAAAAAAAATCGATTAAATCCTGTTCACGACGCCACTTTTTTTTGGGCGCTTTTCACCAACTAAAGTTGGCTTGAAGAAAAGCGCTTACAAAGATGTCTTATGATGACCTCAGGTGTAAGAGCAATGAAGCTCTGAGGTTCAGCCGTATTACCCCCCTCTTCTGGTACTTCCAATCAAAAAAGGGAACTTGTTGTTTTGCTAAAGAGGTTAAATTTATTTGTTCACAAAAGAGTACAATAAGAAAAAAAGGGGTGGTAGGGGCTGTTTTACCCTTTGCTCTGGTCTGTTACTTTGGTATAATTACAACTAGGTCTGGACTAAGGGTCTAATTGTTTACGGAGGAACCTGATTGTCCCAGGCTAAATTGAATCCCTCTGAATTCAACTCAGCCCAATGCAATCAAGTTCTAATTCACCCAAACACATTTAATTAGAATTCATTCTGCTCATTAGTGTCTAAGTTATAAATTTACTTTATAACATATACATAGTGTATATATATGTATAAGTGTATATCGTATAAGTTGTATGAATTTTTTATGAATTTTTTGTAACTCACAATATTTCGGGGTCCATCTTCCGTGTAGAACTCTGTTGCAACACACACACAATCACTCAATTCCCTTTCACTCACTCTTCCACTCTTCACTCACTCTTCCACTCTTCACTCACTCACTCATTCTTCACTCACTCACTCACTCTTCCACCAGCTTCGACCCTTCTTCTCCAGACACTATGTTTCAACTAACTCGTCAATTTTTTGTTTTTCGCAAAAGTAATTTTAATGCGTAGTGGTCACCCAACCTTTGGATTGTTCACATGATTATCATGTGGACATATCATGTGGTTGATAATCAGAGCTATTTTCTAGCCCAGAGCTGCATGGCTAGCTAGCGAACTTTTACCCCATTGAATACTCTGTTGAAATCATACGTCATTAGTTAATGGCTGTGATTTCATGTCATTGACAATTGACATGATATTGAAAATGTGCACTTTGCACCTCAAAAACAGACCAGAGAGAAAAAATAAATTTTTTGTCCCCCTAAATGGACATTGGAACCATTAAAGCAATCGTATGATATTGAAATTTAATATCATATGATTGTAGGCTCCAACCACCGTTATCAAATTAACATTATATTATATACATACATTTTATTTTTAAATCTACTCTACTCTTTGATCGTCGATCGTTATTCGCGGTAAGTATATAATAATAAGGTAAGTGTAGTACTTTTTTGTTAGGTGTACGTTTATGCTACACCTAACAGTGTTATAGAACCCTATTTTGAGGGTTCAAGTGCTGTTTTCTTCCTGAATTTGAGCTTAACATTACCTCAAAAATCGTCTTTTCCACATAGGTAGTTAGAAATAGGTGAAAACTTCAGTTGGCTCCGCCCTTGTTATGACGACTGGCAACTTCTAATTGGCTGATTATGTAGTCTGACGTTGAAAAGGGCTGGAGCATGTGACGTCAGACTTCATAATCAGCCAATTAGAAGTTGCCAGTCGTCATAACAAGGGCGGAGCCAACTGAAGTTTTTACCTATTTCTAACTGCCTGTCTTTTCCACCAACCGCCACCTTTCAATTACTTCTATAATGTCTGGTTTGACATTTCATACTTCATATACTGTATAAGGGGCCCTACATATTATATAGGCGAGAATGTGAATAATGATTCTAAGTATTTTTCATGCAAATATATATTTCTTTATCCTTTTTGGTATGCAAGAGAGAGTGAGAGAGAAATCTTATTTAAAAGACTAAATGAATGTCCAAACATCATGAAGAAGAGTAAATTTGACAACAAAAAACCGAGTGTAATGGACAAATTGTTATTAAATAGATTTTTTGGTGGTTTGTATTCAAATATGGAAATTCCTCAATCTCTCAAAAATGTTCTTCTCTTAACTTGATGGTGTTATATTGAAAATAAAGCAGCAAAAAAAAATAAGGACAGAAAGAGAAATAGGAATTTTATTTCTTCTTCTTCAAGATTTGACGCATCTTCTAGAAAAATATAAGGATGGGCTATGTGGACACAAAAATATATAATAATAATAATAATAATAATGTATACAAATAAAGTAAGAGGAATGAGGAGAGAAAAATATAAATAATGAACAACATGAAATTTCTATAGAAAATATTCAAAAAACACTGATGATGTTGATATATGATCTACAAATTACCATCATAATATTATATACCAAAGTACAGAATGAGCCTCCATCAACTAAACTCAAGTCTTTTTGCAAGGTAGATGGCGCCTGCAACCCCTCCATAGGTGGCAAATTCCACACTCGCCAATCAGTCGAAATAGAATGCAGCCTCCTTTTAGCTCTAAAAGCGTCCAAAACAACCTTAATTATCAGCACGTGGACAAACTTATACCCAGAACACAATATAAGTGAAGAGAGAGCACGTGTAGAAAAATAGCGATGACGCAATTAAAAGTTTGCCACGTGCAGAAAAAAAAAAGAAAGTGAGCTAAGAATTGAAGAGTGACAATACATTTCTATGGGAGGAGGGCTTGTGGCGCCATCTAATGCTACACAGATACAAAATGGAATTAGGCCTTATTTAAATTGGGGTGAAAATTTGAACTTTTTGGAAAATTTCAAATGTTGAAAAATAGAACATATGTGGCTCTCCCGCATATGATAGCGAATAGGCAGCGGCCATATTTGTTCTATTTTTCACCAGTTGAAATTTTCAACCCAATGGAAACAAGGCTTTAGCAGAAAATATTTTTAACTTTTATTTGTAAAAAGTTTATTTTAAAAGATATCAAAAAAACATGAAAATACTAAAAAAACTAGCAAATTTTACATTTTTCTCTCTCTTTCCATTAATTAAAATACATTTCGAGACCTAGTTGGGCCGGTGGATCTTTTATAAAAAGTTCAACTAAGCCTATGGGGCTGTGTGGGTCTCTCGAGCCTGACGTGCGAGGCTCACTTATATAGTTTTGTGAGCTGTACCTCAAATTGTTACTATGTAGAGGTGGTCTCTTAACACACATCAATGAATGCTAAAGACTCAGAAATCAATTAATTCTCAAGTGGCCAATAAAAAACTGATCATTGTACAACAACAGTTCAAGAGAATTTAGAAAGAGAAGAAGAAAAAAACAACCTGAAAACAAATAATATTTCATTGTGAACTTTGGAAAAATGCCATAGAAAAAAAAAAAAGATTTGTTGATACACTGAGGCCTATATAGAAAAATCTAAAAATTTGTTCATTTTCACTAGAGGTGCCATTCGAGAATCTTTTAGGATTCGAATTTGACGAATTCTAAATTTTCTCGAATCCGAATCCTAAATTTTCTAGAATCCACAATCCTAAATTTTCTCGAATCCGAATCCTAAATTTTCTAGAATTCACAATCCTAAATTTTCTCGAATCCGAATCCTAAATTTTCTCGAATCCGAATCCTAAATTTTCTCGAATCCGAATCCTAAATTTTCTCGAATCCACAATCCTAAATTTTCTCGAATCCACAATCCTAAATTTTCTCGAATCCACAATCCTAAATTTTCTCGAATCCGAATCCTAAATTTTCTCGAATCCACAATCCTAAATTTTCTCGAATCCGAATCCTAAATTTTCTCGAATCCGAATCCTAAATTTTCTCGAATCCACAATCCTAAATTTTCTCGAATCCACAATCCAATATTTTCTCGAATCCGAATCCTATATTTTCTCGAATCCGAATCCTAAATTTTCTAGAATCCACAATCCTAAATTTTCTCGAATCCGAATCCGAATCCTAAATTTTCTAGAATCCACAATCCTAAATTTTCTCGAATCCGAATCCTATATTTTCTCGAATCCGAATCCTAAATTTTCTCGAATCCACAATCCTAAATTTTCTCGAATCCACAATCCTAAATTTTCTCGAATCCACAATCCAATATTTTCTCGAATCCGAATCCTATATTTTCTCGAATCCGAATCCTAAATTTTCTAGAATCCACAATCCTAAATTTTCTCGAATCCGAATCCTACATTTTCTAGAATCCACAATCCTAAATTTTCTCGAATCCGAATCCTATATTTTCTCGAATCCGAATCCTATATTTTCTCGAATCCGAATCCTATATTTTCTCGAATCCGAATCCTAAATTTTCTAGAATCCACAATCCTAAATTTTCTCGAATCCGAATCCTAAATTTTCTAGAATCCACAATCCTAAATTTTCTCGAATCCGAATCCTATATTTTCTCGAATCCGAATCCTATATTTTCTCGAATCCGAATCCTATATTTTCTCGAATCCGAATCCTATATTTTCTCGAATCCGAATCCTATATTTTCTCGAATCCGAATCCTATATACGCTTCTGTTGGACGTCAATGGAATTAAACCTAATTTTACTAAAGTTTTTAACAGTTTTCTTTTTTCAGGTTGGGATTCAAAATACAAAAAAGCGCAAAGATTCGAGTTTTCGAATCTCGAATATTTTTCAACATTCCCGGGATTCGACTTTTCGAATCTCGAATATTTTTCAACATTCGCGGGATTCGACTTTTCGAATCTCGAATATTTTTCAACATTCGCGGGATTCGACTTTTCGAATCTCGAATATTTTTCAACATTCGCGGGATTCGACTTTTCGAATCTCGAATATTTTTCAAGATTCGAGTTTTCGAATCTCGAATATTTTTCAAGATTCGAGTTTTCGAATATTTTTCAAGATTCGAGTTTTCAAATCTCGAATATTTTTCAAGATTCGAGTTTTCGTTTCTCGAATATTTTTCAAGATTCGAGTTTTCGAATCTCGAATATTTTTCAAGATTCGAGTTTTCGAATCTCGAATATTTTTTCAAGATTCGAGTTTTCGAATCTCGAATATTTTTTCAAGATTCGAGTTTTCGAATCTCGAATATTTTTCAAGATTCGAGTTTTCGAATCTCCAATATTTTTCAAGATTCGCCGAATTCGAGTTTTCAAATCTCGAATATTTTTCAACATTCGCGGGATTCGAGGATTCGAATGTCCCATCACTAATTTTCACTTTATTCGGAGAGAAGAAGAATATTTACGAATATTGGGAAGAGGGGGGGAAGGGTGGTTCACCTAGAAAAAAAAGGTCTAAGAGGTCAATGAATTGCTTATTTTATCATCGGATCCTTATAAACACAAACACACATTTCTTTCACCATAATGTAAATAAATGAAAAGTTCTCTTCTTCTTCTTCCTTTCAATTTTGAACCAACAACTAAGAAAAAATTAAGTTTCTAAAATAAACGGTTTCATTTTTTCTTTTTCTGAAAAAAATACTAAATTTAGATTTTTGTTTAAAAAAAAAAAGAAGTTTCCAAAAAGTTCATCAAAACGAATTCACTTCACAATAAAAAAAAAAACCCCAAGAAAAAGGAAGTTTTTAACTTAAGCTAGGTACAAATGATCAATTCTGGCTTGTTAATCCTGGCTTGTTTCAATCCAAACCCAAGAAAAAGGAAGTTTTTAACTTAAGCTAAGTACAAATGATCAATTCTGGCTTGTTAATCCTGGCTTGTTTCAATCCAAACCCAAGAAAAAGAAAGTTTTTAACTTAAGCTAGGTACAAATGATCAATTCTTGCTTGTTAATCCTGGCTTGTTTCAATCCAAACCCAAGAAAAAGAAAGTTTTTAACTTAAGCTAGGTACAAATGATCAATTCTTGCTTGTTAATCCTGGCTTGTTTCAATCCAAACCCAAGAAAAAGGAAGTTTTTAACTTAAGCTAAGTACAAATGATCAATTCTGGCTTGTTAATCCTGGCTTTTTTCAATCCAAACATTGATCGTTTATATGGTGGATTTTTATTAAAGAGAATGGGTTTTAAAATGTAAAACGCCTCTCGAACTCTTTGATTATTTTATCTTTAAGGAACAAAAAAATAAGAAGCTAGAGTCTTTAGAAACTAGAAAGGTAGCTCAAATCACTTAAAAAGTATATTTTCATGTTGCAATCTTTTAAAATAAACTTTTTATAGGCCAAAAATTAAAAAAAAATATCGTGGATAACGTTGAAACTCACATTAAAAGTTTATTTTGAAAGATATTCACATAAAAATAATCTTAAGTGATTGAACTACCCTTCTAGTTTCTAAAACACACATTCAAGTTTCTCTTCAGTTTGCTTCTGAAAGACGTAAGGCGTTTATACTTTAAAACCACTTTTAATCTCATTAGTGGAGTCATTACTCATTTTTTTCTCATCCTTGCAAAGCAATTACGATTTAAACAAATTCTGAATATTCCATGGATTGACAATCCAGAATTGACCATATGTACCCAGCTTTAAAATACTAACGAACCAAACTGTGAAATTTAAAACAGGTCACACGTCAGTTTTTTTTTTATAAAAATCTAGAATATATATATAAGTTTATAACCTATATATTGTCACCACCCTAATTTGAACCGTTCCTTTGCCCTAGATCAACGAATATTGGTTGAAATGGGACAAGTCAGATTGTAATAAGTGGTAAAACATTGCCAAAATTATCCAGAAGAAGAAGAAGAAGAAGGTTTAGGAAGAAAAAACAAACAGTTCCCTAAATCCTTAATCTTGAAACAAGAAGACCTAAGTTTGATGGAAGAGATTGGATGGACGGATGGATGGAGAGGTTTATGCGTGGAAGGAGGGTAACAATAATAAAAAACCTATCCCCCTCTTTTTTCAACAAAATCCAGAAAATGGGGCCCCCACCAAAAAAAAAAATCCCCGACATTTTCTCTTTTTTCTTTTCCACTTGAAAGTTACAAAGTCCCAACAGTACTCTGATAAAAATGTATGAGAAGGTAACAAAAAAAAACCAGGCACAAAATAAAGGCTGTGTTAGCCTTAAAAAAATTGATCCAACGTCGATAAAACATGAAACAAAAAAAAAGAACCGAAAGTGAAATTGTTGTAATTCTAAATCCACCCTCAACCAATCATCATAATTCAATTCAAAAATGCTACTACTTTACTACCATTTTTTGCTACTATTATTTCCTCCCCTTTTTTATATTTCAAAGAGAAAATGAGTTTTTTATTTTCTCTGGTGTGCGCATGCGCATCGTTTGTTCCTTTTTTTACTTCTTTCATTTCAATTTCAGTCACCCCCTCCCACGTTTTCCCCCTCCACGTTTCTCTCTCCCCCTCCCCCTCTACACTTTCCAACCTTTTCCCCTCTCCAATTTAATCTTGACGTTTAGAAAAAAAAGCGGTTCATTTATTCATTTAAATTTATATAAATTCCAACGTGCTTCAAGGTTTTTGTCCTTTTTTATACAGCGTTAGATCACAGACACACACACAGACGGGGCTTAATATATATATATATATATATATATATATATATATATATATATATATATATATATATATATATATATATATATATATATATATATAATAATATATATATATATATATATATATATATATAATAATATATATATATATATATAAAATGGCTAAACTGTGAAAGTCAAATTTTCAATTACTTTGAAGAGATTCTGTAACATACTCTTCTAGTTTCTAACAAACTTTAAATTTCTTCTAAGATAATTACAATAACACTAGGCATAAATTCGTAAAGCTTCAGTGAAAATGTGGAAAATGATGATGAGACAGTCTTGAGACTCAAAAAGTGTGTCATTCGTACCGAATTCATTACATAATCGTCGTTTACTTAAATGGAGAGAATCCATTTATGGCCAACCAACTTGAACACAAGTTGGTCAGTTACTTGTATCAACGATATTAATACAAACACTTCAATAGAATATATAGTATATTACATAATCCAATTAATGTCATAAGGTGTAGGAAGGGAACTCTTAAGGTGCTTTTACAGGAGTTGGTGTAAACGGGGCCACCGCCGCCCTCACACTTTCTTTATATTCTAATTTTTAGAAACAAAATTAAGAAAAATCTGATGTGTTTTAGAAACTAGAAGGGCAGCTCAACAGCTCAGCTCAGCTCACGTTGATATCTTTTTAAAACAAACTTTTTACGTCATCAAACTGACATAAAAATGATGATTTAACTTTAAAGCGGACGATTTTTTTTTAATATTTACTTATAAAAAGTTTATTTTGAAAGATAACCAACATGAAAATACTTATATAAAGTGATTCTGCTAATTAACAAATTAATAAAACAGTTCCCCAAAACTTGCGCCCCTAACAAGTCTCTTTTCATTGAATAAAAATTGCATAATTTCTTAAAATTATCAGACTTTTGATTTGACAAATAAAATCATCTGATGAGTAAAATTGAATAAAAGCGACACCTAACGACAAACAAATACTAAACAATCATGATAATAAATGCCATAAATTTCATTTTTTTTTTTCACTTCAGAACTACGGATATTTTATTTTCACTTCATAAGAGTTGAAATTACTAAGTACTGCCATTGTTGAAAAAATGCAATAATTGAAACCGGAAGTACCATGAAATTTCTATCTACTTTATGGTTTCTTCTGATTACTCCTTTTGTTTTTAGAGTCTTTTTATTTGAACTTTACTGTCAAACTCTTTAGGCCCAAATTCAAGAAAGAGACTTGAAACTTGAACGTCGATTTCAACCCTCTAAACAGGGTTCCAATATGAAAAAAAAAACTTTTTATTTTCCAATTGTGAGAGAGGAATATTTTTTCGATTAAGAGGTAATTAGCCTCTATGCAGGAGATTGTACAGTTTTTTAGTCTTTATTTAGTAGCGCCTTCTACGCAACCTATATAACAACTCCACAGCCTTAGGTAGGAGGCTAGTGGCACCTAATTTCAAGTGTACTGAATAAAACAGAATTATTAGGTGTATTTATGTTATTAGGAGCCGCTAGCCTCCAAGGTAAAACTGTGGTGTCTTTTGCATAGAGGCTAATCGGCTGCTAATCGAATTTCCGAATTTTTCTATGTTGGAACCCTGTTCAGAGGATTCAAATGTCAAGTTTTCTTTTGTGAATTTCAGACCTAATGGAGGATCGTATTCTTAATGACTGCTAAGTCAAAGCTAGTGCTATAAATTCATCAAACTTTCTGTCAAATGTTTATGAGTTTAGCATTACCTTTGACTTAGTAATCATTAAGAATTCGACCCTAAGTTTTATTCTTATTGAATTTGTGATTAGATTTCACTTGCAATTAAAAGAAGGGCTAAGATTTTATCAGAAAATTGATTGAAGAGCCGTTGAAAATTGAAAGCTATTTTATGACTAGAATAAGATTCAATGATAGTGAGGTGAATCTATATAGATTCACCTCAGTATTATTGAATCTATGTAGATTCACCTCATTTCCCTACATAGATTCACTTCAGTATCGTTGAATCTTACTCTAGTCATAAAATAGTTAAGAAATAATTCCTTATTTATATACCTGATAAGAAATGATTCCTGTACCTGATAAGGAATGATTCCTGTTCCTGATAATATGACACATAATCGTATGAGTCATACAAAAGTCACAAGAATGAAATAAAACAATCAAAACTTAAAACCACAAACCAAGATTCACTACGGTAAACAAACGGCTTTGATTTTCTTATCAATGAACAATCAGAAAATGAACAAAAGATAAATCTAAATCAATTTTATCAATATAAGATTACCTTTTTTTTTGATGATGATGATGATGTTTTTTTTTTCGAAGACGAAAATCTCCAACCAAAAAAAAAAACCCTCCTCTCACAAATAACACGACAATTATCGGGGTTTGATATCACTTATAAATTACAAATCAATTTCACAATTGTTTTGTTATTTCGACTGATTAAAACGAAGAAGACGAAGAAATAAAATTTCGTTGCTTCTTTATGATTTTAGTTCCTTTTTTTTTTTCGTTCGTTCGTTTCGTTTCCCCCCTTTTCCTATTTTTTCCTACCAACTAAAGAAAATCCACTCTCTTTCTATCACACACCCTCTCTCTCTCTCTCACACTCTTCAATACAAAATGGCCTCCAATGACGTCATCTACATACGTCATTAAAACTGATGGCCGGAAGCTAACGCGCCACTGTTTAAATTTATATTATTTTTTTTTTTCTAAACGGAACGGACACAGGAGGTTGAATCTCGTACCGTATGGCGAGCTGTTTTATGACGTCAGATGGGTTAACGAAAACTTTAAGATTGTCGTATTATTTCTGATTAAAAAAAAGTGTCAATAACAATTTTTTTAATAATATAAACAAAATGGTTCTTGTATTATTTTGTTATTACATCTTTTTATCAGACAAAAATGACACAATCCTAATATTTTGTGTTAATACATCTGACGTCACATGCTTCTTTTCAGGACGAAGCATGAATACCTGTCTCATCGTATGAAGAAACTTGTGAAGTCAGTGGAGTTGATGTAAACTTTGTGATTATCATGTTTATATCATTTAGTCTGATAGAAAGGGGCTCATATCAACAGTTTAAACAAAAAAGTTCATTCATTATTTTGTAATTAATACCCCCTTTTCCCTTTTTAATCAGAGACAATCACACATGCCTATATTTTTCGTCAAACCCTTCTGACGTCACAAGGGTCTCCATCTTAATTTAAGGCAGGTATGTACGCTGGTATTTTATCCGCGTTTTACTAGATTTCCAGAATTCAATTTTAATCTTGGAATCCAGTTAAATGCGGGTAAAAAGTAAAACATCTTGCCATTCAAACGATCTATTTGGAATCTCGGTGAATCTTAGTGAATCTCGTACATGATTTTCTTCTGCGTCGTTCCGCTTGAAAAAACTTTTTTTTTGTGAAAAACTTTTCTATGAAAATATTTATTGTAAAATTATTATTGTAGTTTTATTTTTAATGTGTTCGAGATAAAAATGACATTTTATGTTTAAATTGTGTGTGCGTGGTGATAAAATTACTTTTTTAAAATAAAAAATAATGAAAAAAAACCTGAAAATTGTGTTTTATTTTGTTGTTGTTGATAAAAAGGAGTTCCAACCCACATTTGAGGGTTGCGCACTCATAGGAGTCATAACCAAATTTGGTCATGTTGTAAGCGTAGTTAAACACAGTTTTTCTCTCTAGTCTATCAATTACGAAACAAACAACCAACACACGTGTAATATTACGACATATATAGGATTTCCTTTTAACATGAAAAGTTGAGATTCTCATTAGATTTCATTCTTTTTACATACTTTTAACGTAGTATTCAATTTGCATTTTTGTTAAAAAAAATCGTATGTTATTCCAAGGAATTGAACCGAAAATATAATTCGTGTTATCCGATTTTTTGTGTTAAAATTGTTTTCTCACTATATTTCACTTTCACTTTCTGTCTTATCAGAGGATGTTTAAAAAAATAAGAAAGATGTGTATTTTATATATGAAAGTATTTAAATACTAGAATTGCGATAAGATAAAATTACATTAATTGTATACTTAATATGAAATTATCATGTTAGGATGGAATTATTTTATTTTCTGTTATTATATTTCATATATATTTTCATAGTTTTTAACCCTTACAACCTGAATAAAAAAAATTGTTCTCTCTTTATTGAGATATTTTCACAATTTTACTTTAAAAGATATTTCACCATCAACTCTAAATCGAACTTTTAATTATTCGGTATTTTAAATGAAGAAGTGCTTTAGAATAATATAGAGCAACATTTAGCAAAAAAAAAAAAAAACAATTGAGACCCAGCCCAGTAAAGCCCATAGAGCCCAGTAGATCCATGTGGCCCAAGAAGCCAATGAGTTGGATAAAAAAAACTTAAAATTCGATCATTTTCAAACTGACATAATTAGGGCTCGGATTTTGATGCAATATTTTGATGGATATTTTGATGTGAAGTAGTCATCATTAGAGTAACTGCAATTATGTTATTTCTAATCAAAAAAGCTGGGTAGAGAGGCTAGATGTCTGGTTACTATCAGTTGTTAACTAGAGTTCTAGCCTCTAACCATTGTTTTTAATTAGAAAGAACCATTGTTTTTTTATTATCTAAACGAGATTGTCATTTCACAATTGGCATTTGGGCCACATATTGAGAAACATTTCGGTTGATATTGCATCAAAATCCGAGCCCCAATCATAACGAATTCATTTTTAGATGCATATCAACATAAAAATACCACTTAAATTTATTTAATTACTCATCTAGTTTTTAAAAAAAAAACACACATTACTACATAAAGTACATTTTTAATGTTGTTTCTAAAACCCAAAATAACCAAACTTTTAGAGATATTTTCATACTTTTTCAAGGTTCGAGACACAGAAGTCATTAAAACAGCTAATGTGACATTCCCTAGATTTCAATTTAATATTTCCTTAATTTCATTCTACTAATTGCAGAAAGGTTCAATAACAATCTTGTATCACCCACACACAAAAACAGAAAAAGAACAGGCTTTGTTTCACTCTTGTCTGCATACAAAAAACTAGAAATGACAATAATAATAAGAAATAATTCTAAAAAAAAACCCTTTTCTCACATGTGTGTGACACGAATTGTCCTATTTTAGAATTTATTTCAAAGGTGGAAACATAATTTGTAATAGTAGGCGGCCTACGTTACAAACATACATTATTTAAAACGAGATTCAAGGAGTGGTTTTTTTCTACGTAAGAAAAATAAAAATAACCAGTCTCAAATCGATTAATAAAGACGTGTTTTCTTACAAACAATAACAAACTTTTACTAAAGATATTTTAAAAGGAAGAAAATACCAATAAAAGCTAGACCACCCCCTCCCCCTCCCCCCGTTCCTCTCTTCTTCTATTTGTATTTTAACCCTAATTAAATTAGTTATAATAATAGAAAAAAGACCAAATCGATATAAAGTAAATCAAGTTACATCGACATAAATAAACGATTTCAACACATTTACATGCATGAAAAAATCTTCCACCATTAAAAAAAAAACTTCCAATTTGTTGCTAAAGAGGTCTCTAAAACTAATTTAACTCCCCTTTTTGCTTTTAGTTTTAAATGAGTTAAAATTGGGTTGTAGTAGTAATAGTAGGAGGAGGAGGAGGTGAGGGTGAGTTGAAAAGTACCCCTTCAACTCCAACTTACACCCATCAACACATCCCTATTTTCATTGGTTCTCTCCTCTTGTTTGATAATATTAATACATATATATTATACAACTTATTCAATCAAAGTGAGAGGTTTTATTGTAAAGACCCCCCCCCCCCAAAAAAAATGTAACTTAATAAACCAATATTAATCCATTCATTGATCACTTTTGTTTTTATATGTGTACACAAAATCCTTTATGAAAATTGGGTGGTGATGGGGGTGTCGAGGGGGGGGGGGGTGTGTGTTTGGGGTCCAGAGAAGAAATTTTGAGGGGGGGGGTTGGGTGGGTTATCCAGTTAAGTGTAAATAAGTCTATAACGACATGAATGATAATCACTTTAGACTTTTCCAGAGAGAAACTATAATTCGAAGTGTAAAGAGAGTGAATAACAAAACAAAGTTATTTCAATTTCTCTGCATATTTTATATATTACAACAGTCAAAGTAAAAAATCGTTTAATTTGTAAAATTACTAGAAGTAGTAGACATTTCATCCCGATCTTAAATTATTTTAGTTTTGACGTTTAAACAAACTTCTAAAATATAATGTTAATCATAAAGCCCCGTTTTCACAATGATAGTTGTCACGATAGTTGCTGTCATGAGAGCAGCAACTATCGCGAGAGAACTATCATTCTGAAAACCACATGATAGTCACTATCACAACTATCTCGTTTGACTAGATAGTTGATAATACTGTCGCGATAGTAATAGTTGTTGTGTGACCGCTTATAGGGAAAAATATTCACTTTGTAGGAAAATTTGGCTTCTGTAGGAAGAGAGAGGCAACACTGTTGTTGACTCAATGATATCTAGTGAAGTAGATGTCACACATGTCATGTGACAGAACTATCACATTACTTCAAGACGTGTGTAGACAGTTGCTATCGTGAGAGTGAACTATCGCAACTTTCATGACAGCTACTCTCACGATAGAACTATCGCCACCGTGAAAACGAGGCTTAAGACTTAAGAAAGCTGAAACTGGTGAGAAAATGTCAAAAATGCACCAGGTAGAGCTCAATCGCGTCAGAGTATTTTCATATTGAGATCTTTTAAAATAAGCTTTTTGTTTTAAAATTACTCAACTAGACATTTTTTAATTTTTTTGTCTATAAAAAGTTTATTTTGAAAGATATCAACATGAAAATAATATCAAGTGATTTAGTTACCTGTTCTAGTTTTTAACACATTTTCAAATTCAATTTCTCCTTAGTGTCACTCTTCTGAAATGCAGAATGCAAACAAAGCCGATGCGTGGGTATAAGGTGCCTTAGTGCAAATTCTCATGAAGTAAAAGGGGGACTTCTGGGGTCAGTTGACTGCTCCTCAGGCATTTTTAGAGAAATTAAATATTTTTCGACTTTTGGCCGTTTTTCGAAAAAAAAGCCAAAAACTATAGTCTTGGCTTTTGACCCATTTTTTAGAATTTTAAAAATTGTTGAATACTTGTCTTGCCTAGCGTTTTGGGACTTCTGGAGCCAATTGAGGACTCCTGAGATATTTTTAGAGCATTTAAATATTTTTCGACTTTTGGCCGTTTTTCGAAAAAAAAAAGCCAAAAACTATAGTCTTGGCTCTTGGCCCATTTTTTCGAATTTTTAAAATCGTTGAATCTTTGTGTTTTTCCAAACTTTTGGGAACTTCTGGGGCCAGTTGAGCACTCCTGAGGCATTTTTAGATTGTTTAAATATTTTTCGACTTCTGGCCGTTTTTTGAAAACAAAACCAAAACCTATATACATGAGTTTTGCCCAATTTTTTCGAATTTTAAAAATTATTGAATCCTTGTGCTTTTCCAATCTCCGGGGAGCCAATCAGGTCATACAATTTTCATATATATAATTTTTGGACACAGAAACTTATATATTAAAAATGATATATGATCCGAATCGCCCGTAGGTGGCCCATAGCTAGCACGCTAGTATAGTTAGTAAAAGAAGCATCATGTAATCCACCCTGGAAAAGGAAGGAAAAGTCATGCAATGTATAGCACTCATTGCCATTGGCTAAACACTTTTTTTTGTAGGACAGTAGGGCAGAATTTTTTCTGCCCGCATTTTTTTTAACTTAACGCCAAATGCCCTTTCATCAGGCAAGGTATAGTGCTGTGCACAACTGCACGCGGCGGGCCGCGGCCCTCTATGCTAATATGCAAGAGTTCGAAAATAAGCTGTTCAAAAATATTCATAAAAAACATTCTAATCCAAAGCTAAACTTAAAAAAAAAAATCTCCTATAGACTCTTATTATCGTCTTTCATCATGTTTTAAGTTTCGCTTTATTTTTAAGCAATGTTTTAGAATACTAGAAACAACAAAAAATATCTACATTATAGATAATGTCGGATTTATGTAGTTTGGCTTTTTTTTTATTATAAAATCGTCTAAAATGAAAAATATACTGTGCAATATTTTAAATTATAGAATTTGATGATTTTGGTACAATATCTAGTAATTGTACATAATGACTGATTTTCCACTTTGACATTAAAATACAATCTGAGAGGTCCTAACATTTATATAAGAAGTGATGGCATTGAAGCGTGTTTGACAGGCCTTCAAAATGTGTGTCCACATATTATAACAAACGACACTCAAAACAAACTGAACACAGAAACTTCCAAAAAGGAATAACGAAGGCCAAAAAAGAAAAGGGATTGATTCCATAAAAGTTATGGGGTAATAGCCCTTATTCCTATGACCAAATTAATTTTGTGGAGAGGAAGAGGAGGAGGAGGAGGGAGATTAATAAGAATTGATAGATGGAACATCTTTACTGACTGATACCCATTAGGCCTACTACACACATAGAGAAATCTCCATCCATCCATCCACCCTCAATACTTCAATCCAATTTACAAAAATGGCAAGTGGAATGTATAGTGGGGAGAAGAGGGTCCATTAGGTGGTTCATCGCCCATTTACTAAGGGAAACAGAGTAGAAGTGTGTGGGGTCTTATGTAAGTACTTTTGCATTGGGACCCACTCATTCATGTCTGTAGATCTTGATAATGTATTATCTTATTCATAATCTTGTATTGGTTTTGCTCTTTTTTTTTGTTCGTTTCCGTTTTGTCATGGTGTAACAATGGTTTACAACCGGAACAAAATTATGTAAATTTAGAAAGAAAAAAAAAAAACTTAAAAACAAAATATAATTTCCAGTCAAAATTAAATGAAGAATATATAATTTATATCTCTTTTGTAAATTATGAAGAAGGGATGAAAGAGTCAGTTAGTTATTCATCCATTTATGATTTCATCTTGAATCCAATTTACGAGAAAAAAAATATTAACATCAAAACGGATAACACGAAATATACAGTATTTTCGGTGTGTTATCTTAGAATATAGCTAAAAACAAAACGAAATTCGTTTAACACAAAAAATATACCGATCTTCCCTTCCATATTTCGTGATAATGCACTTTTATTATTTTATCTCAATTTATTTTCAAAGTTATTTGCAAATCTAAAAAAAAGTCAGATTGAATGAAGGTTTTCGTAATTTAAAATAGCTAAATTTTAATATTAAAATATTTGTTTATTAAAGGAAAATTTGGAAATATAGAATTAAATTACTTTTGCACACTTTTTTTAAGTTTTTTTTTTAACCGTTATTGATTTGGCCCTACATGAAATGAAGCAAATGACTGAATGGTTAGTTTAGTAATTACAGTAGAGCGTAGATTATCGGAAGTTGGTTATCGAAACCAATTTTTTTTTTTACTTATTCTTATGGAAATACTACTTATGGAAATAAATGTTCTTTGTAGTCGGTATTTTTCTTAATTTAATCCACTTTTTTAATTGTGAGTTCGATTACATAAACTTTTAACTATACGAACTAGTCATGTCCGAAATTAGCTCTGATAAAACGATGTTCTGTTATATAAAGTGGAAACCGTGTCCTTTATAGCAGCGGTCGCCAACCTTTCGGACCTCACGGACCACTAAATTCGAAATTGTAAATCTCGACGGACCATTAATATGATTTTTTTTAAAAAAGATAAATACGTTTGTCAAATAATGATTAGAGAACTTCCATTTTATTAATAGAAAATCTTTAAAATTAGCTTAATTATTAGAAAATAATTGAAGCTTAGGGCAGAAGAAGCGTGTGGTGGGAGAGAAACTGAACGAAATGTAGCTCTCCTCGCGTGCCGCCGTATTTTACGAGAACTGTACTAGACTCTAGTACATTTCGTGAATTTAGTGAAATATAAAGGCGAAAATTGTCATTCAGAATAGAAGAATTTATTAAGAATATTTTTTTTGTTTTATTATTAATAAAACAAAAAAAAATGCAAATATTGTCCAGATTTTTCTGTGGACCACCAAAAATGTTTCGCGGACCACCGGTTGGCGACTTACTTTAAAACTAAGACTAAAACTAGAACTTACTTTTAAAAAAACGTATTTTGTAATGTATATTTATATGGAACCGTACTTATAATCAAATACTGTATAAAAATAAATACAGTAAAACTTGTATAAAACGGATCGTGAGCTTCCAGATAATTTTTTTCCGTTCTAGCAGTTTTCCGTTTTATAGAGGTAAGTAAGACACAAACTTAATAGCATAACCTCACAAATTTTATTTTCCTTTTAGCCAGGTTTCCGTTTTATAAAAGATCCGTTTTATCTAGGTTTTACTGTAATACAGTATTTCCTAAAAGGTTGTGATAATGATAACAACGGCAAGAAAGACGCAAAACATGATAATTTAACTTACATTTTATAAAAATTACTAATTTGTTATTGCAAAGTAACCTTAATAAGTTTATCGTCCAGAAATGGAGCGAATTCGAAAAACTCGGCGACTGATTTACCGTGTTAGACAAGAGTTTTTTTTATTACAGTATGATTATATTTCAAAGGGAACGTTTATTTCGAGTTACGAAAAGGATTTAAATAGATTTGTATTCTTGAGACCGAAATTATTTTTCGTGTTAACCATGGGCGCCCACACATAAGAGCAAGGTAGGGCGGTCCAACCTTTTCCAAAGCCATTTTTAATCTAAAATTGGAAATAATGTAAAATAAAAATGTTGAGTAAATTGAAGAACTATTTTGGTTATTGTCCAAAATTGGTTCTAGAAGTTCAAAAAAGCTTGGAAAAGCAAAAGAATTCAAGAATTTTTAAAAGTCAAAAGTCTTTGTCTTTTTCTTTGGCTTTTTTCAAAAAATGATCAAAAGTTGAAAAATATTTAAATTCTCTAAAAGCTCTACAAATGCCTCAGGAGCGCTCAGCTGGCCCCTGAGAGTTTGCACAAGGGCCCCTTATACCCACGTAGCGGTGCTGGGGGAATCGCCCCCCTCCCCAAAGGAAATTATCCTGCGGGGGGGGGGGGCGGCACTTGTGTTAGCTCTAACCAATATTTTTGAATTATAATAAAGGAATTTAAATATAATTTATGAGAAAAAAAATGTTCATCCTATAAACGACGAGAACAAAACACATATTTCGTGTTATCCGATTTATTGTGTTTTTCACTGTGTGCGTATATGTGGATTCAAGCATTTAGACTAAGCTTATAATATGATAAATATGTAAATGTACTATAAGGAAATAATAGCCTAAAACCATTGAAAATAATGATAAAAAATGACGTCTCGTTTGTGTCCACAGCCCCCACTTTTATCATAATTGGATCCCGTTTGTTCTTTACTTTTGTTATTTTATTGATGAGTTTGAATAATCACCAAATAATATTTCAAAAACACTCAAATAATAATCTACAAAAATCAACGAAAAAAAACTCAATTGATCGAATTAAATCAATCAATTTTCTGTTACATACAAATTTAGATTTATATAAATTAACACTAATACCTAAGTACACACAGCTGATAATTTAAATGCATTTAAATAATAAACGTGTTCTACAGAGCCCCGTGAAGGACAAACAAACAATATGTCGTCGAATTCAATTTATTCAGTTAATAATCTGAAAATATTCGAGTTAATACTTAAAATATGATAATATAAACTATTGACATTAAAATATTGATTTAGTATTTCAATTTTAAAATATTAATAATTAAAAGTCAATTTTTATTTGGTTCATGTCTTTAACTGGATTCTGTATAATTCATCTAAACACATTAAATTTGAATTAATTTAACTCATGTGTGTACATGTACAAGGTATAAGGGTCTTCAAATATTACTTTAGAATTTGATGTGATTTTTATAAAATGAGATGTTTATAGTTTATATTATGTAGGCCCACAGTTATAGGCCTAATATTGATGCAGGCCCAAATTATTGTGAATCTTTCTGTCTTGTCTTTTGAGTAAAGGGCCCTTTATAACTTTGTGGTCATATATATATATATATATATATATATATATATATATATATATATATAATAAATTTCGTTCCAAAAAAATCTAACTCTTCATCCGTGAAAAAAACAAAAACAAATCAAACCATTACTTACATTATGTTGCATTTATAATCGAATCAAAATTGTAATTTCAATAATTATAAATTAAAAAATAATACTGTTTGAAAGAAACGTTCTTCAGTTTCTTATTTTTATTTTAGAAATATTGAGTTTTAATTTATCAAATGAAAACGTCGTTCAAACAAACTAAACTCTCTAATTATTGTTTAAAACTAAAACAGATAAGACGAAATATGTTTTCGATCCGCGGTTCCCTTAGAAATAGCATAAAATTCTTTCTTTTAAACACGAAAATTCGTTTAACACGAAAAGAATATTGAGATCCCTATCATTTCGTGTTAAACAGTTTTCACTATAGTTGAATTTTTTAATTTTGAATTATTTCTTTACTTATTATAATTATATTGAAGAGAAACTTGAAAGTGTTTTAGAAACGAGAAGGGTATAGCTCGAGCACTTAGGGCCTTGGCACACAGGCGACTTTTGAGTCATAGACAACACATTGCGACGACAGCCACCAGCGTCCTTCGACTTCATTTTGTCAGTCAAAGTCTTTCAAAAGTAGCCTGTGTGACAAAGCCCTAAGCTGACGATGATTTTTAATTTTTTATCAATAAAAAATTTATTTTCAAAAAATATCAACATAAAAATATTAATAGATGACTCAGCTAGACCCCAATTCTAGTTTCTAACATAATATTATTTCCAATAAAACATATATAACTCAAAAATAAAAAAAAGAGTTTGAAAATTTAACTACCCCATTAACTATCATATAATCAGGGCAAGGAGGTTCATGCAAAAATGCACGTTTAGTATATTCTGGCTCAGAATTCATGCTAAATGAGATAGGAACATGATTCATATCATGCTGAAGCTAAATATATAAATTTTATAATGCATGTTTTTGCATATTTTGTCATTTTTTTTTCAAGCATGCATATTTTACCAAAATTGGCAAAAAAAAAGTGCATAAATTGTAATTTTTGCATTCTTTTCAAAAAAAAAAAAAAAATAAATAGGTCTCGGAAGTTTTCTGACTTCATGAAAATTGTGGAAATATACTGTTTATAAGGGGAACATAGAATCAGGTTCATCTTATAAATGAAATTAACGATGAACTTGATGCAAATGATACTCTGAACCACTTACACTCCTCCTTGTACATCCTTTGATGTTTTAAAATTTTTTGACAAAAAATCGATAAAGTTTTGAATTTGAAAAATTTAAAAATGTTGCTTGTTGCCATTTTCTTTAATTTCCATGGGTGACATGGATGATAGTGCATATTTAATGACATATTTAGTTGTTTTTTTGTTGTTGCATGAATACGTGCATATTTTGTTGCTTTTAATTGCATGAACCTCCTTACCCTGATCATAATAATTAGTGTATTTATTTGTAATATTTATAAGAAATGATAGATAATAATTTGTCATCACCGTGTATATTTTTCATATGAATTCAATTTGATCTGAAAGGAAACTGTTGGATTGTTGAATTTTGCCTTTTTTTTTTTAGGAAGAAAAAAGATTTCTATCAAAAAAGGCTCAACATCTTGTGTGAGGAGGGTCCTACCCTATAATTTAGAAAAACCGCTAAGAATAATAAGGGCTTTGATTGGATTACCTTCTTACCTTTTCAACTTGAAAGACCACATAAATACACCTGATTACGACCTATTCATAAACCACATACACTTGTATATGTATATATACAGTATACAAATAAATATGTCTATCTATTTATGATGATCTCAACTTCTACTCAACGTTCCCCCCTTCTATATATTTGTAGGCGTAAATCTAATCGATTTTTTTGTATCCCTCTCTCTCTCTCTTGAGGCTATCATTATGTCGAGGGGCAGAAACAGTAAAGAGAGAGAAAAGACCGATTCAAGTATAAAAAGGTCCCTACTGACTAATTATGAAGATTATTCTCCCATTATTACTCAACAAACGGTTTTAAATGTTGTTGTGGTCAAATACTAGCCTCCTCCTCCTATCATCATTCAAACTCCCTCAATGTTTTAATAATTTTGTTTGAAATTTAATCCTTATTAGCAAGTTCTCTTTTAAAGTGTAAACTTAAACTAAAGGGCATCGTGCCCCCCCATCCTCCGTATTAAAATGTTGCTTAAAAATAAAAGTTAAGCATAAACGATGACAGAAGACAAAACTATAGTAAGGTTATATGGAGACTTTTTATGTTAAGCTTTGTTTTAAGTTTCACTTTGGTTTAAGTAACGTTTTAGAATATGGCTGTTGAACTCCGATTACTAAGGCTCGGATTTTGATGCAATATCAACCGGAATGTTTCTCAATATGTGGCCCAAGTGCCAATTGTAAAGTGACAATCTCGTTTAGATAAAAAAAAATTGTTACTTCTAATTAAAAAAAAACAATAGTTAGAGGCTACAACTCTTAATTGACAAGTGATAGTAACCAGACATCTAGCCTCTCTAATCAGTTTTTTTTTAAAAAAAACGTAATTGCAGTTGCTCTAATGATAATGATAATTACTTCACAATTGGCACTTGGGCCACAAATTGAGAAACATTCCGGTTGATACTGCATCAAAATCCGAGCCCTAATGATTACTATCTGTCTTTCAGAGGTAACACAACACCCAATCGTATTCTCAAGGGTTGCTTAAAATTTAGCCAAACTTAGAAACAAGACTTTGACAAAAAAATGTTCTATTAATTCCATATAACGAGTCTATGACAAATTTTTAAGTAATTGCTTTGTCTTAAAAGTAATGTTTAAAAAAATGGACATATCACAAATATTTTAGAAACTAGAAGGAATGCTCAATCACTAAAGGGCACATTTTCATGTTGATTATCTTTTAAAATAAGCTTTTTATGGCAGTTTGAATATGACTCAATTTTAAGCAGATGACTTTTTTTCCTTTTTTTTTTTGCTCATAAAAAGTTTATTTTGAAATATATCGACATAAAAATAATAGTAATTGATACATTTACGATCTAATGATCGTTGAATCTAATGATCAGTTGAATTTAAAGTGAAAATTTGAATTATTATTCTGCATTTTCAAGGGCGGCACTAAAAAAAAGTTGTTTTAAAAACTAGAAGGGCAGCTCAATCATATTTTTCATGTTGATAGATCTTTTAAAATAAGCTTTTTTTCTGACAGTTTAAAAATGAGCCAACCTGAAGCAACCCATTTTTAATTCTTGTTTATAAAAGGTTTATTTTGAAAGATATCAACATGAAAATACTATAATATTAAAGTGATTCAGTTAACTGTTATAGTTACTAAGATACTTTTAATTTCTCCTTAATGTTACTTTAAAAAGACAAGAGCAATCAAAGTTCGATTATCAGCTGTTTATAAAACATTTTAAATAAATTTTACATTTCTGAAAGCAATTTTCAAACTTAAAACCATATTAATCAATAGGACTAATACATTTTCTAATTAAAACTAATACAAAATTAAATTAATATTAGTGTAAAATGGGACTTACTCTAGATGAAACTTAAGTGACTCCAAAATACCAGATTTTTTTTAAAACAAAAAAATAAAATCCAGACTTGTTTTTCAAATTTCATTACACAGAGAATTAATTGTAAATAAAAACAAAACAAAAAAAAATACACGAATAAAAAAATATCCAATTTTAGTTCCAAATTAAAATGATGTTAAAAATAAATGTATATTATTTGAAATTTGTGGATATAAACACAGTTTTCAAGTCTCGATCTAAAGTGTAAATGAATGAATAAACCATTTCGAGTAGCCCCAAATGTTAAACCCACCCCAAATAGCCCCAAGGAATAACATCATCATCATCATCATCATTTATATAAATGTATACAATAGACAGAAGAAAAAGAAAAAAATTAGTAAACGTTTTGAAGAAGAAAAAAATATATGATTTTAAGTATAAAATCCAACATGACCACAAAAGATGATATCTTTTCTTGTTGTTGTTGTTGTCTTAAGCTTCCGTCCAATCCATCAGAAAAAGTTCATTCTTCTTCCCCTTAAAAAAAATCCCTCATTTCACCTAAAAAATGTTATCACAGGATAAAAGTCTCAAAAACACCACAAACACACTTTTTCTTTTATTTAGAATTTAGAATTTTATGTAAATAAGTCGACTTTTCATCGTCTATAGGCCTACTGGACATTAGCATAGATTAGAAGTCGATCGCCATGCAAATGAGCCAAAATGTGAAATTTGAAGCAACAAGAAGAGATTTTTTTAAAATCATTCTTCATCTCATAAGGGGACATCGGAAAAATAAATATGTTACAAGATAAATGTCATCAATTTATTTCTCAATATTTCATGGAAATCTTTATTAAAAATTATATATTTTACTGTAAATTCCGTAATTATGAATAATTACCGATTATTATTATACGTATTTATTAATAATATTAAATAAAAGTGATAAACTCTGTTCATAATATTCTCAGTTTTTCATACTTCGGTAATCGGTAATTATGAATACTTTGTAAGACACGCTGGTATTTTCGTAACTAACATAACGTAAGGTAACCTAACTTAACAGAACCTAACCTAACCAAACCTAACAGAACCTAAACTAAATGAAATTAACCGAACCGAAACCGAACCGAACCTAACTGAACTTAACTGAATCGGACCTAACCTAACCGAACCTAACTTAACCTAACGTAACTTAAGTTTTCTTAACCTAACTTAACCTAACGTAACCGAACTTAACCAAACCAAACCTAACCTAACTATGAAAAAATGAAAATATATAAACAAAATTTATCACTTTTACCTAAAGTTCCTGGTAAATATGCATAAAACCGAGACTTATTCAAAATTATCATATTTATAATAACATATTATATTTTAGAACATATTCATGTAAAAAAAATTGTCAATTTTGTCTTAACAAATAATTATTTTTTTAAAATTCACAATTTTTTCATCAATCCGTGTATATTTCGATTGGAATTTTTTACGATTTTGATTAGTATTATAGGGCAACAATCTCGACATACATTTCGAGTTGATAAAAAGAAAACTCACTAATTGATAACTAATAATAATAAAAAATTAAGACAAAATTCACACATTTTTCCATAAAAATCTTCCAAAATATATTATATACTTTTTGATTTCTACATTGTATAAAGAATTCCGTGAAATAGTAACATAATTTGATAAAAATTAATCTATCTGTAAAGTATCTACATTTATGGTTGTTATTTACAGTAAAACCGTTTAACACGAAAACAGATAATACTAAAAATCCACATGACACCTAAATATAATATATTTTCAGTCTGGTTCCTTAGAGTTGCATAAAAATGATTTCGTTTAACATGGCAGAAATATTCTGGTCTCTTACATTTCGTGTTAAACAATTTCCACTGTATCTAATTGATAAAATCATAAGAAAATTAATAACGATTTAAAATGTTTCTTAATGATTTATCTTTTAAAATAACCTTTTTATAGACCAGAAATTAACAAAAAAAATATCTTCTGCGTAAAGTTGGGTTGAAAGATATTACAATTAATTGATTGAGCTACCCTTCTAGTTTCTAAAACGCTTCCTCTTTCGTGTTTCTCTTAATTTTGCACTTTAATAAGAGAATAATCAAAGAGGCGTTTACATTTTAAAACCACGGTTTTTCCATTGCTGAGATTTAATATAAGAATGTCCCTTAAGCCCCGTTTTCACGATGATAGTTGTCACGATAGTTGATGTCATGAGAGCAGCAACTATCGCGAGAGAACTATCATCGTGAAAACCACATGATAGTCACTATCGCACTGTTGCGATAGTCACTATCACAACTATCTCGTTTGACTAGATAGTTGATAATACTGTCGCAATAGTATAATAGTTGTTGTGTGACCGCGCTTGTAGGGAAAAATATCCACTTTGTAGGGAAATTTAGCTTCTGTAGGGTGTGAGAGAGAGGCAACACTGTTGTTGACTCAATGATAATCCTAGTAGATGTAGATGTAACACTGTCACATGTGACAGAACTATCACAATTACTTCAAGACGTGTAGACAGTTGCTATCGTGAGACAGTGAACTATCACAACTTTCATGACAGCTACTCTCATGATAGAACTATCGCCGTGAAAACGAGGCTTTAAGAATAACGAAAGCATTGCTAGCAGTGATTGCCTATCAACAGGGAGCAGAAAAAAATCTTTCAACTAAGTTTTTCATTTTTCTCCTTGTGAAAATTCAAAAAAACAAATATATTTGCAATATCTTGAAAGTTAACTCTCAAGCAACTCTCAAGAGTTCTTTCAGAAGATAGTCAATTCTAAGCAGTATTAATAAAACTAAAAATTCTTCTTTTGAAGATATTATTTTTTTTTAAAAGTCTAAAAAGAAAGTGAAAACATTTTTTTCTTCTTCTTCTTCATTTTCTATATCTTATTTATCAATAAAACAAAATTTGTTAAAAATTGGAATTCAAGAGAAAAACCTATTAGCTATTTTTGTTTACAGGAGAAAAAAAAAAATTACTCTCAAAAAAAGGTAATAAATATAGGCCTAGCTGAAGAAACTAAACTTCTCTCTCATCCGTTGGTCTTTTTTTTATCACTTTTTACGATAAAAGAAAATGTTTTCAAATAGATGAGATTCTGAAAAGAAAAAAAGGAAAGGTCCCACCCTCTGAAATATAAGCACCAAATTCGACTCGTAATGCAGTGGGGTGGGGGGGGGGGGGGGGTGTAAAACTTTTCCTCCTCATTGAATTGAAGGGGGGAGTCTTGGTTCTTATATATATATAGGGCCATAGCTACAGTAACATTTTAATGGGTCGCACAGTTATTTCTTTTATTTTTCTCTCATTTCTCGACAAAGTCGATCCCATTTATCTTCATATTTCAAATGTCTGACTATATAGTATAGATAGATAGATAGATAGAATGAGAAAAAGAGAGAAAGATGCGCCTTTTCCGTTTGGCGACGTTACTGAAGCGTTTCTTTTTTTTTTTTTTTTTGGCGCCCCCCGCCAGGCTGGCGCCAGAGAAAACTAGAAAACGGTTTCTGTCCCATTCGACTCCTTCTTTTAATTCAATAAATATGAATTCGGTGGGGGAGTTGTGGGTGGAGGGGATGGTCGTAGAGAGAGAGAGACAAAAAAAGGGAGGGGGAGGGGGTTTCGGATATGGGATGAAGAATAGAGGGAGTGAGGGGGAAGGGGGGTTAAAGTTATTCTCTCTCTCTCTCTCTCTCCCTCTTGTCTTGTCTGCATCGATGGGTTTCATCACACTATAAAGGAATAAAATGGGGAAAAAAAGGGGTGATATAGAAGATGGTTTGAAAGGAGATGGTGGGTGGGATGAAAAGTGCATGAATCGGGATATTTTTTCAGGGATCTTCTTCCTCCCCCACACCCCCCCCCCCAAACATTTCTAACTTTAATGTTTGTCTGCACATCTTTTATGTAGAGAGTTATATATTCTTTATAAAAGTTCTATATAGTAAAACCATAAAAAAATGCTAAGATTCGTATAAAAAGGAAGACAAATAAGATTTGAGGGGTTGGAGTGATGAGAAGAGGGGGGATTGGGGGGGGGGGGGTTTAAGATGGGCGATGGGCGGAAAAAATTATGGAGGGTTGAAAAAACTTTCCAAGTCTCAACGGAAACTTTCTCCATCAATTCAGCAAAATTGTCATCTTTTTTTGTGTGTGTGTTGTTGTTATTGTTGCGCAAAGATACTTGCGCAACATCCGAACTATTTTCTCATTGGATGAAAACAAATTGTGAAGAAAACGAATCAAATGCTTCCGTTTTTTTTTTTCTTTTTCAAAGAGGTTCATTAACATATTTCAATGATCTTATCGATCTTATAAAAATTGCAATCCAACTCTTAACAAAATCTTAACGTACTGCGCATGCGTGCCGTCATTTTTTTTTGTTACAAGATAAATGTAACAAGTAAACATAAATAAAACGTTTTCTAACAAACAACTTAAAAAAGAAAAAAAAAATTCATTTATATTTTACTCATATTTTTCATCTTAATCTTGAAATGCAAATTAAATTTTTAAATGATAAATTTTTTCGTAGATAAAAAAAATCGTCTAAAATCTATTTTTGTCTCTCCATTTTTTTAAATGTAATTATTTAATTTTGTATAAATAACCAATTAATTAAATAATTGAAGATTCTATTCCATATTTTACAAGTAATGACGAAGGTTTTCATAAATATCTATTAAGAGGGTTCCATAGAAAACTTGAAATAGAGAATGCAGCCTCCTTTTAGCTTCTAAAAGCGTCCAAAACAACCTTAATTATCAGCACGTGGACAAACTTACCCCTAGAACACAAAATAAGTGAAGAGAGAGCACACGTGTAGAGAAATAGCGATGACGCAATTAAAAGTTTGCCACGTGGAAAATTGAAGTGTCAGTACATGGGAGGGCTAGTGGTGCCATCTAACGTTAGAGACAAAATAAATGTTTTAATCGCATTCTTAAAGAGAATAATAAAAAACCTTAAGATGGTTCATAAACAGCTTATTTACTAACTGTTGATTATTCGGTCTTTCAAGTGCAAAATGAAGAGAAAATACAATGTGGTTTAAAAACTAGAAGGGTAGCTCAATCACTTCAGGGTATTTTTTATGTTGCTATCTTACAAAATAAACATTTCATAAACAAAGATTACAAATTTCAAACGCAAAAAAACTTATTTTGAACGATATTAATATGAAACTATCCTTAAGTGATTGAGCTACCTTTCTAGTTTTTAAAACACATTCAAGTTTCTCTTCATTTTGCTCCTTAAAAACAGAATAATCAAGAGATGGAGAGGGATTTACACTTTGCAGCTTCATAAAAATATAGCGTTTCATATCTTTACGTCGAAATCAATTCGCGTTCCGCTCATTAAATCGCGCTACTTTTCAGAGCGCTTTCTAATTAAAATTCTTCTATAAATTCGCACACCATCAGCGCCGTCTAGTGAACAATTACGACAACAAAACTCATAACAATTTACCCGCCAATTTCTTTATCTAACCAAATTCAGCTAAAACAAAACTTTTTTTCGGCTAAAACAAAGCTAAAACTTTGCATTTCTACAAACACTAACATTTTCGTTGTTTTTATAATCAAAATATGAATAAAAATTATTCGTAATAAAATTCATAAGAGTATAACTGTTGTATTACCGGTACCGTGACTTATGTCCAGCCACGTTTCATCCATATTTTTAAGCAAAAACACTAAAATTTCAAATATTTTATACTTGTAAAACGACTTTCTAAATAAATAAGCACGTATTGCATTCTTAATAACCAACGGAAACTTTCTTATGTGAAGATAAAACTATTAAAATCGTAAAAATTCGCGACTAAAAAAGACACGTTGCAGACGACATTTTCCCACTGCTCATGAATACATGCAAACCATCTGCGTGACGTCACGGTGAATCACTTATGCGCCAAAACGCACATATAACACAAAAATATAAATGCGCACTTAAAAAAAATCCATACTCAAAATTACAATTTCGTATATTATAAAACATTAAAATATTTTATAAAACCATCTACGATGCTCATAATATGAGTTAAGTTTTATAACTAAACAAAAAAATACAATATATAAAAAGGTTCTATAATATGCGGCCCGCGAGTCACATCTATCATCACACTTATTTATATCACAATTATTAACTAATCATTTGTTTTTAATTATTTATTGGAATTGTAATCACATAAAACATTTGATTGCAAATATTTTTAAACGTTTGTCAACCAATCAATTGATATGTGTTTTTTTTAATTAAGTCTAATTTTTATAAAAATGTTAGATCAATTAACTATAAATCTATGATCTATCATCTAAACCTCTGTTAAGTTATTTTGGATATTTTACCCCTTTTTTATACGGAAATTAAAAAAATCTAAATAAACAAAAAATAAAGTAATTCTTAATCATCTTAAGTTATGTTTGGATTACAAAAATGTACAAACATTAGCTTACGCTCATAATAGCCGAGTTCTTCTATGACAACTAAAAAAAAATATGAACAGAACAAATTTAAAGTTACAACTTTGAGATCAAATAAATTTTGAAAACGGTACCTTGCAACTAGTCTTAAGGAGGACCATTTGAGAGGAAAAAATCGAGAAACACGCAAAATATTACAAATTAAAATGATCTTTATATATGTATAAAAAGGTGAAATGAAAATCAATCACCTTAGAATTAAAGAGATGATGATGCATATAAACGAATCATCTCCAATCAATGGCAAAAATTCATAGAATTGATAAATATAAAAATACAAACAAAATTTTTTTTTCCATTTTCCTTTCAAGTATATTTTTTTGTTTGCCATAGAAAAATCGTTTTGAATAAAAACAAAAATCACTAACTCAAAACGCAAAAAAAAAAAATTAATGTACATATTCCGTAATGTTGAATACAAATTAAAATTATGCTTTAAAAATCTAATACGATCTAATTACTTGTAAGATGCATCACAAATAACTGCCTTTTTTCAGTTACATTTTAGTCATAACTTATAAGTGATCACAAATTACGGTTTTTTTCTTCTTTATAATTTCAGCTACATTTTAGTTTTAAGTGATCATTTGTTTATTATCTTGGCCCTCCTCCAGTGACTGTTTTCAGGAATTTCACTTCCTGTAAAACACAATATTGAATAATTTGGTACAAGTTCGTTGCCATCATTAAAGAACCAATTCGGCTTTCAAAGCTCCAAACAAAAACCATTTTCGGGCTTAAAGTTTTGGACAAAAAATAAAATCCCCCCCATACACAATGTAACATTTTCTTTTATACATACCGGTGTATAAAGTAATATATACGTATATACACACTAATATATGAAGCCAAGAAATAAATGTTTTCATATTCATTGTTCTTCTTTCCTTTCTTTTCTTATAATGTATACTTAAAGTATTAATAAAACAAAAAATAACAAAATTGCCACCTTTTCTAATTCAACATTAGAATACAAATAAAAGACAACTACAGTGACAAAAAAAGATCCAAAAAAAAAAAATCACCAGTACCATTGGTAATTAATTCATAAATTGTCAATACAACTACATTTATATACAAAACAAAAACTTCCACCCATCCTTCAAATCTTATATCCCTTTTATCGCTTTAAAGGAATCATATCTATAATTTCTATTGCAGAAAAGTTGTTATTATAAAGAAATTAAAAAATTACAGCAAGCAATTACGATCTCAATTCTCTTATAAAACAAATGAAATTGTTTTTCAGAATTAAATGTTTTAAAGATTACAAAGAGGGAGGTGGAGGAAATGTTCAAAATATTCAAATGAGATAAGAATTCAGAATATTCTGTTATTTAAGTGTGTTAATGTCATTGTTCATTATTTGCCCACATTTTAAAAAAAGTAAGACAATAGTAGACGTATATATATGCATTATTTTTAACAAATGCACATTAAAGGTAAGAAAGTGTCCATAACATTCTCAAACATACGCACACGCATACCTCCGATCACAATCGATTTAAAAAAGTATCAGAAGAGAGGGCAACACTGAACGTTAACAACCACCGATAATATAATCGTATCACTTCTTGCGCTCTTCTTTTCTCTTATTCTTTGCTCCTTTACTTGGGTCAAGTTCCATATTGACTGTTCCGTTCCTAGGAACTAAAAGAATGTTACCATCGGCTGCTTGTTGTAAAGAGTAGTCGTGCGGAGAGTAAGGATTTCCGTCTGGATCTCTCAGCGACTGAAGTAATAAAAAAAGAAATACCAACAATCAGTCAAGAAAAAACAAGTTGAACAAAAAATTAACAGCCTAGAAACACTCCATAGTGCACGTCCTGCGTAATGCAAAAGACGCAATGTTAAAGTGGTTTTAAAGTGTAAACGATTATTGAACTCTTGATTTTCTGTCTTTCAGGTGCATAATGAAGAGAAACTTGAATGTGTTTTAGAAACTAGAAGGGTAGTTTTCAATCACTTAAGAGGGTATTTTTTATGTTGATATTTTTCAGTTGTTCATAAACCATCATAAATGTAATTTGATTTGTCCAAAAACGAGGACTAGATTTTAACTATAAATCTTGTTCTTCAAACTTTATTTTGAACAATATTTTACGTTGCATTGATTTTGAATAATGCTAATTTGCTTGACCTCTCCTGTTAAAAGGTTATTTGACCTCAAAATAAGTCCATTTTGCCAACAACCTGCCAAAAAAAAAATGGTGCACATTCCCCAATACGATCTTTGGATGTTAATTAATTTAACGACGTTTCGAATTGCTGTCAAGTTGCCATTTTAGTAACTTCGGAATCACAAAGTCAACCACATTTCATGGCACGTGCAGCTCTGGAGTGTCTATAAGCTCTTAAACTATTCGTTTTTCTTTACCTGGAAGACGTGACGATACAACTGAGAAAACTTATCTTTAATACGTTGTCTTTCATTAACGTAAGAACGCTGCTGTTCTAATAACTGTTCACGCTCACGATGAATTCCCTGAACTTCTTCGGCCAACATTATAATCTGATCCAACTTACGTTTACGACAATTCTGAGCCGCTACCTGTAACGCGAAAAGCAGTGTTACATTTTATGACCCAAAAACTCGTAATGTGTGACAACATTGATGGTAACCTTGTTCTTTCCACGCCTTCGTATGTCGCGAATGAGAGCAAGTTGCTGTTCGCTCAAATCATGTTTCGACAGCCTCTCGTTAAACTCGTCCATTGGAAGATTGATGATTTCGTCTGTTGTCAGCGGAATCTTCAACGCCCTCGCGCGCTTTTCATCGCGAGGTAAATGATCGTCAACTGAAGGCTTCCTTTGCTTGTCACGTACAGCTGGTCTCTGCGAATCGCTCATTCCATCCGACGAAAGATGGTACGAATGATTGTGACGAATATGTCCGAGAGAAGTTGGAGATTCGACCACATTGTGACGTGCGAATTCCACACTGCAACTATACTTTGGCTCGATCTGTTCCGCCGAATTGTTTGGAGCGGTGGCTCCTTCGAGACTTCCGTAAGAACTACCACTTTCTTCTTCATGATAAACATAATCAGGATATTTCATCGGTGTTGTCGGCTGTGGCATCGAGGGACTTCCACGCGGTAAAGCTCCATAAGTAGAACCATCTTTAAATAAAAAAACACATAAGAAAAATGTTTGCAGAGTTTCTAACATTTTTATGTCTCGCAAAATTACCCATCGGTGGTTCAATTCCAACACGTTTGCCAAACAATTGGTACTTTTTCTGAGCCACAGGTGGTAAACGTCTGTTAACACCATTTGCATTGCCATCGACAACATTATTACCAGATGAAATATTCGATCTTTGTGTTGGTACCATATCGGGAGCGTAACTGTAACTGTACTGTCTATACTTTGGATGATCTGAACCATAGAAATGATTGTTCTCTTCAGGATGAGATGATTCGGATGCGGTTTCCATCCATTCTTGCTATAATGTAAAATACAACTGTTATGAATTGCCCAATGAAAGTGAACGCCACTTCCAAAAGAAACAATTGAACTAAGATTCTCTTTATACAATGGTCAAGTGAAAACGGCCATTTTCATTTGTCTCGTCGCAGCTGAGGATATATGCTCTACAAGCAGCCAAAAAGGCCTGTGGCAGAAGGACAATAGTCCAATTGCAACATGCAAAATCCATAGTCAAAACCAGAAGACTAAATTTCCGATTATATTTAATAATTAACTTGTGGTTGCTACTTCGAAAATCCCAAATTATCTATTTTTTTTTTACTTCAAAGTTAGACCGAAAATAAGAAAATCGTCGAAAAACAAATATAGTTCAGTCATTCTGAAATTGTCCTAAAAAGTTTATTTTTAAAGATTAGACGAAAACGCTCTTATGTTATTAGTTTAGTATTCTAGTTTCGTCTTTGCTTTGTATTTTCCTCCCATCACACAGGCACCCACATGTAATAATCAGCCAAGACAAGGAAACAAATGCGGCCGCTTTCACCCAACCTATACAAAGAGGACCTCGTATTGAACGACTCATACCCCATCAGAGATGGAAGGTACTCGTTCAGAAGAGCCCAAAGACGAAATGGCGGAATCACTGCTCGTATCCATGGCATCATCATTTTCAAGTAAACGCATCGTATACATTCCTGTAAACACGAGATGCTTTATTAAAACCTGAACGATCGTTTCTCGTCACACAAATAAAAAAACCTTCGTTCATAGCCATGTCCATCAAATGAAGATCATCTTCATTCAAAATTGAGGACAAAAATCCATCTGCAGTCTGATTGACATCGGAATGGTTACTAGGAAACATCATGGTTCCATTATCCATTTGAAAGTGATCACGAGGAGCCGTATCGCCCATCGAGTCGCTACCATTAGCAAGTGTGCTCATAGAAGTAATAACGGCTACACCGACATTACTGTGCTCGCCACCTAATCCAAATACAACATGAAATTTCCAAATAAACACTTCAAATATTTGGCAAGTGTATTTTATAAAAAAAAATAAACTAACCAATATCACCTGGATAGGACATGTTACTATTGATATCGGCTACAGGTGGAGGCAAAGTGGCATTCTGTATCAACACTGACGACATCCTATTATGAATGCTGCCATAATTAGGAACTGTGTAATTGTGTTGTGTGATCTGCCCTGGACTATGAAGCATTCCCATGCTCATGTTATGGTGGTGCATTTCTGCTTCGGAATTTGGCGGAAAACTCAAGAAGGTAGTCAAGTCCTGCCATCTTTGTTCCATGCTTAACGAGCGCAGATACTATAATGAATCGAAGTTTCACTCTAATGAATTTACATTTCAAATCAAGAATCTTGTTGTTTTTCAAACACTGGTTACTTTCTGTAGTTCAATTCAACTACATATGCCTGCAATCAGCTCGAAAGCCATGTGGCGAGGGGGGGGGGGGGGGGCTTGCTCCCGATCATAAATGATTGTCATTTAGACAAAAATAAGAGACATTGTTAAATTGAAATCGTCCTAACAAAAATTAGTTACTAGAAAATAATTCTATAGTCTAATCAACGGTGAAACAATCAACCCAAAAAGAAAAAAAAGACGGCAGCAAGAAAGATTTTTATACCTGAATGCCTCGTCCACTGTTATTCAGTTGAGCAGTTTGTATCATGTCCTCCAATTCCTTGAGTTCTTCAGTAAAACTATCTTCTCGGCTCAGTAGAGGAGTGGGTAAACCCAAATCTAAATCAGAAGAATCTTCTATTTCCTCGCCACCAGAATCTTTGTCTTCTAACTTTTCCTATTAATAATTTAAAATAAAAATCAATACTGCCCCCCACACTCGAGTTTTTAATTTTAAAAATTACGACCAGAATGTCAACTCTTAAAATGAGAGAAAAATTCTAGTTTCATTTTGCTACTAAAATTATTTAACTATTTTCTTGGATCGGGAGAGCACAACATAAAGTTGACCATGAGAGAAAAAAAACCCGGTTCATTTAAATTTAAAAATAAATTCCGATATGTTTAAACGTTTTTGTCCTTGTTTGTACAGCGTTATACACACAGACAGACAAAGCTTAATATATATAAAAATATATATAATTTACAATAATATATAAATATATAAAAAAAAAAGAATTTACCTGATCGTCTTTATCGCTAAGGCTCACAAGAGATAATTCTTCCAAAGGAATTGCATCAAGTTCATCCGGTAAACCAAGAAGTTCTGATGTATTTAGAGATTGATCAGTAAAGACAGAAGAAGAAACACTGCCCGAAGATGGTCCAGCTTCATCCAATACAACATGTTCGCCTGTTTAACAAGAAGAAACAATGTTAAGTATGTTTTTTTTAAAAAAGTTTTTCGTGTTTTTTTTTAAAGGTACAAGAATAACGTTACCTGTTTCACAATCAATTGTATAGTTCAGGCCAGACCATGGGTCGAGGACATCAGGCTCTTTTTCCGTATCCTTTTCATCCTAAAATTTAAAAAAAAAAATTGTCCTATAAATGCGGTTGATAAAAGTGATTGAAAGAACTTTTTAAAAAAAGTGTTTTTACCTTGAGTAGTACTGGTGTAGGTTCCTCTTCTTCCTTTCCGATCAATTCTTTTCGTAACTGAGCGTCAAAACCTTCTCTGGTGACACCAAGATCAATGTCTTGTCTCAACAGAACTTCAATCAGGTCCATGTCCTAAAAAAAAATTAAATTTATTTTTTTAAAAAAAATGTCAAAACACAATAAAATTCAGTGTTGATAAATAATTTGTAAAAAAAAAGTAACAAATTAGTGTAATTAAATTACTTTTTCAAGTAATTAGTAATTCACTACATTACATTTAAAACCAGAAAAATGAGGTTTTTCTTAGTCAAAAGAAGCTGGCTTGAGGCTAGAATTCAGAGGATATTGGTCAAACTAGTAAATAAAACTATTGTTGCTCAAGACCAGGAACTCTAGCCTCTAACCAGATTGTTCTCGTTGATTTAGTAATTAGCTAGCCTAGTTTAAAAAAAATGCAATTACCTTTAATTAGTAATTACTTTTGTTTTTGAGTTTTTAAACTACTTTTGTACCGAAAACTATTAGAAACTTTCATTAACTAACTATTCGTGATTATTGTTAAACAGACTGATGTCTGTATAAGCATCACTTTTCTGTATTCAGTTTTGCAATTTTTGTTTTTTTAACGATTTTGATCAGGATGTTGTCACTCTTTATCTATCATCTGATTTGTAATTGAAAAGTAATTCAAATGCTTTGATAACATGAGTAATTGTAATTTCTTTTTAAAATTTAGAAACTATAATTGTAATTAACTAGTTTTTCACTGAAATAATTAGTAATTGTAATTATTTTCAAACGTAAATTTGTCCGAATAATAAGTTTGAAAAGGTTATATACGTTGTTACGAATACTTACACGTGTTAAGTTGGTATTTATTCATTTTCGTCTTACATTATTCTATCTTTTGTTAATATCCGGTTTAACTTAATCTTAACAGATTAAGTGTGAAAACAGTGGAAGTAACTCTTACTTCCAAAAAGCAAATATGTTTCTTTTGCGGTGCTTTCAATTTCTTTTTATTTGAAAAAATGTTATAAGATTTTTTTTTTTCATCTGGAAATGTCCCAAATACACCGTATTGCAATTAGTAATTCTACGTCATTCTAAGTGACAAACGTGTAATAAATTATGAGGTTATTTTAAGACATCTGTTGTATAAATGCCCTTGAAACTTTTGAAGTAAATTTTGAATTAATTACTTGCACTTAATCATTGTGCGTTTATTACAAATGTTCTCCAAAGCTAATTACTAATACCCAAAGAGTTATATTCAGTCAACGGAGACTGTTTAGAGGCTAGTATTCTTACAATTACATAATCCAAGTTCCATGGTCTGCAGAGGGTAGCAAAATGTGCACCGTTCCAATTAATCTAGAGGTGTTTTTTTTTAAATAAATTGTAGCCTCTAAACAGTCTCACTGAATGAAAAACGCACAATTTTTTTTGTGTTCTTAATTACTACTAGAGCTCGGATTTTTATGCAATATCAAACAAATGTTTCTCAATTTGTGGCTTAAGTGCCAATTCGTGAAGTAATTACCATAATTAGAGGAACTAAAATTATGCTTTTTCTAATCAAAAAGGCTGGTTAGAGAGGCTAGATGCTTGGTTACTATAAATTGTCAACTAGATTTCTAGTCTCTAACCATTGTTTTTGAAAAAAAATAAACCATAATTGTTGGTTGATTTGAAATGGATTGTTACTTCACAATTGGCACTTGTGCCACAGATTGAGAAACATTTCATTGATATTGCATAAATATCCGAATCCTAATAATTACTTTCTAAAGTTAGTTTAAAAAAAAACTAATACGATAAATAAACATCTGATTAAAAGTAAGATTTCTAAGCATTTACTAATGGCTGAAATGTTATGCACCATTTTCATTTAGAATCATTACCCTAAGGCCTAACAGAAACCTTACCATTTGAAGTACACCTTCATCTGGCTTTTTCTACTTAGGAAATCCTCTGTGGAGGTTTTTTCTGTCTCTTGATTTCCGGCTTTAAAAGTTAATTAAATTGCACAAGCTTTAATTACCCTTACCAAAACTGTCTCAAGATATAGTGAGTGTGTGTGCGTAAAATAATAGGCCCTATCATAAAATTAGATATTATATCTTAACTAAATCTTTTTATCTTAAATAATGAGTAGAAATCTAATCTTAGTAAAAGTTAAAAAAGTTATTACGTTTTGTGAGCCACTGATCTTCGACCTCCGACGGAAGCTCCCCCATCCCTCATTGCAGAAGAAATAATAAAATTGTAACTATCATACCTTATAATGTGATTGCTAGTGTTATATTTTATGACTATTATAATACATTATTATTATAATAAGTTACATATGACAATTCATTGTCATTATGACAGTCTTAATTAATCCTTCCGTAATGACCTCCCTCGTTAATCTGTGTTTAAAAAAACAATACTATGGAGCAATTTAACGTGTTAGAAACTAGAAGAATAGCTGAATCACTTAATCAAATTTTCATGTTATCTGATTATCTTAATGATTAACATAAAAGTTGAGTTTATTTTCAAACTTGTCACAAAAATAATAACATGAAATTACACTTTAGGTGATTCAGCAACGCTTATACTTTTATAACTACTTTCTAGTTTCTGTTAATGTTGTTCTAAAGACAAAATAAACAAAGTTTCAGAGGGCGTTTACACTTCAAAACCACCTTAAATTAGTTACTTACAATGACTTAAAGGTTTTATGATAAAAATGTACCATACACCACAATAATTTTATATTAAGATTCCACCATTGACTCCACACAGAACAAGTGGAGATTCACAACAAATAAAACACACTGTTCTAATCTTATTCAGAATAAACCAATTGTCCGAAACCACTTCCCTCCCCCCCCCAAAAAAAATGCAAATCTTACACACAAAAAAAAAATAAGGAATTGCAGTTATACACAATAAACGTACCACTCTCAAAGAGACATTTTTCCATTTTGACTAATTTCATAAATTGTTCACAATTCTTGCATCTTAAAGGCTTACGTAAGTTCCATCTATTGCATAAAGTAATTTCAAGCAGTAAGATTTCCCCGCGTACTTCTACCGTAAACACATTGCACGCAAATGCAATTAAAACTTTAAGACATGCCACAAAATGTGTTTCAATATCCAACCGAGGAAAAAAAAAAAAACTGATAATAAAAAATTGAAATTTTTGTGTCGTTCTTCTTGTTCACAAAACTATTTGATATAATTTAAAGGCCTGCATCACACGAACCACTTTTGTGGTATCATAAAAGTGGTTGCTGAGTCTTACTTCACACAAACCACCATTGAAAACAATACCATGTAGTCAGTCCGGACCACTGGTATGACCTTGGATTATCACTGACAAAAACACGCGATGGTCACACCACTTGTGGTAGAACTCAACCACTTATCGCCAATTTGGTGAAGAAAAACAAGCAGTGGCGATGTTTCGTGTGAACACCCCCCCCCCCCCCCAATGTAATCAATGGTCTGCTAAATAAAAAAAACACTTTATGTGACGCCACAAAGCGGTCCGTTTGAAGCAGGCCTAAATTTGGTAAGATTGACAGATGTTTTTTTTTTAAATTTGAATAATTACTTTTGCAAGCAGCCCAGAGAGCCTCTTGTGTTGCAGAGGGATAAAAACTACTAATATGGTTGAAAAATCAACAAATTAATTATCCCTCTACATAGAAATCATATAAAGAAAAACGAAGAGACCTTGAAAAACCCAAAGAAGATCTGGGTTAAACCCAGTTTAAAACACTCAAAAAAACAAAACCCACCTTAAATAAATACACGAACTAATAAAAATATATTATTTAAACTCCACTTGAATATTATTTTTAAAAAAAATGTATTATTTTTTTTCCTCGTCAAAAAACACACTCAAGAATCAAATATTGTTATATTTATTTTATTACAAAATAATATAATTGAGTTTAGAAACGCAAGATCCCTTTTTTTCTTCTTTAAAGAACAAAATGAAGGTCCTCCTTTTCACTCTTTCATTCTCTCTCTGTCTCTCTCTCTCTCGTTCACTCTCTCTCTCTCTCTCGTTCACTCTCTCTCTCTCTCTCTCTCTCTCGTTCACTCTCTCTCTCTCGTTCACTCTCTCTCTCTCTCGTTCACTCTCTCTCTCTCTCGTTCACTCTCTCTCTCTCTCTCGTTCACTCTCTCTCTCTCTCTCGTTCACTCTCTCTCTCTCTCTCGTTCACTCTCTCTCTCTCTCTCTCGTTCACTCTCTCTCTCATAATCACCTGTAATTACTAATCACAATGTATTACACCTGTTGAATAGTAATTAAAAGTTATGCAATGAAGACGTCATAACTATCTATCTACGTAGATATATAGAAAATAAATACTGAGTGATTGCAAAGTAAACCATAGAAAGAAGAATAAAAATGAATACAGCAGCTACTGGGCTAATTAAGCTATTGTTATACTATTTTTACTATTATTATTACTATTATTTACTATAATTATGACATTAACTGTTAAACTTTATTTTACTACAATTAACTAACTATGGCTCATATCCAAACCAAACAAAATCCAATTTCTCTGACTTTTCATAACGAAATTCTTTGTTCATTTTTTCCCCTAAGTGACAAATTAGCAGTTTTGACTTCGAACACTAGTTAAGTTGAGTTTAAGGTGTAAACGTATCTCAAACTTTAATAATCATTTGGTCATTAATACCTTGTACACAAACACGCGAGTTAAATGAATTCAAATTAAATGTGTTTACGTGAATTATACGGAATCCAGTTAAGGACATGACCACCAAATAAAAATTGACTTTTATTATTAATATTTTATATTGAAATACTAAATAAATATTTTAATGTCAATAGTTTACATATTTTATATTTAAGTAATTAACTCAATATTTTTCAGATTATTAACTGAATAAATTAAATTCGATATATTGTTTGTTTGCCCTTCACAGGGCTCTGTAGAACAAGTTTATTATTTAAATGCATTTAAATTGTCAGGTGTGTACTAGGTATAAGGTGCTAAATTAAGAAAAACTTGAACATGTTTTAGAAACTAGAAACGTAGAACTTAATTATGAGTATATTCACGTTGATATATCTTTCAAAATGAACTTTTATGTCAGTTTTAAAAATGATCCAACTTTAAGCAGACGATATTTTTTTAATTTTGTCTTTTAAAATGTTTTATTTTGAAAGATAAGATGAAAAAAAATCTTAAATGATTTAGCTACCCCCTTCTAGTTTCTAAAACACTTTTACAGTTCATCTTAATTTTGGTCCTGAAAGACAGAATAATGAGTTCGAAAATCAGATCATTGAATTTACCTGACTTTTTCCTGATTTTCTCTTATTTTTCAAGTCATTTTGAGCCACTGATTAAAAATATGCTACATTAAATGATAAATTTAATTAAAATCTTCACTTGGATTATATAATGTCAACGTTTGTTTTAAACCTGCGTGTAACACAATACCATTAAATGTCTCTCATACACACAAACGTAAGTTAATTAATACATACATGAAAATGCATAATAATTATTAAAATGACGTCATCATGAAGTGCTACTTGGCATTATATGTCTCCACCCCTCCACTTAATTAGACGGTACAATGAAACATTTGTACAAATAGGAAATCTGTCACCCTTTCGAAACTTGTCTGAATAATTTATATCTTAACTGATAGAACGGATTTAATATAGAATTTTCTAAACACTCTGTACTTTTTATATTATCATTTTAAGATTTCACTTATATCTTGATTCGAATTATATCTTTCATATAAATTAACAACTGAAATAACAGTTGATTGTGTGTATTATATAAGTGAGCAACTCTTACATAAACCCGAAATGCAATAGTAATTATAATAAATAAATTAACAATAAAAATCGTATAAATTACTCGAATTATTATACACAATTATAAATATCAAGAGTTGCAAATTTTAAAGCATTTTCCAACTTATTTCAATTACAAATAAAATTAAGAAAAACTAAAAAAAAAGTATTTTAGAAACTAGATGAGTCATTTTTGCATGTATTTTTTCACGTAGATCAGGAGCAACACTAAAGAGAAATTGAAAAGTGTGCTAAGAAACTAGAACGGTATCTAGAATCTCCTAGTATGCCTGCCTCATCCTAAGAAGAAGCTTGTGACGTCATAAAACATTGAAGAAAAATTTAGGATTGTGTCATTTCGTCTAATAAACGAGGTGAGAGGGGGGAGTAATAAAATAATTCAAGAATCCGTTTGAAAACGTTTCATTTAATCTACTTTAAATGGCACAATCTTAAACTTTCCATCAATCCATATGACGTCACAAGCTTATTCTCCGGATGCTGCAGGTATATTGTTTCATGTTATCTTTCAAAATAAGCTATATTGTGCTAAAAAAGCACAAAAAGCTTAGTTTGAAAGATAACATGAAAATACCGTTTAGTTGATTTGCGCTACCCTTCTAGTTTTTAAAACTCATTCAAATTTCTTTCATTTTGCAACTTAAAAGACAGAACACAATCAGAGTTCTAGAGGCGTTTACACTTTAAAACCACCTTAATTACCTTGTACGTACACATGAGTTAAATGAATTCAAATTAAATGTGTTTAGGTGAATTATACGGAATCCAGTTAAGGACATGAACACCAAATAAAAATTGACTTTATTATTAATATTTTAAATTGAAAATACTAAATCAATAGTTTATATTATTATATTTAAGTATTAACTCAATATTTTCAGATTAATTAACTGAATAAATTGAATTCGACATATTGTCCATTTGCCCTTCACAGGGCTCTGTAGAACACGTTTATTATTTAAATGCATTTAAATTATCAGGTGTGGATACTAGGTATAAGAAATAGTTCATTTATTATTTTTGCCTTCAAAAAGTTAAGCATTTTAAGAATATCTCGTAATTACACTTTAAATTAAATCGCATATTTTTCCCCAAATATAATATATTTTAAAATTTAATAAATGAAAGATGCAGGTAACACTAAAACACTTATTTGGCTTTATACCAATTATAACTGCTATTACGTGACATAACCATTTAAGTATTTACCTTTTTCATCATCTTTTATTTGAAAATAAAATATATTCTTTATAATAAAAGAACCGTTATTTGTTAAGACAATGGTAAAAAAAAATAAGTCTTTCTGAGGATGAAACTAAATTTCAAAGGCAAACAAAGAAAAGAAAAAACTAAAAAAAAAAAAATAATTTCGTTGAAAATTGGAAACAACATCAATTGCATCATTTAAAAGACCATTTTAGAAATTCATATTGATTGGAAAATTACTCGGAAAAGTTACATATATTGGAAAATAATAATCATTTCTAAATTTATCCACCATTCTCAAATAATGTGTACCCCCATCTTAATTACTTGACTACCCGTTGTTGCTTAGTAACACATGACCACCATATCAATTGCAAATAGAATATGACAATAGCCTTAATGTTTGCAAAAATTAGTTAGGACATAGAAACAACTATAAATACCAAAAAATATTCAAATTTTTTTTTTTTTGAAAAAACCCCATTGGTAAACATCCGGTAATCCGAAAATACTTGGAATTTTGCGCCATCTCGCAACAACTACCTACTCTCATTATTTTATCGTTTTTATGTGTTACCACAGGGCTTAAAATTTGGTACACGGACCAATTTTTCGACAGCAAAATGAAGGTCCCGTTGTCGCCAAAACCAACCACTTCAAATAAACTGATGTGTTTGGAATGTGGTCCAAATGTATCTGCATGCAAAAGGGCCGAAGTGGCCTGTTTTGACGACAACCCGACATCATTTTGCAGTCTAAAAGTGGTCCCGTGTGTCCAGGGCCTAAGAAGTTATCTTAGCTTTTAAAATGTGTCGACTATTTCTACAACAATTGTTTTCGACTCTCCGAATCCTACCGAGTACCAAAAAAAATTGCTAATGAAAGAAATGTAGATTTCTACAGCTGATGCAACCAACTGCAACCGTTGGTCGCTGCAAACACACTACAATGTTGACTTCTTCCCTTTTTATTACAATTTTACCCATTTTGTACTTGTTCTGTAGTCATTGTAGAAATAAAAGTTGTCGCAACAAATTTACAACCAAGAAACTACAAAAACTTCACTTACCAAACACATTCCATTACCACAATCGTGTAATTTGCTTGATTATGATTTGTACATAAACTTGTAATAAGCTTATTTTCCTCAAATTTAACAAAATTTAACATACCAAATTCTACTTCTATAGGAATATACTGTAGAATGTAATAGTTCATCCATATTCTAACGGAAAATGTAACAAAGTACACACAGTAACGTCACAAACACATTCATTTCAGTAAATAATTTGCATCCTTGAAAATTGTAAAAACTTACAGTAACTGACATTTACATGTTAAATAATGTATGTCATTTGCGCAATTATTATCTCTTCCCTTTTGATATATTGAATATTTGAAGTCAAATGTATATAAACCACAAAATAAATACTTAATTACAGAACTGCATAATAAATCTTTAACAAGAACTAATTAAATTAAAGTTAGCAAAAAAAATTCCAATTCAAACTCAGCGCCGTGATGTTAATTTTGTAATAAATTATTAAGTTTCACAATTATTACTAATTAATCAATAAATTAATTTATGAACAGCTGATTTTCGAACTATGGAGAAACTAAGGAGAAATTGAAAGTGTTATAAACTAGAAGGGTAATAATGTAGGTGCAATATTTTAATCTTGATATCTTTCAAAGTAAACTTTTTTTATAAACAAAAACTGAAGAGAAAAAAAAAACATGTCTGCTGAAAATTGTGTCATTTTAAAATGACATAAAAAGCTTACTTTGTAAGATATCAACATGAAAATATGCGATTGGCCTACCTACCCTTCTAGTTTATAAAGTACTTTCAGATTTGCCTTAATTTTGTTCCTTAGAAGATAGAATATAACCAGAGTTCAAAGCGCGAATACATTTTAACTAACCAGAATAATGAAACCTAAAAAGATGCAAATTAGTTAATTTACCACATTAAACAGTTCCTCCTAAATTGCATATTCCTTTAAAAAGTAAAAAAAAAATCCAATTTTATGATGCTTGAGAAGAAATGCACCCTTTTCTACACAATCACAAGTGTTTAATACAAGTTTATCACAACCCATTAATAATCTTACTAAGATTTGAACAGGATTTGCATAATTGTAAGTTTGAGCTCAACATGACAGAAGAAACAAAAAAAAACCTACTTGACATTGTGAGAATTGACCTTCGAATGTCAAAACCTCAAGAATTAAAAAAAAAACTAGGTAAGAAAAACCCCGGTATTTCCATGACTAAAACCTAACATTAAAATATTGACCAGGGTTAAAAGAAAGAAGAAAAAAAAAAATAGAAATTGCGGAAATATGCAATTAAAATATAGTCACAAGGCTATATTTTTCCTCTTATATTTTTATTTTCAACAGCTTCCTCTCTCAATTTGTAAAATTCAGTGAAATTAACTAAATATAATTTTAACAAAATTTTCGTAAAAAAAAATAATGTCATATCTTACACTCTGAATCCATTTTTTCCAAAGAGCATATCTCACCATACGTGAAAATGACCACACACACACACAACTGTTGTAAACCAATTTCCAATTTGTTGACCAAGTAGGGTTAGAAAAACGAGATAGAAATTCTCCTCCCCCCTCAAAAAATCTGAGATAGTTAATTTTATACCAGAAAAATCAACAACTCCAAAAACAAAAAAAAACTGAACTTTTAAAATTTAAAACAAATGCGGAACCGAGTAGTTAAAATAACTTCTTTTCTATGTCTACATCAAAAAAAGACAACCCAGATATAATGATATGCACACATTTTCAGATATTTCAGGGTAAAGTACAATTTACAAAAGATGACTGAATATTTTGTGTATTTTTTTGGTTGGAGAGAAGAACTGTTTCTTCTATTAAATTCACGCTCTCTTATTTCAAACCTATTCTTTTGATTACACACAGAACAGGTAGTTAAAATCTACTTGACCAGAAATGAAATGAAACAAAATGATGATGAGGATATTACGTCAATTGTTTAAATATACATAAGGGGGGAGAGAGAGAGGGAAAGAGGGAGGGAGAGAGAGAGAGAGAGGGAGGGAGAGAGAGAGGGAGGGAGAGGGAGAGAGAGGGAAAAAAAGAAAGGCTTATGACAAAGCCAATGCCAAAAAGCGTGAACTTTCCCCCCTCCCCCATTCATTTTTTATTTTACACTATTCTTTTCATTGTAATTGTAATTTACTAATTTGTAACTTCTCACATAAGGCCATCTCTCCAACCCCCCACTTGCTGTCAAAATGTGAGATTTTTCAAGGAGAAACCTCCATCTTTTGATTCTTTTTGAACAATTGCGCAATAAAATCCTAGCCTCTCACTCACTGCTCATTAAAATGGTTATTCATTGAAAACTTTTTTTTTTGTTTAGTAAAGTTTGAACTTCAAATATAATCCATATTTAAAATTAATGTGGTTTTTAAAGTGTAAACGTCCTTCAAACTTTGAATTATTCTTTCTTTTGGAAGCCAAATTTAAAACTAGATTTACCACCAGAGGTAACATTGCTGGAAACACGTTACAAATCGGCCTATAAAAATGTTATTAAACTTTTGTTATCAACATTTGCTATTAACATTGTTAAAAAAAAAGTCTCTAGAAATTTTTAATAATATTTTGTCAATAACATTTGCTTTTAGTATTTGTTATTTTTTCCATTAACATGTTGATAACTTTGTTACTAGCAGGTTATTTCTGTTGTGAACCATTCTCTACTCGTGGATCAGTTTCAAGCCGAAATGCTACCAACATTTTTGTCAAAAACATTGTTATTAGCATTTTGTTGTCGAGTCAAGAAAGTTGTTAATTAACATATATGTTATTAACATTTTGCTACTAACAATGTTTTTGCTATCTTTTTGTTGTAAAATCCGCCTTAAGGAACAAACACTATAAGGATAGCTCAAGTTATTTCCATGTTTAATATATTTTAAAATAAGCTTTTTATACCAGTTTGAAAATGTTTAAGTAATTCAGCTACCCTTCTAGTTTCTAAGACACTTTGAATTTCTCATAATAGTGCTACTCTTCTGTAACGCATAATAACCAGTTTGAAAATCAGCTGTTTATATAAAACAACTTATGATGGTTTATTTAACAGATGATTTTTGAACTCTTCTTCATTGTCTTTATTAACAAAATTAAGAAAAACTGAAGTGTTTTAGAAACTAGAAGGGTAACTCAATCACTTCAAGCTTATTTCTTTTAAAATATCGTCCGCTTAAATAGTTGTTCCATTTTCAATCTCACATGAAAAGTTTATTTTGAAAGATATCAACATTAAAAATTCTATGAAGTTAATTCAAAATGTTCTTCATTTGCACTTTAAAATCGCCTTAACAAAATTCTAAATAAAATCTCAAAGCTTTTTTTAAAATGAATGTTTTTTTTATTTCTCATCTAAGAAAATTTTAAAAAATAGAGGTTTTGCGTAACCTTGTCAGTTTTAATACGAATGTCAAGGAAGAAGAAAAAAACATAATTAACTTTTTTTTAAAAAAAAAAATTAATCAATCCTGAAATGGAATAATGCAAAATGTGCAAGGACGAATGTTTTCCTGACAGTTGCAAATATTAATCTTGGCAAGAAACGCACTTAACATCAAGTACTCCCCCCTTAAAGAAGAACGCCTATTATTACCAAGATAAATTTATAAAGGTAAACCAACTCCCCCATGTTAGAAGAAAAAAAAGCCCGACCAAAAGTAATTGAAGAACCGTCATCTGCTTTTTTAAGCTAGAAGGAAGACATATTGTTTAAAATGTCATCCATTTTTTATGTCCATTGAACCCTATAGTAACTGAAGTGCTAAGTAGAGTTTGCGCCCTCTATTGGCCACACTCAGTTTTGGAACGATATGCTCCATGAGAAGAGCTATAAGTTGAGTTACCTGTCTGTATATGTATCATGATTATTAATTTAATAATTACATACATGTAAGGAAATGAAATTGTATTCTGAAGTTCTTTCTCACCTGATGGCGCTTCAGTCATCAAGAAAAAAGCTACTGTATTTCAATTTTACCACCAATTTATGGATTTTTTTTATATTAATCCTGGACTTGATCCAGAAGATGAACAAATTTGTCAAAAAAAATAATCCGATGTAATTGTTATTGATCGTTTTATAAAACAAAAACTATTTAACTATTTATGTACACGAATGTAGTTATTTTATTTTACTTGGCAAAGATTTCTACGAATTTAAAAAAGACTTAAAACATTACACATCCTTTTGATGAGTAGAACAAAAAAAAATCAAGGCTAAATTTAATGGATATTTTTTGCACCAAATTTACGTAACATATGCACACAAAAAAAATACATAATCGTCTAATCAGAGTTGCAAAAACTTGTGTGATTCAACTCAAAACTGAAGTAGGTTTTACTTATTGTATTAACTTCCTATAAGATGTGCAAATTGAGAGTATACACATCTCAAACTGTCATCATTATTTTCCGGTTAAATAAACCAATCAAGGTAACATTAATACAAACGGAAACTGAGAGGATGAGGGGGGAGAGGATGAGGGGAGAGGGGGGAGAGGATGAGGGGGGAGGGGGGGGAGAGGATGAGGGGGGAGGGGGGGGAGTTTACGTTTGGTAATTGCTTGATGTAGCACCGTCCCTGGCTGTAAAGTACGACCCTTTTTTGACGGTATTTCATTTGGGGATTTGCTTCAAACCTGCAGTAGAACAACTTTTATAACTGAAAGCCACTGAAGCAGACGAAACATTAGCAGCAGACGTCACGTGACAAAGAATAGACCAAAAACCGAACAAGCATGGCGCCCAAGATGGTGGTACATTGTGCTACACTGACAATTAGAAATCAGGATAAACAGAAGTTGGTTCCGCCCTTTTTTTATGACAAACTGCAACTTCTAATTGGTTTGTTGTGTGGTTCCACGTTGAAAAGGGCGGAGCATGTGACATCAGACTACATAACCAACCAATTAGAAGTTGCGTTCGTCATAAAAAAGGGCGGAGCCAACTTCTGTTTGTCCCGATTTCTAATTGCCTGTTTGTGCTACACGTTAGTTGATTACTTTTACGGCTAATAAGCTAGCAGTGTGTTTGGAGAAATTCACTGCTGCTAAGGTGTTAACATAACCAAGTTATTATTGAGGTGGTACCACTACAACAAAGGTGTTTGTGTTTTCAAATGCACCCTGGGATGTTGTCTCAGGATGAGATAACTTTGCAATTGCACCACAAAAATCGCTCATTTGCGGAAATAATGACACTAACTCAAACACAAACTCAATTTTCCAGGAGAAGTAGTGTTTAAAGATAACAATTAATAGATAGTCTATTATTGACATTATTATACTTTGTCATATCCATATTAGACTAATCTAGTGATTAAAAATTAAAGAGTTACACTTGTATCGTTCATTATTCCTCATATTAATACTCTTCTTCACGAGTCATTTTTCACTATTATCTCAAAATCGACGATTTTTAACTTGCATAGTGAGCGAAATATTAAAACCAGTAGTCATACCTCGGGTTCAATGATAGAAATGTTTTTCTGAAAAGCGTTATATCGTTAATCAAATCATCGTTAACGCCAGTAGGAATAAGTTAACTATAGTGGTGCTTCCGTTCAGAGGTAACGTAAAGCGAGGTATGACTGTATATGTTAAAGGTGGCCAACCTTATTTTCTTGAGGGCCATTACATATATGGTTCACGAAAGTTCAAACGGGCCACTTTAGTTAAAAATTAGAAATAATAACTCATTTCAATTTAATGAGACACCAAACATTCTTACTTCGCCAATTCAAATGAACTGTTGTTGCTCAAAATTTGAACGCAAAACACATGCAGTGTTTTAAGAAATGTTTCTAGAATCGTCAGCGGGTCACAAATATTTTCGGGCGGGCCACCAGTGGCCTTTTGTCCATTGGTTGGCCACCCAAGGCATATGCTATATACTGCAACTTTACTCGTATTATGAGATAATCCGAATAAATTGCGTTCAGTTTGCAATTGGCTAAAGATTTTCATTATAATACTTAAGAGCCAACTTACCATTCGCCAGAATTCTATCACATACTGAGACAAGTCTTGGGTAATTGAGACGTTATTTATCTACCACAGGCCAATACAATGCACAATAGCTCAATAGCTCTCATAGCACAACAGCTCTCACAGGAAAGACACAAATCGCTTATGAGACTTTTTTTCCCTCAAACTTGCTTGGGATTGATTCACCTTCGTATTTAGATTTAAACTACATCTCAATCATAAATATATAATTTAAAACTACATGTATACCAGTAAATCCATAAGCGAATTCTAGTGAATACGTTTGTAGTGTGATTCAACGTAAAAGCAAACCAACCAAATAGGACTAGGTGTCAAATCTACTTTGCATTTATAGTTGGTAATCAAAGCTTTAAATACGTTTACCTATTCCCCAATTTTAATTGGTTAAAGGCGCTTGTCGTTGTTTGTAGATATTGTAGTACTTAGGCCTCTTATTAGGCAAATGAATAAATTATAACACACACAATGACAAACTATTGACACTAGAATTGTTTATATTAACCTCACAATAGATTGATAAAATGGCCGCCTACCACATGCATGGAAATTACAGCCATCTATTTCGCCGAATTGCTCGCCAGATGTGCAAATCCATCATTAAATAGACGACAGCACATTTTAACTGTATGCTTTGCATATTGTAAAATTTCACATTTCATAAAATGCCTAGGTGTTTTATATAAGAGGAACATTTCATTAAAAATGATCTAGTTCGCCATTTTATTTGATATCTTTTTAGGCAGTGTGGATTAATTTAAATTAAATGATTTTAAAGAAAATTGAGAGTATCAATGAGAATGTCCTGCTCCCAAAATTTCCATTCCAGCTCTTCCGGTTCACGCGCAATGAATTGTCCGAGTTGCATTGTCATGACTCATGAGCATCTATAGAAAGAGCTCCACTACGTCCACTTTGAATTGGCCTAACATTTGAGGTGCGTATTGCACACGGGAAACGAAGACAATCTTGTCTTGCACACTTCACTGGGAATGTCTTACACACAACATTTCCATTCCCGCTCTTCCGGTTTACTTGCAATGATCTTTCGAAGGTGCATTATCCTGAGCATTTATAGAAAGAACTCAATTACAATCTACTTGGAATTGACCTGCATTTGAGGCGTGTATTGCACACAGGAAACGATGACAATCTTGTCTTGCACACTTCACTGGGAATGTCTTACACACAACATTTCCATTCCCGCTCTTCCGGTTCACGTGCAATAAATTTGCGAAGCAACAACAGACTTTGTCATTTCATTTTTCAAACTTGTTTCATATTGTTTGTATTGTGCACTCAAAATATACGTTTTAGTTTGACATTTTTAACGTAAACTAGTTTTTAAATCGTGATTTAAATTATGTTTTAAATAAAAAATCCAAATTTTGCACTTTTTTTTAAACTTTTTTTCACAATGTTTTTGCATTTTCGTTGTCAATATGACACATTAAATAAAATGTCTGATTTCTTTCAGTCATTTTGTTTAAAATTACATTAATTTCACAATTTGATAAAAAGGCAATTAGCGGTTATTAAAATAAACTTCCAAACAAAAAAACCGTCCAAACCACGAACTCGATCAATTTTCTAACGAAAAAAGTCCTCAAAAATTAAAAAAAAAACTCCTAGGCATTTTATAAAATGCGTGATTTGACAAAATGCCAACAAGATTTTAGCAACACAAAACATGTCGTAATTGTGCACCTACAAATAACCTTGCAATTGCGTACAAATTGATGTACCGCCGATGCCGCCAACACCTTCATGATTAAACTTCCTAAAGGCAATATTATTAATCATCTTCAATTGAAAGGAGGAAAGAAAAAAGCTTAAAATACACAAGTGTTCGACAAATTAACTAATAATGTAGGTGACCGAATTTTAGTGTAAATTCTTATAAAAATTGCATTAATTCCTTTTTTTTTATCAGCCATTCTTAATTATTAATACGGTATTTCACGTCAAAACGTTGATTCGATCGAACCCTGAATACTCCACGCGGTTTTAGAATCAATTTTAAGATATTTTCAAAATCTGGTCGTTTCATAAGAAACTAGAACAGTAATTAAAACCACTTAATAGAATTTACATGTTGATATCTTTCAAAATAAACTTTTTACGGACCAAAATTTAAAAAAATATCACCTGTTGTATCACTTTGAAACTCACAACAAAGCTTATTTTAAAATATATCAACATAGAAAAAAAAAATCACCCTGAAGTGATTAAGCTAAGTACTTTTCTAGTTTCTTAAAACACCTTCAAGGTTTTTTCGGCTTCTGAAAGGCAGAATAACAAGAATTCAAGGGGCGTTTTTTATACTATTTTTAAAAAATAAAAAACTAGAAGAATATTATTTTTTAAAAAAAATAAAAAACTAGAATATTATTTTTTAAAAAAAATAAAAAACTAGAATATTATTTTTTAAAAAAAATAAAAAACTAGATTTTTTAAAAAAAATAAAAAACTAGAATATTATTTTTTTAAAAAAATAAAAAACTAGAATATTATTTTTTAAAAAAAAATAAAAAACTAGAATATTATTAAAAAAAAAAATAAAAAACTAGAATATTATTAAAAAAAAAAATAAAAAACTAGAATATTATTTAAAAAAAAAAATAAAAAACTAGAATATTATTTAAAAAAAAAAATAAAAAACTAGAATATTATTTAAAAAAAAAATAAAAAACTAGAATATTTTTAAAAAAAATAAAAAACTAGAATATTATTTTTAAAAAAAATAAAAAACTAGAATATTATTTTTTAAAAAAAATAAAAAACTAGAATATTATTTTTTTAAAAAAAAATAAAAAACTAGAAGAATATTATTTTTAAATAAAATAAAAAACTAGAAGAATATTATTTTAAAAAAAATAAAAAACTAGAAGAATATTATTTTAAAAAAAATAAAAAACTAGAAGAATATTATTTTAAAAAAAAATAAAAAACTAGAAGAATATTATTTTTAAAAAAAATAAAAAACTAGAAGAATATTTTTAAAAAAAATAAAAAACTAAAAGAATATTATTTTTTAAAAAATAAAAAACTAGAAGAATGTTATTTTTTAAAAAATAAAAAACTAGAAGATTATTTTTTAAAAAATAAAAAACTAAAAGAATATTATTTTTAAAAAATAAAAATGGATTTATTTATTTTTCATTTAAATTTTGCAACCAAAAAAACTACAATTTGTTAGAATTTGTTAAATTTCAATTACGCAGAAGAATATTTTGAAAAAAAAAAGCCGCGAACTTTTTGAATGTTGAAATGTAATTAGTAATTAACGAACAGAATCTCCTTTGTGCACGTTTAATTTTCATCCTTTTCATTACTCAGGTGTAAAATTAAAAAGAGTACAACGACCCAATGAGTCGAGTAAGAGGATGGATGAGGCAGGCAATCATGAAAGTCTTGTCGGTGAGATTCATCTTGTTTTAAGCTGGTTTTAAATTGCAAACGACCCTCGAACTCTTACTAAACTAATAAGAGAAACTCAAAAGTGCTTTAGAAACTAGAAGGGTAAGTAAGCTCAATCACATAATAAACTTTATATCTGAGTTTGAAAATATGCTAACATTATAAAGACAATATATAAACAATTTTTGTTCATAAAAAGTAGGAACGGTCCATTCGAATCCTCGAATCCCGCGAATCTTGAAAAATATTTGAGATTCGAAAACTCGAATCTTCGAGCTCTTTTCGTCTTTCGAATCCTAGCTAACCTTAAAAAGCCTGTTAAAAACTTTGGTAAAAATTAGTTTTAACTCCATTGACGTCCAATAGAACCGTTCACCAAGAAAAAAACCGGCGATTGGTGCAACCCGGATCACGAATATCACCTTGTGGGCGACCCAGAGTGTTACACTTAGTTTTTTTATTATTAATAATTTAATATTTAATATTGTTTCATTTATTTGTATCTTCTCAATGAATAATATAGGATTCTTATATGAAGGATTCGAGAAAATTTAGAATTCGGCCCACCTCTAATAAAAAGGTTAATTTTGAAAGATATCAACAGGTAAATACTAGTAAGTGGTGCAGCTACCCTTCTAGTTTCTAACAATTTAAACTTCTCCGTAATATTGTTTCTAAAAACTAAAAATAACCAGAGTTCGAAAATCAGCTGTTCCGTAAATGAATCACCCTTGTTCACACTTGGTTAACTCGGTGGAGGGGAGGGGGGAAAAAAAAATTTCATTTATATATCATATTATTTCATAATTTCATTTTCTACATTTGACAAAAAAATAGCCTCAAATCATCCCAGGGCGGGGTGGACAACTCAACACCCCTAAAAATGTTTTAATGTTAAGAACAAACCGTCTGCATTTTGAAGCTAGACAGACAGAAGACATCTTAGAATGTCATCCATTTTTTATGTATGCCTATTGAATCGTATAGTAACTAAAGTTACTGCAGCTCAAAGTACACTCAGCGCCATCTATTGGCAAAACTGTAACATAAAATACTCTTAGTTGATTTACTTCCTCTTTATCTTTGCTACAAGTTTCTTCAGTTTTACTAGCATCTGTTAATGACATCATATAAATACTGCAGTATGCTCGATGTAGCCTCTAACAAGCATCTTATATACAAAGCTTATAGTGTAATACGTGTAGCCTAACTAAACATAAACGCTGCACTACGAAATACTATGTGGTTGCCTCACAAAAACTACCTTTTCAATTTTGTGAAAATTCGACTAAGTGACACAAACATCATTGTTTGATCAGCTGTTACTTAAAAAAGAAAACACTTTCCTACAGGTGTGTGTTTAAAGCAGGCATCTGTAGACACAGGCAGTTAGAAATCGGGAAGAACTTCAGTTGGCTCCGCCCTTGTTATGACGACTGGCAACTTCTAATTGGTTTGTTGTGTGGTTCGACGTTGAAAAGGGGCATGTGACGTCAGACTACATAACCAGGGGCATGTGACGTCAGACTACATAACCAGGGGCATGTGACGTCAGACTACATAACCAGGGGCATGTGACGTCAGACTACATAACGAATCAATTAGAAGTTGCCGTTCGTCATAACAATGGCTGAGCCAACTGAAGTTCTCTCCGATTTCTAACTGCCTGTTCTGTAGACAGCTTCAGAATTTTTTTTGGATCCGCCCTTTTATGAGCGTCAGACTACATATCAACCAATTAGAAATAAAAGTGCGGGGCATGTGACATCAGACCCAGTAACAAACCAATTAGAAATTGATGACGCTCATAAAAAGGTGGAGCCAAAGAAATTCTGAATACCTGTCACACAACAGTGAACCAAGTGTGCCCAGCAAGATACAGTCGTAAGCCCGCCCTTTTATGAGGAACGGCAACTTCTAATTGGTTTATTTAGTCTGTCGTCACATGCCCCCCCGCCCCTTTTCAATTTCTAATTAATATTTGGGCGGGGCAAACGACTGTATCTTGCTACGCACACTTGCTTGTGTCTAATGCTCTGGTCAAGTGTACGTGTCTTGCAGTCAGACTAATTCGTGACGCCATAATGACGTCAAATCTTAAAACCATTACTCTCTATTGGCTTAGCAACTGCAAAATTGAATAATAAAACCATTTGTGGTGCCGCCTGCAGCACAACGAGCAATTAATAGAAGCGCTACTATAGCGGGAAAACCTTTTATATACATAATTATTATTAATTACTATTATTTGAAACCACAAGGTGGAAAAAATGATTTTATTTTTTTAAAAAAATATGAAAAATCCGATTTAAATCACGATTTAGAAGAAAGAAAAAAAAACATTAATTTATATTCAAAAATTAAATACATTACATTTTATATCCAAAACTCAAACTTAGTCAAACATAATGAAACAACTACAGTTTTAAGAAACATGCCCTTTTAAGTTTAATTAAAAATTATTAATTTAATTTTTTTTAATAAAATGTAGCCTTAATTTTATTGACTGCTCATGTAAGTAATGAAAATCGTATTTTCCAAATAAAATAATAAAACCTAAATTCTGAATTTCTTAAAAATTATTTAGAATTCTTAATTTTTTAAAAAAAAATCCAAAAAAATCAGATTTTTTTTTAATTTTTATGTAAAAAATCATTTGATTTAAATCATTGATATAAATCAAGTAATTTAAATTAATTCTCTCCCTGCTTGCTTATGTATTAGTTCCCAATTTACCCACCAGAAACGATGTAAACACTCATCGTTATTAAAAAAACGATGATCCTAAATGAATGAACCCGCCATTCTCTACCACAACAAAGCACACGCATCTGTAGATAGCTTCAGAATTTCTTTGGCTCCGCCCTTTTACGAGCGTCAGACCAAATATCAACCAATTAGAAATAAAAAGGGTGGGGCATGTGACGTCAGGCCCAGTAACAAACCAATTAGAAATTGATGACGCTCATAAAAGGGTGGAGCCAAAGAATTTCTGAAGCTGTCTACAGATGCCTGTCAACAAAGCTCCACCCACTCTCATCCCGTAATTCCTTTTCCATAACGTATATAGGGTGTAGTTGCCCCCAGTTATAAGTAAACTACTGAAAATGGGCCACAACACAGACGACACTGTACCAAAAAAAGACAAATTAACAAAAAAAAAAGTGTTCTTATAGAAAATGATACCTCTTTGCTAATGTCTCCTAAATTTGCAAGATACGGTGTTCCAATCAAACTGCCTGTAGCTTGGTACTCCTGAGGTAGAATGAGGGTCAACATGTCACTCAAACCATCATTCAAAGATGGTTGAATGTCTCCAGTTCCAGAAGTAGAGGAAGAGGTGGAGGAAGATGAGGTGGAGTTATTATCCTCCATCTCATGGTTAACAGGGGGCCTGCCCTCTGACCCTCCTCCTCCTCCTCCAACACTTTCACCTTCAGTCTCAGGAACATCCTCTCCGTCCACTATTACGACCTCTTCTTCGGTCACTACCGACATTGCCTCTTGTCCACATAATAAATAAGTCGTTATTTCTTGAGGTTGATTCGAATACCGATCGTAACGACCCAAAGAGTTGAGTTCATAAAATATATCACGCTGATTTAACAGCATTGTGTTTTCAATGTTTTTAGGATGGACACGACTTCGTAGTCCATTTCTTATGTTACGAAACATAAAGGCGGCCGAACTGGATCCAAGAACGATTTCTTGAACGGCATCGTCAATTCCATGATTGTCCAAAATATAAGAATTTGGATCGATCCTTAAAAGGCTCAATAAAATTGTCAAATGAACCAGTTCACAACTTAGAAATTTCTTAATTCCAATCATTGTGAATATTTTTCGTTGTTGTCAAAAGTATATTTTTTTTTCTTCTTCTTCTTCACACAAAACCACACTTAACTTTCTAATCACAATCACAAAAAAACTGTCAAATAGTTCATTTTAGACCAATTTTAAGATCTTACCAGGAATAAGATCTTACCACAAACATCGTTGAATACTATTAACCAATGAAAGATTAACCAGTGTTGTTATGAATAGTTTAAAAAGTAACCGTTTCACAACTGAAGAGAGTGGAAAACACACAAAAGACGAGTGTGTGTGTTTTCAGAGTAAACAAAAACAGAAAACTGAGGGAGAGGGTGTATGACTCAAGAGCAGTTGTTGAGCAACAAACATGTGATTATAAACAAAAGAAATTGTTTCACTGTTTCTAATCAAGTATGTTTTTTAAAGTGAACCACTTTTATATATACTTTTTTAACTTTTTTTTAAACAAAACTGCTTAAGTTTCGTTTTAATTTTGGAGGACAGTCAAAAAAAAAAAAAGGGAGAACATTTAAAACTGAATATGAGGGTCATCAAACTTCAGAATATTACAACAGACGTCCTTGAAACAAAAACAATTTTTTAAAGGACAAACTCATTTTTGCCCAAATTTAGATACAGTTACTTCTGAACGACATTATTACAAAGAAGCGCCACCAAAAAACGCCTCAAAACAGCTTCTTAACGACCTTCTTTATAAGTTACCTAGCCATAAAAAAGACGCCTCAAAACGTCCTTCTTTTAAGTTCTATAAGCTCTTTAACATGTGACCAAGGTCAAAACGAGCTCAAAAAACCCTCTAAAAAGGTCGTTATCGTCCCCAAATGAAAGTGTACGAAAATAGCCTCAAAACAAAAGAAAATCTTGGCTATGATACAAATTATAATTTTTTGGCCCACTAACACCCATTTTTCTTAAACTCAAATTAGATGTTTTTACTCACAGATGAAACACAGGTTAATGTTTACTCATTTAAACGCAACAAAACTTAAAAACAACCGTAAAAAAACCCGACGGTAAGTCGAAGTCGCCATGAGTCCAACAATGAGTTTGCAAAACTTGAGGAAAACCAATGAGGCAATCAATTGTGACGTCGACAACCGGAAATAACGTTTACTCAAGTTTCCTTTTCCCCCTCTTACAAACTTTGATGACGTTTTCCGGTTTTCGCCGCGCATGCGCATAAATACCACAGACTTTACATTTCATTAGAACTCGTTCAATATCAAATACTATTAATTTGTAAGTTTTCAATCGCAGTTTTTTGTTATTTTTGTTGTATTTTTAAAGTTTTTCTCAACTGTGACAACCTTCTCTACCATTACGGTAGGATTTTTATTATAAATAAAAACTATTCTTGTTTAAAATAACACTTGAAACGTAATTTTTCGACCATAATCTGAAGCTAGTTTCTCTAATGTCAAATATTTAAAGCTTAATTTGCATAATATGTGTGTTAAGATGGTTTATAAACATCTAATTATCAAACATTTATTATTCTGTCTTTCGGACGAAAAAATAAAAGAGAAATTAGAAAATGTTAAGCTAACTTAGAAACTAGAAAGGTAGCGCAATCACCGTATTTGTCATCATGTGAAAATCTTTCAAAATAAACTTTTTATAGATGAAAATTAAAAGATAATGTCATTTCATAAAGTTGAGTTATTTTCAAACTGACATAAAAAGGTTATTTTAAAAGATATCAACATGAAAATACTCTTAAATTGTTAAGTTTCTCTTCATTTCGCATACTTGAAAGACAGGAGGACACAGTTTGATTTAAAACCACCTTAAAGAATTCAAAACAAATCAGAAATAAACTCACCATCTTTTTAAATTCGCCAATTTGATGACCATCACTATGGAAAACGTCTCTAACTACACCACTTATGTCCACTAGGCTCATTTTTTTTAAAAAAATTATCACTGTCTCCTCCTCAAAATAATATCAATACACGTTAGTCAATTTTGTTCTAATCAAACGGAATCTACAAAAATAGAAATAAAAATAAAATTAATAAGTTTTTATGAAAAATTTGATGTCATTTCATAATATTGATTAAAATCATAAAAAAACATTAATGAACTCTAACCAAAAAAACGTAAGTTAGTTCGTTATGTGTATGTGTTCTAATTAGGGGGTCGTTTTTTTTAGATTGGGAGGGAATTCAGCTCTAATTTGTCCCTCAGGACCCCAAAATTAAGATAAGAAGATCCGGTTAAACTAAGGTCAAAAAAATAAAATAATTTTATAAAAAAAGGGGGGGGAGCGCTAAAGTATTTAAAATCACAAGTGAAAACACATAAGAATCAGATAAATAATCTTAAAATACTAACTGATCTATAATTACAATCGCTTACATGAAAAAATCAGCTGCGTTTTCGCGGTTTATTAGGTACGAAAATAATGATTCTTCTATACGCGGGAATCGAAATAACTTTACTGCGCATGCGCAACTGAAAGAAAGACGATTTCCGGTTGCCATCCTATGATGCAACTTTTCTAAATTCGCTTCCTATTGATAATTGATAACCCATTTTTAACTAGTGAAAACTACTTTAACTATATCTAACCTAATTTATTATAATGACAATCAATGCTTCTTTGAATGACAAACTTAATACGTACAATTAGAAAGGGTTAAACTTTGATTATGTGAAGAAAAATGTAAATAATTGATGAAAAAAAAAAAAATAATCAACGTGAAACCAAATGTGCGTGACGATGAACAATGACGTCATAGATGACCTTTGCCGTTAACGTAGACCGCACTTTCGATCAAGGACGATCGCTATTTGTTTAAATATGAATTAGATTTTCTTTAAAATATAAAAATAACTTCTTACATAATTATTGGATACTAAATTTGCATCTAATGTATTATTTAACTCCGTTATACATTTTTAAAAAAAATAACTAAGCACAAGGTTGTAATTATTTGTATGACGTCATTGGCAACCTTGAGTGACGTCTTTTTCTTAGAAAACTCCAAATCGATATAATAGATCGTTATTTGATGTTATTCAAGGTTGCTATGATGACTTACGTCACTTTAAGCCAATCAAAAGGTCGGAATTCAATTTCTGGGCGGTGCTTATTAAGGTTATTAAAAATGAGCGTCAAATTTAAAATCTCTTCGTATTTTATTATTTTTATTGATTATTTTAATTTCAAAGATAATGAAAACGTTTATAATAATAATTTGTGTCAGTTTTATTAAGGTGATTTTTAAAGTGTAAATGCCTTTCTGATTATTCTGCCTCTTCACCTGCAAAATGAAGAGAAACTTGAATGTGTTTTAGAAACTAGAAGGGTAGCTCAATCATTTAAGGGTATTTTCATGTTGATATATTTCAAAATAAGCTTTTTATGTGAGTTTGAAAATAAAACAAACTATAAATCTAAAAAGAGTTTATTTTGTAAGATATAGCAATATGAAATATTGAGCTACTCTTCTAGTTTCTAAAACACTTTCTAGTTTCTCTTAATTTTGCAACTAAAAGACAGAATCATCAAGAGTTCGAAAATCAGCTGTTCATAAACCATCTTTAATCACATAATTTTTATATTTACAGGTTTTTACAGCAATAATGGCTACAACTTCACTGAAAGAATGTGAAGATGGAGAAAACCACTTAAAATATGAATTAAACCCAAAATTCTTGAAAGAAATTGTTCTGAGTGGAAAATTAAATCGTCCAGTAGTCATTAGACGAAAAACTGACCAGTGGCCATGTCGAAACTGGACACTAGATGATTGGGCAAAGAAATTTAACGATAAAAAACTTCGTTTTCGCATTGGACCAATCGATCGTAGTGACTCAGGTACTTAAAAAAAAAGTGTTAAAATCATTTCAAGTTAAAATTCTTTTCAAATTGTTCTAAGAACCACTCTGGGAATCCGATTGTGATTTCGTCGAGGCCACAATCAGTGAATTTATCGAATGGGAAACAAATGATGACAATAAAGATGGACAGAAAGTGGACAGTTCAATGTTGTCTTTATCAAGTTTCGACCATTCAAAATATTGGGCTTATGCTGACTACAAACACATGGTGGAATTATTTAATGATGATTGCAATATTGAAATGTTTAAAGTATTTGTTTTCAAATGTAAAATTAATACCTTGTATTAAATAAAACACTTCTGATTTGGATGTATTTTTTGTTATTATGTCAAGTGTGTTGACTGGAGTGAATGTGGATTTGACGGAAGAAATGGAAAGGAGAGTACGATTTGGATCGGAAGTCCTTCGTCCGAAACTCCGTGTCATTACGATACATACGGATGTAATCTAGTTGCTCAACTTGTCGGAAGGTTTTCTTTAATTTTAAAATATTACAAATCCATAATAAATTGGAATGAGAACAAATTTCTAAGAATGAAATACTAATGACTTAAATTATTTCAGGAAAAGATGGATTCTATTTCCTCCTAACGATGCCGTAAACCTATATCCTACTCGAATTCCTTACGAAGAAAGTAGCGTTTTCAGTTTAGTCAACATTCAAAATTCCGATATAGAAAAATATGAAAGATTTAAGGTTTTTATTTAATGAAATTATTTGTGACGGTTTTTATCCTTAATTTGTTTACGAAAAAAACTTATTTCATTTTACTAGTTGGCAACTCCATATATCGTTACTTTGGAACCGGGAGAAGTACTTTTTGTTCCTCATAAATGGTGGCATTATGTTACTTCATTAACCACAACTGTCAGCATCAATACATGGATTGAGTTGGTCAGTTGTTCTCTATCTTTAAACCTAAATACAATTTATTTTTAAAACGTTCAAATGTTGCAGGAAAATGACAATGAAATTAGATTAGAAGAAGCTGTAACACGGACATTAGTGTCTGCATTTGTGGACACGTATCCATTTCAGAGTGTAGACTGGTTAAACCCAACAGAGGTAACGAAATCGCAACGTATTTCACGAGAAGAAACAATCAATAAAATTGACTATTAATATGTTTTATGATCAGCTGATTTTGAATTCTGGTTATTCTGTGTTTTCAGAAGCAACAATAAGGAGAAATTGAAAGAAGTAAAAATTAAAACCATCATTGAATAACGAAATAGTATTTTTAAGTAAACCTTTTACTTAACTTTTTACGTCATTTTCAAATTGACGTAAAAATTTTATTTTTAAAGAACAATGAAAATACCGTTTTAATTTCTAAAATGCTTTCAATTTTCTCTTAATGTTACTTCCGAAAGACAGAATAAACAGAGTTCGAGGGGCGTTTACACTTTAAAATCATCTTAAACAGGAAGAAATCTTTCCCGATGGAAACCTTGATTATGTCCAGGAATCACTAGAAAGGTGTCTCGAAAAGAATGTTTCCTACTTGACAAATGAAGATGAATTCAGAATGGAGAAAACTAAGTTAAGCGTTCAATGTTCGTCGCCAAAAGCCAAGAAAAAGAAGATGGAACATTTGGATTTTGATGAATATGGAGACACAATGAAACCAATAGAACCATCAAACTATTTGAAATTAGCAGACTTTGTAAAGAAGAAGGATAAGAGTAACGAATGTTCAGCAAAGGAAGAGAAAAACAATCAAGAACTATTTAAAACTATGTTACTCAACTCTATAGTTGACTCGGAAGTGATTTCACTGATCTGCGATAAGTTTAAAAAGAAATTTAACTATAAAATCACCAAACTGTAAATTAAAATTGAATTCAGAATAAATAACATTAGCAACTTTCATAGTTAACTTCAATAATAAATATTTATACACAAAACAAATTTGAAATTACAGTAAAATTGAATCTTTTACGATATACAATATCAAATTTCTTTATATAAAATTCAATATTATAATTGTGACAAGAACTGCTAAAAATATTTTTAAATACAAGTGCCACAAAACTGGGCAATAAAATAAATAAATTAACAGGTTTATTTGCTATAATTATCTTTTAACTCGTTTCTAGTCTAAAAACCGATTTTAAAACGTGGAGCTGCATATGTTAATAATTTGAGTATCGAAATAAGTAAATATGTGCATCAACGGTATCGTTATTTGTGGAAAAATATCACATATTGTGTGGCAAATATAAATGAGAAGTGATTCCCATTTTGTGCTAGAGATCAAACTTTGGTTTAAAAAGGTAAGGCTTATTAACAGCCTAGACACTCCAGCGTCGGCATGTACTGCACAACGCCATAGACTTTTATGAGAAATTTTAAGTTTCCATTCTAAATTCCATTCTTAATTGCAGTTGCAATCGTTTCTTGAATGTTGTGGCCCAGTTTAAATGTCTTTTGATCGCAATTTTCAAAGAGTTTTTTTACTTTATACCTTTTTGAATTATGCTAATTTGTTCGACCCATGTTAAAGGTCATTGACCTTTAAAAGGTCCATTTTTTTCTAACTACCTTTTGTTCTTCAGGAACACCTTTCAGATTAATTAATAATTGGATGCATTCTTTAATATGTTCTTCACGTTAAAAGGTATTTTCGAATTGCCGTTTGGTTACTAGAACCATTTCAGTAATTTTTAAACCGTAAAACTTGTGACAGGTGCAACTCTGGAGTGTTAAGGCTTGTCTAACGGCGCAACTGATGCAGGGAGTCCAGTTCTTGGAACCATGAGACTCGTGTATGTGTTTGTGCGTCACATAATCAACTGGCCACTGTTATATACTCGTACTCACGACAGTACAGTATTTAAATTTGGTCTTGTGCTCAATGTGTATACTTACCTTTAAGGTAACTACTTAACTTTGGCCGACGACACCAATTTCTGAATCTTTTCTTCATTTCGTATAATATTGGCCTTAACCATGCGAATCTTAGCATGTTGATCTTCGATAGCTTCTTCGATCTCGGACATCCGTTGATTCAAGTCATCCAATTCTACATCACCCTTACTGAGAACGACAAACAAAATCCTGAATAAACAATTCAAAATTGCATCTTAAGCGACATAAAACCTTAGCTCTCGTTCCAGCTCCTGTTCATGTTGTTTAGACTCCAACGTCCACCTATCTAGTTCTCTGAGCATCGAATCTACATCCTCTTGAAGGTAATCTATGTGTTTACCAAGGGGATTTGCATTTCTAGACAACGTCTGAACTCCCTCTCGTAATCTGTCCATCTCGCGAGCTATTTTCTCTCTTTCCTTCAACCTCGTGCCATCGGACACCAAATGTGAATCCTAAACACAATTACCAGTTAGAACAAAGAACGTAAAGGTTTAAAACCGATGAGGAAAAAAATAACTCACTATTTCGACTCTTTGGAGACCACTGGTTGTCGTTCTTTCGCTTCCACTCTCCAAATCTTTTTTTGTCTCCAATATCTGCGTTACTAAACTACCTGCAACACGAAATATGACAAAAATGACGTCATGTACGTGAAAACACAAGGATGTCCACGGCCATACCGTGCGGTTTGCCATCCGTGACATCGGTAGTGAGCAATTCTCCAGTCTATGAAAAACCAAACCAAAATTAAAATAGTATTTTGAAGAAAAAAACAAGAAAACTTACAATATGATTGTTAGCCATCAATATCGGCACTTCTTCTATAACAAATGTTTCATCATCTTCATTATCTTTATTTGCATCCCCATCCAAGATTATATTTGACACTTGTTTGATTGGTTGCTGGCTATAGATAAAAACAAAAACAACAACAATCTTTAGATAAGATGTTTTATGAACAGCTGATTTCCGAACTATTATTCCATCTTTCAGGAGCAAAATAACGAGAAACAAGAAAGTGTTTAATAGCTTAATAGCTACCCTTCTAGTTTCTAAAACACATTCAATTTTCTCTTCATTTTGCACCTAAACACCAGAATAATCAAGAGTTAAAGCGACATTTACACTTTTAAAATCACTGTAAATGGAAAAGAAACCAATAAAAATTCAATAAAACAAAGTCAACTAAACAGTAAAAGTCAAGACTTTTCATTTCAGTTTGTTAAATTTGTATTTACTAACACGGTCACATCTTCCGAAGACATTTCAACGACTCTAACACGAGGAGCGGCTGGACGCGCAGTTGGAGGCCTCGCAGAAGACCTGCTTAAACCAAAAACAAACCTCATAAGAAACCCTTAATTTGTAGTTACTGTAAACTATTACCTCCTTATCGTACTCGTAGAAGGCCTCTTTAAAGTTTCCGTTGTTCCGTTCTGAGCCTCAGGTTCTTGACTGATCAATTCAACAGATGGTGATGAAGAATGTGACGAACCAACTCTTTTGCCCTCGTCGTCAACGCCATTTTGTTTGGTAGTTGCCGGTCTACCTGTAGGCGGTCGTCCTGCAATAACAGATGACGAGTTTAAACGGCTGGCATTTGATGAATGACTAGACTTCACTTCGACGTCAACACTTCCGTTCAAAACCTCATCAGGCTGAAGAGACTCAATAACCTTTAATCGAACACAAAACACATCCCTTACTCAGTAATGTTATACGATATATTCTAATGCGATTACAACAACGATAATGACAAGATTGCTACCTCTTCGGAGGCAATTGCTTCGTCAGCAGCAACAACTTCACCATTTTCTACCTTTTTGTCTCTCACTCTCTCTTTCTCGGGAGACCTTAATCCATTTTCTTCGATCTTCTTTTTCACTGTCGATGTTTTTCTCGCGTCTTTCGACGTAGATGACAATTCTTTACTTCGTCTTCGCTCTTTGAGTCTATCGACTTCGTTGTCATTCTCGTTCTTTCGTCCTTTATTCGAAGGTCTGTCTCTACTTTTTGATCTATGTACTTCTTTGTTTTCCTTACTGTTATCTCTCGTCTTCGTCCTAGTACTTTCCTTTTCCTTCTCCTTTGTTGTCGTTCTAACGCTCGTTCTATTGTTGCTAGGAGTCCGTTTCTTTTCTTCTGTTGAATTCTTCTCGTTCGTTCTAACCTTTTCGACAGATCTTGTGTGACTAGACGACGCCTTCGAGGATTCTCCGGCTTTCTATAACAAAAAAATAAACAACATTAACTAAAATTTTTATCATTTTCTTGACACTCGTCAACAAACTTACAGCACGTCCATCTTTACTAACATCCTTTTTTGTAACTTCCTTTTTAACCTTTGTTTCAGAGTTTTTCTTTGATGAAGATGACTTTTCTTTCTTAGGATTAACATCGGCTGCAGCAGCACCAACAGTTTCGACCCTTCCGTTCTCCCGCTGCATTAAACATTGTCAAAATTCAAGACGAACATTATTGACAAACCTTTTTTGTCCCTACCTGTTTTTCAATTGCTTTTGCTAGCGCCTGGAAAAAAGCGTTCGTTTTTTCGGGTTCATGTCCAGCAACTGTCTTTCCGGGACGCAAGTCGATTATTTCTCCATTCGTACCAGCTGAAAAAAATAAAAACAATACTCTAAATTATGATAAAACCTCAAGAGACAAATAATTGTCTATGACAAACTCATAAATACTAACAAACGTATTCGATTGCCTTCTGTAGAAAAGCTATTTTACTTTCTCTGTCTTTCATGTTTTCACTGTTCAGTTCGTCTTCTGTGAACAGACCGTCCATGTAACCTGTAGAACGTATGATCTTTGACAAGAATAAACAAAACGTCAAAATGTGTCTAATTTCATTCTAAATTACCAATTAATTGCAGTTCTAACCGATGTCATGATGTCGTGTATGAACTTAAAAGGCGGTTTTCTTAACAGTTTCTCTGTTAAAACGGGTTTCGTAACGATTTTACCCAATGTTTCTTGTGTTCTTTTGATTATTAATGGATCAAGAACATTCCCTGCCTCGTCCACCATTCTTTTATGTTTAATTAAAGACGTTAGTTACCGTAAAAATTTAGAAAACAAGCGAAGCTGACCAAAACAAAAAACTTGTAAACAAAATTCGCATTTTCGAGAGAAGTATGTGGTATCTTAGCCTCTATGTAGAGCTGGCTTATAAGATCAAAAGGTTGGCTATGATGGTTGCTGTTTTGTCAGAAGTTTGTGACGTCATAAGAGTTGCGAGGAAATTTAGGATTGTGCCATTTATTCCGATAGAAAAGAAATTATATGAAACGTTCTAATATCTAAAACAAAAGGATTATTGTAACCTTTTGTTAATTTTCATTTTTAATAGACGAAATAACACAGGCGTACATTTTTTATTAACCCGTTTTACGTCACGAGCTTCTTCTACGCTTAAGAATACTACTAGCATAAACACTTTTTGAGAGGCTATTTTAAACTCCGCCCCTTAGGTGGAGTTTTCATGTATTTGTCTATTTCTCCCGTTTTTTGATGTCTATTCGTGCGCTCCCTGGTGAACGGCCTTAAAGTCTTGCCGCTTTCTTTAAATATGTCACTGAGAACCAATACAAATAATAAATCAAATCGGCAATTTGTATTAATAATTTAATTGAAGATTTCCATATCAGTTTTTTTTTTTTAAAATGCGGAATTGGTTTAAATTATATGTATAAAATTCATTTAAAAATACAAAATTAGTTTATAATGATATATTAAAGCATGGACCCAGTTATTAATAAAAAAGTGTCTAATTTTCACAATTACATCATCACTTCAATCACTAATTAAATTCTGCACTTAAAAATTATTTTAGTATATTTCCGTTTTTTAAATGAAAATTTAGCCATTTAAAAGATGCAGTTTTAACAGATTCCATGTGAACAAAACCCTTGATTACTTTATTATCAATGTTGGTCCAAGGAAAATTGTAAATATCAAATGATTGGAACTATGTGACAAACTGAAAGAAAGAAAAGTTACCAACATGTTGAGGTAAAAAATTAAAATGCTATGAGTTTCTAAAACAAAAATTTGATGTTTTTATTGTTTAAAAATTCAAAACAGTGAATTGAAAGAAATAAAACAAAAAAATGAAACAATCTAATCATGCATTCATCTACTGTATATACAAAATCGCTTTTTTTGATTCAGCTACACTCCAAAGTATCCTATAAATTTAACAATAGCAAAATATAATAAAAACTTCAAGGATTTTTCATCATAAAAACATGAATTCCGTTCTAAGCATTTATTCCAAATACCATCAATTTTTAATTAAAAAAATACCACAAATTAAAAAAAAGCTAAAGACAAAAGTAAAAACAATAATGTACATAATACTAGACAGTTGACGCCAAAATTACATGGAGTTTTTCATAATAATACACATTAATTAAAACGTTAATAACCATTTTTTAAACAAAATAGATGGGTCCCGTGCTGAACTCGGGATTGTTACGTACTTAAAAGATCCAAAGGTGAAATTTTGGCCACTTCAAAGAACACTCTAAAAAAAAAACCAACCGTTCGAATATTTTTATTTTAATCATAATGTTCACTTATAATTGAAAATTTAAAACGAACTTGTGAGAATATTTATTCGTGATCGTGTTTAAATTCCTCTGTCCGATTGTCGTTAAAAGGGCATTCAATCGATGGACCAAGTCCGTTAGTTCAGTTAGACGATAACCGGAATAATACTCTAATGTTGGATTCTGTCGTTCAAATAAAAAAACGAGACTATGAACCAAGAAATCACTTAAGAAATTTATACAAATCTTTACCCAGGGTTCCATCTTCTTCATCTGACATGCGAGCGAGAGACTAGCCGCGGCAATCAAAGAATCGGGAATGTCGATCATGTCGTATTCAAGAAGAGAAAGTTCAAGGACGTAACGAGCTAACGTCAACAACTCCATTGTTTGTTTGGAACACTGAAATCGAAACAATTCTATCATCATAAACGTAGAAACCACAAATAAACACAAAAAAAATATCATAATTATTTTTAAACCCTTGCGTAACGACGTAAAAACGTATAAGACAAAGGAATTCCCAAATCGAAATCAATCGCCTTAAGTATTTTGATCTCCATTCGCAACAACTGACGACGATCGTAAGCGTCGTCGCAAATGTAGAGAAAATCGTCGATGACGGGTGGTGACCTCTCATCGAATTTGGCAGCCACTAATAGAGACGTCGCTCCGAGAAGCTGAAGAACTTGTTTCGAGATGACTTCTCGAGAAAGATAAAGATCGACGAGCTTAACGGAAAGGTAAAGTGTTTCATGATTCAGTTCGAAACTCTCTTGAACTTCGGCCATCCAATCAACGAGGATCGACCGCATCCCTTTCGAGATGTCACGTTGTTGTTTCAGGTACTTCTCCGGTATAAATTTGCACTTTTAAAGAGTAAAAACAAAAGATTGATTACTAGTATGAAAATATCTAAAATTCACCACATCTCATACTTCTCTCTGCTTGAAGTGATTAAATATATCCCGAGCGTAAAGTGACACCGAGAATGGATCGGAAGAGGATTCACTATCAAAGTTATTGACTCCCTCAGGTAAAGATTCATCTAGATCGATTATCAGCACACCCTCGCCATCTGCCGGCGTTGTTTCAGAGGCCGTAGACAACTCCAGAGACAAACTAGAACTATAATCATCAAATAAAACGCTTTGTTTATATTAGAAATGGTTCAGAAATGCGTTAACTCTCTTTAAACCTTTCTTCAGCCGTTTCATAATTAGACTCCTGAGATCCGATTAATAGACATCTATTTTCATCCTCTTCGCGTTCCGTATTCTCCTTCTTGCCACTCAAACGTTTCGATTTTCTAAATTCTGGTAGCGTTGTAACCTGCTCGACCCGTTTCTGTTTCAAAGAAACTCCACTTTTTGATCGAGTTATCCGTTTGTTTCCATTTTCGTTAAGTGAAACATCATCTGAAACAGCCTACAAACAAAAGTAAAATGAGGTTTTCCGTTACAAAACAACTAAGAAATAATATAAATACGTTCGTTAAGTCTCCTAAGACAGATCTTTTATAAGATGGACCGCATTCAGGTGAACTTTCGGCTGATCGTTTGCTGTTATTGTTATTTGTGACGCCCTTCTAAACGGTATAAACAGATATAAAACACAAGGTTAAATCATTAAATACCTCATATTATTTTAAAGTTAATTCTCACTTTGGTTTTGCTTTTGTTGTTCATTACAGAATCCTTCATTGAATTCGGCGCTGTTTTAGCAACGGCGTTACGTGTGTTTCTTGCTGGTAAAGGCATAACTGTAATAAAATTAATTAAAGGCATTAAATATCAAATTATTTAAATAATTTCGCTTCAGAAAAAAAAAAAACGCCATAAAACGCGGTCACGTGTTGCTATTTTAACGTCTTTTTTAAACTCACTGAACCAATAAGAAACCTGAAGAATCCTTTGATATTAATGCGATCTTATTATCTCTATTTAGTAAAATGAGGATCACGTTTTCTATTTTTCAATAAATTCTGATTCTAAATTTCAAAAGTAAAAAAAAAGGACGCCGTTCATCCAAAAATGACAAACATCAACTAAAAAACACAGAAGTTGCTCTTTTCGAAAACGGAACTTTGGCAGTTTTAAAACGATATGATTGGTTCTTTTTATAGAGTTATTTTCAGATAAACCAATCAGATCGTTTCATCTATTTCTTGACTTAAAATATGACATTAACATTCCGATTATCCGAACCAAAAATATTTTTATTTGTATCGTTTTTTTAGAAATGTATAAAATATTACGGTTTTTTATGTGAATTTATTTTTATAGTCTTATAAAATTAACAACGATTATTATTATATCTATTCAAAATAATCAATAATAACATTGACGGTATTTTCGGATAAACGACGTGTTTTTGTCCGTTGAAAAAAAAATCAAGAGGGACGACATAAACTAAAATCTTGAACAAAGATTCACGGCTAAGCGTATGTATAGTAAGCAGTTTTACATTTAATCCGTGTTTTACGTAATATTTAGAATAGAAATTGAAGTCTGTAAATTTAGTAAAATGCGAATGAAACGTAAAACAACTTGCCAAATTTTATGAGACTCATATTCTATGTCGCTACCCTTGGTTGTAAAGAAAATAAATATATGTACGGAGCTCTTTAAAGAACAATAACTATTTAACTTAACAGTAATGAAATTACATAATCACGTTTAGTTTTGTATTTAACAAAGATTATTGTTTATTATAACTTGTAAAAATAAAATACAAAAATATTTTTGTTATTAATTTTTACGTTTCTTAACTTTAGCTTAAATTTTATTTTTAAGGGTAGACTGTGATGAGCTTCTGTAATCTAAATGTTTGGCGCCAATTTTACTTTAACGTGACGTACTTCCGCTAAAAAAATTATTTGGCGCCATTTTTATTGTACAGTGACGTACTTCCGCTGTTCTCATTTGGAGAGCGCTGTTGTTCGTGCAGATGATCAATTATCATGCTTTCTAAGCAGTTTTTATTTTAATTTCTGAAGATTTTTACTTTTTTTAGTTAAAAGGAGCTGGAATAGGAATCAAAACGACAGTATTGGCATATAAATAAAGAAAGGTAGAAAGATGCACAGCGTTATAAAGACAGTGAAGGGCACTGCTCTTAATGTGGCCGAGTATCTAACTCCTGTCCTGAAGGTTGTATGAGGCACAAACCTCGCCTTTTAAGGGGTTAACTTATTAACTGACTCTTTATTTGTTACATTACAGGAATCCAAATTCAAAGAAACAGGTGTTATCACTCCAGAAGAGGTGAAAAAAAGATGTATTCTATAAATTAGAAGTCGATAGCCTCCTAGCTAAGGTTGTAGAGTTATTTTGTTTGCGCCAAAGATCGAAATAAGGCGATTAGGCTGAATAATCTCCTGCATAGAGGCTAAGAGGCTGCTGATAGAAAGAATTTAAATGAATTCATGCAGTTTCGAATGAGTTTTTGAGGATCCATTTATTTACAAGAAACACAAAGTAAATTTACGAAAAGACACCTCACTGAACAACTATTCAGCCTCTTCTAGAAGCACATATGATAAAGTCACAGAACACCCAGTTATTTTGACTAAACATACAAGGTGTACCATAAAGAGTGCAGTTTACGGAATGTTTTCAGTAAACATTTCAATTAGGAGCCGTTAGCATCCAAGCTAAAGCTGTAAACTTTCTCATGTGTACTTTTGGAAAATGCTAAAGAGCTGTTTAGTGAATTACCTGTTAAGTAAATTTTCGTTCTGTCGTCTGTAAATTAGTAGATCTTATATGATCAAGGATCTTATTTTTGTTTAACTTGTTCTTGTCTTTCTTTTTCAGTTTGTTATTGCAGGAGATCATTTGGTACATCATTGTCCTACATGGCAATGGGCAACCGGAGACGAAACTAAAGTTAAACCGTATCTGCCGAAGGAAAAACAGTTTCTTATTACGAGGAATGGTAAATGAAAAGCAAATTGAGTTTTTTCGTACTGTTTTTCATATTCTTTGCTTGATTTTTTGTTTTTTGTTTTGTATAGTTCCTTGTTATAGGCGTTGCAAACAGATGGAATACAGCGGAGATCAGGAAAAAGTCATCGAATCGGATGATGGAGATGGAGGTTGGGTCGATACACATCATTTTGCGGAAGGTTCGCTGACGATTTTGCAGGTTCAGGAACAAGTGTCAGAAATGACTCTGGAAAGCAAAGTTAGCCAACGATGAACACACACGACAATGAAAACATTAGAAGTTATTAAACTTGTTATATTTTTAAGGATGATGACGGTAGGAACATAAACTCATCCAACAATACAAATAACAGCGATGGTGAGGATGAGGATGGAGAAGAAGCTCGCGATATGGAAGAGTTCGAAGAGAGTGGACTACTAGAAGATCAGGATAACGTACGAAAAACATATGGAGTGTGAACGAACTCTCGTTAGGAAATGTTTTTTCTGTTTCGTTTAGGCTACACTGAATGTTACTGCTAGAACGACGGCGGTTGCAGAAAGACTCACGTCGGAATCTAACAAATCGGTTTCTGGAGAGATAGTGCAAACGAGAACTTACGACCTTAACATAACTTACGATAAGTATTATCAGACACCTCGACTTTGGCTTTATGGATACGATGAGGTAAAAGACAAGACTAAAGACGTTTAGGGTTTGGTTTTGTATTTTTGAAATTAAATTCTCGCTGTTTTTATTTAAAAAGAATCGACAGCATTTAACAGTTGAAGAAATGTACGAAGATTTTAGTCAAGATCATGCTAAAAAAACTGTAACGATGGAAGCTCATCCTCATCTCCCAGGGCCACCGATGGCTTCTGTTCATCCTTGCAGGTAGTTATTTTTTTTTATTCTTGTCATGATTTTTGTGTGTTATTCGGTCGTTTCATTTTTTTTCATTTTACAGACATGCAGAAGTTATGAAGAAGATAATTCAAACGGTGACCGAAGGTGGCGGTGAATTAGGAGTTCACGTTTACCTCATCGTATTCTTGAAGTTCGTACAGGCGGTTATTCCTACTATAGAATACGATTATACTCAAAACTTTAATCTTGGACATTGATTACGTTTATAAACAATTTTTATGTCGTTAAATCAATGCACCTAATTTACACTTTTGTTTATATTATGGGCAAAATATTGGGATCCGTATATATATCGACTCACTCGTAGCAATCGCTCTGAACCAGCTTGATGAACATTCCATGTTTTTTGTGTGGAAAGTTGCGACTTAAAACAGGTGGTTAACTGGGTGGTTCTCGAATTCTCTTGTAACAGCTTCCCTTCTGAACCTATCTAGTCTTGTTTGTGGTAAATTGTTTATAAAATTCTAATTAAGTGAATGTGATATGATACGATGTTTTACAAACAGTTGGTTCTCGGACTATGGGAAATGAAGAAATTGAAAGTGTATTAAAAACTAGAACAGGAACTGAATCACTTAATAGCATTTTATTCTTTTCTTTCAAAATAAACCTTTTATAGACAAAATATTGAAAAATGTCAAACATGATATAAAAAGCTTATTTTGAAAGATATGAAAATGAAATTACCCTTAACTGATAGAGCTACAGTTCTAAGTTTCTAAAACACTTTCAATTGCATTTTTAAGATGTTTTGAGATGTGCTGATTTCTAAATTATGATTGTTTGGCGTTTCACAAGCACTATTGAAGTGAAATTGAAAGTTGTTAGAAACTAGAACAGTAGCTGAATCACAATAGTATTTTCATGATATGTTTCAAAATAAACTTTTTTGAGACCAAAATTAAAAAAAAAATATATGTGGACAGGAATTGACCATGTTCAAACTGACATAAATAGGTTATTTTAAAATATATGAACGTGAAAATATCCATAAAGGATTGAGCTACTTTTCTAGTTTCTCAACTAATTCGAGGGGCAAGGGACTTAAAAACGAATTGAAGAATTCTGTTCAACAAAACTATGAATCTGTAAAAGAGCAAAAAAAAAGAACTATTGTAGAATCAATTAGTTTTATATTCCATTATTATGCTTAGGATATAAAGCGTAATTATTCACATAGAAGTTTTTTCTTGTCACTAATATTTTGCACAATTTGCTTTATTTAGATAAAAAAAAATGGCAAAAAAACAATTCACATATTTTATTGACATACAAATATAATGTAAACAATGTAAAAACTTCTTTCTTGTTTGCTAATAATCGTTTCATCGATCCCGTTTTGACTTTTTCAAGTGTGATTTTTTATTTCTTGTCTCTTCAACGGAATCGGAAGACGTTGAATTTCTCCTGTGCCGATGTCGACGCCGTTCTTCACTCGAGTCAGAAGAACTAGATTTATGTTTATGTTCTGATCTCACTTTTTGGCTCTTAGACGATGTCGATCGCTCTTTATTCCTTTCGTGCTCTCTTCTTGTTCTATGTTCAGATCCTCTCTTTCCAGTTTCATCTTCATCTCGTCGCTTCTCTCTATTTGTGTCTCTTGTGCTAACACCAACTCTGTTCTCTTCTTCTGTTCTTTGATGTTCGCTTCTCCTTATGTCGTACTGATCGTAACTTGGATCTTTCCGCTCTTTTTTAACTTTTGGCGTTTCGTTCCTTTGTTGAACTTTTGGAATTTCTATTTGAAACAAGATTTAAACACGTTTTTGTTTTACACCGTGATTTTCTTGTTCAGACAAGACAATCTCTAACCTTTAGCTACAACTTCCGTCCTCGTCGTTGTTATCTGCGTATTCGGTGCACATCCCTCATCTCTCAGTAAGTTTGTTTCGATGTCTGCGTTCGGATCCTCTTTTGGTATCTTGTAGTTTGCAACGTGATCGACTCGTATTGTCCTATGACACAACTGTAACAAAGTACGTTAACTAATGAGAAGTATTTTTTTAAAAAGGATTGTTTCACACTAATACTTTGATTCCATTGAAGTTGTCTACAGCTAAATTGGTGCTCCTTTGATCCTCGTAACAAAGGAAGCAATATCCTTTGGATTTCCCAGTCTTCCTGTCTCGTACTAAGTTGACGTTGACCACCTCTCCGTATCTGACACGAAAAAGTGAACAAATTAATCGTATGCAAGTCGTACGTTGACATAATTTCAACGTAAGCTTTTTTCTTAGGGTTTTAAAAAACATGTTTTAAAAAGAAAGATCCTGGTCAAAGGCTAGCGCTCTAGCCTTTAACGCGGTTGTTTGGCTAAAAAACGCATTTTTCTGGTTGTCTTGCAGTGAAAACATTTGTTAACGTTTGAAATTGCACTTGTAAGTTTACTGTGAGAATACGGCCAAGATGTCTCCTTCGGTCATCTCGAAATCGAGGCCTCCGACGAAAATCCACGCACTGTGTTTGTATTCTGAATGCCAAGATGCATTCTCTGAAATTCCTAAAGAAATTTCTCTCTCGTTTAACTTGGTTATGTTACGAATATTCCTTAATATAAGAAAGAGAAAAAAAAAACATTGTAAAATTATTAAAAATTATTATAACTCATTTTCTTACGTTAACGGATTCATTTTTGCCGAAATAAATAAAACAGAAAAAGCACCGCCAATAACCACACTTCACCAATTCTTACTGTATAAAGGGAGTCTATGTAATAGTTTAATATAGCGCCACCTATATCTGAATATATAAAAATTAGACCCTAAAAATTTTCCGAAATTTAAATAGATGCTGGCGCCATCTATTGGTTGTCTTTTTAAACTTGCCACGTTGCAATGCAAGATGCAATGTGAAACTGTCATTGTGAAGAAAGCTTAGTAAAATACAGCCGTTTTTCTGCCCTTTTATGAGGAATGGCAGCTTCTAATTGGTTTTGTTATTTAATCTGCCATCACATGCCCCGCCCTTTTCAATTTCTAATTGGTTGATATTTGGTATGACGCTCATAAAGGGGCGGGGCAAACGACATTGCTTTACTGTATTTACTTGCTTGTGGTATATCAAATATAAAATTTATAGGCAGTTGTGCTCAGCACTAAGTTTTTGTTTGCCCCGGACTTTTATGAGCGTCATCAATTTCTAATTGGTTTGTTACTTGGTCTGATATGTCACATGTTCTGCCCTTTTATAAGGGACAGAAATTTCTAATTGGTTGATATTTGGTCTGACGCTCATAAAAGGGCGTGGAAAACGAGTTGTTTCAGGTCTTATGTCAAGGTTGGTAGAGAGAATAACCTAACCCAACACTAACCCACTAATCTAACCTAACCCAACACTAACCCATTAACCTAACACTTTATACATGGACTCTATGTAACAGTTGATTATAGCGCCCCTGTCTTCAAACATTTCAAACATTAATTAAAAAAGTTCTATGTTAAAAATCCTATACCTTCAAAAAAAGTTTTTACTTTTTGGCAAAAATTTTTTAATGGAGATGGTGGCTCCATCTACTTTGGCTGAATTTTTTTAATTTTGTTTTAGGAAACATTCAAGGTTAGGATCGTTAATAAGTATAATTTATTAGGGTTGTTGTTGTAGTTGTCAGTTTGGCTGTGGGGTTAATGTCACTGCTTTCTGAATTGGTGTTTGTCAGTTCAAGTCTCAGTGATGTCTGTTAAATTTTAATGTTTTAAATTGTTAAAATAATAAATAATAAATAATACATTTATTGTTAAAATTCTTGTTTTTAAAAAGTTTATTTTTAAATATATTAACAATAAACAATTCATATTTGCTTCCAGGACCCTTCTACTTTCTATTAAATGGTCAATTTGTTTTTAAAAAATTTAAAATTGACTTTTAAATTTAAAAAGTTTAAGAAAAAAACGACACAACACTAACCCACTAACCTAACATAACCTAACTCTTTATACAGGGACTTTATGTAATAGTTGATTATAGCGCCCCTGTCTTCAAACATTTCAAACATTAATTAAAAAAAGTTCTATGTTAAAAATCCTATACCTTCAAAAAAAGTTTTTGCTTTTTGGCAAAAAAATTTTAATGGAGACGGTGGCTCCATCTACTTTGGCTGAATTTTTTTAAGTTTTTTTATTATTTGGGTATATTGTTCAACTGTTCCTAAGTATAATTTATACGTTGTCTTGTTGCAGTTGTGTCTAGCTGATGGGTTGGCGTCGCTGATGACAGTGCAGGATTGTTCGGAAGTGTGGGTTCGAGTCTATCTAGTGCCCTGCTTGTTTTTTTCTTAATATAATTAAATTGTTAAACAAAAACACATAAATATATTTATTGTTAAAATTCTTGTGTAGCCAGTTGTAAGCTAGACCAGATGGTTAAAGCCTCGAACCTTGAGCACTTGTTCTGAGGGTTCAAATCACGCTTGGGTTCCTTACAATTCAGCAGTTTCTGTAGAGGATGCAATTGTTTTTAATACCGTTCCTTAGCTAGGAACGATATATCGATATATTTATAGCACCTATCGATAATGTTACATAACAATAACATTTTGATAGATGTATAGATATTTTTTCGATATATCGAGATGCAGTAAGTCATTTCTAATGTATTTCAATCTGTTCAAATGTTAATTACAAGTTTTTTTTTATAATTTCAGGCCTCAGAAAAAGAGTTTCACACAAAACATACTGACCAATATACAAAACAAATAGATTTTATTTATTTAATATAAAAAAACATATTGATATTTATCGATATATTGATAACTATGTGCCCGATATATCGAACTATTGATAGGGTAATTTTTTTCGATAAGTGTTATCGATAGAAAAACTGTCGATATTTTTGTGAATCTCGTACATGATTTTCTTTCATGTCGTTCTCCTTGATTCTGTAATATGTATATATAGGAGTAGCTCAACTCGTAAGTTATAGAAAGTGCATATTTTTTATTATGATTTTTTATTCTTTTTACTTTTTGTTATCTCTTTTATAAAGAGACCATTGAAACATTTTTTTTTATCAGGTCATGCGTTGTTTTTGTAATAAATTTAATTGTAGTGCCATCAAGAAAAGTTAGCTCTAAGTTGATGATGGCGCCATCTATTGGTTTGACACGAAATTCTCCATAGTTGAAGTTTTAAGTTGAGCAACCTCTATATGTGTTGCATTAAAAAAGGTTAGAAATTCACTGGATTTAAATTGATTAAAGTCACAAAATTGAGATAAATTTCTCTGTTTTGTGTTAAAAGTGTTGTATAATGGGAGTTCAAGGCTTATGGCAACTGTTGGAACCTTTAGGTCGTCCAGTAACACTTGAATCTCTCGAAAACAGGGTTCTTGCTGTTGGTATCCTTTTCATTGAAAAAAACTACATTTGTTATTTGACATTTTTGTTGTTCATTTAATAACTTTTTATTTAACTTTAAAGTGGTTTTAAAGGTGTAAACACCTTTCGAACTGTGATTATTCTGCCTTTTCACCTGCAAAATGAAGAGAAACATGAATGTGTTTTAGAAACTAGAAGGGTAGCTCAGTCGAAAATCGGCTATTCGTAAACTTGCATCTAAATGCGGTTATATTTCTTTAAGTTTACTTTTCAATATTTAAGATGCTAGCATCTGGCTTCATCAAGCAGTTCACGGTTTCCGCGATAAAAGCGGAAATCCTTTGCCAAACTCTCATCTTATTGGTATCTTTCATCGTCTTTGTAAGTTGCTTTCGTATCGGATCAAACCCGTGTTTGTTTTCGATGGAACGGTTCCTCTTCTCAAGAGAGAGACGATGGTAACGTTTCAGGAGTAAAATGAAGAGAAATTTGAAAGTATTTTAGAAACTAGAAGGGTAACTCGATCGCTTAAGAGTATTTTCATGTTGATATATTTCAAAATAAACTTTTTATATAGATTAAAATTTTAAATAAATATCAGTCTGCTTATCGTTGACTAATTTTGAAAGATATTAACATGAAAATAGCCTTAAGTGATCCAGTTACCGTTCTTGTTTCTAAAACACATTCAATTTCTCTTTATTTTGGCTCTTCTGAAACTAAGGAAATAATCAGAGTTTAAAAATCTGCTGTTCATAAAACATCTTAAGTGTGTTTCGTTTCGTTTTCAGGCTGCGAGACGAGAAAAGCAAAGAGACGCAGTTCAAGAAGCTGAGAAATCAAGAAAACAGATTCTCACGAGACACATGAAGTTACGAGCTCTCGATGAAGTGATGAAATCGAAGGACGGAGCAACGTCTTCGATTATATCCAAAAGAAGTGGCGATGAATCGGCTCCGAAGGTCGATCTTTACGATCTACCACCGTTGCCCCGTCCCTCGAGCCCTTCTTCGCCTGATTCTTCACTTCAATTGTTGGTTTCGAGGTTATTTAAAGGTTTTATTATATAAATATCTTTTAATAAAATAACTAAAAGTGTCCGGTCGATTTCGTTTTAGTGACGAGGACGAAACAAATGACGTTTTAGCATCGTTTGGAGAATCTTTGCCTAACAGATATCAAGATCTCGATAACGTTGATGTCGAATCGGATGATTTCAAAGTGTTGCCATTAGAAATTCAACATGAAATCCTAATTGAATTGAAAGAGAAACTAAAGCGTAAATCTTGGACGCGGTTAGCTGCAATGCCCGACGTAAGTAAACTTAAGTTTTTATGACGACGTGACTTATTTTTTTTTTATTAGTAAACTAATTAATGCGTGTAATTTTATATTTTTGTCGTTTGTTTTTAATTAAAAACAAAAAACAGGATCTGGAAGAAATTGGTAAACATCAGATACAACAGCTTTTGATTCGTCGCAAAGTTCAAAAAAAGTTGGACGAAGTCAGTAAGATGATGGGAACGTTTTTGTCCGAAGCCACGATGGACGATACGAACGAGCTTGCTTTGGAACGTCAGGCTGTTGAAGTTCGTCGCATCGTATCCGAAGATTCGGCACATTATGTATTGTTTAAGACGTCTTCGAGAAAATATGACGACGATGCGAAGGTTTCTGAAGTGGGTAATTCGAAACCTACGACTTTAATCGATAAATCGAGTTTTGAAATTGAGTTCGTTCAAGTTAAGACTCGTAAAACAGATTCAAAAACTATTGAAGCTCGTGATCTACCTGTTGATAAATATGTTGACGGTGTTTCGATTGCTCCTTCTGAAATAGTTAGTATAAAAAACGCTGACTGCAAATCGGTTGTGAGTTCGAGTGACTCGAACGAAGAGTTTAAAGGCGGTGAAACCGTCAATAATATAGTAATCAATTTAGATAATAATGAAATTGAAGGTACTAACATAAGATCTGACAATAATGTGAAATTAATTGACGATAAACCCAATGAAATTGACTTTGAGCGTGAAAACATTGGTTTTATCAACGAGAAGATGAAATTTATTGATAAAAACGAAACTGATGGTAAGTCAAAAGTGAATGAAATGAAACATATTGAAATTACCTCTTTATCAACTATTACGAAAGAAGTTAAAATTAGTAATTCTGATGAAAAAGTCGAGTTCATCGATACAGATAATGATTTAATCAATTCGAAGATGAAATTAATTGATAAAGAAACCCATATTCATTGGAAAATGACTGAAATGAAACAGATTAAAACTTCTCCTCTATCAACTGCGACGAATGTCGTTAAAATTAGTAATTTGGATGATAATGTTGAGATCATCAATACGGATGATGAATACGATAATAATAGTTTAAAGCCTGAAGCAAAAGTTACAGAAAAAACTGATGTTGTTCTTTCCGTTCTCATCTCTGATGATGAGAGCGACGATGACTTTGTTGAAGTTGATTCCGTTCAGATTATTTCGCAGTCTTCACCGGTTAATGACGAGTTGTTTCCATTAGAAGTATTTAAAGTGAGTGAAACGGAAACTGACGAACTCGTCACATCAAACATTCCAGAAACGATATACGATTTAGATAAGAGTTTAGATAATTTCACAGACGAAACTCCATTTGTCGAAAGTGCCGCTTCGATGGACAACGAAGAATTAAAATTGCTAAGTGAACAGTTAGAACAAGAGGTTGACACACTTGTTCAGGAGAAAGGTCGACAAGAACGTGTAGCCGCCACAATTACGGCACAGATGTACGTCGAAATCCAAGAACTATTAAAGTTATTTGGAGTTCCTTATATTGTGAGCCCGGCCGAAGCAGAAGCTCAATGTGCAACTCTGGATGTTCTTGAGTTAACGGATGGAACCATCACAGATGACAGTGACATCTGGTTGTTCGGAGGACGTCGTGTTTATAAGAACTTTTTTAATCATGATAAAGATGTTTTCTTTTTCAAAGATGCGGACATTAAAAAGAGATTAGGTTTAGATCGTAGGAAACTAATAGCAGTTGCTTTATTGACTGGTAGTGATTACACGGAAGGGATTAAAGGTATCGGAACCGTTTCGGCTCTCGAAGTCCTTGCGGAGTTCGGTGGCGAAGATGATGGCATCGATGCGTTGAAACGGTTTCGTACTTGGTGGGATGGGACTCAGAATAAAAAGATTGCATCCAGTGAAACAAAGATTAAGAAGACTCTTAGATCGGTGAATCTTCACGGTGGTTTTCCAAGTTCCGTTGTGGTCAACGCTTACTTGGAACCGAACGTCGATTCTTCGAAGGAAATCTTCACGTGGGCTCATCCAGACTTGGATGAACTGAGACATTTTGCGGGCATCAAATTGGGATGGTCCAAAGATAAATTGGATGGATTATTACTACCTGTTATCAAACGACTGAATTCAAAGGTTGAATAGTTTTTTAATGATTTTATAACGAATGTCAAACATGTGGTTACTCGTACTCTGGTTACTCTGCGGTTTTGGAAGCAGTTTTAAGAAGAAATTGAAAATGTTTTAGAAACTAGAACATGAAATGAATCACTTAAGGGTTCTTTTTATGTTATTATCTTAAAAATTTGAAATTAAAATCGTCTGCCAGTATCGAAAAACTTAAATTGGCTCATTTTCTAACCAGTATAAAAAGCTAATTTTAAAAGATATTAACAAGAAATTATTCCTACATGATTCAAACACTATTCTACTTTCTAGAACATTTTCAAGTTATTCTTAAGATGTTTTATTATCAAATGATTTTCGAAGTCTTGATTATTTCAGAAAAACAACACTAAGAAGAAATTGAAAGTGTGTTAAAACTGGAACGGTAGATAATCTTTTAATAGTATTTTTATGTTGTTATCTATCAAAATAAACGTTTGATAGACAAAAGTTTAACAAAAATCATCTGCATAAAATTGCGTCATTTTCAAACTGACATAAAACGTTTATTTTAAAATATATCAACATTAAAATACGCTTAAGCGGTTTAGCTACCCTTTTAGTTTCTAAAACATTTCAAAGTTTTTTAATTTTGCTTCTGAAAGACAGAATAACTCGAGTTCGAGGTGCGTTTACACTTTAACTCGACCTTAACTTTTCTTCTGAAACAGGGATGGTATTTGTAATCGATAATTTTTGGGGTTTTTTTGTTTTCAGGAATCACAAAGGCATATGTCAGATTATTTTCAAACAATTGCCAAAGATTTGCCTACAACATCGAAAGGTCACAGTCGTAGACTTCAAAGGGCTATTAAAAGAGTTCGTGGAAGTAGCGATGATATCCTATTAGATCCTAAGGCAAAAGCTGTGAAAGTTTTGCGATCAAAGAAGGTTGCTGTACGAGGAAGAGGAAAGTGTCAGACTCGTCCCACGAATGCGAGACATTCTAATGATGATTCCGAAATGAACTTAAAATTGTCGGAATCATCATCATCATCCGGCGAAGAATACATTCCTTAAATTTAATATTATTAAGGTATTTCATATTTGGTACTAAATAAATAAACGTTTAACATTTGTAAGTTAATCGATTTTTATGTTGCAAATGCCTCTTGGACAATGAACATCTGTAATTTAGTTATTGGACTGGAAAACTGTGTAATTGAACGTGATATGTTCATAAATCATTTATAACTGACCTTTATGCCACTTTTGATATTTTTTTTTCTATTCACTGATTTTGTGTAATCGATAAAAGTAACAGAAAAGATTTGTGGTCCACACTTTCTTTCTTCGGATTTATTATTTAGTTTCGTAACTTTGAATTGGTTTACTTTTAATAATTTAATAGTATAAAAGATATAAATCTTAGTTTTCAAAAAAACATTGCTCAAATGTCTAAAATTTATAAACATAATTTAAAGTAAAATACAAAAAAGAAATTTAAACAAAGCGCGAATCAAAACAAAAAAAACTATTTATGCAAATTATTAATTTCAATTTAGGAAAATTAGCAAAATTAAGGAAACTTGAACGTATTGCACAAACTAGAAATGTACCTCAATCACTTTAAGGGTAATTTTATGTTGATATCTTCTAAAATAAACTTTTTATAGGTAAAATTTTTAAAAATATTGCCTGCTGCTTAAAAGTTGGGTTATTTCCAAACTGGCATAAAAGCTTATTTTAAAAGATATCAACGGGAAAATACTATTAAGGGATTCAGCTACCCGTATAGTTTTTAACCTTACCCTTATACAATAGTTTAGAAACTAGAAGAGTAAATGAATCATGTTGATAGTCACGATTTTAGTTTTTCATTTCAAATTAGACTAAACTGTCTTAAAATACTTTTAAAAATATGATCTGTAATGAAAAGTTTATTTTTTAAAAATATTAACACGAAAATACCCATAAGTGATTCAATTATTTTTTCTAGTTTCTAAAGTTTATTTTTATAAATCTCAGAAAAACAAAATTAGGCTTGTGTCATTTTGTTTTGATTAAAAAGGTGTAAAACTGTTGAAAATGTCGAGCTTTGCATCATCTCTTTTCTATTAGACTAAATGACACAATGCTAAATTTGTTTTCAACCCCTCTGACATCACAAGCTCCATCTTACGGTGGGTCAGCTATAATGTATATTCTATAGAATACATCAGTGATTGCCCAACTTCAGGGGTGTCGTATATAAGATAACCACAGCTCAATAATAAGTTAAAGAAAACTGAATTGTTTTTTTCTTCTTTATTTCGAGTTCAGCTTATCAATGAATGATTTCATTCTGAGCTAACCTTTACTACTTCTAGATCCATCCCTTATATTTTGGGGCATTTTATTTTCGTTTTTTTTTTTGGCCTATCCTTTTAGAGATAACGCTTATATATTGCAATATATAATATATAAATGCGCTCGAGATAAACCGTTATTCTAGTGCGTGTTATGTGGCGACAGGAAGTGATACATTTTGAAGGTGATTGATGTTTGATGGTCTTTTGGAGTGCAAAAAGGAACTTGATTGCGTTTTTACTACAATTTGGTCATAGGACTCATTGTTGTGATGGGTTTATTGTAGGCTATACTATAATGTGTTTGTGTGGGCGTTTGGAATATATTTTTGTGAAATTATTCTGACCTGCGTTTTAATGATGCAGCTTTTTTTTTTCTCTTCTAAATTCGTTCATTTTATTATACCTTTAAAAATTCAGCTTTAAACGCTCTATTTAGAATACAAAACGGATAACACGAAATATATTTACGGTCCCATTCTTTAAAATATCATAAAAAACATTTTTAACACAAAATATATTCGGATCAATTTCCAGTTAGTTTTAAACTGTTTCTATTGTAATTAATAAAATAATATTTGGTCAGTTTTCCCCATTTGACTAATTAATTTTATACTCAATCATATTTGACTTTATTATAATTATTCAATCATTTGCCCTTTAATTTTTTTTTTATTTTATTATGTTTTTGATCGATATATTGATCTTGAATGATTTATGGCATTCACCCAACAGAAAGAAAAAAAAAATATATAAGAAATTGCTTTTTTCTTCGTTCTTTTATCTTCAGAAATTCATGTTTTTAGTTTTATAAAAGAAAAGAAAAATCTTATAAAAATATTTTTCAAGGTTAATAATTTTTCTATATAATATAAAATATAACAATGTTATAGTTAAGATAGAAAAAAACAAACAAACAACATCAACACAATTTTGTTTATGTAATTTATTTATTTCGCAAGAGAGAACGGTTTTATCTTATAATGTAAATTATTAATTATTGTAATGAAGTTTAAATATTTGACAAAAATCTATATATATATATTGGTATGGGGGATTGGGTGGTTTTCTTTATTAGTAGATTATCTTGTAGCCTTGTTTGCTTCAGTGCATTCGGTAAATCAATCAATTGTCTCTAAAAGCTGCTAGCCAATGAAAATCGAAATATGGTGTTGTTTGCTTGAAGTCAAGAGAGAGTTCTACCCTCTCTTTCTCTCTCTCTCTCTCTTTCTCTTTCTCTCTATAGCTCTCTCTCTCTCTCACTCATAATTCACCTATATATAATATAATGGTTTTCTCTTGTATTTTATACTTGACTACAACTACTTAACTACCCTTCTCCCCTATTTTATTTTTCACGGGTAGACTATGACTTATATATTTGATATAATATAAAAAAGGTATCATTTTATATATATATGCCTTTAACATTTTTTTGGTGGAGCTTTTTTTCTGATATTACGTTTTTTCTGAGCTTTTCTTCTTCTTCTTCTTCTTCATTGCTTCAGAGAAAAGAGTTGCCTCATTTTTCAGTCTCCATCACTTTTTATTTTCATTAGTTCTTCTTATTTACTGAAGGGAACACAAGTGTATAATATACATTTTTATATCTTACTGACATTTTATTCACCATTTAGGTTTACTTGCTCATTGCCTGCTGTGTATTTTTTTTTTCTTCTCTGTCTCTCCAATTGGATTGCATTTGCAATTGGGAATCAAATTGCAAGCTAAATCCAGCTCGATGCTAGATTACAATTTTGCAGTTATCAATTTTACATCATCAAAGGTAAGGCGAAAAATTCACTCTTGAAGCAAATTACATTTTTTTTTTCGTACCTACTTCATTGTTTCTGCATTGTCTATTTTTTTATACATATATGTAACTATAGGATTATTTTATAAGCTTGTTTGTTTTCATGTTTAATTAATTTTTTTCTATGTTCCTTTCATTATCTTATTATTTTTTTAATGTTTGAACAATGTTTAAATATGCATTCAATTACTGCTTAATTATGGCTGTTTTTTTAATGAGAAAGTCTTGAAAATTATTTAATTATTATTATTAGAACTGGGATTTTTATGCAATATAATGCAAATGTTTCTCAATCTGTGGCCCAAGAGCCAATTGTGAAGTAACAATCTCTCATTTAGATCAACCAACAATTATAGTTTTTATTTTCAATCTAAAACACTGGTTAGAGGCTAGAACTCTAGTTGACAACTGATAGTAACCAGACATCTAGTCTCTAATCAGCCTTTTTTGATTAGAAAAAGCATAATTGCAGTTTTTCTATTGATGATGATTACTTCACAATTGCCACTTGGACCACAAATTGAGAAATATTTGCTTGATAATTACTTTTGTATTAAATATTTATTAAAATTTAGAATAAAATGCGTGAAATTATTGATTTATGTTTTATTAATTGGATCAATAATTTGCATGTTTTTGATTAAAAAGGTCGTTTGTAGGTCAGTATATATTTTTTTAATTTCCCGTATTTTTTTACAAGAAAATTTTTCAAAATAGGATATTTTATTTGTTTTGTTTTATAAATCCATTGAAAATAGTATTTTTGTATTCATCGAAATAAATCGATTATTTATAAATGCGCCTATTTTTTTAAAGAGGATTTTTCATGAGAAGTGTGAAGATTCTTTGAAATCGATAGGAGTTTCGTGTTGAAAGGGTTATTACGTTCAAAATTGAGAGCATATCTATCTCGATTTCAATATTATGAATATTAACAGTGATGAAGGTGATATACATATGTTTAGATATTAATTATTAAGGGTGAAACTAGTTTTTAATTAGAAATGAGATGAAAATTTATGAGGTACACCAAAGTGAATTTTGATGTCGTTATAAAAAAACAAAGTTCCTTTGACATTATCGAGGAGGATGTTGGATGATGATGATGATGATGATGGTGCATACATGATATTAGAATCAGGAATTTATGTCATTTTATTATTATGGACTATGGGAGTGTTAATATTCAGGTCTCGCCTTTTTTTTTGTGTATATATATATATATATATATATATATATATATAGAATTTGGTGGGACCACAATGACTTAAAATTGCATTTCTATGGTTAAAAATATGGCCTCGAGGTTATAATATAGCATAGAGATTAATTAAATTTAATTAAATGAAATGAGTTTATTAACATTTGAAAAAGAAGCAAAAAAAAAAACCTGTGTTGTAAATTCATCTCTTGATGATGTGATTCACATTTTTTAATTATTTGTATTATAATTAATTACACTTTGTTATTTTGGATTTATTACTCTAAAAGTTGCTTTATGTTTTTAAAATAAAATTAAGAAAGATAAAGAAAAATTGAACGCGTTTTAGAAACTAGAAGAGTTTAATGAATAAATGAAGGTGGTTTTAATTTGTAAACGTGCCTCACATCTCTGGTTATTTTGTCTTTTAGGAGCAAAATTACGTGAAAGTGTTTTAGAAACTAGAAGAGTTTAATGAATCAATTAAATTGGCTTTAAATTGTAAAAACTTCTCTAACTCTTGTTATTATGTATTTCAGGAGCAAAAAAAAATGTAGAAACTAAAAGTGTCACAGTGAAGCTTCGTGCATGTTGTTATCTTTTAACGTTTTTACCTTTCTAGTATTTTACACACTTTCAATTTCTCCTTTGTGTGTAGCTTCTGAAACGCAGAAATTCGAACGCAGAGTTCGAAAATGAGCTGTTCATAAAACACCTTAAAAAGAAATTGAAAGTATGTTAGAAACTAGAAAGTGTAGCACAATCACTTAATAGTATTTTCATGTTGATAACTTTTAAAATAAGCTTTTTATGAAAGTTTGAAAGTGATCCTACTTTAAGCAAACGATATTTTTTAAAAGTTGTATTTTGAAATATATCAATTTGATTCAGTTACAGTACTCGTTCTAGTTTCTAACTCTTTTAAATTCTTTGCCTTGCCCCTAATTTTGAAAAGGATTAAACTTATCAAAGATCAAAAAGATCTACTGTTTTTTTTTTTTTTGTATTTGCATTTTTTCATAAGCTACTTATAATTATAAAAAGGCTTAATAATGGTTGAATATTTTTTTTCTTTTAGCCATGAAGCCATACTCTGTTGGAATTTTCTTAATTTTGTTCAGCTTGATTGGTTTGGCTGACTTAATTTCTGTTCAACATCAAAGAATTTCAACTCCAGATGATAACAACTTATTGCCTCTAAAAAGGCAGAAAAAAGCCGTTCAGAAAGATCTTGAGTTACTTTTTCCCGAAAGTATTTCTCTGTTTCGAGAACGTCAAACACACGGCGGACCAACCGAATATGCAGACAATGATCCGGACATCCTAGGAACGGTGAAACACAGTTTGTCATCGGCTTTTTCCGAAAGACGTCACATGTTGGAAGATAGAGAGAAATTTGCCAGAAATCGAAATAAGGAATTGGCTGAAAAGAAAGCAAAAAAGAAGAGAGATGATGACTTATGGGCTTATGCCATACAACAACAACAACAACAACAACAACAACAACAACAACAACAACAACAACAGCAACAGCAGCAACGACACAAACCTAAACATGTAAGTATTGATATCATTACATTAATTTTTCAATAAATTATTTAATTAATGTATATTTTGTACACAAGTTACACAAACGAAAGAATTTAGATCCGCGAAATTGGGATCCTCGGTTTCCAGGTTTGAACCTTCCAAACAAACGTCGCGGACTCGATAATAATCAACACGGTGACACCGAAGATCGAGAGGCACTTTTGCGGCGTTTGGCTTGGAACAGCATGAACAAGCGTTTGATCTTATTGGACAGCAATGATGGACCGGTTTTGGATCGTGGTGAACGCCGTCGAAGAATCGAGAAGAGAACTTCTGCTGTGGTTAAGGCTCCTGTCATCAGAAAGGAAGAGTTGGACCGAATCCTTGATGACGATCATTCTGATACGAATAAAACTAGAGACCATCATTCCACAACAACAACAAATCTAAATTCAAAAACGACTTCGGATGGAAATAATGAAGTTGCAACTGTTAACTTACATGGTAATTGTAATTAAAATTGTCAATCATTTTATTGTGGTGCAAGAAAAGAGGTCGACTGATTAAGCGCCAAACTGAATAATTGCTATATTTTAGACGTTTGTTCAATTTGGCGCTTGTTCTAAAATTGCCGTTTAATCAGTTTGAGTTTGGCACATATTCAGTTTTCGAGATTGAAGAGTTACATAGATGTCACTAGCAATTTTTGCGCCCGAGGCAAGAATAAAACGGGCGCTTCCCGTAGTTTTATCATTTTAGTTATGTTGCGCGCCTAAGCTTTGCACCCGAGGCAGGTGCCTCACTCGCGTCGCCCTAATTACGGCCTTAAAGTGTTGAGTATGTTTGAAAAGTTCTTCACTTTTCAAAGCGGCGTACAGCTTTTCGCCTTATTGTGCGCCTTTGTCGCGGTGTTCTCACTGGCGTTTGTTCCATTTGGCGTTTATGGAAATTGGCTCTTGTTCCATGTGGTGTTTCTTCAGTTTGGCGCTAGATCAGCGCCACTGAAACGTATCAAAGAAATTCGAGATTTTCTTGTAACTCAAAGAGTAAATGAATTTGCATAAATGACTTCAGTGATGATATTTTGGAAAATAATCTTTATATCGGCAGTTTGATAAAAAGCAATTTTCTTTTTATCATTTGAATTTTTTCAAATTTCCATGAAGAAATTTAATTTTCAAAGATGTCACGAACATTATTGTTTTCTAAGTCTTCGTTTACTCTTTCTACAGTAGTTTTAAAATGAATTTTGAATTCATTTTGTAATTTGTTTTTCATGTCTAAAAAATAAACCGATTTTTATGCTCGTTTCAATTTTATTTCATTCAATTTTAGGGATAAAATCGTTAACCAGTTCCTCGAAAGAACAAGAACCTTTCAAAGGGAAAGAGTGGGTACCACCAACAGACTCGGATCGAACTCTTCGTAGCAAGAAGTCCTGGGAATGGGATGATTATTTTGGCGTTGATAAACGTAGCAGTGGGTCTGGACCCGAAATGAACGAGAACATGGACAATGGTGGTGAAGTGGGTCGCGAGGAATTCGAAGACGAAGACGTCAAGGATGCCTTAGTTCGTTGGTATTTTGAGAAAATGTTACGACACATGGGAGAACAAGAAACAGATCCCAACGAAAACTCTGAAAGAGCCGGAAATGCAAATGAAATAGATGAATACGAAATGGAAGAAGCAAAGAAAAGAGATTGGAAAGGAGGGAATGAAGAAGTGCCGTTGGTGGCTGTCGAAGAACGCCTTAAAAAAATCGAGGATGTTATTCTGTTGAAAGCTATTCGTCTTCTCGGAGAACAGATTGAAGAAGAAAACCGAGGTGGAGGAGATGAAATTGTTGATTTACAACAAAAAGAAAATTATTTTTTGGAACACCTGAAAGCGGCATATAGCCTGGAGAAAATGAGAAATGATTTACAAGAATTTGAAGATTCGTTGATTAAATTGAAGTATCTCGATGATGAAGTAGATAAGAATTTGAATAAAAAGAAAAGGATGTTTATGACAGATGGTAATGAGGATGGAGAAGAAGATGAAGATGAACAGGATTTAAATGATGAAGATGACAAGGAAAGAATGAAAAAGAACAATGATCGCGAATCTAAATCTGAATTTGGTAAATTTATTCTTTTGTTTGTTTGTTTGTTTTTCTAAAAATTCAATTTTCTTCTTATTTTTTTCTTCTTAAAATAATAAATTCAGAATTGGAAAAAAAATTGATTTTTTTTGTAATTTAAGATGGTTTTAAAGTGTAAAACACCTCTTGAACTCTGATTATTCTGTCTTTCAGGTGCGAAATGAAGAGAAATTTGAATTAGTTTTTAAGAAATGTTAACTTAGATATTTTCTTGTTTGATATCTTTCAAAATAAGCTATTTATGGCAGTTTGAAAATGACTCAACTTGAATAAGACGACGCAAATTTTATTATGAAAGATAACAACATAAAAATAACCTTTTAAATAATTGAGCTACCCTTATAGTTTCTAAAACACTTTCTAGATTCTCTTAATTTTGCACCTAAAAAAACAGAATAATCAGACTTTGAAAATCAGTTGTTGATAAACCATATTAAATCAAGTCATTTAATTTTTCAAAATATATATATTTAAATTTTTATATAAATATTTCAAAAAAATTTAAAAAGTAAAAAAATATCAAAAATAATCATAATCTATAAGCAGCTGCAATGCGATTATACCATAATCAATTTTAATAGAATTAATATGCTTTTAACGTGTAAACGCCCCTTGAACTTTGGTTATTATGTCTTTCATAAACAAAATGGAGAGAAACTTAAAGTGTTTTAGAAACTAGAAGAGCAAATGTATCATACAAGGCTAATTCCTTATTGATTTAATGATTTATGTCAGTTTGAATGTAGAAGTATATTTTAGTACATACTTTTAAGTAAATCAGCTACCGTTCTAGTATTTAAAGCACTTTCTAATTGTCTTTAGTGTTACACCTGAAACCTAAAATAATCATAATTTGAAAATCAGCTGTTAACAAAACATCGTAATTTCATAAACTTACTGAATGATTCCAAACATGATTTTGTTTTCTTTATTTTAGTAATTATTTTGCTACAAAAAAAAAATCATTTTTTAAAAACATTCTTCAATTCTGAAAAGTTGAAAACTTCAAACTTGTTTATTTTAATTTTAAATTATTTGACAGTGGACAGAGGTGCTACCGAAGTCGTTCCACCACTGACAATTTACAGCGAAGATCAAACCGATTACGCTAACTCTGGTTAACATAGACAGTGATTAGTAATATAAAAATAATTATTTGATAATAAAAATTTTGTCTTTTCATAACTATCAGGTGACGAGTCATCGATTCTGTGCCCTGTTTGGACAGAGGCTATCAACTATTGTGATGACCTGGGACAAGCTTTAGGAGATGTTGGCCTCGCATTGACTCGCTCCTGTGTCGAACACATGCTTTGTTACACATGTGTAATTAGAGTATATTTTGTGTGTCTTTATTGCAGTTTTATAATCAACATTTTAAAATGGTTTTGTTTTGTTTTATGTGTTGGGATTTGACAGGAAGGAGTGTCATCTTCGTGCGACACTCTTTTCCTCCGCCGTGCCATGAACTTGTGTTCTGATGATTTCCGTTGCCAAGCAATGGCCGGTGCCATGAGATCAGTCTTCCTTTCTAACCACGATGATTTTCGTCGTCGTAATCGAGCCTTTTGCGTACAAGACCAATGTCTCGCAAGGTTGGTGTCGCATCGTAGAAAGTGACAACTGTCAAATCACTTTGTCACTTCTTCTCAACTTTTGAATTCAATTTAAATGGAGAGTTTAAACCTCTTATAGTCATTTTGTTGTGTTTCTATATGAACACTCCCATTTTATATTTGAATCTGTCTATAATTATAATTAATAAGTTTATTTAAACAAAAAAAATGTAATTATTATAATTGTATAACATTGAAGGACAGACATATAAAGATTATTATCGAGGTTGAGAATTTTTAAAATTAGAAGTTAAAACATGAAGTTAATTTTAATTTAAAAATTGAATTAAACTAAAACAAAATTGACTTAGAATAATTTTAATTTAATACTGTTATTTCGATTTTGATTTGATTTGAAAGAACAAAACAAATACAAAAAAAATAATGAAAGTAGTTGTTTAATCGATCCACATATCGAACCACAATATGTCATAATATATTCAATTTGTAGTGAAAATGTTATAATCAAAATAATTGATGTAGTGAGTATAAAAAAAAATTGTAAGATGATTATTTATTGAGAGTTATATATTACACAGTGAGTGTCACTTGAAGTTTTTAATTGGCCACAAAAAGGTGTCACAATTGGCTTTTGCTACACCCTGCATATGATCTATTTTGTAGGCAGCCATTAACAATATTTTCATTGTTTTTTATTATTATTATTATTATTATTATTATTATTAAACTATTATATTGTTCGGTTTTATTAGATATAATGCCATTTATAAAAATTCAAAAGCTTAAAATGGTAAAAAATATGTATGTGATATGTGAATATATAGTTTTAATTTAATTTCATTCATTTAATTGTCACAAATACAAATATTTACTATAACATTATAAAAAAAAATATGCTCTCTGTTAGATGAAGAAAATTTGCAACAGGTTAGCTTTAAAGGTAAACATTTGTTCCATTGCGTTTTTCCTTTAAAAAGGTAAAAGACAGTCTAATAAAGCAAAAATTGTGGTTAACTTTAAAAAGCATTTTTATTTTATAATTTTCACACATAAAAAGTGAATTTTATTCAAGTGTTTCAAATTGGGTCTATTTTTCGTTCTATGTTAATTATCAAAAACTAGAAATAAGGGCCGGAATTTTATTATTATTATAGGGCTGATTTCAAGACGAAACGCTAATGGTTTTTTTTAACAACTAAAGAAATATCAAAAATGTAAAAATATACATTTTTTCACATTTTTTTTAAATGTAAAAATTTTTAACTTTTTCAAGAAGTTTTTATTAATTAGAAACTTTTATTTCAAACTTCAACAAAAATTAATTTGTGTGATAACTGAAAACACGAGACAGTGTGCAAAACCTCAATAATATTGTGCGCACGTTCAATATTATTGTGCACAAACATTGACTATGACAATGACAATGAACAGGCAGTTAGAAATAGGTCAGAACTTCAGTTGGCTCCGCCCTTTTTTTATGATGAACACAACTTCTAATTGGCTGGACATGTAGTCTGACGTCAGATGCTCCGCCCTTTTCAACGGCAGAATACATAACCAGCCAATTAGAAGCTGCCAGTCGTCATAACAAGGGCGGAGCCAATTGAAGTTCTGACCTATTTCTAACTCCCTGTTGACAATGACTAGCATTAGCCCAGTGGTATTTTCAGTGAGCATGTGCGTTGCCCTCTTTTCGTTTTATATAGGAAAGTGATTGCAGAGTTGCGTTAGCAGCGCCATCTATTGATGACCAAAGGAAACTGCCAATGAGACATTCACTATAGGAGCCCTCGGAAGTCGCCGAAAATAAATTAAATTAAATTAAAATTAACGAAATAAAATTAATTGGCGTATTTTGCGCGCCCGTGGCGCACGAACCGAAATAAAAGCCCCCTCACCCAATACAAAGAGAAAAAAAATGTTGAAAATGTACTAGGCCAAAACCCCTAACAAGATGATAAATACGACAGAGGGATGGTTGTTTCCATTTGCCATCACTTTTCTATGTAAAACGATAAATGGCAATACACATGCTCATTGAAAATACCCCTGGGCTAATGTTACTATTATAACAGCGACAACTAGCCTCTCCCTCCGACCCACCAAAATTCCCCTCCGAAATTTAAGAAATTCTTTTAATGGAGATGCTACCGCCATCTAGTGTTATTCTCTTAAACATAAATTGTGTATGTATACTTTTTCGAATTTTAAATTTTCCCACTTAAATTCTAACCCCCCCCACCCCCACTAACCCACTAACATAGCCTAACCCAACACTAACCTAACCTAACCCAACCCAACACTAACCCAAAAAACTAACCTAACCTAACACTTTATACATAGACTCTATGTAATAGTTGATTATAGCGCCCCTGTCTTCAAACATTTCAAACATTAATTAAAAAAGTTCTATGTTAAAAATCCTATACCTCAAAAAAAGTTTTTGCTTTTTGGCAAAAATTTTTTAATGGAGACGGTGGCTCCATCTACTTTGGCTGAATTTTTTTTTAAATTTATTTTATAGATTTGTTTGATGTATTGTTGAACAAATCCTTAGTATAATTTGTTAATTTAGCAGTTGTTAGTATGGCTGTATTGGTAATGTCTCTGGCCTGTGAACATGTGTCCATGGCTTCAAACCTCAGCAGTGTCTCTTTGTCATTTTAATATTTTAAAATTGTTAAAATAAACATATCTATATTTATTGTTAAAATGATGTCACGTGCTCCGCCCTTTTATGTTAGATGGCAATTTCTAATTGGTTGATATTTGGTCTGATGCTTATCTAAAAAAGGGCAGGGCAAACGACCTTCTTCCGCTGTCTCCAAACACCTGACAGGCACCAGTAGACAGCTTCAGAATTTTTTGTCTCCACCCTTTTATGAGCATCATCAATTTCTAACTCAACACTAACCCACTAACCTAACCTAACTTAACACTTTATACATGGACTCTATGTAATAGTTGATTGTAGCACCGCCTGTCTTCAAACATTTCAAACATTAATTAAAAAGTTCCATGTTAAAAATCCTATACCTTCAAAAAAAGTTTTTGCTTTTTGGCAAAAAATTTTTAATGGAGACGGTGGCTCCATCTACTTTGGCTGAATTTTTTTTAAAATTTATTTTATAGATTTGTTTGATGTATTGTTTAACAAATCCTTAGTATAATTTGTTAATTTAACAGTTGTCAGTATGGCTGTATTGGTAATGTCTCTGGCCTGTGAACTTGTGTCCATGGGTTCAAACCTCAGCAGTGTCTCTTTGTCATTTTAATATTTTAAAATTGTTAAAATAAACATATCTCTGTTTATTGTTAAAATGATGTCACGTGCCCCGCCCTTTTATGTTAGATGGCAATTTCTAATTGGTTGTTATTTGGTCTGATGCTTATATAAAAAAGGGCAGGGCAAACGACCTTCTTCCGCTGTCTCCAAACACCTGACAGGCATCAGTAGACAGCTTCAGAATTTTTTGTCTCCACCCTTTTATGAGCATCATCAATTTCTAACTCAACACTAACCCACTAACCTAACCTAACTTAACACTTTATACATGGACTCTATGTAATAGTTGATTGTAGCGCCACCTGTCTTCAAACATTTCAAACATTAATTAAAAAGTTCCATGTTAAAAATCCTATACCTTCAAAAAAAGTTTTTGCTTTTTGGCAAAAAATTTTTAATGGAGACGGTGGCTCCATCTACTTTGGCTGAATTTTTTTTAAAATTTATTTTATAGATTTGTTTGATGTATTGTTTAACAAATCCTTAGTATAATTTGTTAATTTAACAGTTGTCAGTATGGCTGTATTGGTAATGTCTCTGGCTTGTGAACTTGTGTCCATGGGTTCAAACCTCAGCAGTGTCTCTTTGTCATTTTAATATTTTAAAATTGTTAAAATAAACATATCTCTGTTTATTGTTAAAATGATGTCACGTGCCCCGCCCTTTTATGTTAGATGGCAATTTCTAATTGGTTGTTATTTGGTCTGATGCTTATATAAAAAAGGGCAGGGCAAACGACCTTCTTCCGCTGTCTCCAAACACCTGACAGGCATCAGTAGACAGCTTCAGACTTTTTTGTCTCCACCCTTTTATGAGCATCATCAATTTCTAACTCAACACTAACCCACTAACCTAACCTAACTTAACACTTTATACATGGACTCTATGTAATAGTTGATTGTAGCGCCGCCTGTCTTCAAACATTTCAAACATTAATTAAAAAGTTCCATGTTAAAAATCCTATACCTTCAAAAAAAGTTTTTGCTTTTTGGCAAAAAATTTTTAATGGAGACGATGGCTCTATCTACTTTGGCTGAATTTTTTTAATTTTGTTTTAGGATACATTCAAGGTTGGGAAGATTCCTAAGTATAATTTATTACATCTGCTGTTGTAGTTGTCAGTTTGGCTGTGGGGTTAACATCACTGCTTTCTGAACTGTTGTTCATGGGTTCAAGTCTCAGTGATGTGCGTTAAATTTTAAGGTTTTAAATTGTTAAAATAATCTTAAATACATTTATTGTTAAAATTCTCGTGGGTTAAAATTCTTGTTTTTAAAAAGTTTATTTTTAAATATATTAACAAGAAACAATTTTTCTTTTCTTCCATGACCCTTCTACTTTCTATTAAATGGTCAATTTGTTTTTAAAAAAATTAAAATTGACTTTTTAAGTTAAAAAGTTTAAGAAAAAAACAACACAAAAATCACGAACATGTTTATGAGTCCCAAACATGTTCGTGATTTTTGCCTGCAATAATAGCTATACATATACATTCGCTATTTTAGTTAGTAGTAAAAATACATATATAATATTGAACGTGTGTGCACAATATTATTGAACGTAAATTATTGTGCGAAATGTCCCAAACGGGCTTCCATAAAATGTCCCAAACGGGCTTCCATATTTATATTTATCGATGTGTAATACGACATCATCAAGCATGATCGATATACTTATTGTTATTATGTTATATTGTTCAATAAATATAGATTTAAGCTCAAACGTTCGGTCAGTATCTCCATTTTGTATCAGGGAAAGTTAGCTGTTATATATATGTATACTGTATAACCGACAGCCATTTTCTATAAGGGATAGTCTGCTACTTTAAATAAAAATGTGTTGTTTTCTTACGATTGCATCAAATTTATGTTGTAAATTACTAATTTTACATATAATTGTAATAAGAATGTTTGTAAATTACGTGATATTTTCCTAATTTATGAGTAATTTTACTTCTAGTTTTAGATTTTTAATTGCACTTATTAAGAAAACTGTTTTTCTAAGCAGGAGTAAGCAATCTACTGAGTACTTGGATTTTTCCGATTGCCAAATGAAATATGACTGACGATAGAAGAAGGAGGAGGAAATCTGATCAGAACAAAATCAGATTATAAGTTAATCTTTATGGAGCTTTGATTTGTTTTAGAATTTATATTAGGTTTAAAGAAGAAAAGAGATAGATTGAGGTTATGTCTGTCAGTGGCAATCGTTTTCCTCCTTCAAGAAGCCTCAGTACAGGTAAAAACAACAGTCAAAAAGGGACCCTCGATTAACAGCTGATGTTTAATGTGTGTGATGTTTGAAGAGTCAGATTTCATCTTTTTTTTCTCTCTCTCTTTTACGTTTTCTTTAGTATCTGATTTCGATATTCCAAACGTATTGAGGGACGGTAATGACGGTCAATTGTATTCGGAATTAAACGGAACCGAAAATATGGCTCCAGAAGAAATGAGCAAGAAATGGGAAATGAATTACCACGAAGCCTCGATATTTCTTGAGGTTTTCTTCTTCTCTTCGTTTGTAACGATTAATATGGTTTAGGAACAGCTCATTTATGAACTGTTGTTTACTCTGTCTTTCAGGAATAATACTAAGCGAATCTAGAAAGTGTTTTAGAAACTAGAAGAGTAATTCAATCACTTAAGGGTATTTTTATGTTAATATCTTTCAAAATAAACTTTTTAGAAACAAAAAAAAGAACACATGAATATTGTCTGCTTTATTCATATAAGCTTATTTTGAAAGATAACTATGTGAAAATACCCTGAAGTGATTGAGCTACCCCCTACCTTTCATAATAATCAAGAGTTCGGGAGGTGTTTACACTTTAAAACCACATTAAAACGAAATGTCTTAGATTTTTTATGTCGTATATCATTGGTTTTTATATGCATAGGAAGGAGAAAACAACGACAAGTTCAATTCGCATCCTAAAAGTCGAGACGCTCTTCCTTCGTATCTTCTGGTTCATAATGATTGGTTCTATACGTTGGATATTGTTGCTTCGTTGATGCTTCTTTCGCTTGCTGCTGTAGAAGAACCATCAATACCTCTCTTCTCTTTGCCAATTTGGGTTTGAGTTTTTTTTTTTTGCATAATCTCTTTCGCTTGTTTTTGAAGGACTCTTTGTCGAAACCGAATTCTTTTTCGTAGATTCATGGTTCTTTGGAGATTCTTGGTTTGTTGGTTGTTGCAGCAGAACTCGTTCTAAAACTTCGATGGCAAGGATGGACGACGTTCATACGTCATACTCGGACGATGATAAAGGTTTGTTCAAGGTTTTGTTATCGTTTTTTAATTACTTCCTCGTTAAATATTTGTTTTGTCTTTATGAAGAACTTCTTCGAAAGTTAAAAAATAAATTGTTTGAAGGTGGATTTTATTTATTGCTCCTTTTTAAGTTGAAATCTTTAACACGTTTAAGGGTTGGACTTGTTATTATGAACATTTCTGTCTTTTTTGAAAAACGTTTGATGGTCATTAAAAGATAATTTTATCCAGTTTTTGAAAATTTTTAAGTTTTCATTTATTTTAAATATTTCTTTTCTGGTTGTTGACGTTTTGAATAATTTTTTTTTGTCTATTTTGTTACTTTATGAATAATTCTGGTAATAATTTAGCCAATTTTTTTACTTTCTCAATAATTCATTTCATTTTCTCAACGTTTAGAATAAATATAAATAATTTCTATTGAGTTCTTAGACGTTTTGAATCATTTTTAATTGCCGTGAACATTCTTAATGTTATTGAGGCCGTGTTCTTGTTTTTATTCCGTTATCTGATTCGAATCGTGTCTTATTTACGAACTAAATACTAGGCTGGCACCTTGATGATCATGTTTGTTGAAGCTGTTGTCGTAATGGTTAGACAATCGAATCACGTACGTGTGACGAGAGCCTTAAGACCGATTTTTCTCATTGATAATCATTACTGTGGAGGTGTGAGAAGGTAAATTAGGTTTTTAATGATATTGATAATCAATAATACAAATATATATTTTTTTTCCTGTTCAGGTTCATACGTCAGATTTTGCAATCCTTACCTCCGATATTAGACATGTTGGGATTGCTGTTGTTTTTTATGCTTATTTTTTCAGTTTTAGGTGAGTTTTTTATCGTAATCATCGTAAACTTTTCAATCATTTCATAATAAATATTGAAGAAGAAAATGAACTGTCACATCACATTTTTGACGCATACTTAAAACCAAAATAGTTACACATTTATTTCAATCAGTGAAGCTGTTTAGAGGCTAGATAGAGTTCAACGTGAACTCTTAGATTAATTGCATTTGTATGGATTAAATTTTTATCATAAAAAATGTATCTTTAATGATATTCTCGCAGGTAATTCAAGAGCAAGTTCTATTTCTTTCTTAATGTTATTTCGGAAATAATAGAGTTCAGTTAACTGTTTTAATGCCACTTTTATTTTTCTAGGGTTTTATTTGTTTTCTCATGAACAGAATAATCCAGTAAGTAAACTTAAAATTATTTTTGTGGTTTACTTATTGAAAGCACAAATTGTCATTATTTTATTCTTGTTTTTCTTCTTCAGTATTTCTCGACTCTCGAGAGTAGTTTTATAAACTTGTTCGTTCTTCTGACTACGGCAAAGTATGTTCATATGGTTTTATTGCTTTCCTAAGGCGGTTTTTTTTTTCAGTACTTGTGGTCGAACTATTCATGACAACTGTGGCGAGCCATTCACGTCTAAATGGCCGAATTTTATGTATTTGTAAATTCAGTTATTGATATTTGTGATTCAATTGTAGATATTCATGATTTAACTTTGGTTATGCACAATTTAATTGTCATTACTTATAAGTGAATTGCCGATATCCATAATTGAATTAACGATAGACAAAATTCCTCCATTTTTACACGAATGGACCACCATTATGGTCACGAATGGCTCAACCACAAGTGCTGAAATAGACACCCCTGCAGACGTTCGTGTTATATTTTTTTGTCTTTTACATAAAGTTTTCCGGATGTTATGATGCCATCATATTCAAAATCAAAATGGTCTACACTTTATTTCATCATTTACCTTTCTATTGTTTTATATTTTCTTATGAATCTGGTGAGAGTCGGACCAGATCTCCTATATATCACGAGTTACATCTCTGAAAGTTTTGTTTTTATATTTACTTAAGATGTTGGCCGTTGTTTACGATGCTTTTACCGTCACCGAAAAAGGAAAGTTTCGTAAACTTTTACTTCACAAACGAAAAGCTTGTCGTCATGCGTTTCGTTTATTAGTCAGCAGAACGGTGCAATTTCTGTCCACTTAATACGTCTCGATAGCATTTCAATTGAGTTAACGAACGAATCTGTTTTTTTTTTAATTTTGTTTTAGTATCCTCACAGAATAAGTTTCAAACATTTCGAAGGTCTCATGAAATTTTACGCACCCAAAAAAAGTTTGTAAGACTGTGAAGTTTTTAACGCATATATCGTTAATTCATTTTTACTATTTTTGTGTTCGATCATTTTCGAAGGTCGGCGTGACGTTTATCTCATATTCAAAGCGATGAATACGAATTCGAACGGCGTCGTAACACTCGACGAATTTTATAATGTTTACGACTTTGCAGCTATTCAGTGGACTGTAAACATGATAGCATTATCGCTTTTTCTGTGTGTATTTACTTTCGTCATATTTTGTATTTAGGTGATGAGACCTGATAATATTTGGTTTCACAATTTCGAAAATTCTGTTAAAAAAGTCCTTAAATGTAAATCTTACAAGTTTTTTTTTTTTGTAATGATGCCAAATTTATGTTTACAATGTCAAATTAACTAATTATTTTCAGGTCTTTATATTTTGATAACTTCAAAGTGGTTCGATTATTTCATTCGTAAGAAGATATTTGTATTTTGCAATTTTTTCGAAACTTCATTTCTTCATATTGTGATTCGTTTTCTTAATTATTATTTAGATCTCGTCGTTTTTATAAATGGAGTTTGTATGCTAATGGACACAGCCGAATTGTCGAGTACGAAACATTTTGTATATATATCCACAGAAAACATATTGATCGATTCGATCGTTGAACTTTTATTGATTTATTATTGTTGCAGACAATGTTGCTCAGAATGCGATTCCTCTTCATTCACGCTGGTATCACTTGATATTTGTTGCAAGTCGGTTACTATTATTTATTTTAAACAACTTTTTTGTACATTTTATAGCAATTTTTGGTATTTTGTTGTAGTTTATACGGTTGAAGCACTGTTAAAAATCTTAGCATTGGGACCTACGAAATATTATTCTTCCGGTTGGAATGTGTAAGTTACGAAAGAGAAAAATGTTTTTCGAAAACGACTTTAAATTGTTAATTTTTGTATTTTCACAGCTACGATTTTATTATACTGTTGACAACGGCCATTAGTTTAGTTTCCGAGTACTTTGGAGTTGCGTTTTATTACGTTATAATTCTGCGAACATTACGTCTTCTAAAGTTTGTCTTTCTTGAATCAAACTAATAACTACAGCTCGGCCAAACAAATGTTTCTCAATTTGTGGCCCAAGGGACAGTTGTGAAGTAACAATCTCGTTTAGATCAACCAACAATTGCTTTTGTTTTCCATCAAAACACTGGTTAGAGGCTAGAACTATCTAGTGGACAACTGATAGTAACCAGACATCTAGTCTCTAACTATCCTTTTGAGAAACATTTGCTTGATATTGCATAAAATTCAGAGCTCTGCTAACAACCATAAAGATGATTTATGAATAGCTGATTTGTCAAACTCTTGATTATATTGTTTTTCAGGAGCAATATGAAGTGAAACTTAAATATGTTTTAGAAACTAGAAGGGTAGCTCAGTCACTTAAGAGTATTTTCATGTTGATATTTTTCAAATAAACAAAAAATTAAAAAATAGCATTTGCTTAAAGGTGGATGATTTTCAAACTCACGTAGAATGCTTATTTTGAAAAAAAAAAAACATGAAAAAATACTCTTAAAGTGATTAAGCTACAAACACATTCGAATTTCTCTTCATTTTTCACCTGAAAGACAGAATAATCAGAGTTCGAGAGGCGTTCAAACTTTTAATACTTTTGTTTGTTTGTTTTTGAAAGGTTTTTTCAAATGAAACGTCGCTATCGTGACGTATTCGACACACTTCTAATTCTTTTACCGAGAATGGTCAGCACTTCGATAGTTTTCTTATTGCTATATTATTTCTTTGCCGTTATTGGCATGGAGATATTTGCTGGTTACGACATGAAAAATTGTTGCAGGTTACTTTGTTTTTTGTTGAGAGATTAACTTTTTTTTAAAACTCGGATTTCTTAACTAAACTTTACGAATTATTTCTTAACACATAGAAACACAACGGTCGAAAGTTATTATCGTTATAACAGTTCGAACGTCTTCGAAGGTTATTACTACTTAAATAACTTTGATAACATGTTCAATTCCGGTGGTAACTTAACTTTATTATTGTCGTCTCTCTTAATTGTGGAGATGTTTGACTGCATTGATGGTATTTTTTTTTTGTTTTAATTCTGAAATTTCAGTCACACTATTCGAACTTACGGTTATAAATAACTGGTATGTTATCATGGAAGGGTTTGCGTTTGTCAGTTCGCCGTTGAGCAGAGTTTATTTTATGACGTTTTATATTGTTACGATGGTAAATCTGTTTGTTTAAATTAACTAATGCGTTTAAGATGGTTCACGAGAAATGTTTCTAATTAAAGATCTACTTATAAAGGAGGCAAAACTGAAATTTCGTTAGAAACTAGAATAGTAGTTTTAAATGTATTATCACAAACAGTATCTTTAAACAGTAAACAATTCTTCTTCGCAGTTCGAAAAGGACTAAATGTTAACGTTCTGAACGTTATGATGCAATTTTTTTAACTTTCGGGGCAAACTTGAAGCGAAATAGAAAATGAAGAATTTGTAATTGCCTTAAAACTTTTATTTTTAATCATATATGAATATACAAATTCTTGTAAGTTCAGTTTGAAATGTAAGCATCCCTTTAATATTGTAGACTTTTTTTTCAAAATATTTTCATATATATTTCATATATGTATACAGTATGTTTTACTTTGTCTCTAAATTGTTTCAGGTCGTCATGACGATTGTTGTTGCATTCATTTTAGAAGCTTTTCTGTTTCACATTCAGTACGAACGTTCCGACAGCAAAGATGGCAAGTTACAGTTTAAAAATATAGGCTGTTTACCAAGTTTTGATGAAACTCATTTTTTTCTTCTTTGATTTCAATCAGATGAGAAAGATTTCTCGGTCAAAGTTTCGCTAACGAAAGAGGAACTCGTTTTCTGTTATAATAGAGTTGAAACTGCACAAGAGCTCGCTGCGTATACTAGAGAATTAAACATACCTGTATGGCTTTTCATTAGTCTATTTTTGGGTTTTCTTTAGTAATTTTATTGTTTTTTTGTGATTTTTTTTTTCAGGATCGTGTTGTGTATAGAGGAATCAGACCACGAACGAAACACATGCTCAGTCTAAAAATGTACAAAGACGAGGTGAAAGATTGGTTGAAAGCGGCTGCGGACGAAGAACTCTCGATGCATCATATAAGTTTAAACACGGACGAGATTCCGAATGATACGGCGGGTCAAGGTCTTCTTCCTTTCTTTTCTAGACGGTCGACGGCGTACGTTCACTGAAAATATAGAGAACGACGATGGAACGTTGAATCTTCCCTATGTATTTAATGTACTAACACATTTTTTAACGTTAGATAAATGGTGCGCACAAAGTTAGCATACAATTATGTTTGACTGAATACTCTTGTTTTTCTATTTTCTATTTTGTGCCACAAGTTTATTCAGTGATTGCTGTTTTAAGTGATTGTAACATATTTTTTAAAAGGTATACAACTGAAACTGCTATTTATTTTGTAATTACTGGAGTGTCTATGTTCGTTTATGTCATTGTGATTTGTATTTATCGTACGATAACTTTTGTCGAGTTTATCATTAAGGGTAGGTTTATACTCCAAACTTTGCTAAGATTCGCTTGTTTTGAAGCTTCTAAAAATTTGATCCATCAAGCTTAGCTTGTTCATACGAACATGTAGTCTTGCAAGCTTCACAATATTTTGAAACCATTATAGCCTATAAAATAAGATGTACAAAATAATAGAACCCGAAACCTTTTCAAGAAAAAAAAGTACATGCTGACCCGATTTGTGCATCCATTTGATGATTGGTGCTTTAAATAGCGAAGCTTTGAAAAGTTGGACAGTTTTGTGCTCTGACGTCATTATTTAAGCTTTTCAGTTTTGCCAGTTTTAGCTAGCGGGAGTATAAACCAAATTTAAGAACGAAATCTCGTGATCGTTTTAATGTGCTTCCGAATTTTATCCAGGAAAACATAATTGTAGAAATGTCGAGTGCTTTTGTATAGCTATTTTATTTCTTAATACGAAGGCAGTTATTATTATTGTCAAGACGAAACTAATTTTATAGTTGATGTTGATTTAATTCAGTCTCCCATATCTAATAATAATTTGTCTTTAAAGAAGACCCTTGGAATGAAGCAATAAACACATAAATCAAGTAAATAAATTAAGTCCATTGGAAATTGATGCAACTATTTTATCAAACCTTATATTTAGCACAAATATGAATATAAATAAAAGACAAAGACAAAATTTAATCAACATCTTTTATTAATTGTGTTTTAATTATAAATATATGAAACCAACCAAAAAATAAAAAGGTAAATCGGAACAAATCAGTTTTGTGTTTTTATTTTTTCCCATTGTTCTGGTGCGTAAGTCTTCTGAGTTAATGCATGGATACTTTTCATTTCTTCCTCTAGAACCAAATTAACCATTCTGAAATTATCAAAATTTAAGTTTAATTAAATCTCAGCTAAATAGTTGTCATGAAATTGATAATAAAAGCTATATATGTGTTTGTCTAAACTGATGAAATGTGATAAAATTCATTACAGTTCCAATTGCTACGCATTGCATCATTCCACCGTGTAGTTTATTCAAACTACACTTCCCCCCCATTAGTTTAAAGAATTTGAAGAAATTCACAATTCATTTCTTGATATATTTATTAAATTTCACCATTTCATTATATTTAAGTCAAACCTTAATTTTTCTATCATTTACAAACCATTTTATGAATTTCATAATTTTCAATTCATGATTTTTACTGAATTTCATTTTTTCACCAGTTTTAGTCAAACCTTAGACTATTACTTTACGTAAAGTAATAGTCTAAGCTCAAACATCATGCATTCATTTCATGAATTTTAACAATTTAGTGATTATATTTGATTTATATTTTTAAAAAAACAAGTTATATTCTTTAAATGAATTACACCTTTGCCTTTCTAATAAAGATTTGCCCACAAATTGTGGCGAAACAACGAGCACATTAAATTTCGATCCACATCCATCTGAGAAATCTTCAACTGTCTGCAAAAAAAGAAAGACAAAAGGACCACCTAATTATTAGTCAACCAGAACAAAACGCTTATAATTAAAACACATAATTATATACTCCTCCACTTTATATAAATAGATACCACGTGCACGGCTTCAAGTTCGCGTTGCAATTTGTTTCGCACGTGTTCCTCAGTGTATGACGTCATTACTGGGGGGAAAAAAAAAATAAACGCGAAATGAGCCAAAATCAACAGCAATAAAACCAAGATTTTATCAAAGATTCAAAAATAAATAATTAAAATGTGAAAGTTGTGGTATTTATTTAGTTACATTTTTTTATCAGCAGATGGCAGCACAATCTTCAAATTTAGTTCACAGTTCTCTGTTTATTGATTATTATTTTATATTAAAATATATAATTTTATTTTAAAAACGTAAAACTTTAAATCAGCAATTTATTAATTTTAAAATAAGAACAAACAAGTCTTGAAATCCATTTAAAAAATGGGATAAAAAATCTTTAAAAATCCCGCCAATTGACAATGTAAATGTGTTGTGACGTCACGACAAGTTTGAAGCAGGGAGAAAGAGGAGACTAAGAATAAGGGGGAGACAACATCACGTGACAGCTAGGCAATTAGAAATCGGGACGAGCAGAAGTTGGCTCCGCCCTTTTTATGACGACCGGCAACTTCTAAAGGGCGGAGCATGTGACGTCAGACTACAAAAAAAAACCAATTAGAAGTTGCCAGTCATAAAAAGGGCGGAGCCAACTTCTGCTCGTCCCGATTTCTAATTGCCTGTCATCACGTGACTTTAGTGAAGCCAAAAAGTTGACAGGCAAATGTGCTCAGCACTAACTTTTCATTTGCCCCGCCCTTTTTATGAGCATCAGATCAAATATCAATCAATTAGAAATTGAAAAGGTCGGGCCATGTGCACACTTGCCTGTAGACTAAAAAGGAGGAGTTGGATCCAGCACAAGAAATTCGTTTGCCCCGCCCCTTTATGAGGAATGGCAATTTCTAATTGGTTGATATTTAGTCTGACACTCATAAAAGGGCGGGGCAAAGGTAAACTTAGTGTTGAGCACAACTGCCTGTTAAATTTTTTTGGCATAGTGCGTGGTAGAGAGAAGATTCTAACCTCTAACCTAACCCAACACTAGCCCACTAACCTAACCTAACCCAACACTAACCTAACACTTTATGCATGGACTCTATGTATAATTGATTATAGCGCCCCTGTCTTCAAACATTTCAAACATTAATTAAAAAAGTTCTATGTTAAAAAACCTATACCTTCAAAAAAAGTTTTTGCTTTTTGGCAAAAAATTTTTAATGGAGACGGTGGCTCCATCTACTTTGGCTGAATTTTTTTTTTAATTTATTTTATAGATTTATTTGATATATTGTTTAACAAATCCTTAGTATAATTTGTTAATTTAACAGTTGTCAGTATGGCTGTATTGGTAATGTCTCTGGCTTGTGAACTTGTGTCCGTGGGTTCAAACCTCAGCAGTGTCTCTTTGTCATTTTAATATTTTAAAATTGTTAAAATAAACATATCTATATTTATTGTTAAAATGATGTCACGTGCCCTGCCCTTTTATGTTAGATGGCAATTTCTAATTGGTTGATATTTGGTCTGACACTTATATGTAAAAGGGCAGGGCAAACAACCTTCTTCCGCTGTCTCCAAACACCTGACAGGCATCAGTAGACAGCTTCAGAATTTTTTGTCTCCACCCTTTTATGAGCATCATCAATTTCTAACTCAACACTAACCCACTAACCTAACCTAACTTAACACTTTATACATGGACTCTATGTAATAGTTGATTATAGCGCCCCTGTCTTCAAACATTTCAAACATTAATTAAAAAGTTCCATGTTAAAAATCCTATACCTTCAAAAAAAGTTTTTGCTTTTTGGCAAAAATTTTTTAATGGAGACGGTGGCTCCATCTATTTTGGCTGATTTTTTTTTAAAAATAATTTGTTCGATATAGTGTTATTAAACAAATCCTAAGTATAATTTATTTGTTACATTGTTGTAGTTGTCAGAATAGCTGAAGGGTTAACGTCATTGCCCCATGTGTCAGTGTTCGTTGGATCGAGTCTCAGTCTGGGCCATTATTTTTAATATATTTGTTTCAATTTCTAGTTTTTGACTTCACTAAAGTCACGTGATGTTGTCTCCCTCTTTTTCTAACTTCTTTGGTTTGGAGGTTGGCATCACGTGAAAGTATTTCAACCAATCAACAATCAGTTTAAAGTAAAAAAAATATTACAAAATGACTCGGTGAGGTGCTGCCATCTGAGAGTATTAAACGTTAATACAGACATCTGTAGACAGCTTCAGAATTTCTTTGGCTCCGTCCTTTCATCAGCGTTCTTAATTATTAATTGGTTTGTTACTGGGTCTGATGTAATATGCCTCACCTTTTTTTATTTCTAATTGGTTAATATTTGGTCTGACGCTCATAAAAGGGCGGAGCCAAAGAAATTCTGAAGCTGTCTACAGATGCCTGTTTTTGATGCCATTGTCTTCCATAAGAATAAATAGAATGGCCAACTGATTCTGATGTTTCTCAGCTTTCTCTTATTTTTTGTAGATTTCTATAGTCATTTGGAACGAAAATGGCGTCTTGTAGCCAAAGGTATTGTTAACCAGAAATTAATAGAAAGAGTCCGCCGCCATTGATCAAGTTATTCGGATGCGATTGTTTTTGATTTTTCAATTTTGTTCATTTTTAATGATATTTTAGATTTGTTTTTTTCTAATATTCTTATTGAATTATGGCTGCTGAATCACCTAGAAGAATAATAAAGGCTGCTGGTGCAATAGCAAGGCCTCAACCTGTCAGGTAAATCTGTCCAAAAAAAGGATGTTTTGTTTGTTGTTATCGATCAGCTGATTGGAAACGATTAATTAATGACGCAACACATCTGTCAATTTTCATTTTATTTCTCGTTTTTTTCTTTCTATATTTAAAAAGTGATAAATCAGTTATGGAAAGTGTGGTCGAGTTTATTCACGACGTGGTTCCTCAAGTGAGACACACGAAATTCAATCTATTGTTGTTGTTTCATTTCAAGGGGTCAAAGGTCATTCAAGGGGTTTTTTTTTGTTTGTTCTTTCTAGTCTTACGTTGGGTCGTCAAAATCGGATGAAAAAGATACGATAACATGGGTCAAGTTCGCTTACGCCGATATCAACGGTTGTTACAATCGATAGAGTGATCTTTTTTTGATTTGTTCTCGAAAATGTTTTTAACGGTTTGCTATTTTTGTTTCGTTGTTTCTTTCTGTTTTTTTCAGATCTCGGTACTTGTGGTGACGATCGTAACGGACATCACAATGGAAATACACCACCGTTACTTCTTATCTTAGGATATGCAAATGGAGTTCAAATTTGGACTATTCCTGTAATTTTATGCACAAAAATTTTAATTTGGTTTCATGTAAACGTTAAAAATCTCTGCATTACTATGCAGAAATCTGTAATCATTTGTAAGGAACTTATCTGAAACATTCAGAAAACTGCAAGAAACAGTAGAAATCTGCTGGCAATTTACAGAAAACTGTAAGAATTAAAAAGCAAACTGCATAAAACAGCAGACAACTGCAAATGCATGAAAGTAACAGGCAGAAATATGTGCTAGCTAACAGAAAACTGTCACAGAAAGTAGAAATCTGCTGTAAACCTGCTGAAAACTGTGGGAAACAAAAAGAAAACTGCAAATGTTTGCAAAAAAAATAAAAATAAAACCGAAAAAAATCAAGCAGAAATCTACAAAAGACTTTAACTTTTAGAAATATTTTAGGGCTAAAATTATATATATTTGATTTTATTTTCACGACATTATACAGAAGAAGAAAAAACAACAGATCAATCGTTTTCGTTTCCTTATAGGCAAACAGCGAAGCTCAAGAAGTTCTTTCGTGGCGTCAAGGAGCCGTTAGATCTCTTTGTGTTCTTCCAACTCCGGAACCGAGTCCAAACACTCAAGATAACTTTTACGGAAGAAGACCTTTGGTTGCTATTTGTGACAGTTCAAGGTTTGCAACAAATTCCTTTTTCTATCGTTTTGTTCTTAGTTTTATTTATGTATTTTGATTTTGTGTTTTTTTTTCAGTGCTGGGCAACAGTTCTGTTCTGTTTCTTTCGTTTCATTGAAAACCGGAGACCAAGTCGATTGTATTAAGTTCAAGAATCCAGTCTGCAACATTCGTTGCAACAAAAGGTTTTATTAGAAGATTAACGATTTGCATTCTTTTTATGTAATTAACGATGTTTTCTTTTTATTCAAGGGTCATCGTTGTCTGTTTTCAAGAAAGGATCGCTGTTTTCGATGCGTGTACTTTCAAAGATCGATTCACGATAACGAGTAAGTATGAAAAATTTGAACCGAAGTCTAGTAAAACTTGAATAGGATTTGTCGAATGTGAATAAAATGCTGGTAAGAAGACGAACAACTCGAATAAAATGGTGAATATGCTTTAGTGGTGGTTTCAAAGTGTAAACGCCAATCGAACATTATTGGGATCAAAATAAAGAGAAACTGGAAAGTGTTTTAGAAACTAGAATGGTAATTTAATCATTTAAGGGTATTTTCATGTTGATATAATTTCAAATATGCTTTTTATGTCAGTTTAAAAATGATATGCGACTTTAAGCAGACGATATTTTTTAATGTTTAATTGTTTATAAAAATTTTATTTTGAAAGATGGAAATTCTCTTAAAGTGATTGTGTTACTCTTTCTAGTTTCTAACACTTTGAATTTTTCTTAATTTCTTCTCGAAAATCGTAAGTCAATCGATTGATAATTAATCAAAGCTTAATTGAGTGAGGGCTAAGTGCTGGTGCGTTTAGTGGGGGGATTTGAGGTTCTTTAGTTTGTCTCTACTCATCATGGATTTGCTAAATATCTTACATATATTGTCTTGTTACGTAGGTTGTTATCCAAGTTCTGGTCCTAATCTGAATCCAATCGCTTTGGGAACGAATTGGTTAGCTTATGCCGATAAGAAGGTGAACGGGCTTCATATTGTCGCTATAATTTTATTGGATATCTCTTTTAATGTGGTTCATTTTCTTGCGTTTAAAGCTCGTATCGGTTCATCAAAGTTGTGGTGGAGTTGCTGGATATGGAGTTCAGTCTTATACTGCGACTGTTATTCATGCAGCAAAGGTTTGAATCGATAATTATATTGATTAAATTTGCCATTCATTTCACTTAATATGTTTGTAACAGACTTTAACGAAAGGATTGACGATGTTTGGTGAAACTGTGGCTAGTAGTTTGACCGGTAACAAACCGGTGCCTGTTCAAGTTCGTAAAGACCATCCTTCATCCGAATCTTCTCAGCCACAGCCTGGAATTGTGACGATAGTTGACATTAAGAACGTTGGAGAAGGAGAAGTAAAAAAAAAAATTGGTCTTTAAAACGTGCGAAAATTATAAATAACTTTTGTTTTACGCATAGGTTAACGTACACGAGGATAGCGATGGCGAAGGAATCGTTGCTCATTTTATCGCACACGCTCACGATCCGATTGCAGCGTTGCAGTTTGATTTTTCTGGTGTTCTGCTCTTAACTGCAGACAAACCCGGTCACAACTTTCATCTGTTTCGTATTCTTCCGCATCCGATTTCGTCTTCTGTTGGTGCCGTTCATCACCTTTACACTTTGTATCGTGGCGATACGACGGCAAAGGTAAAAAGTTTTTTTTTTGAAGATTTTTCTCTTAATTTTACGTCTGGAAGACAGAATAATAATGAGTTCGAGGGCGTTTACACTTTAAAACCGCCTTAACATTGTTTTGCATCTTCGGAAAAAGGTTCAAGATATTACATTTTCACTGGACAGTCGTTGGGTTGCCGTTAGCACTCTTCGTGGAACGACTCATTTGTTTCCTATAACGTCGTACGGCGGTCCGGTGACTGTTCGTACTCACGCATGTCCGAAAGTTGTAAATCGTTTGAGTCGTTTTCACAAGAGTGCGGGTCTCGAAGATATACAGCCGTCTAGCACGGGTCGTAATAGTCCCGTTCTGTCGGGTAGTCCCGGTAAGTCGGGTACGACGCAATCGCAAACAAGGACTAGTACACCTCAAGGTAATATTTATGATTGTTTTTTCAGAAAAGAGAAGATCTAATCTAATGGGCTTCTTTTTTTTATGTAGGAAATCAAAGCAGTCGTGCTTACGACTCCCATCCGAGTGTTCCTTATCAGAGTACGATCACTGGTCGTATGGGAAATCCTCGTTTACCTCCTTATCCACATCCTACCGTAGTTTCACCACTTGCTCAAATACGGCAATCGACTCCTTTTGCCGGATTTACATGCAGTGGTGGAACACGTAGCCCACCTTCTAAAGGGACACACAGCAAAACGGCTCAAGTGAGAAGCGAAACGGTGAATGTGGCGGCCGTTTTTGCACCTCCTCGATCTTGGTTGGTTGGAAGTCCGGGAATGAGCAAAGACAAAAATGGTACAACGATCGTTTTTTTTTTAAAAACTATTAATTAGGTTGTGAGTCATTTAAATTACGATGGATTTTGTCTCCGTTTTCAGATAAAAGGTGTGTTGATTCGTTGTTTATTGTCGGTTGTAACGGGATCGTTGTCGAATATGCCCTCGAACCTCGAGTTTCGTCTACTGCTCCTAAATCGAACGAAGATTCGGCCGTGGAGTTGGATGTTCAACCACAAGCGCAGTGGTTTCTAAACAGGTGTGGTTGTTATACTTTTTGTTTATTTTACATTAAAAAACGACCTGTTAATTGTTAAAAGTAAAAACATAGTGGAGCATTGACTGAGGCCCGGTCCAAATGAAGCTGACAAAAGTGCAGCATGAGTTATAGACAAGAACACAACAAAAACGCCAGAAAAAGCTAGAGTTGAAAACAAAACATAACTGAAACTAACAATAGTCTTTACATACGTCAACTGCGCAACTGTTCTATTGTTGTTTTAATACTAAATGTCCACACTGCTCGGACAGAGTTGAAAAAATATTGCTTAGTACCGAGACAAAACACAAACAGTTTGATGTAATGATGTTTACCGACCTGCGGCGGGACTATAGGGACTTAAGGAATTCATGATTATTATCTGTATTGGAATTTGTGAAGTGGATTGCTATGTCTTATTGATGTAGTTGATAGTGGGGACTATTTACTATATTCAGAAAGTTTTGCCGTCTTATTAGATGAATAACATGAATTATAGTTCGGAAATCAGTAGCGAACTGTAAAAGCCAAGTAAAGCCACGATTTTTATCTGCCAAGATAATATTTTTTCTTAGAAATCTTCGTGTAAATACAAATGGCCGTCCAAAGCCAATTAAATAATTTGTTAGGATGGTTTTTGAATTTAACCACGATGTCTGACAACCATTTGTGATTGGGAAGTATTTCAATACAAATAAAAGGCTCTCGAGATGATTACGGGTCTACCGAGTTGAACTGAAATGAATGAACTCGGTGACACACACGAAAGCTTTTTTCGCACTTTGGTATACAAGTAGAATGATTTGCATATCAACGACAGGAAGTTTTCAAACAAACGCCTAGAATACTATTCAGGGTTGATTTTAAATTATTTTAAGTTATCCTTGTAGATCTAATTTTAATCTTGTTATACTGTCCACTTAAGCAAAGGGTTTTTTTAAAAAAAAAAATCTGTTTGGTTGATTTGTTGGCTGTCATCACACAAGTTGAAAATTATTAATTTATTATCTGATTCAAACGACTAAATTTTTCATTTACATTTTAATATAAATAATATAAACAGGTGACAAAACGTGTAAATTAGTTGTCGAAACTACAGATATTTATCTATAATGTTGTTGTTTTGAGAATATTAATGAAGTTGGTGTTAAATCTTGCAACACATTTAGTTTTTAGTGTCAAGATCCAATCTGTAATTTATGCTACATTTAAAATGCTAATGATAGTTTCTCAGTAAATTCGCAGGAAATTGACATGGCTACAGACTACTATAGCTGATATTTTTGTACTTCAAAATATATATTTCTGAACTCTTTAAGAGAGAAAACTGGTTATTTTAGAATAGGAAACTTATTTTTGGTCTGTTTTAAAAAGTATTTGGATGTTTTTTGCCTTCGAAAAAGAAGAGAAGAAGAAAAAAGTACGAACACAAAATTTGGAAACATTTTTTGTGTTTCTTCTTGTTCTTGCGGTATAGTAAGTAATTGTATGTTATACGTTCATACTTTTTTATTTTTCACATATAATACAGACGAGACTTGTTGTAAATTGAAGGTGAAATTCGTTGCATTTCATTTTTTTTTAGGTGTGACATCATGTAATCACATTTAGACATTTTGCATTTACAATGTGTGTGTGTGTGTGTGTGTGGAATATAAGATCACGGTTGAAGTAACAACCACTTTGTACACGCAAAGGTGTTCGTTCGCAAGCAGAAAATCTATAATTCCTCTTTTCTAATTCCCTTTTAATATTACATTATCTCGTTATGCAGGTTTTTTTTTTTGCTTTACGAGAAATGATTTCCATATATATTTTTTTTTTTTTTAAAAAATCTTTCTCCAGTCTTCACTTTTCCTGTCTAGATTTTTTTTCTCCTTCTGATTTCTTCCATTGAAATGTCAATTTTTGATCCCTCCTAAATTAACAGTTTTGGTTGATAATATCATAGCTTGGATACTTTAAATTAGTGGTTATAGGTGAGGAAACCCACACTTCGGTATATTTGGCAAGACAATCATCTTTGTATAAAAAAAAACTTCTTATTGTTGTTTGTTGCTGCTTCTACTCCATGTTTTTTTAAAAAAAAATGATAACATCTAATGATGCAAGAAAAAAGTTACTTTTTTTCTCAGGAACCTTTTTTTGTTGTTGCTTCAATTATAATTATTTTGAAGCTGAGCGGAAGAAGGAGATAGAAAGGTGAAAATTAGTCTCAAAAGTTTTTCTTCTCCTGAAAAAATAACAATGATTTTACACCTTGTTCAAACTGATCATATTAATTAAGTAGGTTGTTATACCTTCATAAAAAAATGGTTTTTATTTTTGTTTTTTGTGTGTAATTTACGAAATTGTTTTATTTGTTTCAGTGGGTTATGAGGGCCTTGTGAGGCGGTTTTGTTGAGGGGTGAAATGCAGAAAATTACCAACATTTCAATGAATTTGCAATAAATTTGCATTTCATTATTGCACAGAAAATGAAAAAAATAGAGAAAATATAAGAAATTTAAAAAAATTATATTAATTTAAAAGTGAAATGGGGAATGGGGGATTTTCTAACCCCTTCCTATGTCACTTAATAGTTTTGTTGATTGTTTCTATGTTTTTTTAAAAAGTGTTATAAGATTTTAAAATGTAAGTGTCTCTCGAACTCTTATTAATTTGTTTTTCAATTGAAAGTGTTTTAGAAACTAGAAGCGTAAATCATTCACTTAAGAGGGTATTTTAATGTTGATTATCTTTTAAAAATGACTCAACTTTAAGCAGACGATATTTTCTGTCTATAAAAAGTTTATTTTGAAAGATATCAATATGAAATTACTTTTAAGGGTATTCAGCGACCGTTCTAGTTTCTAACAAAATTTCAATTTGTGTTTAGTGTTGTTCTTCTGGAATGTAGAAAATAACTAGAGTTTAAAAATACGAGCTTGTTCGTAAAACGTCTTAATTGTTTTGTTTTTTTAAAACAGATCTTCAACATCTCCGGAGGTTAAGGCTCCATTTCCTTCAACAAACGCTTTAATGGTTGCTCAAGACATTATTACATCCTTAAGGAATGAAAGATCAACAGGTAAGAATTTTTTTTATAAATTCCCATGAAAAAAAAAATTTATTTGTACCTTTCTTTTCGACAAGAGAAAAACTTAAAAGTTTTGGTTAAATTAGAATTTCATTTTTTCAGGTAATGTTGCAATTTGAAAGTGGTTATTTTTCTTCTCCTATAATTCCTATATTCATGTCAAGAACTAAAGTTTTTTTGACGCCTTTTTTCTCTTCTTTGCGTTGATTACGTCGCATATAAGTAACACCTGTCTTCACATTAAATATGTCCTGTCAAACATTTTCAATCACAATCTCTCTTATAAAAATGCTTTATAACCACATATTAGAAGACAGAGACCTAAAAAAACACAGCGAAACGCGTTTCTTGTTCTTTTTTTATATCTCGAAAAACATTCACATTTTAACGCCCATTAATGTAAAAATGGGTGTTCATTAAATGTGAATAAACTGGTGAAGGTTTTTCATTGTGGAGGAGGAAAGATGAACAACGTCTTAAAATGGACAGAATTCATATCTAAAGGATGGGTCCAGACTAGAACAAAACACCGAACAGAACATTTCCAAAGAACATGTTCTTATCGCTGTGGCCGGAGTGGCTAAACTTGAACAGAACATGTTCGCAACATCGTTTTCTGACGTGTGAATCGGCTGCTCTCAGAACCGCCAATGACTGAATGTTCGAGGGAATGTTTGCCGAGACGTCCAAAGTACGCCTGGCTCGAACACAAACATTCTTTGATGCGACGGGCAAAAACCGACAACTGGTGGATCGGAGCCGAATAGAACAAAGGAACAAAATAGTTTACAGATAAATGTTCGGAAAACCATAAACACTGTTTGCTGTTCTCTTATAGTCTGAACCCACCCTAAGATGTTTTATGAAAAGTTGGGTTTCAAACTCCTGATCATTCTGTTATTTCAGGTGCAAAATAAAGAGAAACTTGAATATGTTTTAGAAACTAGAAGGGTTAACTGCAGGCCTGGATGGCAAAGGCAGCCTGCGCCTGTCCTTCTATAGGTGGCGGTGCTTAGTGATAATGTTTCTGCCCTCCAAGGCAGCGGTTACAGTTTTGAATCCCACTAGTGACGGGACGTTTTTTTAATATATTAAATTGTTAAAATAAACACAAATATCTTGCAAACGTGGCTGTCAAGATGGCCTAATGGTTAAGACCTCTAACCGTTGTTGCCTTTCTGCATATAATTATAATCAATTCTTCTCTGTGGGATTGGTGCGGTTCATGGTCCTGTTATTGTGAGAGTCCTTCTAGGCTGCGCTACCCATAAGATTTGGTTGACAGTGGCGTGAAGATATGACAGGCGAAAGTCCGAAATGGAGTCCAGTGGGTTTCGAACCTTCGGTCAGAGACTACCAAATTGCATCAACTCCTTGCTTATCGTCCCAAAAATACGTTTTTTTTCTTCGCAAATTTGTTGGTGATTTTGTTAATCAGTTAAAGAGTCACAAATGTCTAACATGTATTTGAAATAAAAAAGGTGAGTCAGTGCTAGAGCCTGATTTTGCCGACCTAGGATTTTGTAGCCAGTACGTGCCTGGTTAAATCAATTACTTAAAGGTGTTTTCATGTGATATCTTTCAAAATAAACTTTTTATAGACAGAAATAACAAATAATATCGTATTTATTTAAAGCCAAACTGACATAAAAAATCTTGTTTTGTAAAGATGTTAACATGATAATTACCTTAGTGATTCAGCTACCCTTCTAGTTTCTAAAACACTTTACGTTTCTTTTAATTTTTCTTCTGAATTCGAGGATTTATTTAATAATGTTTGCTGTTCTTTGTCAAATTCTTTCTGAAAGTAAGCTTTTAATGTTTGTTTTATACTTTAGTAATTTTAGTTTCTTTATTCTTCTTATTATTATTTCTCGCTTTTATCTAATTTCATAATTTGTTTGTTTGTCCACCGCCACCTTCTGAAATATTTGAAAATATAATTCACGCTGCACTGGGATTGCACCCATGACCAACATTGCCAATGGACTGAGACACTAACCACTACACCAAAAAGACAAGAACAGATTATACTTTCTTTTCTTTGTTTAATTTTTTTGTTTTTTTATCTGAAAATATTTAGAACTGTTTTGGGGCCTTGAGGGGCCTGAATTGTGTTTTAAAATTAATAATCATTGGAATTTAATTTAATTTTTATTTATTGTTGATAGAAAAATAATTTTTCTCATTTTAGTATAATTTTATTTGAGAATTTCAATCTTTTCTTGGTATGTTTTTCTGTGCTGTGCATAGATGGCGTTGTCAGTACTGTTAAGCAAGCTTCTTTTTGTTTGTTTTTTCTCTGAAAATATTGTCATTCAATTCAAAATAATGTTGAGGAAATTGTTTATGTAATTTTATTACGCTAGAAAATATTATTTCTTTATTGCAAATATTTTTTATAGAATATTTTTGTTTAGAAAATTATATATATATATATTTTTGCTAAATTAATGTTCTTAATTCTTAATTTAATTAAGGTTAGTTTAAAGTGTTAAAGTCGCTCTCCGAACTCTTTAAATTATTCTAGCTTTCAAGAGCAAAATTGAGATAAACATGAAAGTGTTTTGGAAACTAGAATTGTTACTTCAATCTCTTAAGAGTATTTTCATGTTGAGATATATTTTAAAATAAGCTTTAAAATGACCCAAATTTAATCAGACCGTAGACTTATTTCTAAATTTTTGTCTATAAAAAGTTTAATTTTAAAGATATCAACATGAAAATACTATTTAAGTAATTGAGCTACCCCTTCTAGTTTCTAAAACACTTTCAATTTCTCGTTTAATGTTGCTCTTCTGAAACGATGAATTAACCAGAGTTAAAAAATCAGCTATTCATAAACAATATCTTAAATAACGTTATTTGTATTTATTGAAACAATAAATCTTTAGGTCTGTCTCGTCGTATTCTTGTTTCTGGAGGACGTCGTGATGGAGAAGGATCATTGGGTTCCACTTCTGGTTCTGAAAGTGACGATTCAGATGAGCGTTGGTTATCTCAGGTACACATTTTTATTTGGGAGAGGGGGGGAATTGTTTATAATTTGTTTTAAATATTTATTATTATAATTTTTTTAAAGGTTGAGATAATAACTCATGCTGGGCCACACCGTCGACTCTGGATGGGACCTCAGTTTTCGTTTAAAACGTTTCAGCATTCGGCAAACACGACCATTTTGTCCGCAACTTCGAGTGCCCTTTTGTGTCAGAGTCCAGAGAGTTGTGGTCCTCAGGGAATGGACATTTTCATGGACGAACAGAATCTGGAGAGTCTCGGGTAGGTTTAATTTTTTGTGTGTTTGTGTGTCACAAGATGGCTCTGTATTACACTTATCTTGTTATCGTTTGAAAATTTGTTTGAAAATTATTGTATCCATTTTTTTTAATGTTTTTTGTTATTATTTAAATTTTAATACTTTAAAGGGCTCGTCCAACTCGTTCAACTCCAATGGCGATGCCTGGAGGAAGACACGGGATTCCACTTTTGATTGAAGCAGGATCAGGTTAGAAAAAATACATTTCCTTTTTTTAATTGATTTCTTTTTCAATTTTGTTGTTGTTGTTGCAATTTTTGTGAAAATGTGCGATCTATAGTTTTACGAAAAGGTTCTTTTGGTCATTCCTTTAAACTAGTATCAAGTATTAGCTCCTGGTTAGAGAGTACTGTAGGGTTCCTTTGCGTCCATCCATTAAGACCATAATTCAAGAAGAAAATTCGACACTTGAACCTTCAGAAAAAGGGTTCCAAAGTATAAAACCCTCAGAGAAAGGATTCCATTGTTCCAACATATAAAAACTCACATGATGACGAGGGTTTGAGTTTTAGGCTAGCTATATGAGGATTACATTTAGAGTGCCGAGTGTGCCGGCATTTTTTTTTTTACTGAAGAGTAAATTAACATAATCTACCCTCACTTAAGTAAACAAATGGCTACTACAGTGGTTGAAAATGTGCATTTCCCCTCTTCATATTGGAGAAAACTTTGATGAGTAAAGCCAAAAGAATTGTGTTTTTCAATCAATGATACTGTTTAGAGGCTAGAATTAATACATTTCCAAGATTGGACATTTGCTCTTTTTCTATCACCCTTGAATTATTAATTATTAAATTTTTAGCCTCTAAACAGTCGTGTTGATTAGAAAAACTCTTTAATTCTTTTGGTCTTACTGATGACAGCAGACAGATGAGCTGAGAGATGGAACCTTATTGACTAAAAGCATTGCTATAGTCTCCACCTCAAACATTTGTCGATGTGCGGAAATGGATTATTCGTATGATATGGAATCGAGATACAAAGGGCTTAATTAAAAAATTAAACTGTTTGACCCTTGAAAACTCTAGAGAGAGAAAAAAAATCCTATTTAAGTATTCTTTAACGGAATTTTTCTATATATTGTGGGACCCTACAAAGAGAGTTCAGTTTTAAAATTCAAGTGAAAAAGTTTTCTTTTGGAATTTGTACCAATAGTTTGGACTAAAAATGTAGTGAAGAACAATATTTTGGAATGTTGTGTCCAGTGTGTGTATCCAACTATACGTTCCACTGGAAATGATTAAGTTTCAACTTGTGACTCTCACTCTCACTCTCTCTCTCTCTCTCTCTCTCTCTTTTGTATATACACATATAAACATTCCAAACAAAGTTACTCACATTCTTTCCGTATAATATTAGAATAGAAAGGTATCACATGATTCTAAAAAACTGGTGTTGTAAACCTGTATATAGGTACACGAGTATATTCTACTGAGATTGCAATCTATAGAATGTGTGTATGTTTGATACAATCTCTAAACTTGCCAAATGTTTTATGACTTTATACTTTATTTCTGCACTGAAATGAGGGGCGAGGTAGAGATTAGGTTGAAAATTTGAAATGGATATAAGTACGTATGGTATATATATACTGTATAGGTGGAGTACTTAAAAGGTTTTTTTCATATATATATTTTATTATATTACAAGTTGTGTTTTTCTCTATCATTACATTTATTATGGGGAATTGAATGGAACATGACTTCTGAAATTATTCATTAACATGTGTATTTTACATGTAGGCCTATCTCGTAATTAAAATACGGCGTGTTCCCTTTCGGTCGAAATTTTTTCCGTCGACAAGCCTCAGGGCTTGGATTGGAGGCTAACAGTGACGTCAATAAAAAATATATAGACCTTTTCTTCATCAAAAAGGGTCACTACAGCTACCGGGATGTAGCTGGATCGATTAGGTTCGGTTAGGTTTAGGTTAGGATCGTTAAGGTTCGGTTAGGTTAGGGAGAAAGGGTTATTTTTTTTAGTTGTAGTGACGAGAAAGTGATAAAAAAGGTCTATATTTTGTCCCCCTATGACGTCACTGTTAGCCTCCAATCCAATCCCTGAGGCTTGTCGATGGAAAAAATGTCGACTGAAAGGGATACCGCCTTAAAATACAACAAGACGTATTCAGTTAAATTGGTAAAAAAAAAAAATTAAAGAATCAGACGAAATGATGAAGTATCTTCTATATATGTGGTAGAAACATACTGCTAGCCTCTGTGTATAAGTTTTTTGCCTTATTGCGCGATGAAATTAATATGTAAATGGCCCACTGAAATTGGTTGGTGGCTCTGATTTAGCACTAAATTGAAGAAGTGTCAAATTGAACAAACGTCATGCTGAATCAATTGAAATAAAGTTCATTAAAGATACCAAACAATAATAATCATTTAGCCTCTAAGCTTTAACTTGAGCGCCGCCGCGCCAAAGGCGTGTATTAAGACGAAGGGCGGTACAACTATAGGATAAAATTAACCGAGAACTTTTCAAATTTACTTAAACTCCTCAATCTAAAAATAAAAACTGAATAAGTGCTAAACGGATGAAACGCCAATTGGAATAAGCGCCAAAGAGCACAAACACTAAATTGAATGAGACGACTGAATAAGCGCCATATTGAACAAACGCTGAACTTAAGTATTTGCCAAATTTTGACGTTTATTCAGTTTGGCGTTTATTCAGTGCCACAATTGTATAACAGTCATTGGTACAGTTTGGCGTTTATTTAATTTGCCGCTTAATCAGTCGGATCCTGAAATATTTCTGGCAAATGTTCCAATTTTGTTGTTAGTATTAAATATTGGTCACCTCGTTGTCTTGAAACCCGTACACTGAGGCTAGCAGTATTACGAAATTTCCAATCTTTCTGGACAAATGCTTTTCTAGAACACTTTGTAACGTATTCTTTAAGCTGTTTCAAGCAATCAGACAGCCATAAATTATGTATAGGAAGGTTATTATATTTAATATATAAATATATATATTAATCACGTAATTAGTGTGTCACTATATATAAAGGGAGAAGAAGAAAAAATAAATGTGAGACGTTTTCAAAGTGTTAATTTTCTAACCAATAGTAGATGTAATAATAACAAATGATATGTTTTCTTCACATGGTTCTTCTTTTTTGAAGGCAATTTTGTATACTGTCTTAACTAGAGGTGGGACGAATTCTAAATTTGTTCGAATCCGAATCCTAAAAGGTTCTCGAATCCTTCGAATCTCCGGAATCTCTCGAATTCTTTATATAATAAGAATCCTATATTATTCATTAAGAAGATACAAATAAATGAAATAATATTAAATATTAATTATTAATAAAAGACAATTGTGGCACTCGGGGTCGTCACAAAATGTGATATTAGTGATCCGGCTACCACCGAAATTGCAATAATCGCCGGTTTTATTTGGTTAGTGAACGCTTCTATTGGACGTCAATGGAGTTAAAACTAATTTTACCAAAAATTTTAACAGTTTTTTTAAGGTTAGAATTTTCGAAAGATACGAAAGACGAAAAAATGCGAAGATTCGAGTTTTCGAATCTCGAATATTTTTTCAAGATTCGCGGGGGATTCAAGGATTCGAATATCCCATCCCTAATCTCAATTTTCTTTCTTATATATTCTGTTGTTTTAATATAACAAACATGCTGTCAATTATTAATATACACCTTTGATAATGTCGAAAGTAGACACACATAATATAACTAATTTATGACAGAATGTGTTTTAAAAGAAATCCTCGTTTTTCAATGGAGATGAAAATAAGAAAAGCCAAAAACAAAAAAAGTTGGATTGTTGTGTTGCTATTTAATGATATTTTTTAGCTTTTAAATTAAAGTGTGTCTTCTTGTTTCACAATTTCACAACACCTGTATTTAATAAAACAACAACAACATTGTCCTATTGCAAAATAACATCTGTTTATTTAAAAAAAAAAACAGAAACGTTCCATCATCATCTGCCTGAATTTACTTTCATAACATATTCTATGATGAAATTCTATTTGTATTTTATTTATTTGCATTTAGTTGCATTGCAAAATTTTTCAAAAAGTTTGCTCGTAAATAAAAAAAAAATTGCAAGCAAACTCAACTCATCATGGCGTTTATAAGGACCGCCTTTTTTTTTATAAAAATGGCGTATTTGTAAACGATAGCGAAAAATGGTGTTTGAAGACTCGAAAATAGAAGTTGTTGTGTTTATATTTGTATTTGGTTGAAGTGAGATGGATGGATGAGTAAAAAGGGAAATTCAGAGGCGCCTTCCGACGGCCACTTCCAAGTGCCATTGTTGGCGCTTGTTTTTTCTAGTATTGAAACACACTTCTACTTATGTTAGCTCATGTGACCCCCCCATACCCACCCCCCAAATGTTGAATATTAGCGGAATACATGTGTTTTTCCATTGTATGCACACTGAAGTCTTGTTTGAACTTTTGCATACACACACACAGGGAGAAAAAAAAAATCCATTTGAGGTATTACAGCAACAGTGCTCAGTTTAGGTAAACTGTACCTTACAAATGTACCTAAAAGAGGCGCACCGTCATTGATATTTGTGGCATGACGATGGATGAGAGAGATGACCACTTGAAATTTTCTTTTTCTAGCAACTGAACAGAGAGAGAGAGAGAGAGAGAGAGAGATCTATAGCTTTTGTGCCGCACTTTGTAATATAATCTGGCCGAATTAGACCTATGCCAAGTACACATTGAACAAGGATCTCTACCCCCCTTTTTCGCTTTAGAGTGTATAGTGTGGCATGGTGTGGTGATGAAGGGAAACGGATTATTACAGAGTAAAAGTAGTAGTAGGAATTGAGGGGGGGGAGACACATTTCATTAAAACATTTTATTTGATTTAAAGTGCTTCTTAAAAAGGAGAAATCATTGCTGCATTGCGTCGAAATTGTGTTCAAATGTTGGATTTTTTTTGGTTGGGTTTTTTAGGTCTACTGTGTATTTTGCAATGGTTCTCAAACTTTTTTTGCTCATGGGTCATGGGCACAGTAATTTTTGCCTGAAGAAATCGCGGCACATCAAATTGGTTTGCTCGAGATGATTAGTGGGAATGCGCGAGATTGATATTTATTAAATTTTATTGATAATTGTGCGAGTAATTTATGAGAAAACATGCAAAAGAAACCCGATGCAGCGTATTTTCCCCCCATAGATTTCTATGTTAAAATCTCGTCTGTAGTCTCTCTTGAGTGCGCTGAATAGAAAAATGACGGCTGTCTTGTAACCGGTTATTTATTCTGGTGGTGCATATTTCGATTTTTTTTGTACAACTAAAAAAAGTTTGGAGTCCACTGTACTAGACAGGCAATTAGAAAACGGGATAAACAGAAGTTGGCTCCGCCCTTTTTATGACGAACGCAACTTCTAATTGGTTGGTTATGTAGTCTGACGTCACATGCTCCGCCCTTTTCAACGTCGAACCACACAACAAACTAATTAGAAGTTGCCGGTCGTCATAAAAAGGGCGGAGCCAACTTCTGTTCAGCCCGTTTTATAATTGCTTGTCTGCATTAGTGTACCTAGGGTACATCCTTTAGGAAACTACTGGTTAATGCTTACAATGTAATAGCATTGTTTTGTTTAAATTTTACTTTGCAAGCAACCAAGAAAGTCTGTGGCAGAAGGACAAGAGTCCAATTGTAGCATTTGAAATGCATTGTCAAATTCTGATGCAACAAACCCAAGAACAATTGCAATGTGTTCTGTTGCAACTGAAATATGGCAATCATTTCCCGCCAACACACAAAAGTTATAGAGAGTGAATAACTCATAAGCATATATTCGAGACACTAAAATTTAATTTTTAATTTTTTAAAAAAAAATCATAACTAATTAACAGCAAGATGGATTTTTTTGGTTTTCTGCCACTTTCAAGGTATGGACCCACTGTACAATATATAAAAAAAATTGCGGTCTATTATCGGGTCTGTGTTTTGAGTTTTTTTTACGCCGAAATTCATCATCCAATCCAACTTAAAAATTTTGTCCTTTTTTGTTGTTTCCTAAATAGAGCTTTGTTGCAAAGCGACACTTTAGTCTACAAAAGATAAATAGTTGTTCTCTCCTGTTTCTTATTATGCACACAGCACAGCTGTTTTGTTGTTGTTGTTGTTGTTGTATTCCTAAATAGGCTTGTAGTTTAGTTTTGTAAAAGGTTTGTTGAAACCACATACATATCCATTAGTGTAAAAATAGTTAAATTAAAAATGACAAACACAGAAACAAACTAAAATGTCAAACCTTATCTAGAACGAAATCAGAGAACTCGTAGTTTATTCTGGATCATTTTGCTAACTGGGATTTATTTACACTCATTTATAGAGCCATCCTAAATAGTTAACTCTAATAATCAATTAGTTATTATCTAATCAAAAGTCATCGTTTAGGGCTTCGGATTTTTATGCAATATCAAGCAACTGTTTCTCAATGTGTGGCTCAAGATTGGGATAAGAGCCAATTGTGAAGTAATAATTCCGTTTAGATTAGCCAACATAATTATGGTTTTTAGAGGCTATAACTTTAGTTGACAACTGATACAAATCAGACATCTAGCCTCTAACCAGGCTTTTCGATTAGAAAAAAAACAAAACATAATTGCAGTTGAAGTTTAGAGTTTTTGGTTAGAGGCTAGAGCTGAACTACAACTGAAATTCAGCTTTATTTTATATTCTAGAACAGTGGTAGCCAAACTTTGAAGCCAATGAGCAACCGTACTGCTCCTAAATCTTACTGTGAGCTACCAAAAGAAACCAGGAAAAAATAAGTTTTTTTTATAAATCACACATTGAAAATTTATTGCCTACAAACATACATTTCTAGTAAATATTAAATCCAATTAACAAAATTGTGTATTACATATATCAACTCCTTACTATGATGTACGTGTGAAAAACATGACAGACATAACCTCACTCTCGCTAACCTGAGGTTAGCGAGAGTGACCGCGTCCGCGATCTACCTAAAAGTTCCCCGCGAGCTACCAGTAGCTCGCGATCGACGGTTTGGCGACCACTGTTCTAGAATAACTGTATAAAGTATATCCTCAAAACAATGACTTTTGAGTGCAAAAAGCATAATTATTTTTACAAAAATGATATAAAAAAACCTTATTGAAAATTTCACCTATGAAAAATTGAAGGAAAATGTTTTATTAGAACTTACATATTGTAATGGAAAACAAGAAACATTTTTTAATTTTCAAATTCAAAACTTCATCGATTTTTTGTCAACAAATTTTAATATTTAGAAAAATTTCTCTAAACAGGAAAGGATGTACGCGGAGCGTAAGTGGTTCAGAGTATCATTTGTATCAAGTTCATCGTTAATTTCATTTATAAGATGAACCTGATTCTATGTTCCCCTTTAACAAGTATATTTCCACAATTTTCATCAAGTCAGAAAAGTTCTGAGATCTATATATATTTTTTTAAAAAAAATTGCAAAAATTACAATTTATGCACTTTTTTTGCCAATTTTGGTAAAATATGCACGTTTTGAAAAAAATGTCAAAATATGCAAAAACATGCATTATAAAATTCCTATATTTAGCTTCAGCATGATATGAATCATGTTCCTATCTCATTTAGCATGAATTCTGAGCCTGAATACTAAACCATGCATTTGCATGAACCTCCTTGCCCTGATGATTATACTTCACAATTGGAATTTGAGCCATAAATTGAGAAACATTTTCTCGAAACATACATAAAAATCCGAACTCTAGTAACCATAAAATTTTAGGCAAAATACTCATATGAATAGCAGTTTTTCTTTTAAAAATGGCGGTAGGATGCAGCAATTTTACAAGCTGGGGGGACTAATACATACACATAATTACTATTTATTTATTAATAATAAGACTACTAATTATATGCCTAAACTTCAAATGTTGTGCTTGTTGGTTGACGAGGATTTCAGTTAAGAAACTTTCACATTAGAACTGCCTAAACCAGTCAGTCTAAAGTTCATTCAATTACACCCTGAGTAGTGTGTGTGTTCATTCATATGTTACATCTCTAAACGCAAAAAAAAAAAATAAGTCCGACTTTGAAAATTGTCGTGAATTAAAATGATTGTCAGTTAAGTTAACTCCTCTTGAATTTAAGACGTGTTATCAGTCAGTCATCAGCTTCCGCTTTTTCAAAGGGAAAATAAATTTCATATTAATATATATATATATTTTTTAGACATGCTTTAATAATAAAAAGGTGGCTAAAATAATAGATGTGAAATAAAATAATTGCATAGTTCATATATTTTTTTCTTCTTAATAATATATTTAAAAAAAAATTAGAAATGCTCGTCATCAGTATGGCAGTGTCATAGGAAGTAATGGACGTCATGGATACGCGTGCATAATGTTTTTATTATAGGTTGTTGTTGTTGGTTGCGTTAATTAAATTAAACTGTTGTCCATCATGTGTCTTGCATTTCCTGTCTAATTTCACTCATTTGGAGGAGAGAGAGTCATTCTCTCTCTATCTCTGTCTATCTCATACACATTTTATGTGTTGCTAAAAGATTAAAATTATTTTTTTATAACTAGAGCTAGGTTTTTTTATTTGTTTTAGTCGTATTTGGAGGTTAAATCAAGAGAAAAAGTCTAATTTAATCTACAATGCTCTATATATAATCTAAAAATATATATATATATATAAGAAGCGCCCTCTTGTAGCAGCAATAATTTAATTATTAGAGTATGGTGCGCACAACATGGCATACTGTAATTAACATGACCGAATAAAAGAGATTAAAAGTCGAGATTAAAGTCGAAATGTTGATTTTTTTAAAAAAAATCTCGCATGTCCTTTACAGGGCTCTGTATGAATGTATATGAAATTTATAAATAGATAGATCTTGTGTATTTTTTTCAATTATAAGTGTTTACAAGTAAAAAAATAAAATTTCCGGTCTCTAGGTTTGTATTTTGCAATTTACATGTTGCTTTATAGGGTTTATAATATTTTTTTAGCCATTATTCATATCAAAATTTATTTTCTCTACTACTGAAAGTTTCTAGAAATTTTACACTTTAAAGCTGGTTACAGACGGTCAATTCTGGCTTGTCAATCCTAGCCGCGGGAACATATACACATTTATTCAGATGATTATGTAATGATTTACAAATGAACAAGTAATTAAAATTAGAAAAAAAAGAGATGTTGCCCCCACATGAAACTTCAAGAAAAACCAAAAGATGGACAAGCCAGAATTGACCGTCGACTTCTATACACAGTTTAAGATCAATTTGAATTTGATAAATTACTCAAAAAAGGCCTGTGGGAGTGGGACTACAGTCCAAATGCATAACAGCATGCAAAATGCATTGTCAAAAAGAGAAAATCTACAAACAACTAAAAATTACAATGTTTCCTTAAGCAGCTGATATAAATTGATAAAACTGATTTTCGGAAAAATCTATGATCCATTGTCAAGTTGAATCCAATAAGAAATTACCAAAAAAATATAAATCTGTTCGTACAGAAATCATATGTCTATAATTTGGTTGAAGTGGTCAATGACTCAGTCAGTTGTCATTCTTTTTCAAATATACCACCACCATCACCACCCTACAAAGTTTACTTGAAGTTGAGTTTAGGACAAAAATGATACTGAAACATGATTACTGATGGTTTATTTTTTTATGTGGTCAGCAGGTAGTTTTGAACAATCTCCTGGCATGTTTGAAGCTTGTGGCAGTTGGCCTGACACTAGTACTAGTTTGGGTCAGTGCGTCGAACGACCCACCGAAGACCAACTTCGTGAGAATCTGGCTGAGGCCATGATGGAATCACCGGCCAGAACTGAGAGTCATGGAGTTCCTTGCATTGGACACAACGTCAGTGGTGGTAAGTGGAACTTCCTATTATATATTTTGAATATATTATATCCATTTGCATAATAAATTATTATTATAATAATGATGATTTTTTTTATACATACAATAACATTAACCTCAACCATCTGTTATTAGGTCACTACACTATTTTTCATTATTATTTATGTCCATATTTGAATTTAAATTTGGTGATAATCATTTGGTAATTTTAACACTTTTGAAACATTTATTTCTGATTTCCTATATAATATTATATATTTCTTACATTGACATCTGTTGCTGGTTTTTTTTTGGCAGTTCATTTTTCAGTCTACTTTATTATTATACATATAAAATTATATATGCGACCGGAAGTAGCACATTGCTACCTGCCCTTTGGCGCAATTCTCATAAAATATTGGGGCTTTTATTGCATCTTCTTGATTTTTTTTTGTTGTTGGTGTGTTCCATCTGGGACGATTTTCATTTGAGACGATGCCGAGGGTTGGAGGTGGAGGCTAGCAGTGACATGAAGGTATCGAAAAATAAAAAGAGTAAACAATTGAGCGGTTAAATAGCATTTGAAGCAGAATTGGAGCACAAAAAAAGAATTTACAAATGGTAAAGAATGGATTTAAATTGAAATAGTTCATTTTTTAAAAATACTTTCAGGTAAATTTCACCTCACTGCTCCATTTAAATAAATTATTTGCTATTTAATCTGTTCACTACTTAACTGTTAGCCTCCACATCCAACCCGTGGCATCGTCCGTGTTAGAATCGTTTCAGATGGATACAGCCATTTTGTCGTAGGAGTTTTTTTTTCTGCGCGTGCTCGATGCATTATTTTTCATGATGGCGGACGTTGTTGTTTGTCTCTCTCCCTACTTTGTAAACTAGCTTATAAGTTATAGGTTTTTTTTAATGAGACAGCTCTATAATAAGCATTTTTTATGTTATAACTTATAAGCGTTAAAATGTGTTTATGATACTTAAACACGAAACATTGGTCAAATAATAAAGGGGGGGATTATGAATGCTAAATATGAAATGTGGAAGTCCACTTCGTGTTTGTCCAAAACCTATATATCTTTTTATATTTGGGAGAAAGAAAAAAAAAATTGGTGTGTAATTGGTTGTTTTGACTGTCAAAAGGAAATCCTGTGGTGTTGATGGAAAGAGAGAGAGAAAGAGAGAAATGATTATATCTCACACTCAATTAAATGGGTAAACTCTGCTCTCACTTATAAGTTTGAACACACAATGCACTTAACTCACTCTATACAACGTTAAAACTTATTCTTATGGTTAGCCCTTAAACCTTTTATGATTATTATTCATTCTTATTATTTTTAAGCGTGATTGATTTTTACACACATGAAATTTTCTCAGATTTATGTTCTTTTTTGTAAAATCAAAAGTTTTGGAGTTTTTATTTCAGATTATAACTTATAAAGTTTAAAAACTTTTAGGGATGGATCACACGCACCAAAAAAAAACCCCAACCAGAATATAGAAATAGAATAATGTTTCAGTCATATTTCTGTATTCCTTTGCACTCAAAAGATCCGTATGATGTTTCTGGTAAATGCTTTTATACAATGTGGGGTTCAGTGTGAATCGTGACAAAATTTTAATTACGTCATCGCTATTTCTACACGTGCTCTCTCTCTCTCTTTCTCTCTCTCTCTTTACTTATATTGTGTTCTAGGTATAAGTTTGTCACGTGCTGATAATTAAGGTTATTTTGGACACAGGCATTTAGAAATCGGGACGAACACAAGTTGGCTCCGACCTTTTTTATGACGACCGGCAACTTGTAATTGGTTTGTTGTGGGGTTGGACGTTGAAAAGGGCGGAGCATGTGACGTCAGAATACATAACCAACCAATTAGAAGTTGCGTTCGTCATAAAAAAGGGCGGAGCCAACTTGTGTTCGTCCCGATTCCTAAATGGCTGTGTTTTTTGGACGCTTTTAGAGCTATAAAAAAGCCATTCATTCAATTTCAACTAATTGGCGATGAGTGTAGTTGGCCACTTATGGAGGTTGCATGGCGCCATCTACCTTGCATTTACACAAGTATTCTTCTATTGAGCCTTCTTAAAGGTAGTAATTTGGCACTTGGAAGTTCAACTTGAACCCTTTTCAGTAGAGTTTCAAAATAGAAAAACCCTCGTGAAATGTACTCAGGGTTCAGAGGGTTCAATTCTAAATTTCCTTCTTGAATTTAGAATTTATTTTTAAAAAAAGAAACTACAATAATAGTTAGGATTTTTTTCATTTGCCTCTTCAGTAACTATATACACTGATTAGTTCTACTCTTTTATTAGAGAACTGTCTCAGAACAGAGCGAATTAATTAGGCATTTTGACATGAAAACTCCTCCTTAAACTTTTTTTTTGTAAAAAAAAACATTCTCTCTCTCTCTCTCTCTCCCTTAAAAAATATTTCTTCTTCAACTAACAATTAATAACTTTGTGTTGTGCATCTGTCAGTTGTAAATGACAACCTGTCGAGCTCAACTTTTTGAAATGGCTTGTATTCAATTCAATAGAAGAAGAAAAAGGCTAATGCCCAAAGAACTGACAAGACTCAGGGAGAAAAAAAAATGACAAGAGAAACAAAAAAAAAAAATCGTGATTATTTCTGTAACTCACTATTTAAGAGTTGAAAATAGGTGGGTAGACACAGAATTTACCTTCTTCACTAATTGGGAAGAAATAGTGTGTATGGTATGAATTTTACCTTGTTGTTATCCCGTATAGTGGGGTGGGTTACTTTTTTTGACATACCTGGTGTTACATGGATTTCATTTCCGTCTGTTTATATCGCAACCTCCCCCCCCCCCCCCCCCCCCTCTCTGAATTATTGTTTTACATTTTTTTAAATATCATGTTTGGGCTACATCAAACTTTTCACGATGGTTTATTATTATATAAGCCTATATAATGTAGTTAAGTGTAAACCCCACTCTTTAATTGTAGGTTCAGTTATTATAAGTCAGACATAACAGAAAGCAGATGGATACATTTTTTAGATATAAAAAGTCAAAATAAATTATTTAAGCTGGTTTAATTTTTCTAAAAGTATTAATTATTTCAAAATTAAGAGAAATTTGAAAGTGTTTTAAAAACTAGAAGGGTATAGGGCTTAATCACTTAGTGTTATTTTTTTAAATGGGCTTTTTATGGTAGATTTTGAAAATGACCCAACTTTTAAGCAAACGACATTTTTTTTTTTATTAAAAAAAATTATTCTTTAGAAAAAAGTTTTATTTAAAACATTATTAAGCAACATGCATATACTGAAATCTAAAATGAAACAGAGTTCCAAAATCGGCTGTTCATAAAAACGTTTTTAAAAGATTTCTTGAAATCGTCACATTTATCTGGGGCTTCTATGCACCACTATTTCTCCATTATTAAAATTGTTATTATTTATTAGGACTCGGATTTTTATTCAATATTAAGAAAATATTTATCAATTTGTGTCCCAAGAACCAATTGTGAAGTCCCAATTCCGTTTAGATCAACCATCAGTTATGGTTTTTCAATCAAAAACATTGGTTAGAGGCTAGAACTCTAGTTGACAATTTATAGTAACCAGACATCTAGCCTCTAACCAGCCTTTTTGATTAGAAAAAGCATAATTGATGATTACTTCACAATTGGCTCTTGAGCCACACACAAATTGAGAAACATAAGCTTGATATTGCGTAAAAATGCGAGCTCTAGTTATTATTTATTAATAAATGGCATAATTTGAATAAATTGTATTTATCCGATTTTGTTAACTATACTTAAAGTTGAAAATACAAGTTTCAAATTTTCTATCATTTAATTATTTTATGATCGAAATGATCTAAATCGTTGAAAAAACAATTTTAGCGTTTTTTTTTCTTCTTTAAATGTACCTATCAAGTTTGTAAAATGTTTCATCCCGTTGTTCACGATGGTACATAAGACAGTGCCCCCTGTTGACCGACTGGCTCCAAGCAGTCGGCCCTCGGTCGACAGAATGGCGGCTCGAGAATTTGTTTTTTTTCGTTCGATATTTTATGTTAGAGTAGGGATTTGGTTTATATGAGTTCTGGGGGTTGTATAATCTTACGTCACACCTGAATAGTTGGGCGTAGACCTATAGATGTTCGTTGAATGACGATTTGAGGCGGAGATGTTCACGGGTGGTAAACCTATATTTTTAACAAAAAGAGAGAGAGAGAGAACAGAAAAAAAGATTTATTTTAGCAAAAACAATGATGATATGAGTCGTTTGTTTAGTGCTGTGAAGAAGACAAGACAGAAAAAAAATGGACGTTTTTAAAACACGCGCCATGTTGAAACAAAAACCTTAACACTGTCCAAACCTTAACACTGTCCAAATCTTGTGTGTCTCTCTGGAATAGCCCCCATTAATTAACCGCTTTCTCAAAAGGGGGCAGCCTCTTGTCAAGGATATTTGTTTTGTGATTGAGTTGTGGAGATACGTGCAAACTGTTTGTGGAGGTCCTTTATTTTACCTAATGCCCATATGCTCAAGGTTGTGTGTTATTGTCTGTAATCCTCAGGTTCATTATTAATGGGCTCCAGATCCGAAACTATCAAATCATCGTTCATAGTTGAGGCCTGTTCCTCAAAAGCAACAATATAATGTAGAATTCTGTGCTTTGATGTAGTTTATTGCAATTTATTAATGTTGACCACGTTTTTTTTTGTTCTAACTATTCAGGGACCAACATTTTTGTAAAAAAATAAAATTGAAGCCCAGACGAGAAATCTTTATAGTTAGTCCAGCCCACAAAACTTTGTAGTGAACCTAACCCATAAGGCCCACAATGTCTATGGGCTGAGCTTTTTCAAAAGCCCAGCTGGCTTATGAGGTCCACAAAGTCCACAAGACTCATGAAACCTCTAAGGCCAATGAGATTCACTACGCAAAATTGCCAGCCCAGTCCAGGCCCATAAACGTTTAAACAAGTCTTTAGTATTAATTGTTTTTTTTATATAGTTATAACTAGGGCTCGGATTTTTATGCAATATGAATCAAATGTTTCTCAATGTACATGTGGGTTCAAGAGCCAATTGTGAAGTAACATTTCCGTTTAGAACAACCAACAATTACGGTTTTTTTCTTCAAATAAAAACACTGGTTTGAGGCTGTAATTAACAACTGATTGTAACCAGGCATCAAACCTCTAACCAGCTTTTTAGATTAGAAAAAAAAGAAGCATAATTTCAGTTGCTCCTAATGATGATGATGATGAGTCTTCACAAATGGTGGCACTTGGGTCACAAATTGAGAAACATTTGCATGATATTGCATAGAAATCCGAGCTCTTGTTTATAACACATGCTACATAAATATCTTTTTTTGCATATCTTATAAAGCTAAGTAATTTTTTGTTGTTGCTAAAGAGTGGATATTTTTTTTTGTACATTGTAGTTATTATTTTTTTTTTTGCAAACATATCACATTTCTTTTCTTGACTACAAATATAATAATCACATGAACAGTGATTATTGTTACTTTTATGCATTTTGTCATCTATGCACGCATGCATGCATGTAGACATATCATATCAGTAAAAAGAGAACACGACATTTTTTTAGGGAGAGAATTGTCCATGATACAAGAGTGTATACAGTATGTAAGCCATTTTCTCTTTCCTGTCATCTCTTTTAGAAATATATTGGGTCCTGTCCATGGTTTTTGCAATTGGTAATTTCGGCACTTGTTTCTTCATATGGTTGGTTTGTCTGTATGTTTTTTAACATGCGTTCAATTCATCTGGTAAAAGTATTTTTATGGTCGTATATTGCAACCATCCGTGGCCGTTGTACAAACGTTTTGCAAAGCCGAAATTAACTGTGTATACGTAATACTAGTAAGATACATAAGAGACCTGTCTCCATATGCTTATTTAAATCATAATTCTTAACTTTTCTTCAGTATGGTTACATTATAATTAGCATGTTGGAACATAAAATAGGGTTTCATCTAGTATATTTGTGACACCTAAGATATTACTAAGTACTGCACATTCAACTGTAGGTGACTTGTAAATTTGCGACATGTTCAGTCGGAATTACAAGTTCCCATTGAGATGTTTTCTTGTAGAAATATGAACATTTTATTATTTTCATGTTGTGCAAGTAAGTATAAACATACACACATCTTTCATGAATTGCCCATAAAAAAATTCACATTTTTTATATTGAAATATGGAAGACTGTTACTGGAAGCGCCTTAGACTATGTTCAGGCATGTGTAAAAAGGCACTTACAACGTTTCCTGTCATTTGTGAGTACATCCATTTCATCATTGAGAGAGAAAAAAATGGAACACATTTATCACTATATACTGTATATGCTGGATGTGCATCCATGACGTTCCCAGCCTCCAAAGCCATATAATCTTTTAATATGCAAATGTCATGTGTATTTGCTTCATTTTACACAAGAAATTCTATTTACCATACAAATATCCAGAATAGAAGTACATCTTGAGATTCTTTTTTGGACATTATTTATCATATTTTGATTTGAAGATTTTGAACATATTTTTATGAACAACTTGATTTTCTAACTTTAGTTATTCTTGCAGTTTCACAAAAGCAGCACATGAAAGAGTAATCGAGAGAGTGTTAGAAATTAGAATAGTATATAGCCTCTAAATGATATTTTCATGTTGATATCTTTCAAAATAGGCAGAAATTAAAAAAAAAATATCATCTGTTTCAAATCTCTCATTTTGAAAATTAACATAAAAAGCTTCTTTTTTAAAAAAATATCAAACATGAAACTCCCATTATGTGATTGAGACGGGAATAACCACAAAGTTAAACGGGCGTTTTACACTTTAAACCCAACTTAATGGATTGCTAAGTGTGAGATAGTTAACTCTAGTGTTAATTAAAATTGTAATAATAGGAATATTCATATAACAGTTGATGAGTTCCGCACTAGCTTTAACTAATCTCACTGTTAGTAATCAAAAAGAATACGATTCTAAAATTCCCAAATTTATTATATAACGCAATCATGTTTGCACATTCATTATTAATTACAGTTTTTCTACTTTTGGTCTTTTTAACCAGCGGTCGCCAACCGGTGGTCTGTGGACAATTTTTGGTGGTCCGCAGAAAAATCTGGACAATATTTTCATTTTTTTTTTGTTTTATTAATAATAAAACAAAAAAAATATTTTTAATAAATTCTTCTAGTGACAATTTTCGCCTTTATATTTCACTAAATTCACGAAATGTACTAAAGTCTAGTACAGTTCTCGTAAAATACGGCACGCGAGAGAGCTACATTTCGTTCAGTTTCCCCCACCACACGCTTCTTCTCCCCTAAGCTTCGATTATTTTCTAATAATTAAACTAATTTTAATAATTTTGTTACAATTAAACAACCTTTAAAGATTTTCTATTAATAAAATGGAAGAACTTTGTCTAATCATTAATTGACAAACGTATTTATCTTTTAAAAAAAATTCATATTAGTGGTTCGCCGGGATTTAAAATTTTGAATTTAGTGGTCCATGAGGTCCTAAAGGTTGGCGACCGCTGTTTTAAACGACTTTAAAAAACGACATTTTTTTCTACTGTAATATGTGTTGTGCCAGAATGTTTTGAATCTTGGAATGTGTTTGACATTCTTAACATTAAATGCATTATGCCTGGGTTTTTTTAAAAAAACTAACTATATAGATCTATAGAAGATATAGAACTTTACCCATTTTCGTCATTATGTTGCTTCTCAGCATTGCCTTTTGCATTTTTTTTTCCAACATACATATTCCAATAACGCTTTTGAATTAGTATAAAGATATAAATAGTCTTATATATCTTCAGCATATATTTTTTTTGTTTCCTTGAGCAATTTGTTCTTTGATCAATTTGTCATCGAAACAATTTTTCTTCTTTGAATTTTGTGTTATGTAAAAGGGAGGGGGGGGGGGGGGGGGGTGGATGCTATAGAATCCATTATTGCCATTATACATAGTGTACTTAGATTTATATGCTAGAAAGTTCTTTATTATTGTTGTCTGTCTTCAAACATGCCACCACATACAGAAAAAAAATGCTACAAAAAGGACCATCTTTGTTGTTTGCAGTGGGTGCTATATTATTATTATACTTCTATATATAATAATGTAATATGTCTACATGACTCAACACCATTCATTCATTTCAATGCTTATATTTTCCATCAGTTGAATGAGTTGTTATATAACGGCGGAGGCTTCTATGTGTTTGTGTGTGAATAGGCCTTTCTTTATTGCTTACATTCATGAAATATCTTCTGATAACTTCTTGTTATCTTTTTTTTTTACAAGTTGCCATTGTATGTTTTTTTTTGGAATTCTTGTGGGTGTGGTTTATTCTTTTTTACTATATATTGGGCACTGTGACATTTCGTTGAAGAATCATAAAAAAAATATGTATGATGTTTTAGGAACAGCTGATTTTCGATTTCTCTGGATTTCTCAGTTTCTGGAAGTGTTTTAAAAACGAGAATGCTAGTTGAATCACTTAAGTAGGCCTACAGACGCCTTTCGAAGGTTTTATTATTAATCTTGTCTTTCAGATGCAAAATGAAGAGAAATTTCAACGTATTTTAGAAACTAGAAAGTTTAGCTCAATCACTTAAGGATATTTTCATTTTGATATTTTTCAAAATAAGCTTTTTATATCAATTTGAAAATGATGCCCGACTTTACATCTTTTATCTTTTACATCTTTTATCTTCTATCCTTGAAAGATATCAACACGGAGAGATATCAACCTTTCAATTGATTGTATTACTCTTCCAGTTTCTAAAACACTTTTCGAATTTCTCTTAATTTTGCTCTTCTATAAGACAGTATTCGAAAATCAGCTTTCCATAAAATATCTTAAAGATGACATGACGACAGAAATTTGGAAAAAAAAAGACGTTTAGTCATGGAGCTGAAACATATTAGAGGTTAAGATCAATTGGATGGAAACAGGAGTCAGGAGGACACTTATTTATCTGTCATACCCCAGGAAGAGGATGTTCCCGTTAAAAAATGGTATCCCGACTGACTGGCGACAGTCAACCACACGCTTCACTGAATGTGGTAGTGGTACCCGAAAAAAAAATGATGCACAGAATTTTCGGTAGCCACAGATCCTCTTGTCTTGGAATGTCGCCTGTCCAAATGTTTTGACACTGTAACTTTGGGGTCAAGCCGCAAAAGGAGAAAATATTTTTAAGAGAATTCATATTAATTTTGGAAGAAGTGAAACAAGAGCAACCATATGTTTTATAGTATAAAAAAGCTATGGAATTGTGTTCTTTTTGCTGGAGTTTCTTCTTTCTACAGAGTGTCTTCAGAAATGTATACACAGCTTTGGATGATAATAACTGACATGTTTATTTTCTTAAATTTAATTTATTAATTTTGTAATTAAGAGTAAATGTTACATTCAAAATTAGATATGAATGCATTGCGTGTTTTATGTGCAAATGATGCATTGTCTCAGGTTTTCAAAATGTCCTCCATTGACATCAAGGCATTGCTGACATCGGTGTGATCTGCAAACATCAATTTCTTCAATATCTTGCTGTTTATACAATTATGACAAGATATCGAAGAAAATTGACGCAAAACATACGTTAATTAGTGTTTGTAGATCGGTTTTTTAACGATGTCAGCAGTGCCTTCATGACAATTTGAGGGCATTTTGAACACTTGAGATAATCGCATCATTTTCAAACATGTAAAACATCTAATGCTGTTATATATCAAATTTTTATGTAACATTTACTCGTAATTATAAAATTATTAAACTAAATTTAAGAAAATAAACAAGGCAGTTATTAACAAGCAAAATGTGTCTATATCTTTGGGACATGTCGTATATACTTATTCCTTCTTTCTGTAGATCTAAGTTACTTTAAACATATTTTAGTGATCAAGGGAGTAAGTAATATGGCCATTGACATTTGGAGAATGTCAGCATGTTCTTTTTTTTTCCTTTCATTTCTTGTCGTCATCTTGTGTCTTTGAGGTAATGTTACGTAAGCATTTGTCTGTAGACAACATGATTGACATTCGATAGCCCTAACTACTACATTTTTTTTAAAGAAAAAATGTTGATGAACGTACACAAAAACCCTTACCGCCGCCCCGTGTAACTAATTGACAGCATTTGTACAGTATGATTCCATTCAGACAACAATGACGAGCCAATTAGCAATGGAGACTTAAGGTTTCTGAGGATGTGCTCATAGCAGAGGAACACGCGTAATTTTATTTTATTTTGTACAAGAATGTTTAAGTTTAGATTTATTCTTTCCTGTGATCTGCAAATTACAATGGTAACATCTGCCATAAGTTACTAAAGCAATGATGGTGAATTTTAAATTTGTTTTTTTTTTACCATGTTTTCTGCAATGGTAAGCATGTTTTGCATATGTACAAGAACACAACAGAAACACTAGTGTATAGCACAAGTTTAGCATTAAATGTCACTGTGTTGCATCATTGAAAAAATTGGCTGTGCTGGTATCAGTGTAATGTTAGAAATCTTTTATGAACAGCTAATTTCTGAAATAATTCTGGGTAATCTGCAGTTTCAGAAGAGTGACACTTAATACCTCGTTGCCATTACGCAAATTAACTGCAGTTACATAACCAAGGTTATATTTAACTGCAGACAAACTAAATATAGATAATAGAAGTGATACTGTTGTGTTTCTATTTTTAAAACACCTGTGGTTAAATGATTTTGTCACTTCCGGCTCGGTTTCACTTCCTGTTAAACTATTCTGCATTTTGTGTGATTTTTCACTCATTCAGGGAATAATTGAGTGTTCTCACTATTCGACATGTTGTTTGTAGACAAAATTTGATTTGAACGCAGGAAGGGGTGTATTTAACCATTCGATAATGTGGTTAACCATATTGTGTCATTGTTCAGAAATGGTTAACCACATTTGTTTACAGTGGAAAATTAACTGTGGTTGATTGTTTTAACAACAGTTAATTTTTGGTAAGTGGCAACGTGGTATAAGGATAAAATGAAAGTGTATTTGAAACGGGAATAGTAGAAGAATCACTTAATAAAGTATTTTCATGTTGATATCTTTCAAAATAAACTTTTTATTGTAAAAATTTTTTTTAAAAATAATGTCTATACTTGAAGTTGGGTCATTTTCAAACTGACATAAAAAGCTTATTTTAAAAGATAACAACACATGCAAAAATACCCTTTTAAGTGATTGAGCTACCCTTCTAGTTACTAAAACACTTTCAAGTTTATCTTAATTTTGTGCTTCTGAAAGACAGATCTGGATAATTAGAGTTTGAGGGGCGTTTACACTTCTTTAAAAAAAACACCTTAAAGTTACAACACTTTTTTTCCTTTAAAAAAAGTCGTTATCTAGTTCTAATAGGAGTGGTGTAAGGGGAATAGTTGAAATATATTTTACATTATAGAATGGGAAAAGAAAATCATGGAGTTCATCACATTCCGATGTAATATTTATTTCTGTATATTTTATACCCAATGGCAAAGATGCTGTCAATTGTTAACACCACTATTTTACAACATCCTTTATTCTTGGTGGCCTTCATTGGAGGTGTTTGTTTTTTTGTATTTTTTTTCAAAATTCCATGGCAATTTTTTTTTCTTGGTTTTTTTTTCTTGAGAAAACTTTGGTGTGTGTGGTACCACCCATAGTTTATATTATTATCATCATCTTCTTCTTCAAGTTTTGTTGATCTTGCATGCTTATTAGGCCTAAGGTAAACTATAATTCATTCCACGTTTTTCTTCTTTTTAATGCTCATATGTCATCATATAATGTGGTCAACCTGGTTTTTATCGTGATTTTCTAACAGCCCCCCTCCACCCCACCCCTCTCTAAATAAACTTTTCTTAATATAAATGTCTATTTTAAAAAATGCTAAAATTTGAATGGATTTTCAAAGCATTTTTATACATTATTATATACATCTAATACCTTGTACTGACACACATTAGTTAAATGAATTCAAATTAAATGTGTTTAGGTGAATTATACGAACTCCAGTTAAGGACATGAGAACCAAATAAAAATGGACCTTATTATTAATATTTTAAATGGAAATTACTTAATCAATAATTTATATATTATATTTAAGTATTAACTCAATATTTTCAAGATTATTAACTGAATGAATTGAATTCGACATATTGTTTGTTTGTCCTTTACACGGCTCTGTAGAACACGTTTATTATTTAAATGCATTTAAATTATCAGGTGTGTACTAGGTATAAGTAATACATTATCTACACTTGAGTTAAATTGCATTCAAGTTAAATGTGTTTAGGAGAATTATACGGAGTCCAGTTAAGGACATGAACAAGATAAAATTGACGGGATTACTTAATATCTGAACAAATTGAAATACTAAATCAATATTTTGTTTAAACTAACTCCATTATATTGAAATACAACTTTAATATATTTAAATACTAACTCAGTATATAGATATATTAATTTAATAAATTAAATCTGACATTAGTTTTGTTTGTTTGTCCTTAATTAGGCTCTGCGGAATAATCAATATTTAAATGCATTTAACGTTTTAAGTCGTGCAAAAAAGTCGCGCGCCACTGTTAGTATCTGGCATTGTCTAGCGACTTACGTGATTCAGTTGCTAGACTTTCTAGAGAGAGAATGTTCGGAAGTCTCGCCTGAATCTCGCCCAAAATGGAAAACATGTTTACATGTTGCGCAACAGAAGTTAGGTATAGATCTATATGGATTCTGTAATTATGTATAGATAGATACTGTCTAGATACAAAGTCTTGCAATCTCGACATTTCCAATACATTGTCACATGCCTTTGTATCCAAATGTGTGTAGTAGGTTTTATGTGTAAGATAAGGTATAATTATGATTTTCATGGATATTATATATAATGTTAGAATGTTTGGTGTTTATCCATTTTAAATTCGTATTGGAATATATGAATGATATTATGTTAAGGGTCTTATATAACCTTATTCTCCTACAGGTCCTAAGGCTATTATGTACATGTATAGTACAAGATTTTTCTTTTCTTCCATTTCTCTCTCATTTTCCACTCTGTTGGAATGCCAAAATGGTTACATGAACCCTGTTATTATCCATCCATCATCATCCCATGGTGAAAATTAACCCCATCCACAAACATATAGATAGGGAGGAGGCGGAGGAAGAATAATCTTTCTCTCCTTATTGGGTAACTTTGTATATATTATACACACAATAAAGTGAGATGTCAATACCTACCTGGCAGGTAGTTACTTTTTTTTTGTAAAGTCATTTTCACAAAACATAAAAAATGAACAAGCTTTTTATTTATATTTCTTTCTTAGCTTTTTTTTTCTTTCTCTCTGCGTGAGTTGTAATAATTTCTTTTTTTTTTTGGAGGATGATGATCATCATAATCATCACCATTCTTAGCATTGTTTTTAGTAGAGGTGCAGGAACGAATCCTAAATTTCCTCGAATCCGAATCCTAAAAGGTTCTTGAATCTCCAGAATCCTTCATATATTCTATATTATTCATTAAGAAGATACAAATGAATAAAATAATATTAAATATTAAATTATTAATAAATTGAAAACACAGTGTGACACTAATGGTTTCTGCCACAAGGTGTTGATATTGGCTATCCGGGTACAACACCGAAATTGCAACAATCGCCATTTTTGTTGGTGAACGCTTCTATTGGACGTCAATGGAGTTAAAACTAATTTTAACCAAAGTTTTTAACAGTTTTTTTAAGGTTAGGATTCGAAAGATTCGAAAAACGAAAAAAGCGCGAAGATTCGAGTTTTCGAATCTCGAATATTTTTCAATATTTGCGGGGTTCGAGGATTCGAATGTCCCATCCTTAGTTTTTAGTTTAAATGGATATAGGTTCTACCTTTTATATTTTATTTAATTTCGCGATTTATTTACGGTTTTTATATGTATTTTGATGTAACTTTCGTTGAGGCAAATATTTAATAAGTTTGAATACGGATGCACTTTGTTTTCTGAATTTAAAAATGTGTTAGAAACTAGAAGAGGAAATGAATAACTTTATGAAGAGATTTTTTTTATATTTAGACCAATTCTTATATCTATAAATACTGAATGTTTTCTGGATAAATAAAATTGTCTGCTAGTGTCCACAAATTTAAATTGCCGCATTTTCTAACCACCATAGAAAGCTTATTTTAAACGATATCAATGTGAAAATAGTTTTTGTAAATAACTATTCTAGTTTCTAAATATTGTAAAGTCTTAAGAAGTTATGTTTTAATAGCTGATTTTTCGAACTCTTGGTTATTTTGCGTTTCAGAATAGCAACTCTTTAAAGAGAAATTGTGTGTTAGAAACTAGAATGGTGGTTGAATCACTTATAATAGTACTATAGTGGGGTAACCCGTCATAAATCACGGGAGCAAAATTCACAGGCAATTGTGCGCATGCGCGTCGTTTTTTCCTTTTTTTTACTTCTTTCATTTCAATTTCAGTCACCCCCTCCCACTTTTCTCACTCTCTCTCTCTCTCTCTCTCCCCCTTCTACACTTTCCAAAGGAAGAGTTCAACATATAGTTGACCTTGAGAGAAAAAAACGGTTCATTTATTCAAATTTATATAAATTCCGAGTGCTTCAATGGTTTTGTTACTCCACACACACACACAGACCTGGGATATTATATATATAATATGTAATAATAATTTTCACGTTGATATCTTTCAAAATAATCATTTTCTAAACAAAAATTAGAAGAAAAAAATGTGGGCCATTTTCAAACTGAGATAAAAAGCTTATTTTAAAAGATATCAACATTAAATTTTCAAATACAAGTAATACCTTAAGTGAACCCTTAGTTAAATAAACCCTTCTTGTTTAGAAGGTTTTTTTTAGTAATTTTTCTACTGAAAGACAGATAACTCGAGTTCGAGAGGACTTTGTTAAACAACCTCTTTAATACATTATTAGCATTATTATGATTAGCAATTTTTTTCGGCCATTTTTCTACATTAATTTGTAAACATCTAAAATAAGTAGGAGTTTTACCAAAAACCGATTTTGTTTACAGAAAATGAAGTGCAAACAACTTAAAACATTTTTTTGTAAAAAAAACTTGGGTCTCAATGCATTTTTTTTAGAGAATTCTGTTTAGAGAAGAGAAAAAAAAAACGTCTCAGTAAATTGATTATGCATTTAGTTTGTCAACTAATTTCACTTAAAATGTTTCCATCTGCTGTTTGTAAATGTACACATAATATAATGTTTACTCAGAAACCTTTTCTTGATTGAGTTTCTGAAGAAAGAAAAAAAAAATGATGGATCTTTAAATGTCTTTATGAGGAGGAGGAGGTTTATTGCATGATTGTCTTCAAACAGGGGTAACAGAAGTGAGATGGGTGGACCAGGAGTAGTAAATGCAATGCAAATTGTACAGTCCTGTCACTACTTTAAGGGGCATTTATTCAAGATAGAACCTTGGCACTTAAACCCTCTAATCAGGGTTTCATCATAGACAAATTCTGTTTAGAAACCCATGTTCTTTGTGAGTTCAAGTTTTAGAATTTTTTTTTTAAATTAAATTATAAGCCTTAATTATATTCAAGTCTAGACTGTTAAATGCAATATTTAGATTTGGGCTCACTTTGTAAAATGAGTTGAATATCCTAATATATTGAACGATCAACTTTTGTTTTGGCATAAAAAAAAGTTTCACTGTTCAAATATATCTTAAGCCCAAGAGCTGAAGACAGCCTATACTTTGGCCAAATGATGGATGGCTTCATAGTTGGTCTAAGGTCTTCCTGGGTGGGCCTTCTTCCCTCCCTTCCCCCCACCTTATCTTCTCCCCCCCTTCTCTAAATAAGATTGGTCAAGGTGGAGAGAAGAACAACTTTAGTGGGAATTTTTACTTATTATTCACCTGCTTTAATATTATCTTTTAAAAAACAAACACACACGCGTCCAATAATTGTTATTTAAAAATGTCCTATTTCTACTTTAGTATATAAAAGTAATTTTATGGCCCAGGTACAAAGAAGCAAACACTTAAAACTCTTGGAACTTCTACTTGAACTATCTATAATACCTCTTTTTTCCTTATAAACCTTAACTGCAGTTACATAACCAAGGTTATAGTTAACTGTTGACAAGCTAGAAGTGGGTACTGTTATGTGTTTCCACTTTTAAAACACTTTAAAACTGTGGTTAAATGATTTTTACAGCGTTCAGATTGGCACTTAATATGGTATTGAATACTCTACTTATTACCGTTTAGTGTCTAAACGCACATCAATACTGCTTGAATTCCGCATTTGCTGATGCGGTATTCAATTACAGGCAGTTAAAAATCGGTTAGAACTTCAGTTGGCTCCGCCCTTGTTATGACGAACGCAACTTTTAATTGGTTGGTTATGTGGTCTGACGTCACATGATCCGCCCTTTTCAACGTCGAACCACACAACAAACCAATTAAAGTTGCCGGTCGTCATAAAAAGGGCGGAGCCAACTGAAGTTCTCCCCGATTTCTAACTGCCTGTGTATTCAATTCTGGTTGCAGTCTAAACGAACTATTTGTGTCACTTCCGGTTTGATGACATATTTAACCAATCAATAAGGTGATAACTCCACATTGTGTCAAAGCAGTTGAGTTAACTCCATTGTTCAGAAATTTAACCATGGTTAGTACAAACACATTTAAAAAGTTAACCACAGTTAATTTTTTTTTTACTGGACACCACTAGAAAATTAACGGTTGTTAATTTTTTAACTGCAGTTAATTTTTGTAATGGAAATGGGCATAAAGGGGGGAGTGAGGGGTTTCAACATAAAACCTTGTAAATAATTATTGAGTAGAGACTGCTGCTACATATAAAAATGAATTTTTTTTCTTTCTGTGTTGGAACCTTGCTCAGAGAGAGTTCAAGTTGATTTTTCAAATACGATATTTCTTTCGTGAATTTTAACCTTAGATTTGCACACACACAAAAAAAAACTGATGCAATTTTTAAATACAGTTTATCGAATTTTAAGTTTCCTGTTGTTGTTGTTGTTGTCTTACTCTGACGTGTTGAATTGAAACATGGACGTGAATCACGAATTCAATCTCCAATGAGGCTATAAATATTTTTTTATATAGTATTTGTAAAATCCTGATGTTGATTTTTGGTTTTGTATTAATGATGATGTTTTGCACGAAATTGATTTTTTTTTTGGGTCTGTTTTTCACAAAAAAAAATACATTGAGAGATAATTGCCAAAATTATAATATACAACCCAGTAAATTTTCTTTTTCCAATATTTTGCTGGTGGGTCTATTGTTGTTGTTTGTCTTAACAAATTATGACCAGTTTCACTACAACTTGTTACAACAATTAGGAGATAATTTATTACACGGTTGTATTATAGATTATATATTATAGAAAGAAAGAAAGAGAGAGAGAGAGAGAGAGAGAGAGAAAATTGGTCAAAACTTCATAAATAGGCGTTATACAGGTATATTTTGTAGGTAGGTCTTTCGTACTGATTTATGAGGTTCGTTATTTTCTGTTTATTTTTTTGTTTTTTGTTTTTTTGTGGTTCATTTTCTAATTTCTTCGATGTTTTTATTTATTTTCTGATTATGATTTTTTTTTTCTTTTGGCCCATTTTATCTACTTTTTTTATAAGCAACATCTAGGATTTTTAAAGTGTTTAAGAAACTAGAAGAGTAAATGAATCAGTTACTAGGGAGGATTTTTGTGTTTTATTAACTTCAAAAATAAACTTTTTTTATGAAAATTAGAGAAAATTTTCATTTTTGGAATAATTTGAAGTGATAAACGAAAATTGAATATTGAGATTTGGATTTTTTTTATATATTTAAAAATGAACTTTTTATAAATAAAAAATTGAATAATTCGTCTACCAAAAAAAAAAACTTTAAAAACCGCTATAAAACGTATATAACGAAAATACAAAGTATTGGGACAAGTTGCTTTTCAGAGTAATTATAGTAACTAAATTAAATCAATTAAAATTACTCATTTTTTTCAAAGTTTTAATTACATGTAATTACTTTCCAATTACAAATGAGATGATAAAAGAAAAGTGTGGCTTCATTAAATGCAAAAATATAAGAAATCACAACAAGCTCACACAAGCTTTGTGGCCCAAGAGCCAATTGTGAAATTAGGCTAATCATCATTATCATTAGAGCAACTGCAATTATGCTTTTTCTAATAAAAAAAAAGGCTGGTTAGAGAGGCTAGAGCTCGACTTGACAATATTAACCAGACATCTAGCCTCTAAACAACTTTTTTTTTTATTAAAAATAGCATAATTGCACTTGTTCTAGTGATGATAACACTTGGGCCCAAATTGAGAAACATTTGCTTTTGATATATTGGCATACAAATAAGAACCCAATTAATTACAGTTACATTTTAGAAAAATTTCAAAAAATAATGTGGCGAAGAACTAATTAAGCATGGAACACACACGCGGAATTCCGCCATGGAAAAATTAAATTGGAAAAGGAAAAAAAAGTCATTTTCTTTTTCTGTATCTCTGTTGTTCACACATAGAAACAGAAAAAGTAATGAGGAAAGTTGTGGGCACCCTCTATTGAGCAAGAAAAGAAACATTATATTTAGATCTATTGCCAAAATGGATTCCAATTTGCTTTTTTGTCATGTCACGTCATGCTTCTTTCTGATTGGTGGGAATTTGAACGGAATATTTTGAGAACGGAAAAAGTTGAGCTTTGTTCAACTCATTTTTAATGAATTTTCCGTTCACTTTTTATGGAAAATTGTCTCATTTAAATATTCTGTTATTATTTTCTGAGCGGAATTCCGCGTGTGTGTTCCAGGCTTTACTTGTAAAAAGTAATTTAATTACAGTTGCTTTATTACTTATGGGTAAATCACTTCCCGACACTGGATCATAACATCTTCATGATTCAATTACGTTTCTAGTTTTTAATTAAAGCACTTTTTTTTTAAAAAAAGTTTTTTCTTAAAATTGTTTTTAAAATGGATAAAAAGTATTCGTAATAATAGTGAAATTTTGAACTTGAAATTGTATTTTGGATAGTTCAAAGAATCACCAGTAAAAAATGAACTTAAATTTGTTATAAAATTTCTAAAATATTTGTACTTTTGATTTTCTTATGTCAGGAAGGATGTTTATGAATATATGTAAGTTTTTGAGTAATTGTTTTGTAATTTCATGTAGGTTACTTATTTTTACATAACACATTTTTTTCATGAAATTTGTGTGTGTTTTTTTAACAAAAAAAAACAGTTTTTCTTTTTCAAATGATGAAATAATAATTGGAATTTATTTTTGTACAGAATTTCAAGGAAGTTCCGAAGAATTGAGTACAAGTAGTTCTCAATCTGGTTCTGTTAGTCATGCATCCGATAATCGAATATCTCCTCCACAAAGTGTGGATCATCTGTTGGTGTTTCCTGGGAGCACAACACCTCCAGCAAGTCCGGATGGACGTAGTTTGGAAAGGAGCTAACTTAAATTAAAACATAATTAAAAAAACAAACAAAACAACAACAAAAAAAATGGCGCCAACTAGCAAAGTAGGTAATTATTCTTTCTTTTTTCAATAACATAATCAGTATTAGTGTTTAATTCAAATTGAGACAATAACTCACCTAAAGTTATTCATCTAAAAGACAGTTCACCTAAACAATCAAACCTTAAGAATGCAAGTAGATCATTTTATTTTGTCGTTGTAGCATTAGATGGCGCCACTAGCCCTCCCATAGCGTACTGACGACACTCTTCAACTCTGACTCACCTACATCCTTTTTTTCACGTGCAAACTTTTAATTGCTGGAAAAGCTTCTTCTACACGTGCTTCTTTTTTGCACGAATGTTTGTCCACGTGCTGGTAATTAAGGTTGTTTTTGGACGCTTTTAGAGCTAAAAGGGTGCATTCTATTTCAACTAATTGCATGCGAGTGTAGTTTGCCACACCTATGAAGGTTGCAGGCGCCATCTACCTTGCATTTACACAAGTATTTTTTATGAAGCCCTCTTAAACCACAAATACTGTTTTTTCACCTAAATAACAATACACCTAAAGGAACATGAAGGAAGTTCTATTACATTTTCATCTAAAAACATTTAAGCTAAAAAACCATTTTACCTAAATTTGTTTACCTAAAGTATATTTCACTTCAGGTATTTTTCACCTAAATAGTTTTCTTGTAACCCATTACACCTAAACAAATTCAGATGAAGTACATTTTACCTAAAGTAATTTATCTTTTCAACTTTTTTTTTTCTTCTATTTCACTTAAATACAATTTCACCTAAACAAATAATCAGATAATATAAATTTGCGTAAAAAAATTCACCAAAAAATATATATTTTGACTAAATTAGGTTTCTTTTAAACTTTTTTTTTTCTCTTCTAAAACTATTTCAGCTAAACAAATTCAAATAAGTACATTTCACCTACAGCAATTCACCTAAATACGTTTCACCTTAAGTCTTTCATCTAAATATTCTTCTTCTAAACCATTTAACCTAAAGAAATTCACCTAAAATTGAATACATCTTTTAAACCTATTTACAATTTCGAGCAAAGTTTCAATTTATTGCAGTCACTTGTAATTCGTAGTAACATTTTAAGTAAATTTGTGATGTTGTAGCAAAGTCTACTTACAAAACAAAAAAACGTCCCCTTGTAAATTTATGACATCTACAGGGTAAAAAAAAAGCTATGATATGTTTCTGTCTTGTCAGTGTGTCTCACGAATTGTCATGATGATTATTGTCTGAGACAAGTTTTAACGGTTGTCTTAAGGACCTTAAGATTTTTTTTTAAAACTACTAATGTGTTTTTGTGGTTCCAGGGATAGCAATGAGAGTAATGTGGAATTTTCAGAGGTTTCTTTTTTCTTGTCTTTTGTGGGTTTTTTTATGTCAAATTCAAATTCGGTCCTCATAAACTCCTTTGAAATTGACGTCCGTAATTTATTTTCCATCTTATATTAGAACATCTGGTTTTACAAAGACGTTGACTTTGAATTTTTTAAGAAAAATTGCCTACTTAGATCTCATGGTTATACGGATTTTTTTTTATTATTATAAATTTTATATCTATAGCTCTAAAGTTTAACTGTGTCTGTAATGAATGTGTCCTGGGTCCACATTTGGTCATTCTACTTAAATTACGTGGATTTACAGGTGGTAGCTGTTTCAGTCAGATCAAAAAATTTATGGTCCTACTATACTTCGAATAAGGAGAAGAAGGAGAATATTCTTTGAAACTTCTTTCAATTTTATATTTTACCTATTTTATGTTAAGGATGAAATTTCAGTTTTGAAAACGACAGTTTTGTTGTTTGTTGTTTGTACCAAGGAAATTTATAAATGATATCCCACTGAATAGTTAACTTAAATTGGTTAAGTATAAATAAGTGAAAGTTAGAGACGTTTCACACGGAACATTTTGTTTCACCACAAAGTAGCGCCACGTAGTGGTTGACGCTTCTTGCGCAACACGCAGACCACCATTGAAAACAATAGAATGTTGTAACATTAACTGTTGTGAAATCAGAAAGACACTTTTTCATAATTACAAGTTTTGGTAATCAAAAGCTATTTGAGATTAATAATAATAATTTCTCCAAAACAAGACTTAAATAGTTTATGAAAGTTGCCTATACACGAGGTGATATTTTTAATACTCATAATATGAGTAATTTTGTAGTGAATTTGCTCCTCTTCTGTCCAGGACTCCATTTCACAAAACTACTAGTCTTGTCAAGTTCTCAATAACCGATTATGGATTGCATGTAATGTATACTTGTGATCACAACTTGTGTGGAAGAGGCGTTTGTAACAAGTAAAATTGGACTTGTCTGCAACACAAGTGTACTTGGAAAAACTAGTCAAGACAATAATATAATCTATAAAATAGTTCTTTTCTTTGTGTAATTCAATAGTGTCAAAAATGTCTAAAAGTGTTACATTAAGAAATAAGCTGTTTTTTTTTCTCAAAAGAAATACGAGATATAGTAAAGACATTCTGTTTAACCTACCTTTTGAGTTTGGTAGGCAACAAGTGTCAGTAACAAGTTTGTCAACTACACTTGTTAGTTATATGAGTGATATTTTTGTGATTTACAAGTAATTCGCTTGGAAACTTGTTAAAATTCATTTGTAATTACAAATATATACTTGTACTTTCATGAGATGAGAATGCTAAGGTTTATGAGTGGGGTGACCAGAAGGGATAGGGTCAGAAATGATTTTATTAGGGGTAGTGTAGGGGTAACAAATATAGTAGAAAAGATGCAGGAAAATAGGCTGTGGTGGTTTGTGCATGTCCTCAGGAGCGGGGAAGATGGGCTGCTGAGGCAAGCAATGCACTTAGACCTGGGAATAAAACGGGGTAGAGGAAGATTCAAGCAAACCTGGGACATAGTAGTAAAACGGGATATGGTGGCATGTGGGGTCACTGGGGGCTTGGTGCAAAATCGGAACGAGTGGAGAGTTAGAACCAGCAAGGCCGACCCTGCTGCTTGCGGGATAAGGTACAGGAAATGATGATGACTTGTACTTTCATGAAATGCTAATAACTAGATATTTTGCCAAACTTGTAAAAATTTACATGTTACTTACAAACGTGTACCTTTGTGAAACAGGTCTCTGGTCTTACACTAGTCTGGTACTGATTTAGCTCTTAAGCTGAGTTGGCGTGATCTATTGGCCTTACTCAGCTTTGGCATTGAACACTCCATAGGCTCGTGGTTGAGCTACCTCTATCTATATATTTATTTATGTTGGTAAAGGATATTGTGTGCTGTGAGCAGCAAGCAACACAGGTTCAAAATTAATTCCATTGTTTTAGTAAATATGATAAAACTAAAAACAAAGGGCAAAATTCTAGTTTTATCTCTGAAATAATTTCCTTTTAATGTTTAGAGACTGACTGGGTTTTTTTTTGTTGAGAAAAAAAACTGTTAATTGCATTAGTAGTTATTCTAATTTAGTTTACATTTTTTGATGTTTTATCACTTTTTTGCGTAATTACACATTTCTAGCAAATTTATTCCAATCAATTATAGATTTTTTCTTTCTGTTTTTATATTCAATATTTTCCTATGGCTTTAATTGTTCTGATTTTTATGAGGTTTAAAAATTATAATTTTTTTTAAAAAAGTTTTAATTTGGCTATTTAATACACGTCTGGTCTTTTGTTTGTTAGAAGAGGGTTTTTTTTTTTAGATAAAACGAGTTTTTCCTCCACTTTTTTTTTATCTCATTTTAAACAATTTTTTTTCTCTTCATTTTATTTGTTAAAATGAAGTTGAATAAGTCTGAAAAAACAACCGGATTTCACTGTTTTTTTCTTCTAGTTTTGATTGTTTTCTTGTAATTGGACAGCTGCTGGTTTTTTTTTTTCTTATTATTATTCTGATAAATAAATTTATCGCTTTATAAATTTATTTATTGTCCAAGCATCCTTTTATAAATATATAAAATAATGCCTTTATTTTTATATGTATGTGTATATATACATTTTAGTAGATTTTACAAATTAATTTTCCATTGTGTGGCCACAGGCTAGTCAATTTAGGAACGATAGACCCAACAAGGTGATACACATTTTTAACATGGCGCCATACACACAATTTTGATCGAAATTTTATGGCTTATTAGGTAGGTTGTTGTTTTTTTTAAATATATTTTTCGCACTTTTTCTTCTCATGCCTTCAATATAATATTATATACATAATAATAATAATAATAATATTAATAATAACTATAGTGCAAATAGATGTTTGAGCAGGTGGAGATTACACGCTTATAATATAAATTTACCCATTAAATGACCTTGTTGACTGTAAATAATAGGTTACAATAGTTTAAACTGAACCACATTTTTTTTTAATATAATATCTTTTTCTCTTAAAGAAGAAGAAAAAAACCTTTTATTATTACTTGTAGTTTTTAATATTATGCAAAACTGCATGAATATTTAAATACAAAAGATATAAATGTTATCAAAAATTTATTTTGATTTCTCTAGGCAATTTTAATGATCAATTAAAGGTTATTATTATTTTTTTGTTTAGAAACGAGTATAAAAATTAAGGTTATGAAAATTCAAGGATATTTGCTTAAAAAAATATATTCAAGAAAAATTTAAAAAATCCCCTTTTTGTATTATTATTATTATTATTATTATTTATTTATTTATTTTTTAAAAATTTCTCAAACTTGACATATATGCAGTGTATATAGTATATGGATTTTTTTAAAGGTGGTTTTACAGTGAAAACGCCTCTCGAGGTGTGCAAACAAGCCTTGAGACACTGCGTTTTAGAAACTAAAAGGGCTGCTTAAGCAAGGGTCGATTCACACTATTACAGTCAAGGCAGGGTCAAATATCGTACTAGAGATTATCCAGTCACACTCAGATCATGTTTTTTTTCCATAGGAAGATCATATTTTATGTTGAATTTATTTGACATAAAAGATTACAATTTACTGAATTTTAAGTTATAAAATTAAAAATGATTTGTATATCTGATACCTTGTACACACATGAGTTAAATGAATTCAAATTAAATGTGTTTAGGTGAATTATACGGAATCCAGTTAAGGACATAAACGAAATAAAATTGACTTTAATTATTAATATTTTAAATTGAAATACTAAATCAATAGTTTATATATTTTATATTTAAGTATTAACTCAATATTTTCAGATTATTAACTGAATAAATTGAATTCAATATATTGTTTGTTTGCCCTTCACATGGCTCTGTAGAACACGTTTATTATTTAAATGCATTTAAATTGTCAGGTGTGTACTAGGCATAAGGGTACGTAATGTGGACGGACTGGCGAGCAGCTATATAAGTAGCACGAGTAATGCTAGCCAGGGGTTCATCTGGCTCCATTTGGTGTCGGTAAATCAAAGAGGTGCTCGTGTAGACTTGCAAATCATTGGACGGGGACGAGTACAGTTTCGTTGACTCGCAGTACTCGTGGCGTTTCTCCCAACAATTGAGTGCATGTTGATAAAACTTGCACTGGTAATTACAAGTTCGTCGTCGCTCATCGGATCCGTTCAAGTCAAAAGCCTCCAGACCAAGGATGTCAAACTCGTGGCCCACAACGAATATCTTTGCGGCCCAGCCAGTACTTTTATAAATTTACTACCTTTTTCATCCATTCACTACTTTTTCTCATTTCTGAAATAAAATTCTTATTTTGTGCTGCCGTTATTACATTTCTAAAGTAACAATCTATTGTCCTTGTTCTTTTTGACCTCCATTGCTCTAAAGAGCAATGGAGGTATATAGGATCATGCAAGAAAAGGGGAAAAAAAGGATGTCTGTGTGTCTGTGTGTGTGTATGTATGTGTGTATGTGTGTGTGTGTGTGTCCGGAACCGATTTAGTTCCTCGAACAACTCAAGAACGGAATGAGATAAAGACATGCAGTATTTTTTATTTGATTCCGTGGGTCAATATGAAGCTCCTGACAAAAAATTAGAAAATTTTACCCAGGGGTTATTTTTGTATGATTTTTTTAGAAACAAATTTTGAGTTTTTGGTCATAATTTTTAGTGGGTCGAACAACTCGAAAACGGGGCCACCTACAATAAAATGTCATCAGACCTAAAATGATGTAAACATTCTGACGATGAAACTGTAAAAAAATTGGAATTTTAGAGCGATTCGATATATAAAATTTCGATTTTTTAAAAACGTAATTTTTTTTAAAAAAAATCTCGATTCTTCCTCTTTCCAGTTGTAGCATTCGAAAGGGGGGACTTTTCTATTATTTAGGAGGGGTGTTCCTTTCTATGTTCTGTTATTATTTTTGTATATTAGAATACATGTGACGTATATTCATTCTAAACCATATTATTACAAATGAATGACGCATGCGCATCACATGTAACTATGTCATGTACTTGAATACATACATGTGTTTATCTATATACACATGCGCACACGTCTATACATGTGCGTACACATGCGCACAAGTGTGTACATGTGCGTACACATGCGCACAAGTGTGTACATGTGCGTACACATGCGCACAAGTGTACATGTGCGTACACATGCGTACACGTGTGTACATGTGTGTACTCATGCGCACACGTGTGTTCATGTGCGTACTCATGCGCACACATGTAACAATGAAAAAAAAAGTTGGTTATTTGATATATGAAAGCATATATTAAAGCAATGGAGGTCTATAGGGTTCCTTGAATCCCTTGTTTCTACTGTGCTTTTCGAAATAAACCTACGGTTTCTATAAAAAAGAAGTTTTTGTTTTTTTGCGGCCCAAATAAACTTAAACCTTGTTTAATTTGGCCGGTGTTATCCTTTGAGTTTGACATGCTTGCTCTATAGTAACTAAACTTTTATCCCTCAGTTGGCAAGAGCACGAGCCAAAGTACGAGTAGTCTGAACGCGCACCTCTAAAGATTAACTAGATATTTTCAGATGTAAATATTTCAATAATTTGCATAAAAAATTTTTTTGTGTTGCAAATTATTCAAATTAAAATGCAGTTAAGTTATTTTTGAATTTGAATTTGAATTTATTACTCTGCAAGCAGCCATAAAAGCCTATGGCAGAGGGACAAGAGTCCAAGTGCAGCACAGAAAATGCATTGTCAAAACCAGAAAATATAAAACCCCATTGATATATTCCCAACAATAATTTCAACAAAACAAAACTAAGTTATGACTCCCATAAGATACGTCTTTCCTGCACAAAATCCCCAGCAAGCGAGTTCCATTGTCGAATCGCCCTAGGGACAAATGACCAGTAATAATTTGGGTTTTAACCAGTAAATTTTGGACTCCCATATATCGTATATTATATGTGAGCCTTTTACATTTGGTTGTTTATATAATTTAGTTTGGACACACTGAAAACTCCTAATTTCCCTTCTGCGCAAAAGTATCTGATAATCTTTTGCACGCAATCCAACAGTATTTATATTATTCTCTTCACTTTGGAAGAAGAAGAAGAAGCAAAATAGATCTAAACTATAGATTTTTCAACGTTAAAAACTAATTTCCTTGTTTTAGATTTTTATTTTTTCTTTCACTATTTTTTTCATGTTTGCAAAAGCTCATTTTTAATGAGGTGCACAAAAGGTGTTCATATACAATGTAGGTTAACATAACACCTGGCCATCATCATCATCATCATCATCATCATCATAGAGAGTAGAAATGCACTCTCTATTTGGTCTTATCAATATATATTTGCGTGTTTGTGGCTTCCAATTTGACTTGATAGTTTTTTTTTGTTGTGTTGTTGTTGTTAGCTACTGTGAAATAACATTACATAAAATGGACTCCTTTTTCTACACACTCGCACACACACACAAAAAAAAACATCTGCATTTTGATGATGGTAATGATAACAAATGATAATTATATAAAATAACAGTATCGTCTGTACAATCAATCAATTTGATACATAAACAAGGTTCATTATATGACACTTAATACTTCCATTTCTTCTTGTCTGTAATAGGATTTTTGGAGGGGTTTCCAGTTTTGTCTTATAGGTTCTTCTCATATAATAACATTTCAATTATATTTAGACTTAATTATAAACTGTTATGGATTACAAGCTTAAAAATAATTTGCGAGATATTTTTTTTATTTGTATAATTAGTAGGGCGTATAGAGTAGTAATTATCCCGTTTTAATTTGTAGTTACATAATAGAGGACAGAGGGACTGCCCTTAATACATTTCTGAAACCCTTATTTAAAAAGAAAATTCCTTCATAATGGTATCAAACACCTATGATGATGAATCATTGATGATGATGATGATGAGAGGTAAATTGGTGAATTTTTCTTTATATTATTATAGCAGTTTTATTGAGCAATTTTATGGTGTTTTTATGTTGAATTTAAAAAAAATGTGCAAAGCTCCAAAGCCATTTGAATGGATCAATACAATCTCGTTGAAAACAAGCCTTTAAATAAGACTTGATTTCAAGTATGGTTGACATTATGAACAATTCAGATTAATTACGTTTTTTATGTATTGCAGTACACTGTGTGCATACATGTTGTTGTAGATACCCGCGATTCATAGAAAACCAGATTTATATAAAATTAGATTTGACTGTGAACATCTGAAACAACGAGGGTTGGAGGCTAGTGGTAGGGTTTACATTGTTAGAGTACACAGAGACCAAATTAAAATGCTGCCACTGTCGTCAGCATATTTCAATCACATTACTTAAAAACATTGCTAGCCTACACGTCAGGGTTGTTAGACATATATCAATATCACATTTTATTAATTATTGTATTTTTACCATTTTTACACAAAATTAATTGTATTTTTTACTGGATAATGGACAAATTTAAAATTTAACTGCGATATTCATAAAATTTCACAATTAGTGAATTAAAATTAGTAATTTATATTTAGTAAATTTAGACCTGAAGGTAGTAAATTTAGTAAATTAGTAAAATTATAAACAAATGGAAATATTATATTTTCTCTTTGTATGGAACTTATATAATGTTATTTAACATAAGTGGAGCCTAATCAATCTAATTAAAGATATCAGAATTACAACAACAAAAAAGGAATAAAGAATGAAATTCAGGTTAAAACATTAAATGTGATATTTTTCAAAAAATCATGACTTTTTCCAACTCTTGTTTTCGTTTGAGACGAAACATTTGGTTAAACGGCTAAAACTAATTTTCAATATAGAAAATGATTAGTTTTAACTATTTTTTCTTATTACTTAAAACTAGTTTTTACTGATTTGTGGGGTTTATTTATTGTAAACCCGTTCAAATTTCAGAGATCTTGCATTAAGAATAGAGTGACCATAAATTATATTGAAAATGGAATTTGTTTTTATTATTGATTCTTTGAGGTGTTTTTTTTTAAAGTTTGCAGATTATAAATGTTTTGTAATTGAACTGTGGCCACTGTGTGGTTAAACTTCAGCGGTCAACAAAACCCAGTAATATTATAAAATCAATCGTTTTCTGCTCAGTAAATATTCTGCGTTTGTGTGTGTGCAAACTTATGCTGCTTTTTTGTAAGTAATGGTCGATAGTGATCTTTAAGCATAGATCGCAACCCTAAAACACTCACTTCATCCATAAATTGGGGGTCTTTTATGCACTTTTGAATTCCAAATGAAGCTTTTTCGCGTGTGGCCCAATGGTCGATATTCAAAGATATCCATCTTTATGTTAGCAAACCACACACACACACACACCAAAACCCCTAACTAAATTATTCTCTAGAATGTGATTGATTTTGTCTTTCTTTTACATATAAGTATATAATAAAAAGAGAAATTGAAACAATTGGAGTTTATAAATTTTATAGTCTTCAATTGTTTTTATTTAAAAACTGTTTTTCCCTCCAATTTTTTTTGCTGCTTTTTTGATAGAAATCTGAATTGAAATCAGATTTATATTATGGTGGTGGTGGTGGTTGGTGGTGCTGCTGCGTGACATATAATGACTGCAGCATGTTTTACTATAAACAGCTGTGACTTCCGTTTTCGATATGTATTTTTTATTGATTTTTTTATCTTATAAAAACAACTGATTAATAAAAACAAATTAACAGGGTATACAACAAGAAAACAGATTTCATCTTTATTATAAGTTGGTAGAAAAATACAATTGGCCCTGAGTCTTGTTGGAAAATTTTTTTTTCAGTTTTCCAACATTGTAAAACACTTCACTTGACACTTGTTTGTAAATTACTAATTAGACCAAAGTATGAGTTTATAGCTTTTAAGTTTATATTTTTCCAAATTCAATAAAAATTCACTTGGAAAATTCAACTTCAACTTGAATCCTCTAAGAATGGTTTAATCCTGTTCAAAGAATAGGCCTAATGGAGAAAATAGGGCTTTTCTATGTTTGGGAATCTCTTCTCTAATAACCCCGTTTCCGTTACAAAAAAATAACTGCAGTTAAAAAGTTACCCACAGTTAATTTTCTAGTGGAAACAAATGTAGTTACATTATTAATTCATTGTTAAATATCTGAAAAATGGAGTTAACACATGGTTAACCACATTAAATGGTTAAATACGTCACTTCTCTGCGTTCAAATAAAATTAAACTCTACAAACAATATGGAGGGATAGTGAGAGCACTCCATTTTACAGGTAATTAGAAAACGGGATGAACAGAAGTTGGCTCTGCCCTTTTTATGACGACCGGCAACTTCTAATTGGTTGGTTATGTAGTCTGACGTCACATGCTCTGCCCTTTTCAACGTCGAACCACACAACAAACCAATTAGAAGTTGCCGTTTGTCGTAAAAAAGGGCGGAGCCAACTTCTGTTTATCCCGTTTTCTAATTACCTGTCTCTATTTTTGACTGAATGAGGAATGAAAATTTCACAAAATGCACAACTGTTTAACAGGAAGTGACACAAAATCATTTAACCACAGGTCTTAAAAGTGGTAACACAGTAAAGTACGACTTGTCTGCAGTTAACTTCTAACTTTGGGTTTTTAACTGCAGTTAATTTTTTTGTGGCTGAAATGAAGGGTTCACAGCTTAAATTCTAGAGTTCTTCTTGTTTTTTGGGGGGCCTTAGTCGATTATTTTTTAGGGTGAATCTCTAGTGGACCTGATATTTGTTGTCATGGCTGAATAAAAAAAAATTTCATTAGTCCTTTTTTATACTGGTGTAAAAATGGTTTAGTTGACAATGCTGACATGAGTCTTGTTGTATATTTCAAGGGAGTGGAAAAATTTCATTTAGGCAATGTTGTCATACATAAAAAGGAGAGATTGTCAGTGTGTTTTTTATGCTGAGTTTACATGTTTCGCCTCATTTACTGAAAATAGCTGCAAAAAAAACCCAAAAACGTGCAAAGTCATCCACATTTCAAAACGTTATAAATTGGGCCTTAGCACCCTATAAAAATCTCTAAAACCAACTTTTTTGAGTCCCTTAAAAATAAGTGACACATATACAAGTAAATACAGTGTCGTATTCAGGCTATGATAACATTTTCTTTGATATTGTTTTGCAAAATTTCCACTGCATTTTGTTGAATGTTTTTTTTCTGTCTTCTTTCTGTATCTTCTATGATGATTTTAATATTATACAAACTAGTTTTATGCCACACTTTTTTTTGTTTCCTATATCTAAATCTCTCTCTCCCTCATGGTAATTTAAACCCAACAAGATAATCAACAAAAACGACAATTTCACACTTAGTTGGGTTGTCCTTTGCTTCACTGATGCCTCTTTATCACTATTCATTTAGAAGCAAAAAAAAAAAATAAAAAAGTGTCATATTGTGACGTCATCATCATATTTGGAAGGACTAATTTCGAGTCATTAGATCACAATGGTGTTGTGAATAAAAGGACCATAAAGTTCAATAACATAGAAGCGTCCTCCTCCCACACTAAAGTTGTATATGTCATAAGGCTAAGGTCCCACATGCGTAAAACAACAACAGAAATCAAGATGAAAAACGTAAACAATTTCGTTTTATAAAATATGAACACAAAATTGGGTCTGTTAAAAAAAAGAGCAACCAATAGGAATGGTTGCCAGAAATGAGGTCATATCAAGGGTCACAAGTATGCTAAACCTTTTAGCTGGCGTCTTTAGACCACAGGCAATTAGAAATCGGGACAAACAGAAGTTGGCTCCGCGTTTTTTATGACGAACGGCAACTTCTAATTGGTTGGTTATGTAGTCTGACGTCACATGCTCCGCCCTTTTCGACGTCGAACCACACAACAAACCAATTAGAAGTTGCCGGTCGTCATAAAAAGGTCGGAGCCAACTTCTGTTTGTCCCGATTTCTAATTGCCTGTCTTTAGACCCTACTTTTTGAAAACGTTTATGGTTCAGGTTTTACGTTGTGCAAGTGGAATCACTTATACGCACACGGAAAACATAATAGCAACATGTAAAACGTTTTCGTTTCTGTTTTCAGCAGTATTTCTTTACGCATGTGGGACCTTAGCTCTTTTACTCAGTGGTATTGCTAATAAAAGTTGCTAGTGATTTGGGGTTACTTGTGAGGGGTGGAGGAGGCTGCCCATAGTTTTTTTTTTCAATTGTAAAAGATACAACATCTATAAAAATAGACGATCTGAAAAGGGTGGGGTAGAAAGATGTGAAGAGGGGTGGGCTGTTCCGAGGGAGAAAAAAAATATTCTATCAAATTTGTCTTTTGACTATTGGAAACTGTTTCACATTTTCTCTTGTGTGTACCCTCTCTTCCTTCTCCACCAAAAAAAAAATCCCTTCTAACTTTTACCCTCTCTATCCCCCCCCCTCCTCAATTTTTGTGGGTTTTTGGTATCAATTTATAAATGACTATATACAAGACAGTGACAAATGTTTATATTAAACAGTAAAACCCCTCAATCTCTTGAAACGATGAAATTAATGAAGGTGTTTTTGTCGCGCTTTCCGGAGTTATTTTTCCTTTATATATTTATATATATTAATACAATCTTTAAAGTACCCGGATTGATTAAGGGGGGGTCTTACCCTCAATTCTCTATTATATTTGTTTGCATCAATATCAATTGCAATATAGGAAGGATGCTTGGAATTTTTTTCTATACCTAATGAAGGAAGTTTCAAGCAGTTTTACTATTATAGAAAGAAAAGAAAAAAAAAATCCTACATGCTTTAGATTTATTTTTCCGACATTACACAAAAGTTAACAATGAAAAAAATATTGCCTTTGAAGTGCCATTTTATTGGCTTTCGATATAATAATAATAATAATAATACAAGATTTTTAGCAATTAATACTAGATTGCAATATTTATTTTGGTACGATTTTTAGTATAGAAATATTGCGAAAAGGTATAAAGGAAATTCCAGGGGCGGACTGGAAGAAGAAAAAAAAATGATCCAGAAGAAAAATCCGGTGTGTTCCTTTTCGGTCGACAAGCCTCAGGGATTGGATTGGAGGCTAACAGTGACGTCAATAAAAAGTAATAGGGAGCGGTTAGGAGCGAAATAGTTAGGTTCGGTTCGGTTTGGTTTGGGTAGGATAGGGGTTAGGTTAGGGAGAAAGGGTTATATTTTTTTTGGTAGCTCTTTCATTCACCGCTTCCTATTACTTTTTATTGACGTCATTGTTAGCCTCCAATCCAATTCCTGAGGCTTGTCGACCGAAAAAATTTCAACCGAAAGCGATACCGCCAAAAATCCGTTGCCTGGCCCTAATAAATTAGTTACACCTAAAAAGTTAAATGTATTTAAATATTAAACATGTTCTACAGAGCTCTGTTAAGGACAAACGAACAATATGCCAATTTCAATTTAGTCATTTAATTTTTATATCTTTATAAATTGATTTATATTTCTATTTCAATATAATGGATTAGTGTAACAATATATTGATTTTAGTATTTCAATTTGTTCAGATATTAAGTAATAAAGTTAAATTTTATTTGGTTCATGCTCTTAACTGGACTCCGTATAATTCAACTAAACGCATTTAGCTTGAATCTATTTAGCTGAAATGTAGATAATACCTTGTACACAGTCATGAGTTAAATGAATTCAAATTAAATGTGTTTAGGTGAATTATACGGAATCCAGTTAAGGACATGAACCACAAATAAAAATTGATTTTATTATTAATATTTTAAATTGAAATACTAAATCAATATTTTGTCAATAGTTTATATATTTTATATTTAAGTATTAACTCAATATTTTCCGATTATTAACTGAATAAATTGAATTCGACATATTGTTTGTTTGTCCTTCACAGGGTTCCGTAGAACACATTTAAATTATCAAGTGTGTACTAGGTATAAGATATAAGGAGTAAAGGAACTCCAAAAAAAATTCCTACAACTCCATGTTAGCTTATTTTGCTTTATCAACATTTTAATTAATTTTATTTTGATTTTTGCCATTTTGCACAAAATTCTTACAAGCATAACGAGTAAAAAATTAAAACAAGCAAAATTATTTTTTCTAGGTTAAAAATGTGTAATTTAGCTTTTTATTATTTTCTATTTTTTTAAAAAATCAACATTCTGATCTTTTCCTTGTGTGATTTTTAAACTTTTATCAAGTTTCATCATAAAATCTGGCCCTCTAATGGAAAAAGCAGCCCTCAAACTCAGCGGCCCATTGGGATAATTGCCCGTTGGTCCTATAGGCCAAGTCCGCTGGTGACAGATTTTTGGAGTAAACTATAGGAAAGACAAAAAAAAATAATAGATAGGTTACATACAATTTGTGAGATTTGGAGACCCATAGACTTATATATATAAATCTGAGGAGAGGGGGACCTGATGGTGACTGTGACAAGTTTGAAATGACGTCAGTGATTTATAGGTAAGTTCATGCGACTTGGGGAGTTTTTAGTCTTTATGACTGATTTAGCAAACTGATAGTAACTACTTCTATCTACTACTATATAAAGAGAGAGAGAGAGAGAGAGAGAAAGTAACAAAAAAAGTCATATAATATTAGTGTACATTGTACATAGGAGAGAGAGGCTACTGTTGGAAATTGTATACAATTTAGATGTAAGTTAGATCTAAAAGTTTATGTCCAAATCTAGGGTTGTGTCAGATAGATAGAGAGAATTGGAAGTTTCTAGCCTACAACCAACAACTGTTCTCACTACTTTATCTCTATTGTGTATCGTTTTTTGTATGTGGTAGGTTATATCGTTAAATTGACTTGATACACAATTGCTACCATTTTCCATCTAATTTCAAGTTGACCGATATTAGGTTTTTACATCTTGTGTGTTTTTTGTTATCTTATTTCTAGATCCTTGTTTTTGGTTGTGACAGTTTTTTTATGAGACTTTTTCTTCTCTTTTTGTCAGATCCAGGCCCTTTTCTTTATAACATGTATAATAAAATTGTCATTCTATAAAACAAAAAAAAAATGAGAAAATAGAAGAATACTTGTTTAACTAAGATATATATGTATGCTAATACGAATATACCAAAATGCATATCTTTTTGTATATTTTACATAATTTTAGTCATATTAAACACATTTGTTTTTTTAGAGGTGGGGCGAATCCTTAATTTTCTCGAATCCGAATCCTAAAAGGTTCTCAAATCCTTCGAATCTCGAATCCTTCATATAAGAATCCTATATTATTCATTAAGAAGATAACAAATAAATTAAATAATATTAAATATTAAATTATTATTAATAAAAAAAAAAGTGTGGCTTCACTCAGGGTCGCCACAAGGTGATCCATTGGTGATCCGGGTACCACTGAAATTACAACAATCGCCGGTTTTGTTGTTGTTATTGGACGTCAATGGAGTTAAAACTAATTTTACCAAAGTGTTTAGCAGTTTTTTGTTAGGTTAGCTTAGATTCGAAAGACGAATAAAGCGCGAAGATTCGAATTTTCGAATCTCGAATATTTTTTCAATGTCCCATCCCTAGATTTTTTCTTCTCCATAAATGTCAATGCTGCGGTCATGTCTAAGTGTCTTACTGCTCACGACTTATGCCAGACTGATTAATGAGTCTAATGACGTCAAATGGCCTCAAATAAATAAATTTCGAAAGGAATTATTGAAGATATTTGTTTTCTACATAACTCACCTCATGACCTCACTTTTTCTGTAATTTGTTTTCTCCATAATTTATGTAGGATTTAGTGTTACGTCAGTCACCTTAAGACACAGCGACAAAACCAGAGTATTATAGTTCAAAGTTTCAATTATAGCTTTGTTTTTTTGGAAATAACACACTTATTTTTGAATTTGAACTATGTTAATTTTAAGTTTTAAATTCTAGTTTTGATTTTGCCCATCTCAATTATTAAGCTGGTGTTAAAAGTGTGTAAACGCCCTTTGAACTATACTTGCGTTTTCCAGTCAAAGAACCTGGTTAATGACTACCTTTTTAGATGCTAGTCTCTGAATTCTAACCTCTAACCAATTTCTTTGACTGAGAAATGCATCTTTGTGGTTGCCTTAGTTATTATTACTGTCTTTAAGGAACAAAGGTGTTTTCGAAACTTAAAAAAGCTTAGCTAAATCACATAATGTTGATATATTTTAATATTATAAGCTTTTTATGTCAGTTTTGAAAATGATCCAACTTTAATTTAAACTGAGGATATTTTTAAAATTTTATTTATAAGTTTATTTTGAATGATTTTAAGTGATTCAGCTACCCTTCTAGTTTTTAACACTTTCAGTTTCTTCTTACAGCCATATTCTAAAACGAAACGTTTTTTGAATACGGTGGTGTTAGTTACTATTGAAACATGGAATAACCACAGTTTGTTGTTCATAAAGCCTCCTCACAATTGTGGTTCGTATTATATTTCAAAATAAGTTGCAACATTTTTAGTTACATTATTTCACTAATAGTATTGTCCATTTTGGGATAAATAAAGGCATTGCATGAAATGACACTGGACAAAAGAAGATGTCTTTATCAGAAAACTTGTCTTGAATCATGTTTTATTTTTTGTCATCATTTCCAATGTTTTCTTTTCTTATAATCTTATGAGAATGAAAACAGCTGTTGAAACTTTGTTGTCTACCTACCTACCTACCTTACACAATCGATTTGAAATATTTTTTCTTCAAAACCCTAACATTACCACCAACACCAACCACTATCTAAATGACTGGACATGAAGGACTTGCATAAAAGATAACCAAGTATAAGTAGGTGATGATAGTTGGTATGGTGGTACCGTATATCCCACTTTCAAAAAACCATTATGTGTTTAACCTTTATAACAAACAAATGGTTTTCATGGGTTGGATGGATATATTGATTATTTTGTCTCAGTGACAATTTTGTTTTTTTGAATTCATCACATTGAATAGCAGTTGTTGTTATAATGTATAATATGGGAAGTATGTGGTCCTTTTGTTGTGTACCACCATCAACCTACTTTTTGTAAGGGAGGTTGGACATCCTCCTCTTGTTGGAAATTTTGAGATCTTCTTTTTCAGTCTGAAGTTCGGATGTACATTTCAGAAAATAATGCTCTTTTAGAAAAGAGCAGAAAAAATTGTATATAGGATGGGGGGAGGGGAAGCTTTTGTTGTACGTTAATTTAAAATTAATTATATATAGTATACGTGTTCCTGTATTTTTTTGAGCATTTAGGTAAACTAATAGACTGTAGTCATCTCAATCGATTCCATCTGAAACGATAATAAGGTTTGGATGAGAGGTATAGAGGCTAGATATTATGAGATTGCAGAGGCAACTGGAAAAAAATGGCTTTCTTCAGTTAAAGAACCTTATTTGAGGCTAGAATTGAATGGATAAAGGTCAAACCAATGCTCAGACTAAAATTCTAGGAATCTCATTACAGAAAGAAAAAAAAAGTTATAAATTTGTGACAGGCATACCGTATTTTGTCACACCGCTTGTGCTCAGTCATTTTTCAACTTCCATATTATTTGAGCATATTTTTCATATTAATATTTTGTGACTGTTATTACGAGGTTGTGAGCTAGATATGACAATAAGCTGTTACATGACAGTCTTATTGTCTTTCCTGTAATGAGGCAACTAGTCTCTAACCAAGGGTCTTTGGAAGTTTCATTTTGCTGGCTGCTTTAGAGTATAGGCCTACTTCGAATACCAGCATTCTTCAGTCATTTTAAATAGAAGTTTTGCTAGCCTCCACCTCCAACCCTTGTCTTCTGTTTGAGGTAGAACATACTTATTTCATAGACGTAACATTTTATTGTAAGACGGTTGTTAACTGTTAATTATCTAACTGTTATAATTTTTCAATTTTGCAGAAAAATGTGGTTTGTTGTTGGTCCGGATGATCTTCTTCTTCTCCCCGCTACAAATTATTTTTGCCTCTGTATAAACTAATTCCATTTTCGTGAGTATTTTTGACCAATTCACACAGTTGCTTGATAATATATGGTACGTATAATAATATATATATTGCCATTATTGTGTAAAATACAATGTTTTTGTTTAGAAATTTACAAGAGAAAAAATTATTTAATAATTACTCGTTGGTTCCTTTTTTTTGGTTTGTGTTCTTTTCTTACTTAAAAGAATGTAAACTTTTTTTTATTATTAAAGCTTAAATTCATAAATATAATTGAACACATTACTTAATAAGAAAATAATAAATTTATGTAAATTAGTAACTTGTTTTTTTTTTTGTATTGAAACAAAAAAATTTAATTATTGACATTTATATTCATTTGGTGTGTTTTTAGTAATAGCAACAAAAAAAAATCCTGCCAGAAATGCATTGAAGAGAAGGGGGAGGGGCATTTTTATTTAAAATGGGGTAACATTGTTAGGGTGTTTTTTTCAATTTTCATTATGTGTGCATGTTATATGGGACGAAAAAAAAAATCTACGAGAATTTTTTTTATTGTCTTGAATTGGATGATTAAGCAAGGAATAAAAAAGGGAGTATCAGGAATCAATGTGTTGTGACGCAAAAGAAAATTAGAAACAAGGATTTTGGAGCCTGAGTTACAAGTTGGTTTGCAGAGGTCGTCGTCGTCGGATAGAGAAAGCTGAAGTTCGAACAGTCGAACTCTGGTTATTCTTTCTTTTTTCATGAGTAAAATTAAGAGAAACAAAGAAAGTTTTTTTAGAAACTAGAAGGGTAGCTCCAATCACTTTAATCATGTTAATATCTTTCAAAATAAGCTTTTTATGTCACTTTATAGATAAAAGTTATAAAAACAAAATATCGTCTTCTTAAAGTTTTATATTTAAACTGACGTAAAAAGCTTATTTTGAACAATTTTAAAAACTAGAAGGGGTCTTAAGTTCTTAAACAATGCTAAAACACCTTGCTATATACGAGCTGGCTCATATGACATTTTCTGACCGGTTTCATCCTTGCTTCCCTAGTATCTCTGGCATTGTATTTTGGGATGTTGTTTTGTAAAAATGGAAATAACTTAAGAATGGTTTAAAATATAAGAAAATGTCATCAGACTGAAAATAATCTACACATCCTAGTGATGTACGTCATGCAGTTTTTTATGTTTCTAAGTCAAAGGATGTGTTAGTTATTCACTTTTTTTCTTGTCATTCTCGGCGTTAACATCGTTTCTGCGCATGCGCCATTTTCACTAATTGCTATCTAGAGTCTGTAGACAGCATTATGAGGGTTCTATGGCTTTAGTGATTTCAAACGTTCATAACAAATTTATTTTTAAAGTTATCCTTATGATACCTTTTACAAAATTACCCTTTACTATTCTAGTTTATAAAACATTTTTTGATTTTTTTTTTCTTAATGTTGATCTCGAAGAAAGTTATCATAAAAAAATGTAAATTTTCTCATATAGATTTAATATATTATCAGCCACTTAACGATGGCATCAAAATGGCGGCTCCATAGGCTGTATTAACGCGCCAACCTGTATAGATACAGTAGCCCAAGTTTTCAGTACAATCTGATACAACGACATCACTTGAGTTAAGAACTTGGGTTAAGAACATCTGAAGTGACGTCAAAATGACGCTATGGTCAACTCAGTGTATTGCAATGCACCGCTTGCTGTGACGTCATTTTGACGTCACTATTGCAGTGAATACCGGCAAACGCATAGACACCATGAAAAATCACTTGGTGTAAAAAAAAATGTGGCAGCAGTTCTGAAGAAAAAAAATTTGTATCGAGTTTTTTCACCTTTAAAATTATTTTTGTATGAAAATCTTAATTAGTACAGTTAGTTTAGTCGCGAATTCTGCAAAATCGTCTTGAAACAACTTTTTGGTGAGTTTTTTTGAAAAGTTTTGAAAAACTTTTTTTCTTCGCTTTTTTCTCTCGTAAAATGTAATTCAGTGGCGGCTTCAATCGCGCCGCGCGCTCTCTTTTGTTCATTCTTGCATTTTGCGTTTTTAGGCGCTAAATGTATTAGGGTAGGTTTAATATGTAAACGCCACTTGAATTCTCTGATTATTAGGGCTCGAATTCGTGTGCAATATCAAAATGATTCTCTCAATTTGTGGTTCAAGTGCCAATTGTGACGGAAAAATCTCATTTAGGTCAGTCAACCAACAATTATATTTTAAATTTTTAATCAAAAAGGCTGGTTAGAGGCTAGATGACTGGTTATTATCACTTTTTCCTAGTATTCTAGCCTCTAACCAGTGTTTATGTTTGAAAAAAAACCCTCATAGATCTAATTGTTGGTTGATCTAAACGTGAGATTGTTACTTCACAATTGGCTCTTGGGCCACAGATTGAGAAACGCTTGCTTGATAATTGCATACAAATTCGAGCCTTAAATGTCTTATTGTCTTTCAGATGCTAAATTAAAAATAACTAAACATTGTTTTAGAAACTAGAAGGGTAAGTAGCGCAATCATTTTCATGTTGATATCTTTCAAAATAAACTTTTTTTTTGGACAAAACGTTTTCAAAAGTTTATTTTGACATTAAAGTGATTGAGCTACCGTTCTAGTTTCTAAAACACATTCAAGTTTCTCTTCATTTGCCATCTGAAAGACTAATTTAAAGAGTTCGAGAAGCATTTAAATTTTAAAAACCACCTTGAAAGTCATGACTAACGAATGTTAATAGATTTGTGTGGTTATTATGTTTGAAAAGTACTAATTAATACGACAAATTCTATGAAAAAAAAAAGTCTTTAATTATGAAATTTTAGGCCATAATAGCAGATTTTTTATGTTATGTATGTGTTCTTCACCCTTTTTATTGTTAACATTTTCACCCCTCCTAGTCTCTTAAGTTTGATGTGATGATTAGATGACAATTGAATCTTTCTGCCCCGGGAGGGGTTGGGGGGGGGGCGCCTGCACTCGTCCTCCTACCTCCCCTTATTTTCGATCCACCTTCAGGAGGAACTTTCAATTTAGACTTGTCTCTTCTAGTCTCTTACTCATTTAATCGCTTATCATTCTCGGTATATATCTTGACATTTGGTGGTCATGGCGGCTGACCACTTGTCACTGAAAATGTCAAGCAGGAATTCAATTTCTTGATCTTTTACTTGTTTCTTGACCAAAAGAGAATTTCTGAGGGGAAGAAGGGGGGAGTGGGGGGTTTCAAAGAGATATATTTCCTAACTAACGATGGCTCAAATGAGATTAGGTGACTGGTGAGGTCAAGTGGTGTCCGACGCTTGATCGAATTACACAGAGAGAGAGAGAGAGAAATGAATGAGGTTGAGGAGTAGGAAAGGGGGGGGGGGCTACAATGAAAAATTTCATGACCTTAAGTGATTAGAAAGATCAACAAAGTGCTTTCATTTGTTGTATCAAGAGAGAGAGAGAGAGAGAGAATGCCTAAATTACAATTGTTATCTTTGAAAAATCTGAAATACAATAATTGTGGACGGTAGTTGTAGGGACTCATCATCCAATATATATTATAGAAAGACGAAAAAAAAAAAATAGGGAGTCTGTTGACTGGACAGTGGTCAGTTAGTCAGTCAGTCAATGCCTCTATCTTTATAGGGAAAAGTGGTTTTTAGATTTCATCCTAAATGTAAACACTAGACAAAATAATTAGATTAAAACGTTTTCAGATTGTGGCATTCATTGGTGACGTCATTTCTGATCGAAAGTTGTACACTTAAAAGCAAAAATGAAAGTTACGAATTTTTGTGGGATTTCTACATTTAAAGCCCCTAGTAAAAATGGTTTAGAAACTAGAAGAGTAATACATGGGTTTTCACTACTAAAGTTAACTGTAGTTAAAAAAAAATTAACCACAGTTAATTTCTAACTAGAAACATATTAACCGTGGTTAATTGTTTTAACAATGGAGTTAACTGTATTGACATAGAATGAGGTTAACCACATTATTGAATGGTTAAATGCGTCACTTCCTGTGTTTTCAAATAGGTAAAAATGAAAGTTACGAATTTTTGTGGGTTTTCTAGTATTCTACATTTAAAAAATCTAGTAAATGGTTTAGAAACTAGAAGAGTAATACCTGGTCTTCACTACTATTCACTAATATTCACTACTAAAGTTAACTGTAGTTAAAAAAAATTAACCACAGTTAATTTCTAACTGGAAACATTAAGCGTGGTTAATTTTTTAACAATGGTGTTAACAGTATTGACATAGAATGGGGTTAACCACATTATTGAATGGTTAAATGCGTCACTTCCTGTGTTTTCAAATAAGTAAAAATGAAAGTTACGAATTTTGTGGTATTTCTGCATTTTAAAAAATCTAGTAAATGGTTTAGAAACTAGAAGAGTAATACCTGGTTTTCACTACTAAAGTGGAAACATATTAACCATATTTAACAATGGAGTTAACTGTATTTACATAGAATGAGGTTAATCACATTATTGAATGGTTAAATACGGTACTTCCTGTGTTTTCAAATGAATTTAGCCTACAAACAACATGGCGGATAGTGAGAGCAGTTAATTTTTGACTGAATGCACAGGTGTTGTCACAGGTAGTGACTTAAATTCATTTAACCACAGTTAAAAGTGTTTTTAAAATGGAAGCACACAAAAGTACCATTTTCTATCTTGTCTGCAGTTAACTATAACCTTGGTTATGTAAACGCAGTTAATTTTTGTAGTAGGAAAAAAAAACCGTAGTTTTGCTACGAAATATCGATATAAGCATGATACGATACAATATTTATTATTTGTTATTATTACAACACTATTTTTTCATGGAAGTGCACCGCACCGCGTCACGTCCGAGTGCCGTCGGTTTTTCTTTAACGGCGTGCGCAGTCCATGCCGCGCCGCCGATTTTATTTTTTCGTCGGCTCCCACCTCTATTCGAGAGTGATTTTAAACTTTAAAACGACTTTCGTGTTAAATGAATGTGTATGCTATTTTAAAAGGACGTGACTGTGAATAGTATTTCGTGTTATCCGATTTTTCGTCTTAAAACTGTTTTTAGATATTTTTAAACGGTATTTTGAGTATTTTGATATTATTTTAATGAAAATCCTATGAAAATGAATGGAAGACATCTTTTTTTTTTGAAAAAAAGAAAAAAAGAAAACTCAGATAACTATTAGCGTTAATTGTCTCTTATGATAATGATGATGATTTAGATAGGAACATCTTTTCGGTTTCAACTGTGATCAAGTTTATTTTTTTATGTTCGAATATTCATTGAAACATTATTTAAATGAGATTATTTAAATGAGATGAAGGGGGAGGAGGTGAGACACAGAGAGAATTAAGAGTTCAAATAAGATAACTTTAGTTAGTCAGACTTGTATTTTTTCTCTCTCCTTATCTTTAATGTTAGTTAACTTTGTTTTTCTCTCTCCCTCCCTCCCTCTCTCTCTCCCTCCCTCCCTCTCTCTCTCTCTCTCTCTCTCTCCTCTCTCTCTCTTATTACCTCTCTGTCTCTCTCTCTCTCTATCTCTCTATCTAAACTTAAAGAAAATAATACAATGCACAATTACAATCGAATTAATTTGATTTCATTTCGTTAGATAAACTTGAGAAAGAAAAAAAAAGCTGAAGTTTAATCGTAATTTTATATCTAAACTCATTGAAATTTAAGAAGAAGAAGAAGAATAAAAAGGGGAAATGATTTTATTTTGTGTTTCGTTTTTTTTTTAGAATTTGATGATTTTTTTTTGTGTGTGAGGAGGTTAGAATATAATATAATCTTAGTGGAAAAAAATAGTAAATTAGTAATTTAAATATATATAGATTTTGAGTCTTTTGACAAAGAAGAAGAAGAAGAAAAAAAGAACCACCAGAAGGTTCATATATGGAAAGAACATTAGAAACGTTAAATACGGATTTAACCTTTTGTTTTTCAATTTGCAACTTGAATTATATATATTTTTTTCTCTCTTTTCAAGTGGGTTTTTTTTTTAAACAAGACATAATAAAATCTAATCTGCATAATAATACAAAAGCTGCTTTGCTTTTATTTATTATGGCTATACACACATCTTGTTCTTTAAAAAAAAACATTTTATCGAAATGAAGAAACTTTTAAAAGAAAGTTTTCTTATATCAAATGACTTGATAAAACTTTTTTTTCGACTTATCATCAACATCATCATTAAGAAAGATTTCTTCATCTTAAGAGAAAGAGAAAAAAAAAAGTCTTGACTTAATATAAGAAATTTCCATTGAAGATTTGTACTTTGTTTTGGTGTCTGTTTAATTTCAGAGCAATTGCATAAAATAGTTAATTAAATGACTTCAGATGTACTTTTTTTATTAATAAACCTACAAAAGGAGGTTGTTCTTTTAAACATTAACAAGACGAAGACGAAGAAGAAGAAAAAAAACTTCTTCTTGATCTGTTTCGGTTCAAACGTTTAACTTGTGATGATTATTTTGATGATAATGTTTTTTAATTTAAGTTTGATGACATTTCGTTAACTAAACGAAGCTAATGATCGTTAATTTGCACATAATAGAAAGAAACAACTCAACCGCACTCATTTTGAATTAGCCTAACATTTGCGGTGAGTATTACACACGGGAAATGAAGACATTCGTGTCTTATATAGGCTTCACTGGGAATGTATTACAACTAACATTTCTATTTCGGCACTTCCGGTTCACCTGCAATGAATTTTCGAAGTTGTATTGTCATGAGCGCATCTATAGAATGAGCACAACTATACGTCCACTCGGATTTTGACCTAACATTTGAAGCGCATGTTGCACACGGGAAACGAAGACATTCTTGTCTTACAGGCATCATTGGGAATGTTGATAGACACACCCTCAAACCATTTTTTCAATTGTATGTGGGCAAAGGCCTATTTTTTTTTTTTGCTCATTACAATTACAATAAAAAAATACTCTGCAAGCAGCCTGTTGGCCTATGGCAGAGGGGCCTTAAGGTCCAAGTGCTGCAAGATGCATTGTGAATATACAGTAACTATACAACAAATAAACCTGCATTGCAAATAATAAATTTAAACCCACAAAACCTCTTGTTCTCATCATTGAAATCTTTACGATTTGAACAAATACACGTATGATTTCCGCACTATATTATACGAGGCTTTGTCAATCCTTGCCGCACATCCAGTTCATATCCTACAAATTGAAGTGAAAATCTGGCCGAGTGGATTCAATTGAATTCAACTTAAGAAAATGCACACCTTGCAAATCAGCTCAAAAGCCATGTGGGCAAGGGATATAATTTCCAATCATAAATGATTGTCATTTAGAGACAATCGAGTCAACATTTAAAAGCAATAAAAGTTGTATTGAATAAACGAAATCCACCACATGCGCGATGATCAATTTTGCCATTTGAAAAGCCCAGGATGGAATGAACAAGCCATGAATTTGGTCATGTGTACCCAGCCTTAACCTTTTTCTTTTCTAAACGTAAAACAAGAAGCATCCTGATAATAATTAATTGAATGACCATAGAGAGAGAGAGAGAGAGACTTTGGTTGTAAATTGGAGTCCCAGACAAAAAGCTGACCATTGATGAATGGAGTTGCTACCAATTGTAACCATGAAGGGGCAATTTTTCTTCTTTTTTTGACTATTGTCTAATGTACGGACATTGTATATTGAGAAAGAGACAGGCGTTGAGAACTAGAAAGGGACATACATTCTTGTTAAAAAGCATTATGTTTTTGTTGTTAGTTATTTCATTCTTTTCTTTAGAAAAAAAATTTTTTTTTTGGAGGCTCCTTGTTTAGTTAAACAATTATTATAGGGGAGGGTTATATTATTATAAATTAGCCCTTTTTCCTTTGGGTAGTCACTCAATTTTCATGGCATAGATATATATTTTTAAACGACATCTAGACTTTGTTAACAATGTTGACCAGTTTCCTCCCATGATGCAATTGTTCTCCTAATTTAGATCCATGACTGTAAATATAGGTTTTAATATAAGACATGGACACATCATTTTTGAAAATGAGGTAACAACATGGTTGAACAACAACATTTCGTCTTTTGGATGGACGTCATTGTTTACAATAAATTATTATTGTTAGGGTATAGAACTGAGAATGATGGGATAGCAATGGGACCTGCCTCTCTCTTCTCAATTGATGGGTTTGTGTGGGGTTTTTTTTTTTTGCTTTCTGAAAAGGGAATTAAGAGAGAGATGGGAGAAAGGTGAACTGACTCCGTTGTTTTGGAAGCTACATTGGAGAAAGACCATTGTTTGTTTTTGTGTTTATGTTGTGTGTGTGGCCAAATCTTTGTCTATGAAATGATCCATTCCACAATCAAGAAGAAGAAGACCTTTTTTGTTATAGAACAGACATAAGATTAGAAAATGAGCTTCACAGTGAAGTTGTTCAAATAGTGAGTGAGCATAGCCTTTAGACCTAATAATTAGGATGACAGGCTAAATATACAGGATGATTAGGAGGAGGAGGAGGATCGGGGGGGGGGGAGATTCGTGGGGCCAAGTTTGTTTAAAACTCCACACCCCTTTCTTCTATACAGAGTGGCGCAAAAGTAACCATTGCATTTTATTTTGTTTATTACTTTTGAACAGAACAACAAAAATACATTCCAGTAAGTTCACAACTTGGGAACAAACTAATCGTAGGTCACTAGGTGACCTAAACTTTAGAACTTTTTAATATCGGTATTTAGGTGGGATTACGTTAAATTAAGCTTGTTGTAGTAACTGTATTGTTGTAGTATTACAGTATTAGAAAAGAGAAAACATAGGGCAAACAAGCAAAATAACATGGGATTGAATAGGTATAGTTTCTAACTATGCATAAATGGGTAGCATTATTCTGGTGATTTCTCACAATCTGTACTGAATCCTTGATTACAGAGGTCACAAAAAGCCGTAAGTTCTCAAAAAGTCTGGGAATGGTGCCTTTAGCACCCGCCATAAAGCACAGAAGAATTGATGGCACTCTTGTTGGTGGTCACTAGCCATCTGTACCAGATTCACTGTTCTTGTTCGTGTCGTCACCATTAGTAGCTTATATATGAACAATTGAGTGATTATTTTAAATTAAGTATATTTGGCGTGTCTGGGGGGGGGGGGGGGAGGGGCTCATATTAAAATTTCGCCAACTTTCCAGTTAATTCTTTTTTTAAAAAAAAAAGATTTCAAAACCAAAAAAAGTTGGAAAAGAAGTCAAAATGTGATGATTAGACGTACTTTTGCAGCACTCTGTAGAAAATGAATGAATGAATACTTAAGTGATGGATAAACAACGTGTCAGTTCCAAATGTCTTTTTATACACACACACACACACACACATAATAAAAAGTGGGAAGATTTTTCTTATGTTTTCATACCCATGGTGCCATAATTATTGAAGGAATTTCATGATGTTTGGCATTTTTTTTTCTCTCTCTTCTCTTTCTATATATATATTTTTTGGTTATTGTTGTTGAGGTCGTTAAGTAACTCATTAATAAATAAAATATATATATATATTTTATTATTATTAGTTTTGGAATTGATTGCCTTTAGGGATGTTTACTTAGGATAATTCTTTGTGTGTATTTTTTCAAAGAAACAAAAATTATTAAGAGGAGGAAAGGAGGGTAAAAAAAAACTGGTCAAGGCAATTAAACATACCAATGTGTGTGTGTTTATATAATATTGGGGATAATAATCATTTTTGTACCTAAATATAATGGGATCAGAGTCAACCCCTTTCCTATCAATTTCAGAAAGGGTTTTTTTGTTTGTTATTTAGTTGCAACATTTTTAACTGCAAAAAAAAAATTTAGTTAGTGTTGTTATAAGCAAACCATATAAAAATTGTATTAAAAAAAATGTTTGTTGAAATGAGTCTGGAAACCTCTAAAAACACACACACACACATTGGGTATGCAATTAGCTTGAATCGCGCTCTTCCAACTTGTATATGAATCTGTTGTATGTGAACTGAATTTACAAGTAGATTTTAACAACAACAACAAAAAATGGCCAAAATGGAGTTTCTGTTGTATTTGGGGTTTTTTTTCTTCTTCTTCTTTCTCTATTGGTTCTCCTCTTTCAATGTTTTATGAAGGAGGACCACCTATGTGGAAGAATAAGGAGTTTTTTTTGGATAACATGCATTGTCTTATCTCTATATGATGATGTTGTTATATTCTTTTTTAAAGAGATTTTCAGTAACTGATAAAACAATCTTATGTTACCTCTTTATATACATAGAGAGAGAGAGAGAGAGGCCAGTGATAGTCCAGTTTTTAACTGTTTAATAAAATCAGTATCACTATACATATGAGGTTATATCACCTGAGATACCACAATGAAAAGACCTTTATATATTGAATTATAAGCGTGAGAAAGTGACACATTCTCAATTGTATTTATCTGTGTTTTACACCATTATGTAGTATTATTGATGTCACAATTGGTGCAATTGGAAACTAAAGAAAAATCTTATTATCTGTGTATACAGAAAAATAGCGTCTGGAAACGACATAAAGAAACCGGTGTGTCCGGAAACTCACCCTTCTTTTTTTTAACTAGCGTTTTGAGCATTCTAACTTGGTTTGAGCATGCGCGTTTTACATATAGGAAAATGATATAGCATATTAACGTTAGCAGTGCCATCTATTGTTTAATGTACGCCGTTTACTGTAAAGTCGAGCAATAGATGGCGCTGCTAACGTTAATCTGCAAATCACTTTCCTGTGTAAAACAATATGTCTACGGTAATGCGCATGCTCACACCAAGTTAGAATGCTCAAACGCTAGTTTTTTTTTTACAGAATTGTGTAGAAGGCTAAGTACTAATCAAAATTACCCTTCTAGATTTTTTTACAACATGAAAAGATAGTTTCTAGTTTCTGATTACGCACAGTTGTAATTTGCGGGATTTTATTAAATTTCAGAAAGTTTAATTAAGGCTATATTAAAAATACTATATGGTTTAGAATTACAAAACATGTTGTGCATGTATTATGATTCATAATAATAGCGGAACCACAGTTACGGAAGAATCACACATGCTGAAAAACCAACAGAATATAAAATTAGAATTTAAAAATTCTGTGTTTCGTTGCACTCAAAAGATATTATGGCGCTTCTGCTAAATGCCTTACAAAGTGACATTCATTGTGGATTTAATTTTCAGCGTATGTGATTCTTCCCTTATTTTTTTTTTACAATAAAGAAAGGATTATTAGAGGCTACAATCTTCTATAGTCAACTAGAGAACTAACTGTATACTTTATGAATGAAAAAAGCATAATTGTAGTTACTCTTGAGTCACTGACAATTACGCTTCTTACCATCAAAAAAAAAAGAAGACTAGTACGAGGCTAGAGGTTTCTAGTCATAAATAGAATTACATTTTCAACAAGAGAACCTTATAGCCTTTAACGATAACCAGTTTAATTTTAATTTTATGCAATCTAAGGTGCATTCTCAAGCACAGTTTTATTGTTTACTAATACCACCTGCTGTGAAATATTGCAATACAGCAAAATTGTGCTTGTGAATGCACCTGTTTGCTTTAAAACACAATATAGACTTATAATAATAAGTATAAGGTGTGATGACAATGTTTAGTTACAGCTTCAGAGGTTGTTAACAATCTTGAGCGAAATTCCAAACACTTCTTTCAAAAAAAAGTATACATTGCCTAACCGCATTTCTGTAAAATAGGTTTGTTTTCTCTCTGTTTCTGATGAGAGGTGGTGATGTTTGCGAGCGAGAAAAAAACCCTTATTGTATACAGGGTTACTTCACTAATGAGATGGGTAATATACTTTTTTTTTGGTCTTTTCTTCTGACCAGTTTGTGTGTTTTTCACTACAAAAAAAAACCAACATTAGCTTATTTCCTTAGGGGTTAAGGGGGAGGGTGGAGAAGTAAGGTAAGGTAGATTGAAGGGAGGGGGGAGGGAGGGCATGGGGGAATGTGGGTCTCTCTCACTAAAAGTGTATAGTCCCAATTTTCCAGCTATTAAGAGTAAAGTGGGTGGGTGGTACAATGAGATTCAAGATTCCTTGAAGGGTGGTAGTAGTCAAACTGGCTCCGATCTCTTGTAGACCAACCACCAGGTAGCGCTTATTTATGTTAGCTATATTCCCGTAATTATATTATTTATGACCTATACCTGTACAGTTAGTAGTTTACCTTCTCCTTCTTCTCACAATTATTTATTTTTGAAATAACATTTTTTTTTTTCCGCTTGAATTTTCCAACCTTTTTCATGTTTTATTTTTTTGTGTGTAAAGAATTGAGAAGAAAAAAAATTTGCATAATTTTGAACTATGAGAATTTTTTTTTTGTTTTAAAATCTGTATAAATAATTTTATAATATGAGTGATGATATGTCATGTTAGGTGTTTGACTAGTTAGATTAATATTTTTGACGTTTTAATTAGTTTTTAATTAGCAAGACATTTTTACAACAATAACAACAAAAATGATAGATGAAAAAAAAAATGGTGTCTCATTTTAAAACCATGACAATCATTTATTAGAAATAATTATATCACGGTAATGTTTCAATAGCAACATTTATGGAGGGGCTTAAGAAGCCAAGAGGGACAAGTGATACTTTTCATTTAAAAAAATGGGAGGATAAATACCCACATTTTGGTCAGTAAAATGCTAAAAGAATTTGGTGGTCAAGTATAGAAATAAACGAAAAAGCTGCTCATTACTGCTTTTATAGCTGCTCAAAACGTTAGAAGTATAACATTGGTGTTTATGGAAGTCTATCTTGACTTTTGAACTCAAATCTACTCATAACTAAGGCTCAGATTTTTATGCATTATCAAAGAAATGTTTCACAATCTGTGGCTCAAGGGCCAATTGCGAAATAACAATCTCGTTTAGATCAACCATCAATTATGTTTCATTCAATAAAAAACACACCAGTTTGAGGCTAGAACTCTAGTTGACAACTGGTAGTAAATAAACATCTAGCTTCTAACCAGCCTTTTTTGATTAGAAAAAAGCATAAATTACAGTTGCTCTAATGATGATGATAATTACTTCACAGTTGGCACTTGGGCCACAAATTGAGAAACATTTGCTTAATATATTGCATAAAAATCCGAGTCCTGGTCTGAACATTACTTTCATCACTTATTCCTCTTGGTTTCTTATGCTCAGGAGTTAGTTATTCAAGGATATAAGGTTCAAATTCAAGAAATCAATTTCGACCTGATTTTCAGCTTGAGCTTTCGAATGTACCTTGATGATGAACCCTTTGGCTGGGTTTTTGAACTATTTTTCTATGTTGAAACTCGGCTCTGAGGATTCAAGTTGATTTTAAAAATGTTAAGTGCCCCAATTGTCCTTCTTGAATTTGAACTTATGGAGACCTGAGAAGAAGAAGAAGAAAAAAAATGGGTCCCTTATGTTATGTTAGCCCACAGGGCCTCTTAGAAGTTTCTCTTCTCATGCTTAAAAAAAAAAAACTTTTTGCGATTTCACGGAGTTCTGACATGATGATGGACAAGCTGGACTGGCCGCCGCCACCGCTGCTGACAATGGCGGGAACGCCATGCTGAGTTAATCGCTACGCTGTTTGCGTTTTTCAGCTAGAGGTGGTGTTGACTCCTGCTGAGTTGAAGACGGGGACTCAGTCGAATGAATGGGCATGCGGACATGCCCACTTGCATACATAATTTCTCACAAAAAATAAAACAGAAAGGGAGAGAGAGAAGAAAAAACCACATCTAATGATTTCTCTTTCAAAACAACTTTAGTTTAGATTTTGAATTTTACAATAGAATTTATTTAACATTTTATGTTTCAATTTAGAAATTTCGATTTGATTTTTATTTAATTATGATTTAAAGATGGCGCAACGGTCATTTTTGCGATTATCATCTCACAAACAGTCTAAATGCACTAAACTCAAAATTGACAAAAGCTTGGATGACACATAATATTTCAACTTCAGTTACAAAATATTTCATATTCAGCACAAGAAATGAGGCAAAATATTATTGTGAATTTTGCGGTGAATTTTAGCAACTTTGTTGTAAATGTTGCCAGTGTAATCGCTGCTTATGCATTGCAGAGTCTTAAGTCTGTAAGCTTTGAATCTTGCTCAGCATGCATTTAATTTTTCTGAGCATGCATTGAATCTTGCTGAGCTTGCATTGAATCTTGCTGAGCTTGCATTGAATCTTGCTGAGCTTGCATTGAATCTTGCTGAGCTTGCATTGAATCTTGCTGAGCTTGCATTGAATCTTGCTGAGCTTGCATTGAATCTTGCTGAGCTTGCATTGAATCTTGCTGAGCTTGCATTGGAATCTTGCTGAGCTTGCATTGCAATCTTGCTGAGCTTGCATTGCAATCTTGCTGAGCTTGCATTGCAATCTTGCTGAGCTTGCATTGCAATCTTGCTGAGCTTGCATTGGAATCTTGCTGAGCTTGCATTGGAATCTTGCTGAGCTTGCATTGGAATCTTGCTGAGCTTGCATTGGAATCTTGCTGAGCTTGCATTGCAATCTTGCTGAGCTTGCATTGCAATCTTGCTGAGCTTGCATTGCAATCTTGCTGAGCTTGCATTGCAATCTTGCTGAGCTTGCATTGCAATCTTGCTGAGCTTGCATTGCAATCTTGCTGAGCACTGGTCATCTATGACGTCACACAGATCACACCAATGCTTGTATGTCATTGATTTCATTGCCTTACAAATGCTCTTTTTTGTGGGTGTTGAATCTGTTGATGGTTGTTGTTGTTGTTGCTCTTTTTTTTTTCTTCGCTGGTTCCTCTTGTCCCAAACCATAGCCCACGGGGGTATAATTATTCTGCACGAATGTTTGTTTTTTACGCTGATCTGCCACTGAATCTTTTTTCTTTATAAGCTTCAGACATTCTTTTCTCGAGGGCTTGTCTATGAGTTGTTTCGTGCCAGTTCCCTCCCCTGCCTCCTTTTTACCTTCATATTTTTTGTAACCCCCTCCTCCTCCCCCCCTTTACTTCGGACCACCAAAAAATCCCATAAAAAATTTTTCTTTCGTACATCATTGTCTTTATTTCTGTTTCTTGCCAACAGTTTGAAACTTGTGTGTATAATGAAAAATGCCTCATCATAACACAAGGTGTCCACTTTTTTTTTCTCTTCCCCCCCTCCTCCTCCTCTCTATCTGGTGTGGTGGTTGGTAATGGTGGTAGTGGTGGTGGTGGGTGACCCCAGGGCCATTTTATTTATACTTCTCTTGACTCCCAACCTCCTCCTCATTCTCCTCTTTATAATAAATGGATCTCTCATATATAGCAGCTTGTGTACATAGATAGATATATTGCAGCACCCATCTTTAACATGTAATATATGTAGATGGTGAGATTAAATCTTCTCTGCCACATACATAGATAGTTGTTGTGAAGACTGACAGCTCACCAACTAGAGCTGTCAATTATAAAACGTCGGCGCCATGTTGTGTGCATGTATTTTTTTAACCTATCCTATATACATTTAATACCTCCACATTGAGAGAAAGCCCTTCTTTCTCTACGTGTATCTAGATAAATACAGTGGGGGGAAAAATCTTATCCCATTCGTCATTTCTACAAGGTTTTGGGGAACGTTTTAATTCAACAATGCTTATGAGTCTTAAGACAAACCTCTAATTTGAATAGATTGCAATTTTTTTTTAAATTTCATTATTTAAATCAAAGATGGCGCAAATTAAGGCGTTTTGTCAACAACAACAAAAAACGAAACATTTTCATAAAATGTACAAAACGCATTAGAATGGTTTCTCAACCCCTTATGATACTCTTATGAGTGTCACATGTGAAATAATTATCAGTTTAAGCCAATATAAAAAGGCATAAAATGCAAAAATTGCATAATTCGTATAATAATAATTCTGCGAAAAAAGTTTCTCATTACAAATCGTTTTGATTTTTTGTATTTTATGTTGTTATTATTATTAGGACTTTGATTTTAATGCAAAATCAAACACATATTTTTGAATTTGTGGCCCCAAGTGCCAATTGTGAATTAATCATCTTCATTAAAACAACTGAAATGATGCTTTTTCTAGTCTTAAAAGGCTGGTTAGAGGGGCTAGATGTCTGATTCCTATCAGTTCTAGTCTCTTAACTATAGTGTGTTTTTGATTGACAAAAAAAAATAATTGTTGGTTGATTTAAACGGGGGATTTTTACTTTCCAATTGGTGTTTTGGACCACAGATTCAGAAACATTTGCTTTGACATTGAATAAAAATCTGAGCCCTAGTTATTATACTTGGTGCTGATTGTATCAGGTGTAGAGGTGGCAACGGGTTTGAACCGAGCCGTTTCTACTCTTATTCGGAACCGGTTTAATCGGTTCGCGATTTTTTGGAAACCGGTTCTGATCAGTTGGTGGATCTTGACGAACCGGTTCCCAACATGCATTAGTAGATTTGCGTAGCACATTAGTTAGAGGTAGCGAATGGTAGAACGGAACCGAATCTACTCGGTTCGAAACCAGTTTTTTTTATCAGTTCGACCTATACTGGCAAACCGGTTCTATCAGTTTCAGTAATTGGCGAACCGGTTTTCGAACCGTTGATATTTCTAGATGTATGCTAATAATGTGGATTTCTGTCTCCCACCCATTATGACATCCCCTCCTCTCCTCCATTTTGACCCCCCTTCCTTTTCCCCAAACGGTTTTTTTGTAGTATTTGCTGTTTTTCTCATTAGCATATCTATACTAAAGGGAGGTCGTGATCAATTGAATAGATGTCACTCAAGACTTTACTTGTTGTGTGTGTGTGGGGGGGGGGGGGTGTCCCCTCCTTAATACAGATATATTTTGAGTGCAAAATCAAAATCGGAACATTTTGCTTCTATTGGGACTGTTATAATAAACTTATAATGTATGATAGTGAGAGTGTGTTTCAGCTTCAGCTCTAGCTCCATGTGTGTCATACGAGGCGCCTCCACTTATAGATTATATAGGGAACAATGTAGGGACCTATACACAGTGAATATATAAACATGACCACTAAATTAGGGTTTTATTTCTGACTCAATAGGGTCTACTTTTTGCGAATAGATGATATCGGATATTGGGAAGGAAGTTATATAATACATTTTCAAAATCAAAAATTCACTTCCTCCTCACTCTTATAACTTTTTTTTGTAATAATACAGTGTGATACTAAATTATTGCACTGCAAAAATTATTTTTAGGACCCTTTTAATATGTCTCTTGATTAACATAAATGGCGCCACATTGGGTTTAATTTGTACAAATGAAAAATTTGTATTAATGGTCGTCAAAATTATGCAGATTTAAAAGAACTTTATAGAAAATAATGTTCTCAGCACGTCATTTATTTGACAAACATGTTGAAAGTGATGATGATGATGATGATGATGGGTGGGTAATTTGTAATTCATTGCAACTGACTTATTTTAATATCTTCTCTATAATAAAACTGCACTGAATCAGGCCCAACCCTGAGGCCTCAAACTGGTATCCTCATCCTTCTTCTTTCTCATCATTCTACACCTTATCCACGGTGTGATTAAAACGTGTTCATAGCACAAATTTACAGTTAACGTGGCTGAATAGATGTTTATTTTGTTTTTGTCTCTACTGCAGTGACTGTTACGTTCTTTGTGAAGTCTTCCTCTCTCCCCCCCCCCCCCTTCTCTTCCCCAATGGAAATTTATATTTTTCAAGCGAACGTTTTTCAGAAGAAACATTGCGGAAAAAAAATCAAAAGTGTTTTAGAAACTATAATAGTTGGGTTATATCATGATGATATCTTTCAAAATAAACTTTTTATAACAAGTTTGAAAAAAAATGCGAAAATGGTTTTTCATGAAATGTTCAATGAAAAAAAGCTAAAAAAAAAAACGGTTCATTTTCAAACTGAATTATAAAATTGTGTATTTTTTAAGATATTACCATTAAAAAACTTTTAGCATAATCTTTTACCATTCTAGTTTTGAATACAATTTGAAAAAAAAAGCTCGTTTAACGTTTTTGCATCCAAATTTTACAATAAAAAAAACATCTATAAAGCTAAGCATTAGCCACTGCAGTGGCGCGCCATCCGAGGAACAAGAACAAAATAAATATCTATTCAGCCACCTTAAATTAACAAGTGATCACACTGAGGCACCACAAAGAACCTGGTGCCCATATTTTATTAGAAAACTAAATAATGATAAAAATGATTATGTTAAAATGGGTGAAAGAGATGATGGAATGACGGGTGGGTGGTGGTGATGATGACGGTGATAATAGTAAAATTGAAAAAGTGAAAATGAAATGAGAGTGAACGAAAGGATCAGATCAGTCATCAAGTCCGGAAGTAGGTGGAAGTTTCCCCATGATGAATGCCGGAATTCCGGAATAAGAGATGAATGTCGACGCAATATAAGTGACTGGTGTACAGTATATGGCATGATGCCATTGACTGACAATCCTGTCACCCATATATATTTTATATAATTGAGTATGGAAATAGGGTTGGTGGGTCGTCGATTTTCTTTTTGACTTTTTATTTCTCACCCGGAAGTGTCGTTCTAACGACGGTGACAATACGAATGGATCGTCGGTTGTGTTGATGTGCCAATGTGTGTGTGTGGCTTTCATTCCCTACTTTTTCCGGACTTTGAGGTCTTGTCTCTCTCTCTCTCTCTTGAAAAGCGGCCATCAAACCGAAACAAGCCACAAGCCATCATCGAAGAGGGAAGGGAATTGGGGAAGAGAGAAAGGGGACATGATTGTGTGGGGGAATATAACTTCTCGATTTCCTCCATTTAAATAAATAACCGATATTCATTTATTTTTATTTTCATCCATTGTTGTGTTTTATTATTGTTCAATATAATAAAAAGTAGGCTTATAGTTTTTATATTAAAAGACCAAAGGCTATTTTTTTAAATAATTATAAAATTTTAATAAAAAAAAATTGTTTATAATAATTTAAATAAAAATCCTGCATTTTTAAGATTATTTATAAACAGCTGATTTTTGAAATCTGATTATTCTACATTTCAGAAGCAGCCAGCAGACCCAGCACTAAAGAGAAACAAGAAAGTGTTTTAGAAACTAGAAGGGTAGTACAGTCACTCATATTTTGATAATTTGAATTTGAGAAATTATTCTGCAGGCAGCCATAAAGGCCTGTAGCAGAGAGACTTGCAGGCAGCCGTAAAGGCTGCCTGCAAGTCTCTGTAGCAGAGAGACAAAAGTATAATTAAAGCATGTGAAATGCATTGTCAAAATAAACTTGTTTGTGGACAAAAATTAAAAAAAATATCATCTGCTAATCATTTTCAAACTGGATTTAAAAAGTTTATTTTAAAAGATATCTACACGTGTTTGAGTTACTCATCTAATTTTTAAAACACTTTCAAGATTTTATTAATTTTGCTCCTGAAAGACGACAATTAATAATCTGAGTTCGAGGTGCGTTTACATTTTAAAACTATTACCCTTGCCTTATCTTACTTTACCTTAAACGGCACCCGAATAAAAGGTTTGAGAACCCTTTGCTTTAATTTTTATACCTTAATATACAGGATGTGTCAAATTGCGAATCACAGGGTATAAAGTAATTCATTGGTTTTTTTTTTCAATAAAAAACTAGTTAGAGGCTAGAACTCTATTTTACAATTGATAGTAACCAGAGAACTAGCCTCTAATCAGCCTTTTTGATTAGAGAAAGCATAATTGTAGTTGCTCTAATGAAGATGATTACTTCACAATTAGCACTTAATTCATATGCAAATTGTGAATTTTGGGACCTAGTGATTATAATTAGTGGAATACATTTTCTGTTTATAGAAGCCATTTTCATCATATTACTCATGATTTCGTTAGAATTGAGGCCCACTCTGTAGATGAGGGTTTGCATGCATTGGGTTAATTTACTTAATAAGTCAGTCAGTCTGTCTATTCAGGGTTTTTTTTTTACATTTGGTCCTTTTTTTTTTTGTTAAATATTCAGACCTATTTCTAGATGGAACAGATTATATTTAGGTTATGTAATGAAAGGAATATTCATGTTTTATGTCAATAAAAAATCTCATATATTTAATCAGTGGGGGGGGGGAGAGTCTCGAGATATAGACCTTTAGGAGGAATATTTCTCGTTAACTAACTAATGTTGTTAATGTTTATTTGTGTAAAAATTTCATTTGTGGTTGGGTTTTATTCTTTCTATATATATAAAAAAAAATAATGCATGGGAATGGGACATAAAACACCCCACGTATTATTGCTCTATACACCCTTTAAGGGGGAGGGGGAGAGAAGAATGTTTTATTTTGCATAATGCAAAACGAATTAAAGCAGGCGTGGTTCTGCTTGTTTTGTTGTTGTTTTTTCTCCGAACTTTTTTCTTGCAAATTATTGGTAAAAGTATTTGAAAGTCTCGAGTAAAGGCCTATTATTATATACATTATATGTAAATGAGAAGAGTGCAAATTTCATCATGAGACAATAGAATTAATTCAAACTGATTTATTATCGTGAATTTGAAGCCTAATTAAATTGCATGGCTTTTTACACCTATGTTAGTTTTTTTTTTAATGTGGTATTTTTTATAAATATTTTATGGAGAGAAGAGAATCATTTATGAAGGGACTTTCATGATACTTTAGTATGAAATTTAATATAAGGGTTTATATATTTGTGATGCCAACACATTGGCGCACATGCTGCTTTTTTCTGGCTTTTTTAAAATTATGTTTACGTATTTTTACGAGCAATGGAGTTTATTTAACAGATGCTTTGCGAACTGTAAAACGAAATGTGAGAAAATACGAAATACATTAAAAATACGATATATTTAAAATTATTTCGTATTTTCAGTCTAATTTTACGAGTGTCGTTATTTTTCCTATTTTTCGTGACGAAACATTTCTTATATTTCGTTACCACGAAAAAGTCGCGCATGCGCGTTTGTTGACATTTTGGTCAAAAAAGCAGCCATTTTTTTTTCCCACTTCAAACAAACGATAGAATATTTTGAAGAAATTAGTGCATGTAATCTCCAGGAAAGTATTAAATTTACTCAACAAAAAGCAGCAGATGTTAGGTTAAAGGTAGGTTATAATATTTAATTGTTTTTTACTTTTTATTTATTTGCTGTTATTACCATTTCCATCCCTTGTTGTCGCCGTTGTGATTTCTGGTTTTAGTAATGCACATAGGTACTTTTTGTTTCAGGTTTTAATTGTAGCCAAAAATGTCATATTTCGTGTTTTATTTTAATTTTTTTCGTTTTGGCAGAACGCAAACCATTAACGAAATTTAATTACGAAATAAATAAAAAACGAATTTAATTAAAAATATATCGTTTTCATTTTATTTCGTGTATTTTTTGGACGAAAAATCGCAAAGCATCTAACATAAGATTTAGAAATTCGCGATTTTGAAATAGTTTTTTTTTTAAAAATAAAACCGCACTTTCCAATTTTGTGTCATTATATCACTCGATAAACATATATTTAAAGTGCACATTGCACTTTAAACTATCAAAATTGGACAACTTTAAATATGAAAAATAAACATCTTGACGCCGCGACTGTTGTGTATTTTAAAAATTAACGTTTTTTCTTTTAACATCGGGTCTCAATCGGGGCTCAATAGAAAAACGATGATAGTGCTCTTTGTAGAAATTTGTCGAAGTAATTTTGCGATGTATAGCCTCTTAATGTGCTGCCATATTTGTCTGGATTCTTTCTGTGAAGAAGAAAAAAAGAGGGTGAAAAAGTTTCAAATATGGAAAAATACGTTTTTTTTTTTCTGAATCTTTTCTCTTGATCTTCTTTTGTTTAGATTATGGGTTATTTGGGATTTGATATAATAACGGATAAACTTATATGATGTAAAACAAAAGATGAAATATATTAATTGCATTGAAAGAAGGAAGAAAAGGGGGGAGGAGGGGGTGGGAAGAGAGAAATATGAAATTGGACAGATTTCTTTATGGGTCAAGCGAAAATAAATGGTGTGGCGAAATGATGACCACGAAGAGAGGCGGCTTTCATGGACTACTATATTCGCCTGAGCTGTTAGCTAATGGTGACCAACAGTAATACATTTTGTGCACATTCCTTCCTTTCTGTATGTTTCTTATGTCTACTATATATATACAGTATGTCTCAGAATCAAAAACCTCCAATCTATTACAAAAGCATAAATAGGGATGTAGTTAAAATCGTTTAAAATTAAATATCTCAGAACTTATAAGTGCAACATATTTAAAACTTATGTTGGTTGTTAATAACATATCAAAGTGTACATCTACAGAAAATAAAACAAATTTGTTAATAGTTAAAAAAAAAGTTATTGATTTTTTAATATTAATGTTTTTTTTTAAATTATAATTTTCTTATTGAAACGACTTTTTTTCTTTAAAAAAAATTCAATAACTTTCTTAATTTTTAACAAATTTGTTTAATTTTCAATGGACGTACATTTTAATATGTTGTTAACAACTACATTAAGATTCAAATGTGTAGCTTTTATTGTTTTTTGAAATATTTGATTTTAAACATTAAGAAACAAGTATATATATTTTGATAATAAGACTATACATTAGTCATTGGGGTGTTTGTGTTTTGGGACAATCCTGTATAATGTCCACTTTAGTTTAGTTAGATATTTCTCTGTGTAGAAATCTTGTTTCTTGATTCGTTATCTTTTGAAAAATGTATCTCCATGGATACATCATCTACAAAAAAAACCCAAATGATCATATTTATATAGTAAAGCTCATAATATCTTTTGATGTGTCTACTTTGGGTGTATGGAATGTTTTTAGAGAGAGAGAGGGGGGATCTGATACCAAAATTTGGTCATATTTAGACTTATATTGGTTATACTGGACATCTTCTAGTTTTTATCTTATCCCTCATGAGAGAGAAAGAGAGAAAGTATATGGATAAAAATCAATGGTTTGGAAGGAGGAGGAGGAGAAAAAAAAATGGGGAGAGAGAGTTCGGACGGACGGTTTGACGGACGGACACTGTCGCAAGTCAGTGATGCGACACACGATGACCAAATGCCATCCCCCCACCCTCAATATACAACCAGCAGTGGGGTGTATTTATATATGGGGGGATCTGACCCTCCCACCCCCCAAATCCCTCCTTCCAATACCAATCAGTTATGTTATTCGACCTTTTGAATAAGACAAGTTGCTCATAAAAAATTATTCGTTATATTTCTTGATGGTTCATCGATTTGTATAGGAGAGAGATTTAGAGAGGGTGATATATATTATAAGATAGGGTGGAATGGACATTTGGGGGGAGGGTGAGATAAATATATAAAATGGACATACCTTTAATGTCAACTGACCACCATCTCTTATATATATATATATATATATATATATATATATATATATATATATATATATATATATATATATATATATATATATATATATATATATATATATATATATATATATATATATATATATATATATATATATATATATATATATATATATATATATATATATATATATATATATATATATATATATATATATATATATATATATAGATTATTTTTATAGAAGCTGCTCTTGTCAACTTGTATAATATGAATTGGTAATATCTTATATCTATATGGCTCGGATTTTGATGCAATATCAATCGGAATGTTTCTCAATTTGTGGCTCAAGTGCCAATTGTGAAGTAATCATCATCATCAACAACAACATCATTAGAGCAACTGCAATTATGCTTTTTCTAATCAGAAAAGGCTGGTTAGAAAGGCTAGATGTCTGGTTAGATCTCTAGATTAAATTCTAGCCTCTAACTCCTTTTTTTTTAATTAGAAAGAGCAATTATTTTTTATCTAAACGAGTTTGTCACTTCACAATTAGGCACTTGGGCCACATATTGAGAAACATTCCGGTTGATATTGCATCAAAATCCGAGCCCTACAAGTTATAATATAAAAAGTTAGTTTTGACCAAACTCTATATAAGTCTAATCGATGACTATGATAATATATATAAATATGTGTATGTTGCATACACTACATAGAATGCCATATATTCCTCCAATTCATTGCAAATGTGCCACATATTAGAACAGTAGAAGGTTATATATGTATAAAATTCAGTGAAATTGCTTGTTTTGACAATATTTTATTTTCCCATTGTGCACAATGTTTGCACGAATGAATGAATGAATGAATGGCTGGCTTTTCATTTAAGGAAGCAATCACTATAACAAGGTTTAATGCCATCATATTGATGATGTCCATCATCGTAAAAGGCATATATGAAACATTAACAACGGTTTTATTCTTTAACCACTTTTTCTGACTTGTGACTGTTTATAAAAAAATTCTGTAACATTTCTTTTTTCTGATTTTTTTTTTTACTCTTAAATTTTAAATACATAAGAAAGCAATATTCAGCGTTATGTTTAGTGGCCGAACGCCTCATTATAGAAAGAATATAAGACTGTCATATGACAATAAATTGAAATATCTAGCTCACAAGGTTGCAACAGTCATAAAAGCAATTTACAAAATATTTTTTTATGACAAATAAGTGTCATATGTTTGTCATTGACTAGTTTACAGAATGATATGATAGTCATAAATGATTGATCACATATACTGTATTTATAAATAGTGATGTTGTCTGTGATGTCACTATTCCGTATTGCAATATGTGCCGGATTTTAATGTAGGATCTACAATATTTTGATAATTAGGCCATTATATATAGGGATGAAGGAATTCGGTAGTTGTCCTGGTTGAACACATAATTGCAGTTGCACAGGAATTGAAATTAAATGTGTTTAGATGAATTATACGGAATCCAGTTAAGGACATGAACCAAATAAAAATTGACTTTTATTATTAATATTTTAAATTGAAATACTAAATCAATATTTTAATGTCAATAGTTTATATATTTTATATTTAAGTATTAACTCAATATTTTCAGATTATTAACTGAATAAATTGAATTTGACATATTGTTTGTTTGTCCTTCACAGAGCTCTGTAGAACACTTTTATTATTTAAATGCATTTAAATTATCAGGTGCATGTGTACTAGGTATTAGGAAGTTGAGGTGTTTGACATTTAATTTTCTATGAATAAACATATTTTTCTAGTTTATTTTGAAATTTCATTCGTTTTTACTTAGCTGTTAAGATTTTAAGCTCTTTAAGAACCTAGACACTTACAGATTTGTACGCACCATGAGACATGGAGAATTTTTGGATTCCAAAGTTAATAAAATGGCTCCCGCAACCAAACGGCAATTGGAAACAGCATGAAAACGTTTTAAAACCTGAAGAAGAAGAGCATATGAAAAAATAACCAATTTTTCTTAAAGCTGAAAGAAGTTCCTGAAGAACAACGGGAGATAGTTGGCAAAATGGACCTTTTTTGAGGCCATTTTTCAAGCAAATTAGCATAATTCAAAAGGATGTAAAATAAGAATTCTTTTGAATATTGCAACCAACATAAATTAACAACTTAGCCACAACATTCAAGAAGCGATTATACAACTTCAGTTATCCGTTCAAAGTAAACTTTGAAGAGAGATTTGTAGTTGGAATCGATACCATTTTTTTTTTTTGGAAATGTCAAATTTTATTTAACATTGCGTCTATATGGTGTCGTGCAACACGTGTACACACGTTAATTGAATATATAATCAGTTGATGGTAAAAAACAAACAAAAGTAATATGATGTCCACCACGTTTTTATAGCTGGAAAATATTTTCATTGTTGAAAAATCTTATCAAATCAAACAAGAGAAATACAATGAACATGATAGGATTTTTATTAAAAAAAAAGGATAATGCCAAAAAAAAAAGTCAATTCTGTTCGACTTTGACATTATTTTTCTGCATTCATTTGAATAGAGATAATGGTCTTGTGTGGTTATTCTTAGTGTGTGTTTTTTTTAAGTATCTCTCAGGTTGCGTGTTTTTCAAAACTCATGGTTCAAAATCAACTTGAATTATTTATGTAGCTTTTACTCTTTTAAAAAAAAAACACACACGAATCTACATAGGTTAAGAGGCGTATTTTCGATATACAGTATACATTATGCAACTGTCAATCTGCGGAATCAGTCAATCTGCAGATTGGCTAGGCAATCTACAAAATTCAACACCTAAAATGTATTGAATTTTGCAGATTCACTAGCAGTTTGGTGGTTTTTGCAGATTGCCTAGGCAATATGCAAATTGACTAATTCCGCAGATTGACAGTAACATACAGTATATATATATAATGTATATATGTTTTAGGTCTGCAAAGTTTTACAAAAATATATATCTTGTGTTGTAATTCGTGTCCTTAGGCCACAAAAAACACATCCACCACCACACATGATGATGCATGGCTTGAATTAATAAAGATGTTACGATAAAGTTCGATAACCAAATAAATACCTTTATGGTAGAGAATACTTGTAGAAGAGAAAAATATGCATAGAATGTAATTGCCAAAATGTGTAGGGTTTACCAAGTTGACATGGTTAAGTTTACTGTGGTAAGGGCAGTGGTACAACCCACTAAATGTTTTATTTTAACTTAGAAGGATGCAGAATTGCAAAATCCACGGATTCTAACATGAAATCCTGTTGTATATGTGTTACATTGTCCTGGTAATCCTCCATTGTTTTACATTTTTACAGACTAGAAAATATATTAGATTTATTTTTCGGAAATTTTTTTTATCTTAAGATGTTTTATGAACAGCTGATGTTCAAACTACATGGTTATTCTAGGGTTTCAGAAAATGATTGCGGTTAAAATGTTACAGTTAATTTTCCAATTGAAAGAAATCTGTTTACTTTAACCACGGTTAAATTTCTCAACAATAGAGTTAACTCAACTGCCATGTTCACAATGTGGCTATAACCACATTATTGAAGGGTTAAATACGTCACTTCCTGTGTTTCAAACAAATTTAGCCTACAAACAACATGGCGGATAGTGAATGCACTCAATTTTGATTAAATGAGGAGTGTGAAATTTCACAAAAATGCAGTAACTGTTTAACAGGAAGTGAAACCGAACAGGAAGTGACACAAATATATTTAAACTACAGGTAAAGTGTCTTTAACAATAGAAATACACATAAGTATCACTTCTACAGTAGTTTGTCTGCATTTAACTATAGCCTTAGTTATGTAACTGCAGTTAATTTTTGTAGTGGAAAATGCGGTATAAGAAGAAATTGAAAGTGTTAGAAACTAGACGTGTAACTGACGTAAAAAGCTTATTTTTTTTAAAAAAAAAAGTCAACATAAAAATACCCTTAAGTGATGGAGCTACCCTTCTAGTTTGTAACACACATGTTTCTCTTCATTTTTACTTCTGAAAGACAGAATATAACCAGAATTTAATGGGCGTTTTTTACACTTTTTTTTAAAAAAAATAGCACAAGTTACAGGTTATGTCACTTAAATATAACGAAACACTTGAATTACAGCACGAATTTCCATGAAAGTTTTTCGTAATAATAAACTTAATTATAGTAGCTTAAGAAAATTGCACAAAATATACTATTATCAAAAGACATATTTTCACTATACACTCTCATATTTTTTTGTTGCTTTTTGGTGAATTAATATGAGGATTTTTTTTTTTTCTTAACAAGATTGCTTTTGGTTTTTGTTGTATTTTTTTCTTCTTCTTGTTGTTGTTGTTAGTAAATTAGATTTAAATCTGGATGCACTTCTTTGAGGTTAGTCCCAGGTGGTTAGCAAATGAAGGGTTTCTATATAGATTGCCTGTAGGGCCTATATCTTACAAGACCAGGCTATGTGTGTTTGTATATTTATGTTTATGTATATAATAGAATAGCTTCAAATATATAAGGTGGGTTCTAAATTTGATGATGATGAATCTCGCCTCCACAATCAGCGTGTGGTGATGGTGGTGGTTCCACAAACTATATTATTATAAGAAAAATACTTATAAAGAGAGAGAGAGAGAGAGAGCCAGCCAGCCACCAAGCGTCTGTTTTGCCCCTCCTCCATCATCAGACAGGTCACTTGGGTCAGTTATAACCTTTATAGGGTGGGATTAATATCTTGGAGATCAGGAGAGAGAGAGAGAGAGAGAGAGAGAGGTGGGGGAAAGTATTTTTTTTTTGGAGGAAAAATTACCACCCAACTTTATATGGTTTAGCACTGTCTGTGTATTATGGCCCTTATGGAGCACTCTATGGAACTAATGACGTCACTTGCTTCAGAATCCTAACATCCCTCTTTTTTTTTCTTCTTCTTCTTCTTAGAAATTAAGGGGGTGGGATGGGCTAAATTGTGATGGAGAGAAAAAGAAGTTAGAAGACATGTTAATTGTTCCTTTCATTTAACAAAATATATAAAGGGGGAGGGGGGAGTCGAAATTGTAACTCTTAACTGTGTGGCGCCAGTGTTAATCAACTTTACATCCTTCACTGTGTTTTTTTTCTTCATTGGAGTCTGTTTGGGGCAATGTATTAATGTGTGGGCTATATGTTTACTGGAGAGAAGGGCCTTTTTTTATTATACCTATGAGGCTATGAATGGAACCTTCAAAATGGAACCCAAATTCAATAAGTATGGGGTTTTTTTCTGCCTGGCCCCCATTAGGTCAAATTTACAATTTCTGTTATTTATAATCATATTTATGTGTGTGTATATATATATATATATATATATATATATATATATATATATATATATATATATATATATATATATATATATATATATATATATATATATATATATATATATATATATATATATATATACAGATATCGAAAAATAAATACCAAGCAAGTTACAGCCAAATTTAATAAATTTTTGTTAATATTTCATGGACATCTTTTATTGAAATAAAAAAAAAGATATTTTAGAACATCTTTATGTAAAAAAAATTTCTCAATTTTGTCTTGAACATATTTTATTTTAATTATTTTTAAGAAATAGTCACAATTTTTATCATTAATATTTAGATTTATCATTTTTTATGATTTTATGGCAAAAATGACAAAACATTATTTGCATATAAATTTTAACGAATAATAAATTATAAAAAATTGATAAAATATATATATACGTTTTGACTTTTAATACAGATTTTCATGAAATATTAATACAAATTGAGAAGACCTACAAATATTTTTTGTTATGGAATTTAATATCTTCTTATTGGTCTTATTTTTAAATGTTACTAAAATTGTATTTTATACAATGGTTTCGCTAAATCCTAATGCAGAGTTCAACTATACAAAGTTAGATCAATTTTGAGGTTTTAGACAATAGCAACATTTTTTTAATTAGGCCTATACTTCAGATAGATCTTATTTTCAAGAAAACCGAGATTGAAACTCAAATTGCTGAATATTTCATTTTCATATTAGGACCAATATAAACCAATAGATGGCGATTGTATCTCTTTTTTGGGCATATTTTGTTTCTATTTTTATCGATATCAGAGGCCCTTTTTTTAGTGAACTGTGGAGATGTATCGAGTAGGTGTATATTATTAAACTGCCCTAAAATATAGGCCTATATAATTGTTTTAATTTAATATAAAGCCAACTTATCGGATTTTATTTTCATAACGTTGTGAATTTCCAACTCCAGTTAGATCTATTCTATCTGCATTTTTCAAGAGCAAAACAAAAATCGAAAATACGTTAGAAACTAGAACGGGTAGAATCTATATGCTGAATCACTGTATAGTATTTTCGTAATGATTTCTTTCAAAATAAGCTTTTTTTTTTAAATAAAATTTGAAGTTGTGTCATTTTTAAACTGTTTACATGTATTTTTAAAAGATATACCATGTTACCAACCATAAAATTATCTTAAGTATAATTGAGTGGCTCTTCTAGTTTCGAAAGAATTTTCTCTTTAATTTTGTTCTCATGAAAGACAAAATTCAACGTGAAAAATATCCTTACGTTATTTGAGCTATAAACCCATTTCTATGGTTTCTAAAACACATTCAAGATTGATTAATCAAACGTTCGAGGGTCGTTTACACTTTAAAACCACCAAATGATATAACAACAGTGTTTAATAATAATGGTCCTTTTAGTTTGAAAGATAAAAACAAAATATGGCTTCCCTTTAAGGGGGGACGACTAAATAAGAGCTATAAACTGAACAAACGCCAAACTGAATAAGCGCCACATTTTTGACTTTTTACACAGCTTGGCGTTTGTTCAATTTGGAGCTTATTTAGCTCCAACCTCTCTTTAAATGATGAGTAGGGCTCGGATTTTGATGCAGTATCAACCGGAATGTTTCTCAATATGTGGCTCAAGTGCCAATTGTAAAGTAACAATCTCGTTTAGATATAAAAAAAATTGTTCTTTCTAATTAAAAAAAAATGGTTAGAGGCTAGAACTCTAGTTGACAACTGATAGTAACCAGACATCTAGCCTCTCTACCCAGCTTTTCTGATTAGAAATAACATAATTGCAGTTGCTCTAATGATGATTACTTCACAGTTGGCTCTTGGGCCACAAATTGAGAAACATTCCGGTTGATATTGCATCTAAATCCGAGCCCTAATGATGAGCAAAGAAACCCCCAACCCCCCAAATACATAATATACCTAAAATAATGGGGGAAAAAAAATTATGTATGATTTTATAATGAAAAGACACCCACATAAGTAAAACTGGGTGGTCTTTTTTTTAAAAAAAATAATTATATAAATTGTATGTTTTTATTATAAATAGTCTCTATAAATATGAGCTATTAAATTGTGTGGCTTCTTTTTTTTTAAAAAAAAAAGTCGGTGTAGCTTTTTTTTTGAAGAAGAAAATATATAAAAACTTGAATGAAAATGATGATCCACTTAAGTTTGTTAGATAAAAGTCATTATTTCTGTCTTCATTACACACAGAAGGAGTTGCCTAAAAAAGAAAGGGGAGGGGGGGGGGCCGTTAGAGAGACATTTAAATGCAAAACTTATCATTTTAAATGGCCTATGTTATAATCTAAAGGCGGAGAGAGATAGAGACTAGAAGTCTCTTTTTCCAAGTTTATCACTTGTGTATATTATAATATAATATATAAGTTCATTTTTATTTCCATCTCATCAGTTGAATGATGATAGTAGTAGTAAGTAGTAGTTGGTAGTAGTAGTAGTAGTAGTAATTTATCTACCTTATTTAAAAAAAAAGAAATAAGAGACAAAAGGGGTTGATGACGGAGTTGGTTCCGCCTTCCTACCGGGCGGGCGTCATTCAAATTGTCCTTTTTAGTCGTTGTCTTTTTTATTTTTTAAATGTGGGATTTTTCTCCTCCCTTATATTATTATTATATATATCTATCTATATAAATATACTTACTCTTTATCTTGTTGTGGATATATGGGTAGTTTTATAATAATATCAAATGAGAGAGACTTTAAGAAAGAAAGAAGGGTATTTTCGGCATTAAATCCCTCTTCTTACCGCCGCTTTTTGGTCGTCGTCGTCGTCTTGTTTCTTCTTTGCTTCATTTTCAAGTCCAAATGCAGCCAGCTTGTTCATCCGAATTATCATCATCATCATCATCATCGTCGTCTCGGAGATTGGGGCAGTGAGTGGTCAAATGGTCACTTTGGATGTTGACCGCGACACAATACTCGCATTTGGGTCCCATCATCATCATCTTCATCATCATTTGCAGGCTTTTTAGTTATTATTTTTTTTTTGTATTGAACCAAATTTTATAAATGAAATTGGATGAAGTGAACAAAAAAAAATGTATTTCAAGTAAGAATATTTTATTTTAATATATATTATTTGTGTTAAGGTAGTTTTTTAAATTGTAAAGGCATCTTAAATTCTTGATTATTCTGTCTTTCAGGTTTGAATTGTGTTTTAAAAACTAGAAAATGTAGTTTAATCAACGTATAAGAGGTATTTTCATGGTGTTATCTTTCAAAATAAACTTTTTATGTCATGTTTGAATTTAACTTTTATGACTTTTAAGGAGATGGTATTTTTTTTTTAAAAAATGTTGTCTTATAAAGTGACATAAAAAGCTTATTTTGAAAGATAATCAACATAAAAGTATAACTTTTAAGTGATTTTCAACTACCCTTCTAGTTTCTTAAAACACTTTTTCTAGTTTCTCTTCATTCTGTTACCACAGAAAGACCTTAAAATAACCTTATATTTATTTTTCATTTGAATCATTTTTTCTTTTCTTAATTATGGTATTATTAATTTATCTGAAAATTTTGCATATTGTTGTTATTTTAAGAAACAAGAACGAGAAAATGAAAATATGATAAAACACATTTTAAAATGTTATAAAGAAAATTAATTATTGTATTTATTTTAATATAATTTTTATTAATTGTGGTTCTTCTTCATTGTTTTTATACTTCATTAATTTTAGCTGATTGTCACAGGTGATTTAAATGTTATTAGCAAATTCCTTTATTGTTGGTTCATTTTCAACAAAAGACATTAAAAAAATTCAATATGAAATGAGTAAAAAGCATTTAAATATATTCATACCTCGCATAACGATACCTCGGTATATCGTATAGTTGACCAATATCTCGCACTTTCTGTTGTTTTGTACAGAAAAGCGCCTTTACATGTGCCTTTATTTCAATAATGATTCGGTTAACGACGATCCAGTTAACGATACAATTTTTTCTAGAATGCATCTTCATCGTTAAACGAGGTACGACTGTATTATGAAGAAAAAATTATGTCAAATATCTAATTTAATATATAACATTTAATGTGATTCTTTTCTATAATTTTATTTCATTTTAGTCAACTTTTGAAATTAATCTATGTCATTATTATTATTTTTATTATTGTTACTATTATTATTATTACTATTATTACTATTACTATTTTTATTATTATTATTATTATTATTTTTATAATTATTATTAATATTATTATAAATATGGCGGTAAGTTCAATTTACATACAGTGATGAAAAACAAACTTATAAATTTATAAAAACTAATATAAACAAATCCTTAAAATAATATTGTATATACGAAAAAATAATAAGAATTCTCATTAATTATTCAAAATTTTAAATTCATATTTTATTTAAAGGTTAAGAAAATAACATGTTAATTATTACAAAATTGAACAGAAAAATAAAAACGTAGAAAAAATCATTTCTTTAAAATAAAGAACAAAAATCAATGTTTTAATTTAATTATATTTCTATATTAAATATATAAAGACTGGGAAGTCCAAATTATATTTCTATTAAATGTATAAAGACTGGGAGGTCCAAATTGGATGCCGTGAGCCATTATATAAATAAGATCCAATGTTTATTCTTTCTTGTACAATAATAATAATAATAATAATAATAATCTATACATTGTTGTTTGCACAAACCCTGTAATTTATTCCAATTTTCTAAAATCACATCAATGGTTGTCCATATTATTTATATGGAATCTGTTGAATAAATTTTTTTCTTCTTATGGATTCTAAACAAAAATAATCAAAAAAAAAATCTAAGCCCATTAGTCTGAATTCCATTAACTAAGAGAAAATAAAGACACTTAAAAGATAATGTACATTATCTCAAAAATTTGAAATAGGCCTAAATGTAAGGTTTAAATTGTGTTTGTGTGGTCATTCACATAATTACATTTATCTCTTATCTTGTGATAAACTTATTTTTCATTTTAGTTTCTTATTAATTATTAATATATAACTTGAACATTTTTTTTTATAAATTTCGTTAGCAGATTTTTCTAATTCGTGATTTTTGTTTTTATTTACATTTTGTGAAAACTTGGAAGTGAGATTTTTGAATCATAACAGATGCCATTTTGTGGTCGGTCCTTTATTATAGGGAGATTCGTGTGTGTGTATTTTTTATTTTAGGTCATAAGGACCAAATTGAGATAAGGCAAAATGGTCACTATAGGTATATAGAGATCTATATTATTCAACAAAATCGTCACCTATTTTACTTCAAGAATTCAGTTTGACCATTGCTATTTTTGGTGAACATATCATGGTTTAAAATGGATTTTTTTTAAAAAAATGGTCCATTTGTTGAAAAAATTTTTTTAATATAGATCTATTTGGGCACAAATTTTTTTTAGGTCCTTTGCCAATATTATACGATTTTTTTTGCAGAAAAATGTATCTTCATAGAGTGAAAACCACTTAAAGTGGTTTTAAAATTTAAACGCCTCTTAAACTCTTGATTATTTTGACTTTCAGGTGCAAAATGAAGAGAAACTAGAAAGTGTCTTAGAAACTAGAAGATCACTTAAAGCTATACTTTCATGTTGATCTTTCAAAATAAGCTTTTTTATGTACGTTTGAAAATGCACCAACTTCAAGTAGAAGATATTTTTTTTAATTTTTGTCTTTAAAAAAAATCGGATAATATTCGATGGAAATATTTTTTTAAATATTTTTTAAATATTTTTTTTCGTGTTTAAAGGAAGGATTTTTGGGTTATTCTAAGAGAATCTCTTAGAATAACCCGAAAATTCTTCCTTTTAACACGAAAAAAAATATTTTGGTCCTTTCCAGTCCATGTTGTACGGTTTCCACTTGTATTGATCAATGATCACAATTTCAAATTTGTTGTTGAATTTATTTTGTGTAACTTGTTAAGGGCCCCTCCAAGTTCACATTAGCCCTTAGATCTCAATGTGATGCCTGTTTGTTGGGCTTTTTTGTTGTTACGTATATATATAGATCTATACAAAAGACGTTTTCAAACAGGACCTAAAACCAAATGGGGAGAACCTGCCTCCATTATGCAGTGGACCGTGGTTATCTTAATTGGAATGGAACCTATGTATAAATATAAAATGTACACGTATTATGTTATTATTATTGAATTCATTTCATTGTGTAACTTATATTCTATCTGAATCGAAATAAAAAAAAATTGATATTTTCAATGGTTATAACTCGTCTCCTCCTGATGGTTGAAAAGATTGAGTTTTTGTTGGCCTACCATTCACGGGGAAACCATTTTCTTTTTTTTTTTTTTGGAGAGTGGTGCTGGTGTTCTGATGATCTTCAATTGATAATAATCGAAAAGTGAAACCCGGGAAATACCAAACATCCATGGATTTGTATTTGTCAAAAGAAAATTACAACGACAGACACGACTACAACAATCGAATCAATATTTATTTTTAAAACAATTATAAATATATATTTAGGCCTATATATGTTCAGAATTATATTTATCAAAAAAATGTACTGGTTTTTTTTTTATTTCGTATAATATAAATTTCAAAAGTGCAATTTATGCACTCTTTTAGTTGCAATTTCAAAACCAAGGTAACAACAACAAAAAACGAAAATAATTGTAATTCGAATACTTAAAAATACACAATACAATTATAAATATAATTATTTAGAATTTCTTTTATTGAAATTTGTATTCGTACGAAAACGAATAACAAACAAAATCGGATAACATGAAGTCTAGTTCATTAAAATAGCATACATTTTTTTTATTTTAATGCGAAATTCGTTTAAAACGAAAGTCCCTCCAGTCCCTCCTATTTCGTATTAAACGGTTTCCACTGTCTAGAGTCTTATCAGAAATACCTCTCTTGAAGGTGTTTCACTTGTCACCACCAAGTTAATTATTAACATTAATTTGTCATCACCTTAATTAACCTTTTTTTTACTGATGATATAAAATTGCCAAGACTTATACAACTTCTAAAGGATTGATTTTAATGGGTTGAACACAATAATTCATTAATTTGTATATTAATGATAATTATTATTGTTAAAAAATGGTACAATTTCTATTGAAGGTTTTTCTTTCTTAATTGTTATGAAAATATTTATACCAAATGAAACATATATACTGTATGATATGCTCATTAATTGTCATTAATACTCATTATGATGGATAAACATGTGTGTGAATATTACCATAGGTTAGGTCTAAACAAATGCTTGGCAAATTTACCTTGCGATTTCAATTGTAATGAAAAATATACAAATTATGCTTTTGTTTTTCTGTATTGTCCCCATGAACCACAATAGGAATGGAAGAGTTGTTTTCTATACCTTTTCAGAAAGACTAAAGGTTGGCTTAAAATGCACAAAACACATAACGACGGTTCTAACCCTTTAATATAAAAAAGGTTTTTTATTCAAAATATAAATGCATCAAATACACAAATTTCATAATCTTTAGAAACTTGTATAAAATTTCACTTAAATTTATTTCTTCAATAAAAAGATACATTTTTGGACCAAAAAGGCCCAAATCGTAATGATTTTACATTTTCTGTTGTTGCTTCTTATGATTGCATCAGTTATTTTATTAATTGTGTGTTGTGTTTATACAGTAGAACGTCGATTATCGGAAATAATGTCGGACATGCATATAGTTCCGATAATCAAAAGTTCATATAATCGAACTCCCATTAAAAATGTGGAGAAACGTAAGAAATAACTGACTGCAAAGAAAATTTATTAAAAAAAAATTATTCCGATAGCGGACGCTCAACTGTAATAATTTTTTTTATTTGCATAAAACGAATAATTTTCTTGCATTTATTCTGCATTTTTGGTGAGGGTACTTTTTTAATTTGCATAAATGATTAATTTATATAAAAAAAAATAATTTGCACCATTTTTGAATTTTATTTTACATGACATTTTTTGAGGTTACTCTAGGTTATATGTACGGTTTTATTTACTAATTCTAGTTTTGAAAACAATTTAGGGTTTTTTTTTTCATAATGTTGTTTCTAAAAATATAAACGTTTGCTTGACGTTTTTGCGTGAAAATTATTTCCCCCCCAAAAACATCTTATGGAGCACATAGTATGCATTAGCTAATGCAGTGGCGCCATCTGATGGAACCAAAGCAAAAATAAATATCTATAGAGCCACCTTAAGTGACAGTCTTAACATTAGAATATTATTCATAGCCGATAAGTGTTTTATTCGCAACATATATTAAGGTTTTTATTATATAACACAGTGTAAAATATACATGTAAGTTCTGATTTAGCACATGCGTTAAAATTGACATAAGAAAAGAAGGAAGTTCTGAACGGACATACAAAAAAAAAATAACCACGAGCAGCAAGTAGCACACAGTTCTTTTTTCTTTTACACGTGGTTTATTCTTCTTATATTATTATATATTTGAAGACAAACAACTCCTTCTTTCTTGAATGTATTTTTTTCCCTTCTTTTTTCTTGTGTTTGCCGAGTTACGCTTAGATGATTTCACCATTCTTCATTGTCCATATAGCTTACATTTTATATTATGATGGGATTTTAAAAGGTTTCTTAAGGGGTTTTTTTTTCCTGGTGGAAGTTTCTTCAATTTATCTCTCCCCCTCCCCCCTTTCCACCAACATAGAGACAGAGAGTCCTTTAATAGTTAAGACTTGGTTTAATGAAAAAGAAGTGTTCAGAAAAGAACAACTAGTTTCAAGGAGGGAAAAATGATATTATTATTGCAACTTTTTGGGGTATTTTAACTTTTAAGTAGGTTTCTCTCGTTATTTATATATTGAAGAAGGATTTGCCGACAAGAAGAAAGTTGGTTTGCCTAAAGATTTCTGAAATTCGGGTGCCTTTTTTTTGTTTTGTTTTGTTTTCACCCCTGAAGTGCCAAGACAGACAATTGCACTTAATCGCACTTTTTAAACATGTAATGAGTCTAATGACTTTGGTCGAGACATATTGGGCGACAATTTTGTTTTTTACGCGGGGATCTATTTATATTGACGTCAGAACCACCGTCATTTAGGCGTCCTTCTTTTTCTCTCTTTGTTTTGCCACCAACGTTGTTGCTTTTAATGCATTTCTCGATACTTATATATGAGATACCTTAATCGATTTAATTTTGGAAGATGTTTTAGTTTCAGAGAAAATAAAGACCCTTTAAAAGGGCCATATATGTATTGGAATGCTGTTTTAGCTGACCACACACTCCCTCCTCTCAAGTTGGTATAGTTCCCATTTATATACAGTAGGACACTTGTTATAATGTGTAATAAGTTAATAAGAGCATCGTGAAAAACAACCAACTTGGACATAGAAGCAAAGGAAAGTCTGGGCAATTAATTGCTCAGTTTTTCCAAAGCTAAACTTCTTATTTTATTAATTTAATATATAATTTATATATTTTAAAATAAAATATAGTGCGATTTTAATAATACTGTTATTTTTTATGGCTTAACGATAGATCTACCTTAAAGTCTCCCTGCAGCTACATGTATAGTACCATTGCTACTGGCATTAGCAAAACAATAGATTTAAACATTGGTGTCTAGTCTGATCATAAAACATAAATTTTTAAGCATAAAGAGGCCAAGCCAATGGTCCAAGTAGAGCAATTATGCTTTTTCTAATTAAAAAGGCTGGTTAGAGGCTAGATGTCTGGTTACTGTCAGTTGTCAATTCGAGTTTTAGCCTCTAACCAGTGGTCTTGATTTGAGAAAAAAACAAAGAATTGTTGGTTGATCTTAACGGAATTGGTTCTTGTGCCACAGATTGACATCTGAAATATAAAATTTGTTACGTGTTCTACAGAGCCCTGTGAAGCACAAACAAACAATATGTCGTCGAATTCAATTTATTCAGTTAATTAATCTGAAAATATTAAATTAATATTTAAATTTGACATTAAAATATTGATTTAGTATTTCAATTTTAAAATATTAATAATAAAGTCAGTTTTTATTTGGTTCATGTCCTTAATTGGATTCCGTATAATTCACCTAAACACATTTAATTTGAATTCATTTAACTCATGTGTGTGTGTGTGTGTGTGTGTGTACAAGGTGTTAACTGTTCAGTAAAGTCAAGTAAGATTCGTTTGTAAGTGGGTATTTTTGGTTTTATGAGGTTATAATTAGTTATTGTAGGCAGAAATTAAGACAAAATTAAAACTACATTAAAAACCTAAATAACAGTAATTAAAAGTCGTAGTTGTTGTTATTGTAAAAGTGGTAGTTAAAAACAATATACAACTATAATACTCATTTTACACTTGGGAATGTTTTATGGAATTTTTTTTACTTTGGTGTAAACAATACTAATTAACCATTTCTAACAAGATGAGTGAGAATTATGGAAATGACATGCTTTATATGTATATTAATCTATTTCAAATATATTTTGCTTAAATACTGCACTATATAGAAAGGTCCAAAAAAGTACAAGATTGAAATAAGTGGGCCATATAGTATATTGAATGATAGCCTAAACAGTGAAACTGAATCCTATCTGAGTTTATAGGTCTGTCTATGTATACAGTATATAGATAGGCCTATATGTGTTGTGTAAATTGTATGAGCTATAGAAGATAGATTGCTATCATGAGGGTATATCAGTGTACTTGGACATCAAGTGCAACCGCCAATTAGGCACTTTACACGGTGGTTTTATATGAGGGGGGTTGTCCCTTGATGATGATGATGATGATGATGCTGATGAGGATATTGATGCCCTTGGTGATGGTAGTTGTAGTAGTGGTGGTGGTGGTGGTGGTGTCACTGTCGCCCACACTGACGCCGTTCTGCTGTCTCTTTTTTTTTTCATCTCAAAAGTCTTTTTAAAGCCTAATCTCCTTATATGTAGGCTACTGACTCTTATCTTCTTCTTTGAAGTTATAAACAGGCATCTTCTTTATTTAACCCCTTGTTATCTATGCTTATTCTTTTATATCTTCATTCTTTTTTTTTTTTTTTGCTTCGGTCATTTCACTGACCAACGGCGGTAGGGCTTTTTTTTTCTTCTTCTCTCTCACTCAAAACCATACATTTTTCAACCAAAAGGCATCATTGACTTTCAAAAGAAAATCTATATATAAAATAGGTATAATCCTTTTTTATTATCAGTGAGGCTTGCTTTGTCAGTGATGCGCCATCTAGTGACAATAATCTTCTCCCCCCTCCCCCTCTGCAAACATATGATGACAAGAATGTGTTTTCTTTATATTGTTGTTTTCTTGATAAAGTTATTTAAACTTTTGTATGTAATATACTTGTAATAAAGTGAAAGTCTGGTTTTGTGTGGTACATTCACTTTTGCTATTGCACCTCTTGAATAATAAAATTAATAATAATAATAGTAATAAAGACTTAAGACGAACATGTTCATTGGTTAAAGTTGGATTTTTTTTGTATATATATATTTTTTTCATCCGTGCAATTGTTTGCGCCAAAGGCGACATTTGAAGTAATTTTACATTTTCTTGAGATTTATCAAATTTAATATAGGCGTAAGCCATTTTTTTTCGTCTTCAAATTGGTCCGGGGTTTTTTTTTCATATAAAATTAAAACATTTTTTATATAAAAAAAATATATTAATTTATATAAATAGACCTAATTTTTGAAACAAATTGACATTGAACCGTTTTGCATTTGTTATATTTCTTATAAAGCATGAAATAATTAATAATTTGTATATTTTATTCGTAAATTACATTTTAAAAAATAATATTTTCTCTAAGAGCGAAAAGCTGTGGTAAACAAATGTATAGCTCTTCAGGGAAATGCAGTTCGATTTGCTCGAATTTCTCCAGCATAATAAGCTGCCAGCTTTGATCACTTGTTGTGTTCAATTTCTAAGCACCTCTTTTTTTTTTTGCGCTTGTTGCTCGTTTGAAGCTGCTTGTAATAAGCATTCAAAAACGAATTGAACGCATAGCTCGCAATTGAATCGGTGCAATGATTTTGCTATCTATAATGTCAAAAATGGCTAAATGGAAATGTATATTCAAAATGTTGATGGTAAAAAATATCATCTCGCACCAAAAAATCAAGTGGTGACGTTTATTGCTTGAAGTGCTCCAAAAACACATATCGAGCAGCTTCATTCGAGCGTTTTTTTAGATCTATATGGCGTTCAGATCTTAAGCACATCAGATTTTATATAGCAGTTTCATAAGTATACGTAGGAATTGAGCTATAGAAGTGTGACAGTAATTTTTAGATCTTTTTTTATTGGAAACATTCTTGCTAAACTCGCTATGCTCGCTAGAGACCAATAATGTCTTATTTTGTTGGATGTAGTTAACTATAAAAGATTTTCTAGCTCAAAACCTGTAGAATCAGAAGAGAATTTCCTCTCTAGAAATCTGAGTAAATCTAATTGCTTTATCTGAAAAGAGAGCTAGTTTTTCTACTACATATCGTATGTTACTTATATTGTAGTATGGTCGATACAGCTTCACATGCTCGCATTGGAGTTCCTTAATTAAATCACCACCCCCTTTAAAAGAAAAAAATACACTGAGAAAATGTATAAGGGGGGGGGGGGGGGGTTTTGTTGCCATAATGGAAGCTTTCTATAGTCGTTTACTACCAAATATCCATTCGTTTGCATTATTGCTTAGGCAAGAATTGCATTAGTTTAATTGAAGGCGTCTCAAAGACTTGAACACAAAATGTAGCCTCTTTATTGATTTACAAATGTATGGTTTTCTGTAGGATGTATTGTGTTCCTGTGGGAACTAGGCTTTGATGATGGGTTTGTGAAATCGTGAAACATTTATTTAAAATCCCATTTGTAAGTATACATATAACATTTCCTTAGATATGGAGTTTTTCCTTTCTAAAATGTATCAGGCTGAAATTCAAGATGGAAACTTTGCACTTGAACACTCTAAATAAGGTTCTATTGGTGGCATTGAATAAGCACCAAACTGAAAAAGCTCCAAAGCAAACAAGTGACACATTTATTAAGTGCCAAACTTTAGATAAGCTAAAAAAACTGAATAACTGCCAACTGAATAAGCTCCAAACTGAATAACTGCCAACTGAATAAGCTCCAAACTGAATAACTGCCAACTGAATAAGCTCCAATTTAACAAACTCCAAACTGAATAAATGTATGCTCCAAATTGAACAAATGCCAAAAAGTTAGCTGTTAATTCAGTTTGGCGTTTGTCAAAGAGCTAAGTTTTCTTTTTGAATTTCAGCTTTAAATTTAAAATTCTAAAAAGATGCAAAAAAAAAAAATAAGAGAGTAGAAATGGTGATGTCTTTTGTACAATCAATGTATACACACACCTACCTATGTATGAAAGATGGTGGTGACATTTCTTGAGGAATTTTTTGTTCTATAAAAAGGGTGAAGTGGGTTGGAAGATGGCAAGGTGGAGGGATTGTAGTAGGATGGATTGGAGGGGGAAGCTGGAGACAACCAAAATGTAGAAAATTGAGAATTTGTCCCTGAAGTCTTCTTAATTGTTCTTCCAAGAGAATGACTTCACATCATCATCTTCCATTTCTAATTATCTACAGCAGTAGCAACATTGCAACTGATATGTATATACCGGGTATATATACAACACGCCCAAGCGGAATGTCTATAGATATAAAAAAAATATAAAGAGTGAACAAGCGGCCGCCATTTCTGTTTTCCATCAAAGTGAACTTCACTTTTTTTTCCCTTCTTCTTATAAGGCTGTGTGTGTATTCATTTGTGTACAGCCGTGAGGTTTTACGCCATTCAAGCGTAAATGATTGTTTCTTAATGTACAATCTTAAGCGCCATCTATATATGTTAGTTAACTTAGTTCTTCTGATTTCTTTGATATTTGGCAATGTTGTTGTTGTGTACATTTAGACATCAATATAAAAAAAAATGAATAGCCTTACAACAAGAGTAGAAAATTTGAAGTTTTATTTGGAAGTGAAAACGTCCCCCTAGAGGCTAGAACTTGTGTTTTGATGTGTTTTAGAAGTTTCTAGAAACTAGAAAAAGTAATCGAAAGATGTAAAATTCTTTTCATCATGTGTGACATCTTTCAAAATAAACTTTTTTTTATAGAAAAAAAATTTAAAAAATAACGCGTGTTAAGCATTGTTTGCCTGAAGTTGGATCTTTTTTAAACTCGCATAAAAAGCTCATTTTGAAAGATATCGACTCTTCTAGTTTTTTATTATAACATAATCAAATTTTTCTTCATTTTGTACCTGGAATTGCGCTTATACAAAAACAAACTTCGACACAACGTACATACAAAATTAAAGGATTCCAACTGATGATCTACCTGAAAACACTAAAGAAAAGTCCGTAAAAAATCGCAAAAGCAAAAAAAAAAAAATCATTAAAAATAACCGTCTCTATACGTTTTCATTAAAAAAAATGAACATACCTTAAAATAAAGAAGCATATGCTGGGGTTTTCTTTGTATTGTATAGGTGAACCATTATGGCGTCTAAACATTATGCACATTAGTGTTAGACGCCATGTATGTACACTTAATTGCTTCAAAAACTTACCTCCTTCTACATGCATTCACTAGATCTATGTACATTCTGTATATAGTAAGCAATACTAAAATGTCTCTTGTAACCTTTGCTTACATTAGAGTCTATAACCTTACGTGCAAGTTGCACGACGGGTTTACTAGCTAATACACGAATAATCAGAGTTCGAAAGGCGTTTACACTTTAAAACCACCTTAATCAATAATTATATAGGTAAAACATTTCAGGAGATTCTCACAAAATGAGAAAAATGAGTTTAGTCGACAGAATCTTTTTTTTATATAAATATAAATAAAAAAAATCAATCACACGAAGAAGAAGAAGGGCTTTTAGTGTTATTCAATGAGGGTGGTGGGCCTGTTAGATGTACAGTATTAGGTAGGACCCATGAGGATGAACCATATGTGCGCTATAGAATAAGGTATAGGGGGGGGGGAGGGGACTCGAAAGTGTTGCAGGTTCATTGAATTCAGGGCTACACTTTTAGCGCTCAACTTTTATACAGATGGGTGTGAAGCCACACGGCTAAACTGCACCTCTTGTATACATTATACTCGTTCCTCCTATATTATCTACAATGAAGGGTGATTTTATTTTTATAAATATTTTTTAAAAAAAGAATTACTGATGTAAGAAAAATATGACATGATTTTTTGTGGGGAGAAAAGGAAGAATGTTTGAAGAGGACAGTTACTGAAGATTTTTACAAAAAAAAAATCTTCCCATTGTTGTATGGTGATGTACTTGAATAGTCATCCGAGTGAAGCGTAAACTTCATCATAGTTTAGTGTTTTATATATATACATATACATATACATATATATAAGGTAGATATTTCTATAAAGAAAAGAAGACATGCTGGGATTTTTTTGTACTATATTTTAAACCCAGTTGTGGTTTAAACTCAAGAGGAACTATCCGGTTTCATGTTGAATGTGTTTGTCTCCAATAGACACTATGTTATATGTTAGCATGGAAAAAAAGCACATTAAAGCATATTTAAACGTAATTTTTATATGTTGACAAGAAAAGTAGACTATTTTTGACACAAAATAAGTTAGAATTTTGTAATTTTTTTTAAAAAAAAGTTGAATATTGTAATTTTAAAAATTTGTATTTTTTTTGTATAAATTTTGTATTTAAAAATGAATCTTATAAATTTTTTTTTAAAGAAATTGAATTCCGTTATTTTTTTAAAAAAATAATTGAATTTTGTCCATTTGTAAAAAAATAATTGAATTTTGTCAATTTGTAAAAAAAAAATACTTGAATTTTGCAATTTTTTTCTAAAAAAATAATCGAATTTTGTAATTTAAAAAAATGAATTTTGTAATTTTTCTTTTACAAAAAATCGATTTTTGCAAATAAACAAAAAAAAACATTTTCTCATTAAAACAAACAAAATTTCAGGTTTGCTTTATTTCATATAAGAAAGTGAATATAGTCGAAAAGGCAAAGTATTATTTGCGGTTGCTTTAAATATTCATCTGTCCACGGAATTAAACACAAATGTTATCACCTGCAAAATGAAAATCAATTTTACACAATTAATAGACAATGTGCAGAATGACTAATTATGCATAATGTCATCAACGCAGCAAGTTAACTATGAACAAGAAGACACTATTCACATAATCTTAGATTGCCTAGTTGTTCTAGGCATTATCTCTGCATATATAACTTTAATAATTATGCAGACTTACTATCAAATTTGTAGTTTTGTTCATTGTCTAGTAATTATGCAGAATGACTGATGTTTTATAGAATAAAAATGAAACAACAACAAAAAATGAAGAGTGCATTTGAGAACATCTGATGGGATGGATAATACATTGATACACTCTTTTAACGGACTGGTCAAACCTGTTTATGATCAGGCAGTGTAAACACAACTAATAAGGCTGTATTTCAATGTTCTCAATGACACACATGCCTGACCTTTGTCGGACATCTTCCCCCTCCCTCTTTATATCTTTTAATAAATGTGGCCATTGCTAAAATGGCATTGCATGCATATATATTTGTATACATGTCTATGGTTGTCACAGTACATAGATAAGGATCTTCAGGAGGGTGAGGTGGTTAAGGGTGGGGGGGGAGAGAAGAGAGTTAGTTCGTTGATAAGGGATGCAGTAGCAGCTGTCGTGGTTGAACTGCGCATGCGTACTTGAATAGCGGCAATGTCTTTTGATCGTCTCTGTCCTTCTTGTGATCTCATCACGCGTCATAGCACGCTGCCCCGTGAGGTAGTAGTACTCTACTATTGACTGGTATAGTGGTAAGTGACAGTGTGGGTTTTTTTTGTTGTTGTTGCATGCGATATGTCAGTTTCAATAACATGGTGTATTCTCATGGCCCCGTGAAAAACTGGAGTCGTGTTGTCTGCATGGAGGAAATGGTGGTTGGTGGCGACAAGTAGGCCTTATATGTGTGTGTGTCCCTTCCTTGGGTTGTGTCTCAGGACTTTTATTAGGGCACAGTAGCTCCCCGGTTGCAATACAACCGTTTGAGGTCCAACAGAGTGGAACATTTTCGTGTTTATGACCCATAGCTTCCCCCCTTCCCCTCCAAACCTTCATCCTCTCTCTCTCTCCCTTTTTTTTTCTTCTTTCTTTTGTCTAGTTTCCTTTTATTTTTGCAACACAGTGGACACTGACTGGCCACTCAGTCAATGATAGTTGTTCTTGCATGGGATGTCATTTTTATAGATTTTTTGTTGATTGGCTTCTTTTTTTTTAGGTTCTTGTTAGACAAATCTGTAAGACATCGTTCAAATTAATTTTATTGATTTAATGGTTGGTGTAATTGGAAGTGAAAAAATTGTAACTAGTTGACCATATCATGGATCATCAATTCACTGAAGATTGCCAATAATCACTTGGAGGACAAGATGAGTAGAAACAGGGAGGAGGATAGATGGAGGGAGAGAATGGCTTACTTACTAACGAACAAATGTCCATCACTGGACACTGTCCAAAAAAAAAAGAACTTAATTAATACTAATTCTATGTTAATCTTTTTGATACTGCGCTATAGAGGTCAAGATGTTAAAGATATTATTTGTTTGTAAGATTTTTACCGCCAATTATTAATTTGATGGAAATCGGATTTCGAATTTTTAGTTACGAAGTTTGACATTTTGCAATTTGAGTAATCGATGCAACTTTATTAATAAAATGACTGACATAAAAGATGATAAATCATCATCTTTCATGTCAGTCATTTTATTACAATTTTATTGAAATATGGAAAAGTACGGTATCCTGTAAAGAACATTTTGTTGTCCAAATTCTTATATTTTTCAACCATTGTACATTTTTCATCGCATGTACCATGCAGTAAAAATAACTAATTAACGTAAATATTAGTTAAACTTGAAAATTTTATTTTTTTAATACGTTTTGATGGCAATACACAAATCGCTTTTAGTTGCAAATATGATTCAGATTTTACAGAAAAGAATGTTATTTACAGAGTTTTTTTTTCTACTTTTGCACTGATTAAAAGGTGGCGCTGATCTAGCACTAAATTATAGAATGAGATAAACGCCAATTTGAATTAGCGCCACCATTGGAACATACGCCAAACTAAATAACTGCCAAACCATTACATTTATACCTATTACACACCTGATAATTTAAATGTATTTAAATAATAAACGTGTTCTACAGAGCCCTGTAAAGGGCAAACAAACAATATGTCGTCGAATTCAATTTATTCAGTTAATAATCTGAAAATATTGAGTTAATACTTAAATATAAATATATAAACTATTGGCATTAAAATATTGAATTTAAAATATTAATATAAAGTGAATTTTTATTTGGTGTTCATGTCCTTAACTGGATTCCGTATAATTCACCTAAACACATTTAATTTGAATTCATTTAACTCATGTGTACGTACAAGGTAGTAGATTCACCTAAATAAGAGCCAAATTGAACGAACGCCAAACTGAATAACCGATATACTTTTTAACATTTACTCAGTTTGGCGCCTTGTTTAGTTTTAGTTCAGTTGTTACTTTAAAATACTTCAGTGCTATCATAAAACATTTGTCACAGATTTAAAATTTTTATTTGTGATTTAAAAAAAAAAACTCAAAATGGCCGCCCATTATGGCGTACGATTTCTAGTCTTTATTTATCACATAAAAAAAATTCCAATAAATAATAAGGCTTATAGTCTATGATATTAATATGATATACCTCGTTTACCGACCAAATATGGTAACATTCAAGTTATAAGAGTTATTTATTTATTTCTTAAGTATAAATAATATCAAATAGCCAATTTAGAATAAAATATGAGTTCGTTGCCAAATATTAAAAAAAAACTATGATCTCAGATGAGATTTATTTGGTCGGCAAGATTTTTTTTAAAAAAAGTTTTCTTAATAATTAATTAGTGTATTGCCGCGTGTTTTTGTTCAACTTTTTTTTTTCTCGCCACTAATTATAATTACATGTATAGAAATATGCAAAAAGTAAAAGGAAGTTCTGGTGACAATTTTCTTGTTCGTTCGTGCCAAAGTTTACAGTAAGATAATACGAAATGAACTTATTATGAGGTTGACCTTTTCTGTCTTAACCTCCACTTCATTTTTTTTGGTAAGAAAAAAAAATCCTTCAGTTAAAAAAAAAAGTGTTTGAAGAAGGATATTATTATGATGATGATGATATGACATTCTAGATGCTTATGATGGTGAAACTAGTTGAAAATGCCGCACTCATTAACGCCATGAAACAGCCACAGATTATTATATATTTTTTTTTTGCGTAAAAAATTATATATGGAATGTGTGGTTGACCTCAAATAACAGGGTATATATATATATAATTCTCCCCTTCTTTTTAAAAAAAAATATACCCTCTTCCCATCCCTCCTTTTTATTTTATACAAATGAAGATTATATAAATATCTTTAATCAAGTTGTTGTCGGTCTACTGATCATCATAATCTATTTTTAGATATAATTCTTATTACTAGAATTTTTTAGTATATTTAAGTCAATTTCTCCTTGAGAAATAAAAAAAAAAAAAATTGACAAACGCTTATTTTATAATTAATTATTCATTAAAAGATGGTTTTATGAAATTATGAATAAGCTGATTTTCGAATTCTTGATTCTTCTTTTTGTCTTTTCGGAAGAACAAAATTAATTGAAAACTAAAAAGAAGTGTTTTAGAAAACTAGAAGGGTAAAACTCTATCATTTAAGGTGGCTTTATAGATAGATCTAGATATTCATTTTGCTTTTTGTCCCCTCCTTACGGCTAATTATGTTTATGCTTCATAGACGTTTTTTATTTTGTAAAATTTGTACGCAAAAATGTCAAACGAACGTTTTTTTTTTTTGAAAAAACATTACGAAAAAAATTCATATTGTTTTAAAAACTAGAATGGTAAAATATTATCTTAAAAGTTTTTTCATGCAATAACTTAAAAAAATAAACATTTTATTTATAGTTCAGTTTGAAAATGACCCGTTTTTGGGATTTTCCATTGAAATTTCATGAAAAACTATTTTCGCCTTTTTCAAACTGTTGTAAAATTTATTTTTAATATTATCCCCGAACTATTCTAGTTTCTTATAAAACATTTCTCCTGAAAAACGTTAGAGCATTTTTTTCAAAACCATGTGTGGTGGAATAGATCTCTCTATAGAACATAATAGCCACGCAAGCGCGCCATCTAGGAGGACAAAAACAAAATACATATTTATAAAGCTATCGTAAGAGTATTTTCATGTTGATATCTTTTCAAAATAAATGTTTTACGGATAAAAAATTTTTTTAAAAAAATGTCGTCTGCTTAAAATTGTGTCATTTTTGTTTAAACCTTACATGAAAAGCTTATTTTAAAAAGATAGAATAGATATGCAAATATATATACCTTTAAGAATTTCGTTGAATATTCTAATTTCTAAGATGTACCCCCACATATTTGTAGAACTTCATATTAAATTTGCTTCTAGGACGAATTTTGCTTATAAATCGCAATGAGATTTAGAGGGAGAATATATGATGCAATAATAAAATACATATAAAAATAGTGTAAAGAAATGTTTGTTGTTGTCTTTCTGAATAATGTGTAATTCAAGATATGTATATACTGTGATGGATCAGTTCCATATTGTAATAATGATATGATATATAGGGGAAAAGGAGGAGGGGGGGGGGGGATATAGATCTATCCCCATTTTGTTCCCGGAACCACCGACCGCTACAACTGTTTTATGATTTGGATTCCCCGCCATCTAACGGACTTAAAAAATCAATGTTTTGTTCTGATTTATATTATATATATATGCACATGTTGATATCATATCATGATATATATATATATCTAATATATATATAAAAAGGGGGGGCAAGCTTATTTGAAAATGTTTTTTTTTTCATCAGAGATATTTATTCATTCTCTTTCTATCTTCTTCTTCTCTTCTTTCTACTTTTTAATTTTTTGGTTGTCTTTTCTATGTTTTTACACCCAATTTTTTTTTTTACTTTTTGCAATTTCATTCCTTATGTGTGATGCACGAATGATTTTGATTGTTTATGATTTACAATTTTATATTAAGTTTCTCCTCATTAATTAATTAGCTTTTTCAATTATTGGTTTCTTTCTTGTTTTGTTTATTTTGTTTTATTGCCCGGAAATTCTTGTCACCTTATTTGTTATGTGCTGCATTGACATGAACAACAGTGGTAATAATGATGATGATGGTCACTCATATAATTCGGTATCGCGGGTGAGACTGAAACTCCATGATTTGGGCAGACATGCATGCATGCTGGGTAAGTAACCGAACGTTAAATTTGCACCTTTTGTTTTATTTTGAATATTATTATTACTGATGATATTAATTTATTAAAAGAAATTAATTCAAGTGTATCACCTTGTGCACACATGAGTTAAATGAATTCAAATTAAACGTGTTTAGGTGAATTATACGGAATCCAGTTAAGGACATGAACACCAAATAAAAATTGACTTTAATTTATTAATATTTTAAATTGAAATACTTAAATCAATATTTTGTCAATAGTTTATATATTTATATTTAAGTATTAATCTCAGTATTTTCAGATTAAAAACTGAATAAATTGAATTCGACATATTGTTTGTTTGTCCTTCACAGGGCTCTGTAGAACACGCTTATTATTGAAATGCATTTAAATTATCAAGTGTGTATTAGGTATAAGGTGATTTTAAAGTTTAAATGCCACTTTAAACAAAATTAAGAAAAAATTGAAAGCGTTTTTAGAAACTATAGAATGGTAGCTCAATCACTCAAATGTTGTTTGATATCTTTTAAAATAAGCTTTTTATGGTTTAAGCAGACAATTTTATAAAGTTTATTTTGAAATATATAAAAAATGTAAAAATGTTATATTACCATAAGCTAACCTAACCTAACCAATCCTAACCTAACTTAACCAAACCTAACCTAACCTAACAATGTGTTTATCACATTTTGGCAGTTATTCAGTTTGGCGCTTGTTCCATTTGGCGCTTATTCAGTTTGGCGTTTGTTCCATTTGGCGCTTATTCAGTTTGGCGTTTGTTCCATTTGGCTTTTATTCAGTTTGGCGTTTGTTCAATTTGGCGCTTATTCAATTTGGCGCTTGATCAGCGCCACTGTCTCTTTAGTGTTCTCCTTTATTAGGCATTTGTTCCATTTGGCGCTTATTCCAAATTCAGTTTGATGTTTGTTTAATTTGGCGCTAAATCAGCGCCACACACCCTCTATACATCTGATTAGAAATTAAATTCTTCAAATTGAATGTAAACCTTATAGAAGATGTCGTCATAAAATACCGACTATATAAACGCATCATTAACTGCTTTTTGCAAGTTAATCTCGTTTAAAATTCACTTTAATGGTGTTTTACAAGTTAACAAAGCATCCCTGTTATATATTTGCATATATAGATATGAAAATGAAGAAAACAAAGAAAGTAATTAATTATTCTCGTGCATATAATAGAAATACATATAGAAACAGTGGGGTTTTTTTACACGTGTCAATCGAATGAAATGAGAACAAAGTGAAAAATTTCGCGTGAGTCAATTCCTACATTAGGCCGCCTATACATTATAGAAAAACTATGATAAAATATCCAAATTCGATATGGAACAGATTTCTTCTTGTTTTGTTTTATTTACGATTGAAACTTTTTTTTTAAATCGTATTAATTTGTTTTGTGTAACATTCATTTTTTTTTTGCGTGTTACAAATGTCACTCCTTTTTTTTACTTGTTTTGTTTGATTATATTTTATACTACTTGCTATACACATTATATTATGCTATTTTGTGTGCGTGTGTGCGTGCCTCAACAATAAACAAGACGTGTCTATCAATATATATGGTCTCTTTGATTTGAATAAAAAATTTAATAAGAAATCTGATAGACTCTTAATTGCATAAATTAAACCTATTATATACAAACAGCCAATGCATGAAGGCCTGTGACAGAGGTACAATATTCTCAATTATAAGAGGTAAAATTACATGCAAAAATGATTTGTCAAAACCAGACAAACATATAATAAAAACAAAATCTCATTATTATTTTTTTGACAGTGTAATAAGGGATTTTTTATATATATATATATTAGGAATGTTTCACAAATTTGATTTGGGTCTTAAAAATGAAAGTAGTAGTTCGTTATAATATGAATTGGAGAAAAAAAAAACAAAAAAAAAAAGGGAGGGAAATTCGTTTTCTCATTAATAGGTTTTCTCAAACCTATTTATAGGAATATTTGAAATACATATTAGAAGAAGAAAAAAAAAGTTAAAAGTCTTGTGCTCCACCCCAATTGATATTTAGTATGAACGGTAAGGCGTTACGAATCCACGCTTCAATTTGCACGAAAAACTAATCAAAATGGCGGTTTTTATTTTCTCCACCCCCCCCCCCCCCCCCCGGTGTCCTCCTCCTCTTCCCCTTATGTCTCTCTTTCATTCTGTTCATTTTATATATTTTTCAATCTCTGTATGTGTTTCAGAGGGAGAGTTTTCTATCTATTTATCTATCTCTATATAGAAAAAGAAGAGAAAATCCCAAATGATAAAATGGAGGATATTGAATGCAGGGAATAACTGCTTGGAAACACGCATCATGCAATCCGGCATATACCCTTGCGCATGCGTCATACATATTTCTAAAGATGCAAGGAATCAACTTTCTCTCTATCTCTCTCTCTCTATATCTATAGGATTGAATTAGTAGTCAAGGGGGATAAGTGACATTTTTTTTATGTATAAAAATGGGAGATAAGTAGTCCTACCATAATTTGGTCAATGAAATGATAAAGAATTTGGTGGACAAAAGAAATTAATGAAAAAGCTGCTCATTGCTGCTGTATGAAAATGTAGAAATATATAACATTGAAATGAATGGAGGTATCTTAACTTTGAACTCAATTTACTTAAAATATTACTTTTATCACTTATTCCTCTTGGCTTCTATATACGGCTTGTATATACGGCTTGTTTCTAAATTGGGGTCCACTTTGTGTCCAATTTGAGCATTGGTCCTTCTCATTTATACTATATGTTGGATGTGAGAACTATTTTGAATTCAATGATTGAAATTTTTAAAATTTATTTCATTCAAACATGAAATAGTGAAAAAGATCAATAGTCCTAACATTTTTTATATATTGTTAAATATTTATATCATTTCTGTATTTATAGCTGGAGATTTACTAATTATTAGGGCACGGATTTTTTGTGCAATACTCTATACCAAGCAAATGTTTCTAAATTTTTGGTTCACGAGCCAATTTGTGAAGTAACAATCCCACTTAAATCAACCAACAATTACGGTTTTTTTTTCAATAAAAAAAAATATTGGCTAAACACTATAGAACTCTATAGTTGATAACTGATGGTAACCAGAGACATCTAGCCTCTAACTAGCGTTTTTGATTAGAAAAACAAAACAACAAATAAATCTAATTGTAGTTGCTCTAATGATGATGAAGATTACTTCACAATTGGTATTTGGGCCACAAATTGAGAAACATTTGCTTGATATTGCATTAAAATCCGAGCCCTATACTAATTAATAATTATATTTATTAACACTATAGGCTTAAATGTATCTATAACTATAATGCTAAATATATTTTTAAAAAAAATGCAAATGAATATCTGATATCGGAATATCGTGACGTATACACTAAAGGTGGGGTGGACAATTGGTGAAAATCACTAGTGATTAACTGCATGCATATTGGGGGAGGGGGCCCTAGTTTGCAGCAATTTTTATTAGAGCTATATATATATATATATATATATATATATATATATATATATATATATATAATCTTTTTTGCCTAAACTAATTGAGGGCTTAATAATAAGCTTTATATAGAGTATAAGTAAATCATTTTTCTATTTTCTATAGTATAGGCCATAATGGTGATGTGCAACAAGATCTAATTGTGATTTGCACTTGATGTTATAGGCCTATAAGCATATATCAGTCATTCAAACGTAATGATAGACCTTTTTTTTATGGTTTCTTTCTTAAATTTGTGCCATATTTTTTATATAAATCTAAATGATTGTTGTTATTTAAAGTGTAGCCTATATAACATTAATCAAAGGGACCTAATATTAATATAAGCAAGTTTAGCCTCGATTGTATAGAAAAAAGTGTGAAATTGAATTTCGATAATGGTATATATGCCTAATTGTGTAGGCAATACTGTAATTATGAATATAAGGATCTCAGAGGGTTGAAGTAAACACCACTAAAATATACTCGCATTTGTACATATTATAATTAAACACAATGGCGAGATTCTGTATAGTCTTAATAGGGCCTATAAGAAAGTTGCATTCTCACCTGCTCAAAAAAAAAAAAGTGACAATTGTCAGAACTATGTGACTATCTCGATGATATATCTCAGTAATTATATAACAAAATCTTAGATATATTATATGTTGTCCTTGATTGTTAGTCATTATAGACCTTTTTTACATAGAGATCTATATATATATATATATATATAGAGAGAGAGAGATACACATTTATAAATTAGATCTGTCAATATGCAAATTCGAATATTAGCTAAATATATAATGCACTGATCAATGATCATCATTATTATGAATACCGTATATATAGTCTTAAATTATTTAACATTATATTATTAAAGGTCGTGCTACATGTCTGAATGCTATTCTTATATGCCTAGATATTGACCTAGGCCTATAGGTTTAAATGACCACACACATGAATAAGGACCTAATCCTATATGTAAGATTTTTTTTTAAAAAAAATTGATAGGCCTATACTATAACGTATAGGCCTATCTTAAAATCACTTTATTAAACATTAAATCTATTTTAATATTGTCTTAGTTTGCCTTTATGTGTTTATTGTGTGTATATATGTATAATAGATCATGTTGTATATGGAAATTATTTTAAATGACGTATAGTGGGGCACATTTGCAGACAGATTGATGCCATAATTGCGGCATAAATGGTGTGGTATAGGCCTAAATATATAGGCCTATATCATGTTAGTAAATTATCATCATCATCATGTAGGTATATAACATACTATATAAGGACCTTTATATATTTTTAACCTATATACCTATTTTAATGCATAGGCCTAATCTATATATAAATGGAGAAAAGCTATTTATAAATTTAATTAAAAGTAGATAGCTTTTATAGGCCCTATCTATAGAATCTATAGAAAGTGTTTATGTATAAATACAAAAATTATAGGCTTACTTAAAAACGTTTATAATAAATTATAATATAGTTTAAGGCATATTCTCACTTTTTTTTTAAAAAATGTAGGAAGGCATATTACAATATTTGAAATTTATATATGAATTTGGCTCAATAGACCCTAACTATATATATGTAAATGAATGTCGTTATAAAGAAGCTACTTGCCGCCGAAAGGTTGTTGTGTCGGTTGTGTTTGGTCGCCGCCACCGTCGCCATCTTCTTCTCTTATCTCAGGTCGCCGTCTGTTCCACGCAATGGATCCACGATGACGATAACGAATCGTTCGGCTATTATCACTTGCCTATTGTATACATATTACAGGGCCCATCTTTTTTTAACATTGTTGGGTGTCGCTTATAAGTGGGAGGTGATGTATTTTTTAGGGGTGGAGGAAGTGGGAGGCGACGTGAGAAGTCGCCGAGGTGGTGTTGGTAGTGGTGCAGAGAGGGAGGGAGGGGGTATGTGGGAGAATGTTTTTTTTTTGTTGTTGTTGCAAAATTTGCAATAGTAAAAGCTGAGAGATTTTGCAACAAGATGCATGCGAGAACTTTTGCACGGTATACCCACCACTACCACCAAAGCCGCCACTAGTGAGTGCTACAGTTCGCATTTTCGCCCTGACGCGTTAGCTCCGCCTTTATTCATGCAGTGAGGGTGTTACCTATGACACTATTGAGCTCGTTCCTGGTCCTCGGTTTGTTGTTGCTTTTTGACACTCCCGCGAGTCACACCCCCCATTTTTTTTCCTTCTTCTTCCGAAGTTAGCATAAAGCAGCTGATGTTGTTGCTGCTGATGATGATAATGATGACGGTGTCAAGGCAGAGGCGCCATCTTCACTGCCGCTGTTGCTGTAAAACAAGAAAGAAAAAAAGCAAAAGGCTCGGCAGGAGTGTCAGTGAGTGACATCGGTTATCCGAACCTTAACAGAAAGAGAGAAAGGAGCCTTCATTTTGCAGCAAAACAGTGACAAAGGTAGCACCCACCCACCCACCTACAACCACCACCATTCTGTAGCACCTTTTATCCCCTCCCACAATAAAAAGGGTGCTGCTGGTGTGAGGATTGGCTGAGAAAATTTAAACTCGGAGAGGCAACATTGCTCTATCAAGTTGATGGTTTGTCACTCTGTTGATAAGAGGCAACTTTTTTTTTTTTTTGGTTGTTGTTTTGCGCCCTGAAAAAAAAATCTGTCACTCATATTGGGCGGGACTGTAAAACACTGCCCAATTAATTCCACTTTCTTGTTATATATACTTTTTAAAACTACTATATTCTAAAAGTGATAAAGGCGCCAGCCACACGCACACACACACATACACCATCTATATTCCGAACGCTTTTTTTTTCTTGCTTAAAAAACTGTCGCTCTTTTCCTTTCATGGGTGTTGTTGCCACCGTCGCTGACAAAAATCGCGGCCTCGTTTTCACTCTTTATAAAGAGCGTTGCATTGCGCTGATCAGTAAGCGACCGTGATCTATCAAGCCACCAAAACAGTTTCTTCGATTAGAGATATATATATATATAGTGTTTTTTTTTTGTCGAGAAAAGTGTTTTGATGCCGAAAAGAGTATGCTTTCTGACGGCTAAAACTCTTCAACGCCATATTTTTCTGAAAGTGTTTCCATCTTTTTCTGAAAATCTCAGCGAGAAACCATTGTCGCCAGCTGCCACCTAAGATGGTTCCGTAGTTGCCACCTTTTACCGGTCCACGTGTTTTTTTTTTCCTCCTTCCTGTGCGAGAGGATTGAAGTTGATACGCCTACCACCCATTTGTCCCACGCCTTTTAAGTTAGTTCGTCCCTTGAAGGCTAAGTTTCGGCCCTCTTTTTTTTTTGGGTGGGTGGGAATGAGTATATAGCCGCCTTCTTGGTCCCTATAGTCTCTTAATATGTAGAGAAATATCCACCCCCCCCCCTTCTCTGTATTTTTTTTTTCTAAAAAAAAAAAAGGGGGGAAAAAGGATGGTTTTGTTTGTTCTCTGCCCCTTTCTTTTAATTGTGACGCCATATCTGAGGGTGATAACAGCGATAGACGTTGGTGTCTTCGAAATCGACACCTTCTTTTTGCTTAAGTTAACGTCTCTAAAAAACACGCCTAACACTCTTTGACGCTTATTGGCTTGGTTCTCACGAAATAACCAATCGAAAACCGACAACATCCTCCCCCTCATTAACACACACACACACATACACACAAGTTGGTGGTGCAAAAGTCCGCGCGCAGAAGCAATGGGATTTTCACACGCATTGAGTCAAAGGTGGCGGCAGTAGTGAGAAGTGGCGAGAGTTTTTCTGTTCGCCAAAGTGCGACGTTGCTGTCGATATCCTGTTAGTCGCACTTTCTCCTTCCCGTCTTCTTTTTAAGCCTGATTTTTCTATATATATCTATCTATACACGTATATATATGTATATACAATATACATGTAATACATATACATAGACCTACGTATATAACCATACAATGGCTATGTAATACTATATGGACGTGCATATTATAATAGGAAAAAGGGGAAAGAAGGAAAAAAAGAAAAACCCTTCGTAAAGGAGAGAAGAAGAGGACCTTTTTGAAGAATATTTTTGACCACAAAATATAAATATAGAGATTTTTTTTTTAAAAAAAATCTTTTATTTTTTAAAATTCTATAAAAAGAAGGATTTCAGGAACTGCAACTTTATAAAGCGTGAGAATTTTTTTTTTTTTTAAATTTTGATTCAAAAATAACAACAAAAAAATGTAATTTGTCGTTTTTAATGTGTGTTTGGTCAAGTTAAAATTTCGGACATTATATATATTTCATTTCACGGTTTGTGCGGGTACGTTCGTGTGAGTGTTTTGAAGGCGGCTTTTAAGCGTTATGAACGCGGCATGCGTGCATGCATGAAGTTCGGGAACTTAAATCATCATCATCATCATCATCGTTCACCGTTAAAAAAAGATGAACTCTTTTTTTATTTTCGCGTCAAATGTTGCCGTTTTGCCATCATCTTTTTCGTGATGATGTTTTTGTTGTGTCAAAACCGTTCATCTTTATAAATTAACATCAATCTGCAGGTCTTCCTTGTTTTCTTGTTGTGTGGACACGCAAAAAAAAAATTAAAAATTGTTTGAATCGGACCACTGCTTTTATGTATGTCCATTTGGCCGTGGTGGACTGACTCATCGTGAGATATTACATATTTTATACGGAACTCTTTTTTTGTTGTTGTTGTCGGAACTGTTGTTGTGGTTGACCTTTTTTTGTTTTGCGTGAGAAAAAAAAAAAACATTTTATAAGATTTGCGTTTTTATGCGAGAAAATTGCGGTTTTTGACAAATAATAGAAAAAAAAGCGCTGATCGTTTATTATTAATATCTTTTTTTTAAAAAAAAAATTTAAACTTATAACACGCGTGAGTTTTTTTAGTTTTTTTTTTTGTTGCAATTTTTTATTAAGAAAAAAAAAATTCTTTGTTAAAAATTTGAAGAAAAAAAAAAATCATTTTTCTTTTTGTGTGTTTAAATTATTATTATTTTTTGATTTTTGCGTGATATTGTGCTCTCCCCCCTTGTTCTCTCTCTCCATGAGATTCGAACAGTCAGAAAGCGGACCGGAGATGGCTTACCATCCGTTTCTTCTCCAGCGTCCAACAGATTTCAGTATGAACTCTATTCTGACGCCACCTCAGTATTTTCCTGGGCTTACTTTGAATCCTCATGCCGCTGCAGCTGCTGCGGCGGCGGCAGCTGCTGGTTCTTATCCGGCTTCTTTATTACCTAAATTACCACAACCTCTTGGTCATCCTTATACGACGGCCGAAGATGTTTTGGCTCATCAGTCACATTTAAGGCCTCTTCGGTCACTTCAACCGGAAGACGATGGTGTTGTTGATGATCCTAAAGTCACTCTCGAATCGAAAGATCTTTGGGAAAAGTTTCATGTACTTGGAACTGAAATGGTCATCACTAAATCTGGAAGGTAAGACGTTTTTTTGTTTTTGGTTTGGTTTTTTGTTTGCAATCTCGCGGTTTTTCGTTTGTTTCAGGTGAGAATATATCTTTTGAGGCACTTTCAGTCAATTTTTTTTTTAAATTTTCTACATAAAAAGGTGTATTAAAACGGGATATGGTAGTAAAACGGGATATGGTGGCATGTGGGGTCACTGGGGGCTTGGTGCAAAATCGGAACGAGTGGAGAGTTAGAACCAGCAAGGCCGACCCTGCTGCTTGCGGGATAAGGTACAGGAAATGATGATGATGACATAAAAAGGTGTATTAGGGGGCAGCATTTATTTTTTATTATGAGGCCCAAATAGGACACACTCTTAGGACACCTGAAAGTGTAATTCTTCTAAAATAGTTGGTAATCGTTTTAACAAGAATCGGAATCGGAATATTATTTCGTGTTAAACGAATTTCGTAAAGAAAAGACTGTTTTTAAGCGTTGCGCTAATTCTATACGGATTGAAAATATATTTTCGTGTTAAAAGGTTTTCGCTGTTTTCTAGGTCTCTATTGGTCTTTTATTAATTGCAGGTGAAATGGTTCATTTTATAAAAAGGACTATAAATAGACCTTCCAATAAATATATCAAGAGCTAACCATGCAGGTCCTTATCGAAGCAACTTATAAAAGAATTTCAAGATTTATCTATAAAAACTAGAATAGTTTAGAAAAGATGTTGCTGCATCAACAATTTTTATGATTTTATCTTTCAAAATAAACTTTTTAAACTATATATTGTTTTGAAAATGTCGTAATTTTTACGGCTTTTTATGTAATGAATCAAAGAAAATAATTTTATAAATATGTCGTTGAAAAAAGTATATTTTAAAATGTATCAGATCTTGAAAAAATAACAATGCAACTTTAGGTTTTACTCTTTTTATTGTTTCAAATAAATATTTAAAAAAATTTTCTCATGAGGTAAAAAAAACTCGTTCATTTTATGAAACCATTCGGGTCTATATGACAAATGTATAACGTGAAGAAAAGGTCCTAAAAGATGCATTTAATTTTGAACAATAAGTCCTATTCTTATATATATAGAATTAAGGTCCATTTAATCCTATATTAATAAATAAAAGAAAGTACGGGGATCGTCATGAGGTTTGAATAAAATGCCATCTATTGGCACCAGCTTAAAAATGTTTGAAGACTAATATAGACTCTTATTTGAGGTCCTTTTTTATTAGGACTTTTTTGATAAAAAGGTAAGGACCAAAACTGTTTATTAAATATAGACAATTGATTGTGTCGTTTTAAAAGACAGCTGCAAAAAGCACGTATATAGTGACGAGGATTGATTACGTGTTCTCTCTTTTTCTCTCTCCCCTTTTTTTTTTCTCAGCATTTTTATGTGTACACTTTTGACCCCGATTGTACACAACAGCCTTTTTTTTTTGAGTGTATATCACACACGCATACACCTATATTGACGGGCCATATGACAAAAACGCACGCAACTATTGAAAACGCACTCAGAAAAAAATAAAATAAAACACAATGATGTGTGTGTGTGTGTATAAATTCGATGTGCGTTTTTTTTTTTTTGCTGCTGCTGCTTCTTCTTCTGTTGCATGTTAATGTCAAACTGCAAAAATCAGCCATTCTGTAAAATCACTAGTCAATTTGTCTAATCAACAATTCGGACATTAAATATGCATATTGAGTAATTTGCACACAAAAAGAAAAAGAAAAAAATGCCTAAATATCAACAAGCCAAATCAATAATAAAGTTGAGCATATGTGTTCACGAGCAAGATATATAGTCTACTCAAAAAAAAAAAAAAAGAACCGGAGTAGGTGCTCAAACATAGGAGTTTGTGCACAAATTTTCATATGAATAAAGGTACCATGAAAGGAAAATGGAGCATCTGCTATGGCGCTGTGAGTATGTACTCACTCTCTCAAATCATAGAATTTGCTCTTACTCAATTTATGGAGTACATACTCATTTTTTTTTATTCATATAAAAAAATTAAGCAACTGCTTGTAGTTTTAACAGTTGTTCATAACATGTGTGTATACACTGTTAAAACTATAAGCAGTTGCTTAAAAAAATGAGTATGTACTCCATAAATTGATCAAGTAAGAGCAAATTCTATGATTCAGAAACGACTGGACGGGGGATCAAGTCATGTTACAAAATGGTGGAGATAACGAGGGATAGAGAACCCCTATATATAGGTATAGGTTGCTCTCAATTTGAGCACCTACTCATGCATTCATACAAACTCGAGCACCTGCTTAAAAAAAACTTGAACAATTGAGCAGGTAATATATATATACTCACTTTTCATTAATATGCAAATGAATGAATGCTCAGATTAGCTTCCAAGTATGTTTAGAATATTTTGTACACAAATTGCCTATACAATGCTATTATTAGTCAGAACCGTAACTATAGCTAATTTTTTGCGCCAAGAAAACTGGCGCCTTCTTAAGTCATTGTGCGGCTCCTATTTCTGCATTCCTGAGCTTTGTATACCCAAGTAAAAGAATAAAACTTGGCGCACTTTTAGTAGGCCTTATTATTTGTTATGGTAATATTGCGCCCCTGAACTTTGCACTCGAGACACAGGTGCCTCACTTGCCTTGCCCTAGTTTGAGTCGCGGTTCTGTTATTACTTAGTCTATTATGCAAAATATTCTTTTAAATCGGATGGGATTCTCTCTCTAACTATCTATCTATGTGTCTAAATTGACTAGTTGTTTTATGTAATGACTGATTGTTTTTTTTTTGTTTTTACACATTAGCGAACTAAACATACGCACACACACACACACGGTATATAATGTTGTAACTGGAGACACCAGATGCGTTTCCCCCCCCCCCCCCATATTTAAACTCTCTCTCTCTCTCTCTCTCTCTCTTCTTGTCTTTGGCGTATGTTTGAATAACAAATTGCACGCACTATCTCTTATCTGCATGCATGCATATGTATGTGCATTTGTATATGTATGGGAGCTCAACAACAACAACAAAAATATTTGAGTTAATTTTCTAATTTGAACGATCCGTTTCTCTATTAAGTCCAGATCTATGTGTGTGTTTCAACACTCATATATACTGTATTATAGGTTGAACTTTTCACAGTTCAATTTTCGCTCTCTTACTAGTCCTCCCCCCCCCCCCTCCCCTCTTTCTCTCTCTCTCTCTCTCTCTCTCTTTCTAGTTTCTATCTCGAGCTAAATTGATTTATTCATTTGAAAAAAGCTCTCTATCTCTCTCTCTCTCTCTCTCTCTTTCTGTCTCTCTTCTTGGTTAGATTATATATTAGTAGGCCTATATATAATGTATATTAGAACACACGCGTCCTCCTTCCTATACAGTATATACTATATACAGTATAGTATGTTGTGTCTGTGTGTTTGTACCCGCGTTTGTGTGTGTCAGTCATTGAGATCGATTTTGACAAAAATTGTAAGCCTGAGTTGAGATAGTTGAGAGATAGCATGCCGTTCAATATTGTTATATACTAGAAAACCGTTTTTAAAAACTTCTCTTTTCTAATTGATTATACAATAAGACACTCAAATTGAATTATATAATTCTACTTTTCTTTCTATTAATATGGATTGAGCTCTTTAAAGAGATGTTGAGGCTCTTATTTAATAAACGACTACATTTTACATAAAAGCTACATCTAGAGAGAGAGAGAGAGAGAGAGAGAGAGAGAGAGAGAGAGAGAGAGAGAGAGAGACTAAATTTCGAAGTGACGATAAACGTTTTAGGAAAGTTACAAAGTTTGTAACAAAACAAATTTTGACTAATTTGTGCATTTGTGCAATATAGGAGTTTAGTTCAGTTTGGCGCTAGATCAGCGCCACTTGCTCTATACAGAATAGTACCTATTCTGTGTTGAGCAGGTGGCGCTGATCTAGCGCCAAATTGAACTAAACTCCTACATTAAGGTTCACTTCAACTACAAAAAAATATTAAATCATTTAGCTTCCAAGATAATAATGAAAATAATGAAATAATGAAAATATTAATATTAATAATAATATAAATATAAACATTGTTGCAGTGGTTTAGCGCTGCCGATTGCGTCGTAAAAAATCGATAAGCTATATACGCGTAAAAACTAAAATGAACCAAAAACTTTTCAAAGATATGATGCAATCTCGAATTCTCAATATATAGTAAACTGAATTAGTGCCAAAGTGATCGAACGCCAGTTTAAATAAGTGCTAAATTAAACAAGTGCTAAACTGAATAAAAATGCCAACGGCTTGGTATTATTCAGTTTGGTGTTTGTTTAATTTGGCGCTTATTCAGTTTGACACCTAATGCGAGCAACCATGCATTTAAGGCATATATGGATTAAAATTGCGTCAAAAAAATAAAATCAGAAAAATTTAACTCTTAAATTTTTAAAAAAAGTCAGTAAAAAGTAGCCTATGATTTCAGTTTCAGCTTTTCTTCGCTGTCAAAGGTTCTCATACATTAATTACAACAGAAAACACTTCAACGACATTTTAACATATACAGAAGAGACGAAACAGAAAATAGGAAAATGATGCGTTTGAAATCTATAGGCTCATTATAGGCTCATAATATGGAATTCCGCGTGGCAGAATAATATTTAAAAAAAAAAGTTGAACCAAGTTCAGCGTTTTCGTTTTTGTATTATATTCTTCTAAATAAATAGAATGGAATTCTTCAAATGAGATAAATTTCTTTTTCGGTCTCATTTTCAGTTGGCTTTTTCTGCATAGGTCATTCATGCAGAAAATTCTGCATCATGCATTCCTATATATATACACGTAGTTAATAACCTTAGTTGACAGTCTACCTAGTAATTTTCTCTATATAATCTATAGGAGTTAGGAAAGGATCACACACGCTGAAAAAAAAAACATCAGAAAACAATAAATAGAAATGAAAAATTCTGTACATTTTCGTTTGATATCAAAGATAGGCTAACACGCTTCTGGTAAAATGCCTTAAAAAGTGAAATTCAGTGGGATTTTTTTTTTCTCAAGGTGTGTGATTCATCCCAGACTTGGCATATAGTAGGCCTATTCTTTGTCAAGTCAAGTTTACAGTATGAAATATGTTCACTAATCTAGTTTTAAATATTTGAGCTATACTGTATACTGATACAATAAGTGACGTATAAAAAGGTGTTTAAATTCTACTCTCTTATGTTAAAATATAACACTTTTATTTTTTTACCTGACACAAACTGTCAGACAAAAACAAGAGTGTCTGTCTGTCTGGTTTTCCAGTTTTATAGTTGGTTCAAAATAACCACATATATTAAGAGACACCATTTGGTGGTCTATTTGACATTCTCCAAGTACCACTTAAGAATTACACCTGATAGTTAAATGTTTATGTTAGTTAATATTATTAATTTCTATATATTTGAAATGTACAAATATACGGGGTGTAATATAAACACGTGTAGAGATCTATGTGTATATACAGTGCATGATAACTGTATTAAACTTATAAAACCCTTGTAATATAATAATGTAGACTAAATACTTAGATAATATATATAGAAGTATATTTGTTGTGTGTATATTAGGCAATATTGGGCAATTGTTTTTCTGTCACCATTTGTATTTACTTTTTGTCTTAATACAATTAGGACCACGTGATGGCGCTTGTAGTTTATCTATACATATACAATATTGATGATGGAACAGGTGACTGATTGGTTGTACTTACAGTATGTGTTTGGTCTCTCTCTCTCCCTCTTTCTCTCTGTGTCAGAACTTTTCGAACATCCCTCAGTTTATCATTACTAAAGGCAAAGAATTAAGTATGATTTTTGTTGCAATCAAAGTATCTGCTTAGAGGTTATATAGAGTTATTCTAAAAATTGAAATACAGGTGAATTATACTTTTAGGTTAACTCTAGCCTCTAACCATCCTTTTCTAATTGCAAAAATATCATTTTTTAGATGTCAAGTTGATGATTAGAATTTAATTAAGATGTGTTTTAGAAGCTAGAAGGGTAGCTCAACCATGTTGATATCTTTCAAAATAAACTTTTTATAGATAACAGAAATTTAACAAAAAAAAAATACATATTTTCTGCTTGAAAAGTTATGTCGTTTTCAAACTGACATATTAAAAGCTTATTTTGAAAGATATATTCAACGTGAAAATACCTTTAAATAATTGAGCTACTCTTCTAGTTTCTTATTTTTGCACTTGAAAAACAGAATAATCAGTTTTAGGAGGTTTTACACTTTTAAAACCGCCTTAATCAGAAATTTATATTAATTTTTAAACAAAAATAATTAAGAATAATTTTTATTTGTTGCTTTAATGCCGCATTTATAGTCTGTATTATTTTGTTGGTCCCGTCCTTCCGAAATAATTAACAATTCACCAATACTTTTGAGCTGCTATAAACGCAGCTGCATTCACAGCTAAACGTGTTATATACAGGGTGAATCAACAAAGACAACATTTCTATTATTGTCTTCTTCATTCAACCAGCATCTTTAAAATTAATTATGAATGCTTAAACGCGTGCACAGGAAATGGAGGAGGTTATTTTTGCTTGTCTTTCAATCTATCTCTGTAAAAGAAACAGCAATTCTTAAATGTGTGACGTCTGTCTGTACGTGTCGCGTGTATGTATGTGTTTTTTTTTTTCTTCTTTCACTTCCTGTCGTGATATAACTCGGATGGGGGCCATCTTTGTTGTTGGTTATACATGTAGGCCTATATAAGAGAATGGGTTAGATTGTATTGAATAAGAGATAGACAGAGAGAAAGAAAGAAAAAAAGAGGGGGAGGTGAGGTGACCACTGGCTATTATGTATACCCCAATGTCTTCTTCTTCTGGTTATTTTGTTCCGTGTGTGTCATTCAACAATGATCATCTTGTCTTGAATTTCTATAGAATATATTTAAAGAAATGAACCAAGCTTGAAAGAACTTTTTGCATTGCATGTTCAGTTCGAACTTCAAATTTAAAATGGCTGCCGTTTGTGTGTGTGTGTGTGTGGAAACCTATATTCAATTTAAATACTTTTCTTTTAAAAATGTAAATGGTTTTGAATTTGATTATATAGGAAGTATAGTTGAACAGTAACATTTTTTTTTTTCGTATTTCAAGATGGTTAGGGAAAGATCACACATGCTGAAAGAAAAAAAAACTTGAATCCCATTTTGTAAGGAATTTACCAGACGCGCCATTGTCTTTTGAGTACAAAAGAGAACAAAAATATAACTGAAACACTATTCTATATTTCTATTTTCTGGTGGTTTTTCAGCATGTGTGATCTATTTCCTAATTCAGAATCACAAGTCAATGTGAAAAGTTGCTTTATTATATAGTAAATCTGCAGAATTAAGTGTTTTTTAGGCAATGTGGAGAACGTATCATATATTGTCAATTTATAAATTAATGACATTTATCTAAATTGAACTAAGTGTTATAGGCATTCTATACATTATCTGAAATTGTATTAAAAATACTCTTGTGTAATTCTGCTGACATAATCAGCAAGGAGAAGGTTTCATATGCAGAAAAAGCAAAATTGAATATGCAACTGAAAATAGAATTTCGCTTTACTTTGGCAGAAAAATAGAATTATTTAAATTAGATAATTTTTATTTTCAGTCAGTGTTTTCTTTGTGTGGGTTCTTGGCTTAACAACGAATTGGTGGTTTTGCAAAGTGACTAGTAATTATGTAGAATTTTCACTTTTGGCAGAAAGGCTACGGTCCTATATATAGAAAAAAAAAAGCCAACTGAAAAAGAAATTGATCTAATTCAAAGAATTGCATTCTATTTATGTCGCAGAATGTAAGGCAGAAAAAAAAGTTGAAATTGTTTTAACTTTTCATATTTTGTAACGCAAAATTACATGTTATTATCAGCCATTAGGAAGGCATCCTTCAAATACATCATTCTTTATGGCTTGAACGCGACGGAAAGCAGAAAAGTAGAGAAAATTTTCTCCAATTCATTTTATTTCTGTTTCTATTGAATATTTTCTGTTTGTTTTTTTCTTCATGCATGTTAAATTCAGGTATAACTCATGCAGTAACAGAAGGATCACACATGCTGAAAATAGAAATTAAAAATTCTGTGTGTTCCTTTTCTCTCTAAATATATGGCGCTTCCAGTAAATTCTTTACAAAGTGAAATTCAGTGGGATATCTTTCAGCTTGTGTGATTCTTCCTTAATTTTAAAGTTGCAACTAGCAAAGTAGTGTTTTGAGCTTTATCTAAGTGAGCCTCTTGTTGTCAGTAATGGTCATTTTCACTAGATGGCGTTTGGTAGTACTTAATGGGTTGGTGTTCGAACTCCTTGATAAAGACAACTTTTTTGTTTGGTTAAGTTTGTTTATCCCCTTGTCTATTTTTCCGCGTTTATTCGCTAAATGGCCGTGGATGAGAGGTTGTAATTTTGGATTGAATTGTGTGTGGGGTTGAAGGGGAAGAATTGGTTTGAAGATGGAGAAGAAAAAGAATAGGTGGGGGGGGGGGGAGAGAGAAAAAAAAGAAGGGGGTGGGGTGTCACTGAGAATGGGTCATCTTGGATGAGAGACCACCGCGAGCAGTTAAAGGTCATCTGGGAAATATACTTGACCATCGCAGTAATATAAGGCAACAACAAAAAAAAAGGGAGAGAGAGAGAGAAGGGGGAGGAAAAGATTATCCTATATGTACACAAGGTACATGGGTGGTTGAAAAGGAGAGAGGGGGTGGGGGTTAAGTGACCAGGGGGACTAATTATGTGCTGACTGACCATCAGAGTGCGGACGATGACAGAAGAGCCGGGCGCAGATTATAACGAAATAAGGATCATAGGGAGACAAACCCCCTCCTCTCTCTCTCTCTCTGTCCATCCACTCTTATTTTGATCCTCATCAAAATGGCTGTCGGTTTACTTTTATGACGTCATCACCCTTTTTCACCCAGTAAACTTCTTTCAGAAGCGCAACATTACGAAAAAATGATATTCAAATTATTATAAAAAGTTTATTTTTTAACGATATCTTAATTGAAGATGGGGTTTATAAATGTAAATTTGAATTTTATTTTCTTTAAATTTAATTCTTTAGATATTTTATGAAGAACTATATACTGAAAGTATATTAGAAACTAGAATGGGTATATTTTAATATTACCTTCTTATAAACAATTATTTCTTTAAAAAATGTGTCTGCTTAAATTTAGTTCAAACTCAGATAAAAAAAAACTTATTTTTGAAAAGATATCAAACATGAAATTAGTAAAATAACCTTTAGAAACTAGAAGAGTATACTGTTCTAGTTTCTAAAACACTCTCTACAGGGATAACCAGAGTTAAAGATGCCATTTTATACTAAATTAAACCCATTTTTTATAAAATTTTGAGACCCAAATTCTAAAAAGTAACGTAGTACTTGAACGTCAACTTGAATCCTCTAACCAGGGTTCCATCATAGTAAAAAGACTTCTGTTTTAATAAGTGTAATGAGTAGGGCTCGGATTTTGATGCAATATCAACAGCAATGTTTCTCAATATGTGGCCCAAGTGCCAATTGTAAAGTGACAATCTCGTTTAGATAACAAAAAATTGTTCCTTCTAATTAAAAAAAAACAATGGTTAGAGGCTAGAACTTTAGTTGACAACTGATAGTAACCAGACATCTAGCCTCTCTAACCAGTTTTTTCATTAGAAAAAAAAAACATAATTGCAGTTGGTCTAATGATGATAATGATAATTACTTCACAATTGGCACTTGGGCCACAAATTGAGAAACATCCTGGTTGATATTGCATCAAAGTCCGACCCCTAGTAATGAGGGAGAGCGGGTTTTCTATGTTGGAAACTTGAAAAATTGCAATTGATCCAGGCCAAGTGTCTTACTTGAATTTGGACCTTTGAAATATGTTTTAATAAATTGACTTGAGAACCATTTTAAAGCCGGATTCACACTCAAGAATATATTTTATATTAAATTAGAAGGTTTTAAGATTTGAACCTTTTTCTTTCTTTCTTTCTTCTGTCAGTTTTCTTCAAACAGATGTCATTTTACTTTTAAAGTGTGTCACTAGGTGGGTTCTTAATATGAAACATTTCATTTTATAACATTTTTTGTTTAAAAAAAAAAAGGCTGTCAAAATAATTATTAATATGTATTCTATAAACAGTGACTTTTAAATAAAATAATTTGATGTTTTATAATAATAATAATAATAATAATAATATGAAATTAAGAGTGAATTTGAAATGACGGGGTTTGAGTGAACTAAGAGACTAGACCGGACGTTCTTTCTTCTCCACCTGACAAATAATTAAATATTATATTATAGAATATGATATACTTATTATTATTATTATTATGACTTTTGTTCGAATTGAGATAAGTTTTTTTTTTAATTATCATTTTTTTGTTGTTATTGTAATTTTTAAGGCGGATGTTTCCAGCTTTTAAAGTACGAGTGTCTGGTTTGGACAAGAAGGCCAAATACATTCTACTGATGGACATTGTTGCGGCCGATGATTGTCGTTATAAATTTCATAACAGCCGGTGGATGGTCGCTGGTAAAGCCGATCCCGAAATGCCTAAACGAATGTACATTCATCCTGATTCACCAAGTACTGGTGAACAATGGATGCAAAAAGTTGTGTCCTTTCATAAGCTCAAACTGACCAACAACATTTCGGACAAACACGGTTTTGTAAGTAATGTAAATATGTTTTTTTATTATCTCTTTTTTTATTTTGTTATTTAAACATCGGATTTTATTTCGCACATGTTCATTGAATTTCATCAAGAATACGAAAAAGGAAAATATTTTGTAAAATTTAAATATTTATTTTTCTTTCGGGGGAGGGAGGTGGTAACAGAGGGGTCCATTTGAAAGCTTTTATTTTGAATTATTTTAAAATTAATCAGTAATAATCACTCAATTTGCATTTTAGTATTGAAAATATAGCAGATATCGTTATTAATAATATGTTGATTGGGATAGAAAGAGAGGGGAAAATGTGCCCCAAAAGGTGCATTTCAGAAGTTTTATTTTGTAAATAAAATTTAAATATTTTTTGGTTGGACCACAGAGGATGTATTTGAGAACTTTTTTTTTTTAATTTTAAAGTTAATCACTCAATTTGTATTTTAGTTTTAAAAATATAGAAAATATCTTTTATTAATAATTTATTGATTGGAATAGAGAGATAGAGCTAGAGCTTCATATGCCCCCTAAAGGTGCATTTGAAAACTTTTATTTTGAATTATTAAAGCTAATTTACACAATTGTAAATTTAGTTTTAAGAATATAGAAAACATTTATTAATAATATATTGATTGGGATATAGAAAGAGAGGGATAGAAAGATAGAGAGGGAAAAATATGCCCCCCCCCCCTCCCCAAAAGGTGCATTTGAGAAGTTTTATTTTGAATTATTAAAGCTAATTACACAATTTGTAATTTAGTTTGAAGAATATAGAAAATAACTTTATTAATAATAATATATTGAAAGGGATAGAAAGAGATATAAAAAGATAAGAGAGAGAAAGAGAGAGAGAGAGAGAGAGAGAGAGAGAGAGAGAGAGAGAGAGCAGGTGTGAAAATCAGATTTCAAGATAATCCTTTTTTTTTTCATGTCTTTTTGTCAATTTTTACATAAATGTCAAATTTTAATAAGTACATATCGAATATGTTTTTTCATTCTTAATTTAGACGTTATTTTTTTTAAATAAAATCGTCTCGTTTGGAGGTTGAAATACCGTAGACCACTTTTTGACCACTTTTCGACTGCATATAATGAAGTCGAAAGTGGTTGGACTGTGGTTGCAATGAGATTTTCTATGGAAAGAGGCTATAAAGAGTCAAGGATTCAAGGTGGTCGGTCGGTTTTGGCGACAACCCGACTTCATTTTAGAGTCGAAAAGTGGTCAAAAAATCGTCGTCTTGTGTGCAAAAAGGGTTTAAGATGTTTTAGGAACAGCTGATTTTCAAATTCTTGAGTTTATTCTGCGTTTCAAAAGAGCAATGTCAATAAGATATAATTGTATGCATGTTAGAAACTATAGAACGGTATTGCTGAATTATTTCATAGAATTTTCTTGTTGATATCTTTTAAAATAAACTTTTTATAGACAAGAAATTAATAAATGTCTACTTAAACGTTGCGTTAAAATGTTTATTTTAAAAGATATTAAATACGAAAATACATTTAAGTGATAAGAGGTACCCTCGGAAAGAAAAAATAACCACAACTCGAGGAGCGTTTACACCTTAAAATTGTAGTTAAGTTAGTTTTTTTTAAAAAAAATCTAATGTCCAACCCATTTTAATCATTTTTTAAGTAAAATTCTTTGAAAATTTAATCATTTTTAAATTGCAATAATATTTCAATTTTAAAACATAAAACACAAGAAATCCAATTCATTTTACTCTTCTAGTTTCTAACAAACGTTCCATTTTATAAAGCTAATTTTGATATGTAAAAATTAAAATTTTAAAAACAACAAATTATCAAAATCCCACCAAACATACAAACAAAAACAAGATGGCTGCCATTTTTTTGTGTGTGTGTGTGGACCATTCTAGTTTTCATTGTTGTTTACCGCCTCTTAATTGGATCAAAATGACTGAGTTTGATATCAAACACGTGCAAATTTTGGCGGTTTTTCTCTCTCTTTTCTGTTTCTAACATTGAAGGTTACTGAAGCATTCAAAATTTAATAAAGAAAAAGATAGCCATCAAAATTCATTCATTATTATTTGTGTTTTAACGAAACACAAAAAAACTACGATTTTCTCATTTCTATCCATTCGTTACGTGTGACCCTGAAGCAGATCCGTAACAAACTTAAAAAATTTTGCGCCTGAGGCAAGCATAAAACTGGCGCCCCTCTTATTATTATTATTATTCTATAGTTATCTTGCGCATCTATTTTTTTTTGCGCACTTGAACTTTGCACCCGTAGTAAAAAAAGAAGCAGGCGCTAGTTATATTTTTGCGCCTCTATGCACTCTTGAGCTTTTGCGCTCGAGGCAGATAGATAGCCGGCTCTGATGGAGTAATCCATTTTTGAACAGTTACTTGTAAAATAATACAAGTTACTTCTGTGTTATACTCTTGTACATAGTGGCGCGCGCTTCAGGTATATTGCAAAAATATAAACCAGGGTCCTAGATGGGAATAAATTCTATTTTATTTTAGAGGAAGGGATGAGTGGGTTTTAGGTCGGGTGGAGTTGGTGGGGGAGAGGGGGGGAGTTTCAAAATAATGTTTTTTCATTCATTGTAGTTGATTATATACTTTTCACCTGCATTTTGCTGTTAATAAACGCAAATTAGTGAACATATTTCGTTAAAACCAGTTGATTTTTGAAGGTTTTCAACACCTGTTATATTTGATGTGGGTATTTGGAAGGCCCAAATTTATATATATAAGGGAAGGAGGAGGAGGAGGGTAGGGCGGAGGGGGTGCTCCAATATAAGACAGCATGTTGTATATGCTGTATGTATGTGTATATCAAAGCGTATATTGAGTGTAATTACAGTGATGTCTGTTTATATAACTGCATATGTGTGTACATAGTCCCTCTCTAAATCCCGCCTTTTTTTCTCTTGTTATGGTACTGATTGCCATAATTGCTTTCAACCTAACAAAAAAAATGGACATTTGGACACAGAACAGAAAAAAAGGAGAAAAATTTTGAAAAAAAGAGCAGAAATTGTGGTGGAAAAAAGCAAAAAAAAAAAAAAAAAAGCAAAAACCGAAATATGATGGAAAATTAGTAATGTTTAATTGAGTAGCAGACATTTCACGTCAAACATCAGTTATTTGATGTCTTGAAAGCAACTTTTAAGATTGATTAAAAGTGTTATAAAAACTAGAAGAGCCAATGATCACCGTCAGGGTAAAATATGATGGAAAAGTGGCACTGTTTATTATAGTTATAAAAACTAGAAGAACAAATTACCTGCAGGGTGTGGTTTTTTGATTTCATTAAAAATAAAACTTTTTTTATAATTGTTTAAAATGATCAAATTTTTAAGTTAATCAGTTATGAGATTTTTTTTTTCTTCAATTTTTTTGGCGAAACTTGAAGTTGAAAAAAATAAAAATTTAGAATTTGAAATTGTAATAAAAAAAAGTTTTATTTTAAGTTGATTTTCAGTGGATTCTGTTAACCTCTTCTAGTTTTTAAAACACATTGAATTTTTACAATCAAAAAGTCTTGTTTAGAGGCTAAAATCCTCTAAGAGGTAATCCTAACTTAATCAAGATTTCTTATAGATGTTTAGCCTCTAAACAGGCTTTTTTTTGCTTGAAACATCTTAACTTTTTTTTCCACAAACAACAATAAACACAGTGTGAGGTTTTAACTTTGTAAAATTAAATTGGAAATGTTTCACTTTTACGAATTAATTCAATCTTGTTATATAAAATTGATGATAATGGCTGACTTTTTTTTAATATTCATGAGAAAATATCGTTGTGTGTTTTTTGTTTGTGAGTAATTGCTTTAAAAAAACCTCCAAAAAAAAAAGCTGTCAAATGTTGATAGTTTTTAAAGGTCTTGGTAGTTTTTGTCTTGAGGCCTATTAAAAATTCAGGTGCCCATCTCATAGACACCTATTATAAACAGCAGGGTGAAGGGTATAATGGACGCTTTAGGGGGGATAATTCAGGGGTTGTATGTTTGACGCCCATTCCTCAAATAATCTTTTTAACTTCTATACAGAAAAAAAAAAGTAGGTAAGGAAAAAAATAAATAGCTAGAGGGATAACTTTTAAAATTTACTATATAGGAATAAAAGTAGTTAACAAACTTAGTGAAAAACAAACTTAAGTAAAAATGGACAAAGTACTAGTAGTAGTGGTCTGTTCAAAAAAAAAATTAACCGAAAAATAGCTTATTTTTAGCTTATTTTTTTTTACAAAAAAGAAAAATATTACCAAATTTTTTTCTTTCTTTTGTGAAATCTAAGAATCAATTTGTACAGGTGACCAAAATAATAGGGACCCTGAATTTCATTTTTAAAAAAAATGGAGAGAGAGAAAAAGAGCTATAAGATTACGTGTGTGTCGTCCTTTTCGAAATTGTTTATACAAAACTCCTATTTAGCCTCTCCTCTCTCTCTCTCTCTCTCTCTCCCCTTTTAAGTTAAAACTTAACTGGACGTTTCATTTTCTACTAAAAGCCATTTAATGTTTGTTGAGACAACAATAGAGGAGAGTAAAGGGTGGCTAAGTTGAGGACAAAAAAAATGTCTTTGTCGGCTTTTTATACCTGAATTAATCCAGTGTCCAGTTTCTTATGTTTTGTTTGTTTCTTAACATTTTCTTGCTTCTTGTTTTTTCTGTTTTAGAGGGGTGAAATTAGGGGGATAAGGTGGTGGGATAAGATAGAAAGAGAGAGACAGAGGTTAACCTGTCTAAATGACCCCATTCTTAGGCGACAACATTTCTATATGTTATTATTATTATTAAGAAAAATTCCACAATTTATGAAATATATATGTATTTTTTGAAAAAAAAATTGTGTTTTGGATCATTGAAGCAGATTATTTCCCTCTTTTTAAAAAACAAAAAACAAGATCTAATTATTCTAATTGGGATTTTTCTTCTTAGCCGCTTGTATATAATGGGGGCTTAGAAGCCAAGAGGAATAAGTGACTAAAATAACGGACTAAATTTGAGTTCAAAAGTTAAGAGATCTATCTCCATAGACATCAATCAATGTTCTATAATAAAGCAAGCAATGAGGTCATAAACTTGTGACAATCAATATCTTAAGTCGCGTTTACTATAGTGAGCTGAAGATGAAATTCCTGTATTTCAAGCAGTACTGAGCTGAAAATGAACATGTTTGTTTAACCATCTTCAGCTGCAACAAAACAGCTCAAGCTTTTCAGTTCACATAAGATAATTATTTGCATGTAATACAATTTTTACATTCCTATTGGTTGACGGATATCATGTGATGATGAATTTCATCACTAGCTGTTCAGCTACAAATGGGCTAAAATAGGTAAGTTGCTCAAGTGCATTTTATGCTCCAATTTGCTGCTTCAGTTGAAATCTTTTCATCTTCAGCTTATATGCAAATGTCAAGAGCTGATAAAAGATAAAAGCATAAGATGGTTAGCTACAACAATTCTCTTCTTCAGCTCACTAGTAAATGCGCGCCTTTACTGCTTGTGGCGTTATTTTATGACTTGTCATATTATTCTATACACTAAGTCAATGACAGTCATATGACAATTTTGTAATTTGTTCTTGTGAAAATTACACGGTTGTGAGTTAGATATGATAATTTACTGTTTTAATGAGGCCTCAGATAAATATATTCCGACTGCTGTTATCTTAAGAAGTACTGTTAGCCTCCACCTCCAACCCTTTGTCGTCGTTTTTAAGATGGGGAACACACAAACACCTTACTTTCTCTTTTGTGTTTCTTTAATAACTTTGAGAAGAAGAAAAAAATGGAAGACTTAATATTATAAGAAATTATGTATTCAAGTCACAAAGTTGTTTCCCTTTGATATTTTCTCTTATTACAATAAGACAGGAATAGAGGGAGAGAATGAAACAAAAGAAAACGTCACTTGGTGAAATATTTAGCCGACACTTTGACACACATGAGAATAGATTTATTTTTATTATTATTTTAACAATTCGGTTTTCATTTAAAACATTTTTTCTTATTTTGTTATTTATGAGTTTGGGTTTCGATATCTTATTTTTTGTTTGTTTTACCAATAATTTTTAATTCTTTTGATGTTTTAAGAGATTTTACCTTGAAAAAAAGGGTTCAAGGTTTCATTTTTTTTGTTGAGCATTCAGAATATTAAGTTTTTTTTAAAAAAACAGAAATTTGTTAATTTTGTAATTATTGAAATAACACTGACAAACTGTGCAATTGCAGTTACAATTTAATAACAAGTTGAAATTAGCACCTTTTTTAAAATTAAGTGGGACTAAGGACAGGCAATTAGAAATCGGGACGAACAGAAGTTGGCTCTGCCCTTTTTTATGACGACCGGCAACTTCTAATTGGTTTGTTGTGTGGTTCGACGTTGAAAAGGGCGGAGAACATGTGACTTCAGACTACATAACCAACCAATTAGAAGTTGCTTTCGTCATAAAAAGGGCGGAGCCAACTGAAGTTCTTCCCGATTTCTAAATGCCTGTAAACTATATCAAGACGCGTGTGAAACGATATGACATGAGCGCCATGACTCAAACACGCGTAGCGTTGGTGATTCGCATATTGCGACGCAAGTAGTGAACTCTCGACGCAGCCCCAGGTGTAGAAATGAATGACCTGAATACGACACGTCGCGCACGGGGCACGACGAAACTTGTGTCTCGACCACAGCGCCCGTAGCGTCGTGTTACCAATTTAAGGCCGTCCTATTAATTTTCGTTGGTTACAAAAGAACGTGCTGCTGTGCTGTGTCGCCTCACACGCGTCTCAATATGCGCCTAGCCCAAGTTCCACAAGCAGAAAACGCTTGCTGAAAATGCAACTGAAAATAGAAAGTGTCTAAAAAAAAACATGTGACGAATTAACACGAGCGCGTTTTGTTTATTTTCTGCTAAATAAATAGAATAGAAATTCCATTTTCAGTTGACATTTTCTGTCTCGACTAACAGATGACATAGCCGAAATATGCAAAACTTGCTAATTAAAGAGAACACTGCAAAATGAACTCTATAGTAATTCTGTGTTTGAGATGATTATAAGGAATTTTAAGAAGAATCTGAAAAAAAGTTTTAGAAACTAGAAGAGTAACGGAATCACCTATGAGGATAATTTCAAAATTCTACATATTTTATTTTCTAAACTTCAAATTGGACCCAAAAAAAATTGATAACATGTTCAAATTTAGTCTTTTTGTTCAAAAGTGTCATAAAAAGTTATCAGCAAAAGTTGTTCAGCAACTCTTCTAGTTTCCAAAACACTTTTAGATTTATTCTTTTTTTTTTTTAAAAAAAAACGTCCGAAGTATTCTAGGCACTGGTAAAATAGGCTTAAACGAAAAAATAATAGTAATTTTAAAATTTAAACGTTTTTTTTTTCCTTTTGTTTGTTTGCATTCAAACATTTGTCTTTTTATTAGTTTGTCCCCAATTTTGACAAATTTCTGTTTTCGGTCGTTAAAAAAAGAATTGAATGGAAAAAAAATGTGGTTCTTGTTTGGCGCGTCTCAATAATAAAATAATAATAATAATTATTATTATAAGCAGGTTTTCTTTCACTTATGGGATGGATATTACAATTGAAATTTTTCTAATCTATTGAAAAGCGTGGGTTTCATTTTTATTATTATTATTATGATGATTTTGGCCCACCTCTCTCTCTTTCTCTGTCTCTCTGTGTCTAACCCACATATTATAATGAATATTATATAAAAATGTGTGTTTCTAAGGTGTGCAATTAACGCAAATTTGTGACCACCTCTTTCATGTCACTTCTTTTTTTTAATCTTGAAAGGTTTTTCTTTATTGTAATTTTTTAACAACAATTCGGATTCGCCTTTTTGACTTTTTTTATATTAAAATTGACAATTGATGGAGAGAGAGAGAGAGTTGCGTTTTATGTGTGTCACATAGAAAATATAATATAAAAAGGTATTATTTTAAAATGTGAGGGGCTCCTCATTTTCTTGCCACTTTTTTTTTCATTTGTTACCCCCTTCTGGATAAGAAGAAGAAGAAGTAAAACTATAATCATGGCCACCAATTCATTCATTTCATTGTGGCTTTTTAGTTATTAAGTGTGTAATTTTTAGTACCTGGTGGTAAACAGATGGCGTGCACAACAACAACGACAACGACAAAGATTTTCTTTTAAAAAAAAATTTCATTTCAAAACGTTTTCACAAGAAAGAAACCTATTTTTTCTACTTTCTTAAATAATAATAAAAAAAACCTATCTTTTAAGTTGTTACAAACTCTGGTTATTTAGCAGGTTATTCTGTAGTAAGTAAAACGTAAACGTAATTAGAAAGTAAAACAGTAGCTGATTCACTTAATAATGTTTTAATGTTTGATATTTTTCAAAATAATTAACTTTTTATAGAATTAAATTTAAAAAAAAATATTGTCTGCCTGACCATAAAACGTTAATTTTAAAAGATATCAACATGAAAAATACCCATTTAAGAGGGCTTCATAGAAAAATACTTGTGTAAATGTAAGGTAGAGGGCGCCTGCAACCTCCATAGATGGCAAACTACAATCGCATGCAATTAGTTGAAATGGAATGCAGCCTCCTTTTAGCCTTTCAGCCTCCTTTTATATAACCAACCAATTAGAAATCGGGACAAACAGAAGTTGGCTCCACCCTTTTTACGACGACCGGCAATTTCTAATTGGTTGGTTATGTAGTCTGACGTCACATGCTCCGCCCTTTTCAACGTCGAAACCACACAACAAACCAATTAGAAGTTGCCGGTCGTCATAAAAAGGGCGGAGCCAACTTCTGTTTGTCCCAATTTCTAATTTGCCTGTGTCCAAAACAACCATAATTATCAGCACGTGACAAACTTAATCCAGTACATAATTATAAGTGAAGAGAGCACGTGTAGAGAAATAACGATGACGCAATTAATAGTTTGCCACGTGAAAAAAACCGAAGGTGAGTCAAAGAGTTAGTGTCAGTACGTTTATATGGGGGGAGGGCTAGTGGCGCCATCTAATGCTACAGGAACATAAATGAAAAACAGAATCATCTCTCCATAGACTTACTTTATATAAGTTAGTCATGATGTTTCAATCTTATGCTTTATTTTAAGAAACGTTTTAGAATCTGATTAATTAATGATGTGTCATAAATGTGTCATAAAATGTGTCACTAAGATGTAAATTCAAATTCAAACGTATTATTAACCTAAATAAAATGAGAAAAACTGAAAGTTAGCAAGACATAAACGCGTGTTATATGTTTTTTTATGCCTCAGGTAGATTTAATAATAAAAAAAGAAGTCCACGAGCGATTTGAAATTAAGCGTAAAGCGCTTTAAGCTTTTATGTCCGACTACATTAAGAGATGCAAAATTTATGACTAAGTTGACAATTTTCTCTTAATAAAAAAACGTTAATATTACAAAGCTAAAATTAGGATTGAAAGATAAAAAAAAGACATTTTTAACATAATCTCTCCATACAATCTAACGAGAAATGTTAATTAACCTTAACAAGATAAATTTGTTATCAAATTAACTACAAATTATTATTTTACATGTTTGATTTGCTGAATTGCATAAATTAAATTTTTTTTTGGTTTCTTCTTCTAAAAATGCTGTAAAAAAAACAGAACAATTAATGGAACTTTTCAATAATAATTATAATATGGACCATCAACTTTAAACTGGATCAATATAAAAGGCGCCCATTTTATTAACAAATTGTGTCATTTTTCTCTCTCTCTTTCTGTCGACACTTTTTTTTTTCTCTTCCTCCTACTCCTTGCAGGGTCCTATACATAAATATATATTAAGAGGCGGGGTCCCCCCCCCCCCCTCAATAGCTGTCTAAAAGGGCCACCGTAGGTTTGGAGGCGGTTTTATAATAATACTATGCATAGTGGTGGAACCACACCGGATTTCCTTTTGTGTGAAAAGCTGGTGAAAAATAATTTGCTCGGTTTTCATATCATGTGAAATTATGAACCACTATAAATGCGATATGTTTCTTTCTCTCTCTCTCTCTCTCTTTTATTTCTAAGCTATATTAATAATTGGATCCAGTTTAATGCACAACATTCACATCAATATTCTCTCTTATTCATTGTAGTCACTTATAGGTGAAAACTGAAAAGCGTTATGTTTTTCGGTTGGAAGCCAATATTTTATAGAAATTATACTAGTAAACTCGTCGTGCAACTTTCACGAAAGGAAAAGGACCATAGATCTATTTAGAGAGTATATTATAACATTTATAAGTATTCTTTGCTAGGGATGCCCGATTCTGATTCGATTAATCGCAGAATAGATTTTTTTTCTAGTTTCGATTAATATAGGAGAATTGATTTTTTTTTTACTTCCGATTAATTGAAGAATCGATTTTTTTTTCAGTTCCGATTAATTGCATAATAGATTTTTAGTTCCGATTAATTAGAGATTGGATTTTTTTAGTTCTGATTTAGTATGCTAATCGATAACGTTATCGGACTATCACTACTTGGCATACAGACCACCTTGGGTGGTCGATTTCGACTGCAAAATGAAATTGCAGTTGGTTTGTTATGCTGTGGTTGCAAATGTATGTTTTATGGAAAGATTTAATATGGTCAATTTCGGCGACAACCCTATTTCATTTTGCAGTCGAAATCGACCGGCGAAAGTGTGGTCTTTGTGTTCCAGTTCAAATTGTTAGGCCTCCTTTTTTTTGTTAAACAAAATGGTAATAAGTTACATGTATACAGTAGAGCGTCGATTATAATTATCGGAACCTTCGGTTAGTAGAACCTTCGGTTAATTATTGGAACCCGATCGATTATCGGAACCAATTTTTTTTTACTTATTCTTATGGAGATAAAAAAAAACTTCTTTGCAATCGGTTTTTTCTTACTTTTCTACACTTTTTTTTAATGGGAGTTCGATTATATGAACTTTCGATTATCAGAACTATGCATATATCCAACATTAGTTCCCGATAATCGACGTTCTACTCTACTGTACCTTGAAAAAAGATCATTTTTAAAAAAAATTACTTTGTCGTCCACCCATCTTATTAATATCATTATTAGCTATTGACTATATTATAGCGGAAAATTCATTCATGATGTTGAGATGATAGCTTTTTTTTTAAATAAAATAATGAGAATTAAATATATATTGCATTCATGCGAAATAAACATTGTGAAACATACATAATTTTCTTTAAAAAAAATTGAATGCATTTTCTAAAATAATATTTATGTATAGAAATGAATAATTTTTTTTTTCAGCATGAATAAAACACGACATATTAGATTATTTTCTTAGATATTTTGCGTTTTTTTTTGTTGTTACTTTTGTCAAATTTTTGGCAATTGTTTGTTTGGAAAAACACAACGAGGAAATTATCTTCTTTTTTTTTTTTTTGGGTGGTCTTTTTCTTCTTCTTTTTATGTTAAATAAAAGGAGAAAAGTCAGAAAACGTTTTTAATGGTTGATTTCAAGTATATTTTTTTTTTATCAAAAAATTGAATGCTTTTTTTTTAACCGTAAATATTTTGCGTGCGGTTTCTATTAAAAAAAATTGTCAACCAATTATTAGAATTTTTTCTTCAGGGTCCTTCTATATATATTCATATATATTTATGCAATTTTTTTTTATTTTCTGAACGAATTTGAGTGAAATGACCAGTTTTGTTGTACATTATTATTTCCGGCGTCAATTTATTTAACTATGCGAGTCTTCAAACGTATTTATTATTATAATTTTCTAGGTTGTAATATATATCTGTGTGTGGTCGTAATTCAGAAGTTTAGAGGTTTTCTTTTAATACAAAATAATAATAATAATAATAAACGACCATACAGTATATTGTTGTTATAAGCTACTAACGTGCAATATCCTACCTTATTGGCATATTGATTAGAAAATAGAAAAAAAAACGGTCATTGAAAACACAATGAAAGAATGATTGTTATATTTAGTAAATTCGTTGTGTAGATTGCACAAAACAAAATTGACAATAAGGGCTAATTTAATTCAATTCAACTCAGTAGGTCTATATCTTTTTTTATTTATGCAAAATCAAGCCAATCTTTGGCCCCAAGGACCAATTGTGAAGTTACAAGCCCATTTAGATCAACCAACAGTTATGATTTTTCTCAATCAAAAACACTGGTTAGAGGCTAGAACTCTCTGGTTGATAACTGATAGTAACCAGACATCTAGCCTCTAACTGGCCTTTATGCACTATCAAACAAATATTTCTCAATGTGTGGGTTCAAGGGCTAATTGTGAAATAGCAATTCTGTTTAGGTCAACCAACAATTATGGTTTTTTTCTTTCAATTAATTAAAACAGTGATTAGAGGCTAGAACTCTAGTTGACAACTGATAGTAGCCAGACATCTAGCCTTTAACTAGCCATTTTTGATTAGAAAAAAGTATAATTGCAGTTTGCTCTAATACCTTGTATAGCAAGGAGTTAAATGAATTCAAATTAAATGTGTTTAGGTGAATTATAAGGAATCCAGTTAAGGACATGAACACCAAATAAAAATTGACTTTATTATTAATATTTTAAAATTGATATACTAAATCAATATTTTAATGTCAATAGTTTATCTAATTATATTTAAGTATTAACTCAATATTTTCAGATTAATTAACTGAATAAATTGCATTCGACATATTGTTTGTTTGCCCTTCACAGGGCTCTGTAGAACACGTTTACTATTTAAATGCATTTAAATTATAAGGTGTGTACTAGATATAATGATGATGATGATGATTACTTCACAATTGGCACTTGGGCCACACATTGAGAAACATTTGGGTTGATATTGCATAAAAATCCGAGCTGTAATTATTAGTAATCATCAAAGAAAATTAAAATGAAACAATTGATTTTTTTCTACTTCTAATTTTGGAGGTTAGTTAAGTAGATAACCTTCAGGTGGATGAATAGTTAGTTATAACTAACTACATACATGTATACTGTATAGTTGTTCTGGAAAATTAACACTTAATCTCGGCTTTTCTTCTAATTTGAATTTATGGACCATACTCTTAACCACGCTTTTTTTTTTTGGTACTGAAATTCAGCCAACTATATAATTGTATAATAGTTATTATTGTTTTTTAAGAACAGAAAAAAAGGTGTTTGGCAGCTCAAACTATAATATAAATATAGTTAAATGTATATTAAGAAAAAATAGAAAAGCCAATTTGATGGCAAACTTTGAAGTTTCTAATTAGCCAAGTTTTTTTTTAAAGTATGAATTGTTTCCTCTGTGAGACACTCTTTATGGTGTTTCTAGTTTTGGGGTTTTTTTTTAATGTGAGCGTTTTCGCTGTTGGAACAAAAATGCTCAGAACGTTTTCTACCATAAACTACACATTAGAAACGTATCTTTACCACCATCTTTGGCAATGCTTCAAGGTCTTTTTATTATTATTTCTTATATAGGCTTATTATTATTGTGTATATGGGTACCTTGTGAGCTGAAGTAGAAAAAAAACGTCTTTAAGTTAAGATATTATATACCTGCCTCATCGTTAGGAAGAAACTTATGACGTCAGAGGGGTTGAGGAATTGTATTCATTTAGTCTGATAGAAATGGAAGGTTTTTATCAATTTTAACAATTCATTCTTGAATTATTTTGCTATTCTCCTGCCCCCCTTGTTTAGGTCCAAATTTAAGAAGAATGTTTAAATTAACACTTAAACTCTTAAATTCTCTGAAGAGGTTTTTCTATAGAAACAAATCTGTATTAACATGTAGAGATTTTTGCAAGAGGGAGCAAAACACAATGGTCAAGGTTAAATTTTTAGTAAGTGCTTGAAAAATGCAAAACAGGAAATTAAGAACAACTTGGGTATTTTTCATCGAGGTTTTTTCAAGTTAAAATTTCTGAGTTCCACTTAGTGGATCTTTAGTGCTTTAGTGCCTTATACCTTGTACACACAGTCATGCAGTTAAATGAATTCAAATTAAATATGTTTAGGTGATTTATACGGAATCCAGTTAAGGACATGAACCAAATAAAAATTGACTTTATTATTAATATTTTAAATTGAAATACTAAATCAATATTTTGTCAATAGTTTATCTAATTATATTTTAAGTATTAACTCAATATTTTCAGATTATTAACTGAATAAATTGAATTCGACATATATTGTTTGTTTGTCCTTCACGGGGCTCTGTAGAACGTGTTTAATATTTAAATGCATTTAAATTATCAGGTGTGTGTACCAGGTATTAGTGCGAAGAAACTGGTTAAAAAACCAAACAGTAGTAGGTAAAAAAATTAGATATTTTTTTTCTCAAAGGGTAGGGAGCAAGTGCCCCCTCTTGCCCCATGTTAACAGGGTTTTTTCTATGTTGAAATCCCTGTTCAGACGGTTCAAGTTGAAGTTCAAGTGTGCCATTTTTTTTTCTCTTGAATTTGAGTCTTAAACATGGAGTATCACCTTATCAGGTAAAAAAAAAGGATTAGTGAATATTAAAAAAAAAAAACTGTTAGCTATCTTATTACAGTTTATTTTTACCATTTAATATTAATAGGTTTATAGAAAATAAAGAGATTTTTTTTATAAAATACACAAATTCATTGCGTGTTCAATTATGATTGATGTTCAATCAAAATAAAAGTTCCAAACAAAAAAAAATTACTTAAAAAACATGAAGCTTGTGACGTCAGAGGAGGTTGATTCAAATTTCGTTATTTTGTCTGATAAAAACACAATAAGTTATCAGAAATGTTCTCAACAGTTTGAGGCGATTTTAAACCTTGTACTCACACATGAGTTAAATGAATTCAAATTAAATGTGTTTAGGTGAATTATACGGAATCCAGTTAAGGACATGAACCAAATAAAAATTTACTTTAATTATTAATATTTTTAAAATTGAAATACTTAAATCAATATTTTGTCAAGTTTATATAAATTATATTTAAGTATTAATCTCAATCTTTTCAGATTAATTAACTGAATAAATTGAATTCGACAATATTGATTATTCGCCCTTCACAGGGCTCTGTAGTACACGGTTATTATTTAAACTGCATTTAAATTATCATGTGTGTACTATAGGTATAAGCCTTTTCTGACGTCACGAGCTTTAAGTTAACAGTGCGGCGACTGTACGTGCTTCATAAGTATGACGCAAGTAATTCTGAGAAATTAGATAATAAAACTTGGGGAATTGAAAAATATTATCTCTCTCTCTTTCTCTCTTTAATAATGAGGTTTTCTTAATTAGGTGTTTTTAATTTTAATGAGACAACTTTATTAGGTGTAACGTCTTGTATAATTTAATTATTAAATTATTCTCTTGTGGGTGGAAGGGAGGGACCCAGGAGGGAGAGTGGGTGGTTAGGTGAAAGGTATTTTTGGATGAATTTTAATATAAAATAATTAAACAAGATTTAATTAAGATTTGAGTTTTTATTTTACAAAATGAATGAATGATGATGAACTTTTGCTTGATAGATATTCGTTTTGCATGTTCTAAAAAAATGACCAATTGACTTTTTTAATATTTAATTTGATTTTTATGTTGAAATTTTTAGACTATTTTAAACTCAATGCACAAATATCAACCTCGCTTCCATTTGGTTCGTGCGAATGATATTTTGAAGTTACCCTACAGTACGTTTCGTACTTACGTCTTCAAAGAGACGGAATTCATTGCGGTCACTGCGTATCAAAACGAAAAGGTAAGCGTAACCATAAGAAAAAATAAGAATAATAATTAATATTTATGTCTTATGTTCACTTTTGAAAGAAAAGAAAACCCCTTATTAGCTTGGCTGCTTGCTATAGCTAGCTAGCTATACGCTTGAGCTAAATGAATTCAAATTAAACATGGTTTGTTGAGTGCCTTCAGTTAATTACATATAAATCCTAAATATATTTAATTAGGTAAAAGCCAAAATTTATAAATAAAAAAACGCCATAATTTTTTTAGCAGTTGTTCAGTTTTGCATTCAATTTGGCACTTATTTAGTTTTTGCGTTTATTTTGACTTTGGCTCAGTTTGGCACTTATCATCATAGGCAATTAGAAATCGGGACGAACTGAAGTTGGCTCCGCCCTTTTTTATGACGAACACAACTTCTAATTGGTTGGTTATGTAGTCTGACGTCACATGCTCCGCCCTTTTGAAACGTCAAACCACACAACAAACCAATAGAAGTTGCCGGTCGTCATAAAAAAAGGGCGGAGCCAACTGAAGTTCGTCCCGATTTCTAATTACCTGTCTAATCAGCGCTTCCGCCACCCCCGTGTTCGCTACCATTTTGCCCCTTGTTTGTAGGCAATTACTGCAAACATTCTTCTGAATGGCGTTTGTTGAATTTGGCGCTTATTCAGTTTTGTAGTGTTTGGTAAAATTGGCGCTTAATTTAGTCGGATATCATGTGATATGGAGACGATTCCATAACAACCCAGTTGTCACTGAATGCGTTCAGTTGCTAAGCGCTTTCAAAATGCCTAGACTGGCATCTATGTATGTATGAGACGCTATTTAGGACAAAATATAATTATCGATGTATACAAAACATTTGTGATTATTTTTTTTTAAATGAAACAAAGCTATATTCGAACCGTTTTTCAAACACAGCTTAGAAATTGAACACCACATTCTCTGTTATACCTATAGAACACACCGGATAATTTAAATGCATTTAAAAGCAATAAACGTGTTCTACAGAGCCCCGTGAAGGGCAAGCAAACAAATCTATCGAATTCAATTTATTCAGTTGATTAATCTGAAAATATTGAGTTAATACTTAAATATATAATATATAAACTATTGATTTAGTATTTCAATTTAAAATATTAATAATGAAGTCAATTTTTATTCGGTTCATGTCCTTAACTGGATTCCGTATAATTCACCTAAACACATTTAATTTGAATTCATTTAACTCATGTGTTGTGTACAAGGCATTAGTGTATTTTTTTTATTCTGGATGTCAATTTTTATAATAAATCTATATATTCTTGAATTTGGAATTTATTTTCTTAACCTTTTTTCATAATGACAACAAAAAAAATGTTGAAAAAGAATAAAAGAAGAAGACAAAATCAAATATAATATATGCTGTTATAAAATTGTAAATTATAGATAAGAGATTTTTTATTTCTCCATTTTCGATTGCCTAATTTTACCCACAATTTCCACTTTTCCCCCTTTGTTCTCCTCCTTCATATATATGTCTAGGTTGAAGGAAGGGGGGAGGGTATCGGCCCTATAGAGACCCCACCCCCCTCTCGTTTAGTATGTGGTCACAATTTGAAAACCCCCCACTGATTTTTTGTTATATCTTCCCCCCCCCCCCCTCCTCCTCCTCCTCTCATAACCTTTAATCATCCACACAACATGGCCATTTTTTTTATTTTGCTTATACTATTTTTCTGTAAAAGGCTACTTAAATGTATATATGTTGGTGGAATGGACAACAGTGTGTGGACTGGTCAGTTTTTATTTTTTCAAATCATTTTCAGGATTTATTATTGCACAAAATCTCCCCCCCCCCCCCCCCTCCATTTTTCTCAACTAAAATATCAACCAAAAAAATCTATATTACTCCATTTTATCTGCTAAAAGAGTAAAATACCCCTTACCCCACTCCATATATTACCCCCCTTTTTTTTTGAATTTTTTTGGGGGGTGTGGAGTGTTGGGGGTATGGGTGTGTCATCTTAGTTGTGTGGGATAAAATAGGAAACCCATGGACTGTAATTTTGGTGTGAGAGAGAGGCTTCTTGTGGTCAGATACCAAATCAAATATGTTAAATTCTATACAAGTGAATAAGAAATGTGGGCCGTATACAATTTATTAAGATACATTGTGAAATATTCCGGATGTCCTCAACTTTGGATTTTTATGACAAGTTAACCAAAAAGTTGGAATATATATATTTTTTTTTCAATTGAAAATGCAAGAAGAAAGTTTTTCAAGGCGAGGGTAGATCAAAATGTTCGTTTTTTTAAAAAAAATCTAATCACAATGGTCATTACTGAGATCCAACCCAGGCAAGCGCGCTAACAAAGAATCAAACGTAATACAAACGCTTCATTGGCGATTATGTAAACATGTTGGGTCTAATGATTTAGTCAACCTTAATGTTTGGCCATTGGTCTCACTATTGGGCTGTGCTCGATGAACCCAACAATCACTGAATCTGTCATCTGAGGCAGTGATTTTAGGGCCAACATTAAATGAGCCTTATGTATTTTTTTGCAACATTGGCCAACTCTTCAGAATTCTGAAGCTCAAGACAAGAATAAAATGATGTCCTCATAATTGTCATAAAAAAACTAATTTCGTGTCATTTTATGGTATTGTTTTTTTTTTGGTAGCCGAGGAGAACATGTTAATCGCAGTTAAACTTTTTGACACACCCCGTGTCCGTGGTTGTTAAATTACAAAACAGTGTACTTGTGTTTTTGGTCCTCCTTTTAACTTTTGAAACTTAAAAGCCAATACTAAAAAGTAACATTTTTACTATAGTTGAAAGGCAGTTTTTATTGAATCTTCTTGGCCAAACTTTTTGATCCCTGCTGAGATTTTAATCATTTCAATCGCCATTAATGGCATTGGCAAAAAAAAAAGGAGGAGGAGGAGGAGGGAGTTAAGATTTTGTATTTTGGTGGCGCACTTTTGGTGAGGAGGGTTGAAAATGGAAGGGAAAAAGTCAGTGAGTAATTGACATGAGGAGGTGCAATATGGATGTTGGAGAGCTCAAAAGAGATTTGATTTGATTGGAATCAGATGGCGATCTCTATAGTATAGTGGTTAGGGTTATCAGTTGGTATCTTCTAGTCGCTATCACTATAAAAAAAGATGGACGTTTTGATGACCAAGCTTCATTTTGAGAAATATACAGAATTTTTTTTTTTTTTGAAAAAGCCAATTGACAAATTGGCACGAATTTAGTTGCTGGTTGTTTTACTTAATTGCTAACTGGTGTTGCCAGTTGACAATGCAAATTCAAACATGTCTTTCACGTAAACCAGGAAAAGGCCAAATGCCAGAACGTTATTATAGTATGGTAGCAAGACAACTTTGTCTTCATTTCTGTTATAGAGTTGTCTGGTTTGAAAGTTATGCTTATTCAAAATGGAAGGTGTATTGAGGTCTTCCTATGGGTGTTCATGAGAAATTGCCAAACTGAACAAGTGATAATTGAATAAGCGCCAAATTGAACAAACGCCAAACAAAATAAGCAACAGATTAAGCAAATGCCCTACAGTATAATAATCGCCAAATTCGGTATTCGTTCTGGCGTTTTGTTCAATCTTTGGAGCTTATTCAGACGCCTTTCTGTTCATATGGTGGCGCTGATCTAATAGTAAATTGATCAAACGCCAAACTGAATGCCACCAAACCCTCACTACAATTACTAAAAAAAATAGCCTCCAAGCTTTAATTGCGTACTTGTTAAGTTATATACTGTAGGTGTAGTGTGCAAAACCGTAACTAGAGCAAAGCGAGTGAAACACCTGCCTCAAGTACGGAAATAAGGGCGCAAAATGGTTAAAATGGTAATACTTATTGGGGGAGGGGGTACTAATTATATTATTACCTCGGGCGCAAAATACACTCGTTATGGTTCTGGTGGCGCGCAATAAGGATAAGAGGCTAAAATTAACCAAAGATATTTTTCAAACATACTAAGAGGTAGAAGTCGATGGCCAAATGAACTTGGCGTTGGTGGGAGCGAAAATCATAAGCGCTTATGGCGCGGGCTTAAAAATCGGCGCAGAAAAAAAAGGCAGCGGCGTTGGCTCCCACCTCTAAAGTATACTCGGACTTCTTCTCTTCAATCTAGAAAACTGAAAAGAAATGTCACGACATTTTTGGCGTTTTATTTACAGTGTGGTTCAAGTTTGTCACTTATTTCATTTGGTAGTTGTTTTTTCTTTCTTCTTCATCAAATTCTGCTGGCGCTTATTCAGTCGCCTCGTGTTCATATATAAAGCCGTGAAACGGGCGACAATCTCCCGCTGTTCATTATTGATGATGAGTCGACTGAGATGGTTTTTATATTCGAATAAAAAACTATCTTGATAGCGTTGAGTTGTTGTTGTTTGTTGAGGTTTTTTCGTTTTTTTTTTTTTGTTGTTGGTGTTGTTTGCTGGCAACAAGCGGCGTTAAGGTTACGAATTATGCCCCCATTTTTGGTTCTTTTCTTTGGTTAGAAAAACTGCGGGAGGCAGACAAATAAAACAAATAGCCCCGTGCAACAAACAAACAACAAAAAAATGTTGTATTTTAAAATATATCTAACTATCTTCTTCTATTGCACATTTTGCTAAGAAAAGGGACGTCGCCTCTCTCTCTCTCTCTCTCTCTCTCTCTCTTCGTATCTTACTTTTTATTGCTGCTTTCAAATTTTATTGTACATTTTAAAATATATAATGTATATATCTGTATGGCTTTTATATATATAGCCTCTCCTCTTCTCTTAATAAAAAACACACCCTGTAAAAAAATTATTATCAAGATATTTTTTATATTACACTTTTTTTTTAGAAGTGTTTTATAATTCAGGAAATAAAAAAAACAGATAGTTAAAAAGAAACAACCAAAGAGAGAGAATAACTTTTGATGATTATTTCTCAATCTTATGAGTTATTAATTATTATTATGTCGACATTCTCACTTGATGGGGTTTTTTTTTTGCTGTCAAAAAAAAAAAAGAAGAAATTCTTATAAATTTCAACTTTTTCGTTGTATTTTATAATATTTATTAGGATTTGTTAAGTTAGGTATTTTTGTCAAAAGAGCGAGGATGTGCAAATATTTGCACGCGCTCGCTGATGTTTGCTCGTGTTCTCTTGAAATGCTCACTAGGACTGGCAAGATTTTTGATATATCGATATTTCGGTATTTTTTTTAAAAATATCGTGCGATATTTAAAAAAAAACAGTACTCAATACAGTATATCAAAATATCTAAAAAAAAAAAAAAAAAATCAAAACGAAAAAATGGAAATAGCGAAAAAAAAAAAAAAAAGAAAATATCGATTTTTCTCGGTTTTTCGATATTTCGATTGTTTTTTTATTTTTACTTTTTTGTCGATTTTCTCCGGTTTTAGATTTTTTCTCGATTTTTTATTATTTCAGTTTTTCAATTTTTTGATTTTTCAATATTTCGATCTTTCTCAGTTTTTTCAGTTTTCCGCTTTTCTTCGATTCTTTTCGATTTTTTAATATTTTGAACTTTCTCGATTTTTTTAAGTTTTTAAATTTTTTCGATTTTTCAATTTTTTTCAATTTTTCGATTTTTTTCGATTTTTCAATCTTTCTCAATTTTTCGATTTTTTGATTTTTTTCAATTTTTCGATTTTTTGATTTTTTTCAATTTGTCTCGAATTTTTCACTATTTCGTTAAAAATCATTTTTTTTTAAATATCGGACCGATTTCGATTTTTTCAATATATCGCCAGTCCTATAGTCCATATCGGAATGAATATGGTTCTTGTTCGCGGTTGATCCATCGTTTACAGCGAGCACTCTTTATTCCACGCACTAAACATGCACGAACAAGGATTTTCTTTGATGTAGACCTAACCCCCGTTATCCACCCGATCTTTTTTGAACACAAGCACGAGCGCGAATGTTTGTTCGCTTGCTAACCGGTATTCACCATGCAGACGATTATTGAGTGAGAATGCTCGCTCGCTCGCTCTTGTTCGCTCTTTTGACGGAACTCTGGAGTAGGCCCCCTATCATTAGATTCATTACAGAAATCCAATGAACACTGTCATATTTAGCTTCGATATTTGTAAGAATCACAATAGCAATTTACAAAATATTATTATGACTGCCATTGACTGGTGTAAAAAATGACGTAACAGTCATAAAATAATTGTACACAAGTAATAACATTATAAGGTATAATTGTCACAATTTTATGACTTTTTTGTAATGAGGTTTCTGATTATTCTGTGTTTCAGATGAGCGATAATAAGAAATAATTGAAAGTTTGTTAGAAACTAGAATGGTAGCCATATCACTTAATAGTATTTTCATATTGGTATATTTAAAAAAAATTTTTTACATAAAATTAATTGTAAAAAAAAAAACCTATTGTTCTGCTTAAAGTTAGATTATTTTCAAACTGACATAAAAAGCTGAAGGGGACTGTGCTACCCTTTCTAGTTTCTAAAACACTTTCAAGTTTCAAGTGTGTTCTTCTGAATAACAGAATAATCAAGAGTTTTAAGGAGCGTTTACACTTTAAAATCACATTAAGTAAGATTTTATTTTTTGTCATATTTCAGATAACGCAATTAAAAATCGACCACAATCCATTTGCAAAAGGATTTCGAGACACCGGAGCCGGAAAACGTGAAAAGAAGTAAGAAAATCGTTATTATTTTTTTTTAGCAAATTACATATTTAGCTTAATATATCATATTATTAAAGGGGACTTTTATTATTTGTTTTCAAATATATACATGTCTATTACACATGTTATGTTGGTGACATTGTGTTTCATTGTGGTTGTTGAGAGGTTTTAGACTTTAAGGGACTCGTGAAAGAGAGGGTGGATGGAATTATGGGGCAGCCGTCGCCGCCATGTTGTTGCCCTTATTTTCTGCCCCCTTTTTTAAAACTGAGGTGCGTTTCATCTCAAACGATTCCATCTTTCAAATGAGTAGAATTCGAGGTGGATGCTAGTCTGTAGCGTAGCTATAGGTTTGAGGCTAGAATTCAGATGTGAAATTAGCGTCAACATTCAAACAAAATTCTAAATTCCTTACTAATTATTATAAAATTATATGAAGGGCGCCCCTTTTAGAGACTGACGCCAAGAGCAAATTGCTGTCTTTAGCTACTCCAATGTGGCTAGTAATGGATTGGCGTTTCCTAATAAGCTAGCCTCAACTTCCAACCCTCGTCGTCATTTGAGATATAGATTCATTTTAAAAGTCCTAATACAGTTCCTTTCCTTCAGAGCTCCTGTATATTCCCTTTTAGTTCACTTTTAACTTCCCCCTTAGCCCTATTTTAACTTCCCCCCAACTTCTCTCATCTTTTCCAAAATGTCTGCTGCTTCATCAAATTATCTAAAAAGATTTTCAACATCATCACACCTATTTAAATTTTAAAGCCCCTCGAAAAATGGAGGCTTTATATTAAAAAAAAAAAAGGTTCCGATTTTCGGACCTTTTATCAGTAAATGTGATACTACAACTTGTATGTTTTCTAAGGGTCTTTATATTATTATTATTATATTCTCAGTTTATCACTTAACTGATTCTGGTTTCTATTAGAAATGTGTTAACAAAATGTAATTTTAGCTAAAACAATTTAAATTTTTGATTAACTTTTGATAAAAAAAAAGTTATAAATTTCTAATTCCATTGTCTCTCTCTCTTTCTTTCTATGCGGGCGACTGAATAAGCGCCAAATGGAACAAACGCCAAACTGAATAAGCGCCAAATGGAAGAAACGCCAAACTGAATAAAAGCCAAAAATTTGGCGGTTATTCAGTTTGACGTTTGTTCCATTTGGCGCTTATTCAGTTTGGCGTTTGTTCCATTTGGCGTTTATTCAGTTTGGCGTTAGTTCAGATTGGCGTTTGTTCAATTTGGCGCTTGTTCAGTTTGGCGCTTATTCAATTTGGCGCTTGATCAGCGCCACCCTTTCTATCTCTCTTGTGTGTAGAAAGTTTAATTATTAATATTATTATTATTATGGGTCTATAGGCACACACACATATGACCAATATTTTTATCCTAATTTTCGTCTTCTTATATATATAATTGTTGTTAATTAATTGGGGTTTGTGTTACAGTTAATGGTAGTTAATCATTTTAATTTTGATCCCTTTGTAAATGTATTGATATATAGGCTTATTATACATGGAACTGAACTATGGATTTAGGTTTTGTAGATTTTTCTTGTATAGAGAGAGAGAGAGAGAGAGAGAGAGAGAGAGAGAGAGAGAGGTGACCGGTTAGAGGGTATATTTTAGAAAGAAAAAAAAATAGGCCTATATGTATATAGAGAGAAAGGGGGGGGGGGGGTGTCTATGAATAATATATATATATTGTCACATCAATATAGCGTGTTACCATTTTCTATTATTCACGGTAAAGATTTAAATTGAAGTGGTCGTCGGGTCGGTTCCTCTTGTTATCGGTCCGCATCATCAGAGGGACCAATTTTTATTATTATTATTATATACAAGTATATAGGATGCTTGTTGTGAAGGCGATGAAGCGCACTCTGGCGCTAAAGTGCGGTTGAACGCGCTCAATGAGTAGATTTCCTATTGCTTCAACGCCTTTTTAAAAGGTCTTTTTTTTTGAAGGTGTGCAGAAAATAAAAGTATGAATGGTGGTGGCCCAGGAGGAGGAGGACAGGACCCTTGGTAGATTTTGGGTCTCACCTGCTATTTTTTTTCTGAGTTATTTTTATTAAGATGGGTTATAAACAACAAATAGCCCAATTTTCGAACTCTCACTTTCTCTCTTTCTGATTATTCTAACTTTTAGAAGCAAATTTAAAGAGAAACTAGAAAGTGTTTTAGAAACTAGAAGGGTAACTGAATTATTTATGGGTATTTTCATGTTGATATCTTTCAAAATAAACTTTTTATATAGATTAAAAATTTAAAATAAATGTGGGTCCTTTCAAACATAATTTTTTTTTATATAAAAGCTTATTTTGAAAGATATCACGATGAAAAATACTCTTAAGTAGGATTGAGATATTACTCTTCTAGTTTGTAAAAACATATTTAAGTTTATCTTCATTTTGCACCTGAAAGACAGAATAATCAGTGTAATACCTTGTACACACATGAGTTAAATGAATTCAAATTAAATGTGTTCAGGTGAATTATACGGAATCCAGTTAAGGACACTTAAACACCAAATAAAAATTGACTTTATTATTAATATTTTAAATTGAAATACTAAATCAATATTTTGTTAATAGTTTATATTATTATATTTAAGTATTAACTCAATATTTTCAGATTAATTAACTGAATAAATTGAATTCGACATATTCTTTGTTTGTCCTTCACGGGGCTCTGTAGAACACACTTATTATTTAAATGCATTTAAATTATCAGGTGTGTGTACTATTTATTAGAGACCACCTTGAATTGTTAATCATTGTAACTGTTGAAGTTTGGTAAAAATTTGCGTAAATTATGTTACCGATTATTTACCAGCTTATTTTGAAAGATATTAACATGAAAATAACCTTAAATGGTTGAGCTACTTTTCTAGTTTCTAAAACATCTTCATTTTGCTCTTCTGAATGACATGATAATCAGAAGTTCTAGAGGCCCCGTTTACACTTAAAACCAAAACCATCTTTAACTTTTTTGAAAAATTGTGTATATTTGTGTGGCGACCCCATCATCATTTCCTGTACCTTATCCCGCAAGCAGCAGGGTCGGCCTTGCTGGTTCTAACTCTCCACTCGTTCCGATTTTGCACCAAGCCCCCAGTGACCCCACATGTCACCATATCCCATTTAAAAAATCTTAATATGATAATATAATAAAATACAGTTTACTTAAAGGTTGCTGTAAATCAATTTAACGAATTATAACACCTGTTATTGTTTTAATATTTTAATATTATTAAAATTATCTTTATTGTTTTCAAGTTTATTTTGAGTTGAATAAATTTGATGCGATCGATCAACTTTTGAATGGTTTTTTTCCTTCTCCCTATTGTGTTTGATAATCAATTCTCATCCAGTGTCCACATAATATTATGATAGTTTCCATAATACAAAATGTAATTCGAGTCAAGTTGGCAGCAGCACTTTTAATGGCAGCAGCCAAAATGTACTTGAACGCAATATGTGCAATTTTGAACGATTTAAAAATATTATTATGGCTTCAGGACATAAGTTAGTTGGTTGTTATTATTTAGTGGGCTGCGCTTGCTTTCATAGCAAAGCAATATATATATATATATATATATATATATATATATCGACATTACAGCGTCATCTATTGGGAATTCATTGCAACTTTAAGGGCTAAATCAGAAGATAAAATAATAAGTAAGGTTCGGATTTTGATGCAAAAATATCAAGCAAATATTTCTCAATGTATGGGCTCAAGGGCTACTTATGAAGTATCAATTCTGTTTACATCAACCAACAATTATGAGTTTTTTTTCTTCAATCAATTAAAAACACTGATTAGAGGCTAGAACTCTAGTTGATAACTGATAGTAACCAGACATCTAGCCTTTAAGCAGCCTTTTTGATTAGAAAAAAAAAAGTATAATTACAGCAGCTGTAATGATGATGATTGGCACTTGAGCCACACATTGAGAAACCATATGCTTTTGATATTGCATAAAAATCCGAGCTCTAATATAGTTCTGTTTCCATTTGATCAAAATTATTCATATACGTCAGTTATTTGTCCTTTTTTTCACAAATTGACTAGGACTTTAAAAACAAACAAAAAACATTTATGAAAACATGACAAGAAGAAACTAATGAAAGGATTTCTTAAAAACTAGAATAGTAAAGTTAGTAACAACATTCACAAGTGAGGAAGTGTAAATTTGTAAAATGAAAATAGATAAATTGAAACTGGTTCCATTTGGATAGTTATTCAGATTAGTCAGTTGGCTTAAAAATGCAAAATTAATTAATTAATTAATTGATATGATTTCGTTTTTAAATAAAAATAGAATTGCTTTTTGTAGGCGTCAAGCTCTTTTGGCTGCTCAAAGGCAACAGGAAGAACAACAAAAAGCAAATTCCCATTTACATCGTCCTCATCCATTACGACTTTCGGACAAAGGTGGCGGTGGCGGTGGCGTAGGAGGAGGAGGCGGAGGTTGTAGTGACCTTAGGGACGAAGATGAGAGAGTAGACGTCGTGGGAACCAATGACCACCTACATCACCATCACCATCATCATCATCGGTTACTGGCCACAACCAACACGGCATTTGACCACAAAGGTATTTAAACAACAACAAATTTTTTTTAAAAATTATTTTCATTTTTATTTAAAAGAAGTGTTAAATTTTGAGTAATTTTTACAGTAATTTGTAGAAAAAGAATTAAAAAAGCTATTCTGTTTTTTTTTGTTGAAAAAAAATAGGTCCTTGTAATGGGTTACTGTAATTAAATTACTTTTTCATGTAATTAGTAAATCAACACATTAATTTTGTAATTATTGAAAAAATTGCGATTAATTTATAATTACTTTTCAAATTACTTTTATATTTTAAAGTATTTTTGTTTGAAAACTACTTTAAACTTAATTTAACTATTCGTGATATTCAGTTTTGTAATTGTGAAGTAATTCAAATACTTTGTAGAAAATTAGTAACTGGAATTAATTTTATTTTAAAATTTAGTAAAATTGTAATTAATAAGACTCGGATTTTTATGCAAAATTCAGCAAATGTTTCTCAATTTGTGGCCTGGGGGCGGGAGTGCTAATATAGCAACTAATTTTTTTTTAATAAAAAAAAGCTTGTTAGAGGCTAGATATCTGCATACTATCCAATGTCAAGTAGAGTTCTAGCCTCTAACCTGTGTTTTTGATTGAAAAAAAAAATGTAATTGTTGATTGATCTAAACGGGGTTACTTCACCTATTGGCCCTTGAGCCACAAATTGAGAAACATTTGCTTAATATTTTGCATAAAAATTCAAACAATAGTAATTAATAATTATTTTTAAAAGTAATTTGTTTCAACACCTTGAATATGTTAACCGCACAAAACAGATAAAAACTGTTCAGTCTTGCACCAGAGAGGGTTCCATTGATAAACTTCCGTCTCGAATTTCATAATAAATTAATTATTATATATAATATATAATTATAAATATCAAATCAAAGTTGAAATTGTGTTTTATTCGAAAAAAAAATAATTTGTGAAATTGTTTTAAATTGTGCAATGAATAATTAATTAAATATGCTTCTTTGCTTGCTGATTAGTATAATTTCCGTGAAATGTGTTCGAAGCAACAAAAACACTTTTTTTCTGAAAAAGCAAAAAAAGAAAAAGTGTCCAAACTAATAGCTTCTTATAATCAAGACTTTGTAAAAATGTGAAAATTGTTAGTTAGGTCCATTGGGGTTGAAATAAGAAAGGTAATATAGCCAGTAATTGGGTAAAAGAGGTTGGGGGGGGAGGGGAAGTTCGGTTCTTCTTAATTCTATTTGGAACCCCTCCTCCTCCTCCTCCTCCTCCTCCTCATGATCCCTTAAAAGTTGTTTGAATTAGTTGGAAGTGGAGTTTAAAGTGAGAGGTTTTTTTTCGGTGGCTGGTGGCGGTGTGTCGTCGTCTAGCCGGCGACATTCGACGTCAAACCGATTTATTTCATGCCCAATGCTTTTCTGTGTCTCCTTATCTATTCGGTAAATCTCTTCTCTTTTCATGGGATTTTTACCTGGAAATCATATATATATATTATAAGTATGAGAAAAACGTGTAAATTGGCAGCAACTACAGTACTAAACGACGCCTTCTTTAGTACTTCTTCGATGTACTACAACCTTGTCTTTGTGACTTTTAGATGTTTTCTCATCACTTAAAATACCTTTTTTTTTCTTTCTTCCTTACCTACTTTACCTCCTCACTTATATCCACACCTTAACTTTTTTTTTCTTTTGCTTCTTCATTTCTAAGGTTACTTTACTTTTTTGCGGTTCCTTTTTCTTCCTTTTTTTTGTTGGCTTTGGTCCCAACATCTCTTAATCCGATTTGAAATTGGATAAAAGAAACCATCTTTCAGAAGTTGTTGGATGATGATGATGATGATAGTGTAATTTTAGAAAGTTGACTTTTAGGCTCGATTTCTCATCGAAGTCTAGATCAAAGTAACTTTACAGAACAAATTGAATGTATATTTTGAAAACTAGAAGAGTAAAGAAACATGCTAAGTGGTGAAAACATAGTGGAGTATAGCCACTAAATCAGTGACACGGTTACTTTTAACTTTTTCGTTCTTGATCAAAGAAAACATTCTTGGCAAATGCTTTTTCGTTTATTAAATGTCTTCAGTGCACCATTGCATGGTATAGAGCATCGTATAAAGTATGGATGGGACAATCGAATCCAGTGAATCTTGAAAAATATTCGAGATTTGAAAACTCGAATCTTCGCACTTTTTTCGTCTTTCGAATCTTTTCAAATCCTAACCTTAAAAAAATGTTAAAAACTTTGGTAAAATTAGTTTTAACGCCATTGACGTCCAATAGAAGCGTTCACTTGTGGTGGCACCCGGATCAGATATATCACCTTGTGGCGACCCGGAGTGCCGCCACACTGTTTTCAATTTATTAATAATTTAATATTTAATATTATTTCATTATTTGTATCTTCTTAATGAATAATATAGGATTCCTATATGAAGGATTCGAAAACCTTTTAGGATTCGGATTTGAGAAAATTTCGGATTTGTCCCACCTCTAGTTTAAAGCATTTCACAAAGCATCGATTCTATCAAAGAAACAAAACGTGTTTAGCTTTCCTAAAGGCTTTGGTCGATGTCTGAACTCTTGGGTGCTGAAAAGGGTCATTTGAAGGCCCTTTTTCACAGCCTGACGATATTATATACAAGTATATGTTGTTTAGCGAAGTGATCCTTATTCGTAAATGTCATTTTTCATTCTATACATTCCTGAGTCGATGCTCCAATAGGTGGTGCACTTTAATGCGACTCTGAAGTGTTATCGACTAAAGAATAGACTGGAGTCTCATAGTCTTTACGTGGTAGCATGATCCTTGAGAAAGCGACGATACGTCGCCCCAGATCGCTGATTTGTGGTCCAATCTTTAGAGAAGTTTCGTTTTTGAAGTTTAAGTTGGTTTGAAAATGTAAACGCCTCTCGAACTCTTGATTATTGTGTCTTCTCTAGTAAAATTAAGAGAAAAATTGAATGTGTTTTATAAACTAGAAAGGTATTTTTGGAATCACTTCAGGTTATTTTCATGTTTATTTTTTGAAAATAGCCAAACTTTAAGCAGATGATATTTTTTTTTAAATACTTTTGTTTTTAAGAAAAAAGTTTATTTTGAAAGATATCAACGTCAAAATTACTATTAAATGATTGAGCTATCCTTCTAGTTTCTAAAACACTTAATTTTGCTCCTGAAAGACAAAAAAATAATCAAGAACTTAAAAAAAAAATCAAGCTGTTCATAAAAATTAAATTTGGGCGTAAATCTGACAACACTGTGGTTGTGTTTTGCGCGGTTTTTTTTTAAAAAAAAGCACAAATTGTGTTATTTTAATGAAGTTGACATTTGTGTCTCCAATAATGATGTGTAAACAGATGATTTAAAAATAGATTACGACTTTTATGTTATAAATGGTGTGCGGTGTTTTATTTTTTTTTTGTTAAACGGTGTTTCTTCACATCTTCCCACACGTGTAACACACCTTTTATAAAAATCAGTCAAAACATCATTCAATTCGTTGTTGTTGTCTCTCGGATGATATTGTTGTTTTGCGGTTTTATTATTGAAACAAATATCGGTTTCTAGACACAAAAACACATTTGTTATTTGAACCTTTTTGTTTCATTTAGCCGCACTATTTTTACGATATATGTTACTGGCAATCTGCGGAATCAGTCAGTCTGCAGAATCCCTAGGCAATCTTCAAAAACACCAAACTGCTAGTGAATCTGCAAAATTCAATACATTTTTTAGGTGTTGAATTTTGCAGAAAATTCACTTGAGCAGGTTGGTTTTTTTTTTACAGATTGCTTAGGCAATCTGCAGATTGACTGATTCCGCAGATTGACAGTAATATAATATATTGTTTGAACATTGTATTTTTGAAATTGGAGATTCTTCTTCTTCTTCTAAGAAGAAGAAGAAGAAGAAGATGAAAAATAAACCAATTTTTGGTTGTATTCACTTCTTAACCAAAAAAACACACATTGGAATCAATGTGTCAGACATTGAAACCAACTCGAAATAGTGTTGTTGTTAGAAAACGTTTATTTTTTAACATTTTTGAAGATGACGACGATGATCTTCAAACTTGGATGTTTTTTTTTTTGGAGTTGTTGTTGTTTGGTTGTCAAATCGAATTTCCAGTTGGTTTATTTTTTGTCTGTAATATTTTTCCTCTTTGATCGATTTATTTATTGTTCAATGTTTCTTTCTTTACGTTTTGTTTCGGGTTTTTTGAACTTTTATCAAAAGACTTGAAAAATATATCAAAACAATATCTTTTTTTTTTAAGGGGGTGTCGCAAAATACCCCCCTCCCCCAAAAAGGTGTCTTTTGGTGTTTTTTAAGGGTTGAAACACAAACACAGACAACTTTTTTTTTTTGGCGGTCGATTTCGACTGTAAAAATGAAGTCGGGTTGTCGCTCAAACCGCGACCACTTTTGAATCTTTTCAATATTGTAACCACAGCACCAAACTACCTGCAACTTTATTTCGCTGTTCGAAATCGAACCACCAAAAAAGTGGTCTGGTATGCCAATTGGGCCTAAGATGAGTTTTGTTTCTTGTTTGAAAGTAAAATACATGAAATTGTTTTTCAAAAAACGCCAATGAAGAAGAACAAATATGTAAAAGTTGTTAGAAATTAGAATTTAGTAGAATATTAAGTTTCCTGTTTGAAAATAAACGTTTTAGAGAAAAATTTGAATGGTGGCGCTGAATATGCGCTAAACAGAACAAACGCCAAACTTCCGCACTTAAGGTTCACTTAAAAGTAGTCCTACCAAAAATAGTAATCGTTTAGCCGCCAAGGAGTCCACGGTTTAACGCCACCGTGTCAAAGACGCCGCAATAAGGCGAAATGCAGTACATAGAGGCTAAAATAAACAAGATACTCAACTTTTCAATCTATAGAAAACTGAATAAGCGCCAAACTGATAAGACACCACTTAGAAAAAGCGCCAACTGATTAGACGCCACTTATAGAAAAAGCGCCAAATTGAATTAACGAAAATGGAAATGAACGCCAAATGGTTGATGTTTTTTCAATCATTTTTTCTTTCAAATGCGAATAAAAAGTTACTTTTTAACGCTTTATCTATTATCAGTTCGATTCTAGTTTCTAGCAAATTTTAAATTATAAAAGTAGGTCCATTATGTAATTTTATTTTAGTGAAATTACTCAAAATCGGCCCTTAAAATGTATTTCAATTTGCTAATTACTAATTAGTTTGTTTTGATAATTTATCTTTCTTTTGTTCTTTTGTTTTTAGAAAATCACAAAGATGGGTCAAGTGGATTACTAGACGGTCACTTAAGGCGAAGAGACCGTCTGGACAGTGATTCTAGTGGCGACAGTGGTGATTCCGACTCGTACCACGGTGGCCGAAGTAAACTTCGATCACCTCACGATCGACGTGACGAAACGGGCAAATCGCCATCTATCGGTAACGAATTGAGTGACGCAATGCATCCTAGTCTAGCCGAACACCTGAAACTTCTTCAACAACATCATCACCAGCAACAAAGTGCTGCAGCAGCTGCTGGAAATGTGACATTGGGACATGCTGCACTTCACCATCCCCATTTGCTTCCCTATCTTTATCCCCCCAGCTTCTATTCGAACGCCGCCGCCGCTGCAGGTCTTCATCTGGGCCAACTACTAATGCCCGGAGGAACAAATCAAGGTTCTTCGTTATCGGCGGGTCCTCACGCTTTACCCCTTTCTCTGTTAACCTCCACTCCCAGTCACGTTAGTCACTTGCAACACAGTCACGCTGCGGCGGCTGCGGGACTTGCAGTTGGGCACAACCTCATTTTTAATGCCCAGTTTGCTTTTGCTGCTGGACATCCCCTTTTTCCTCATGGTTACTCTGGACTTGGCTCGACTGCCGGACTTAACGGTGCAGCGGCTGCGACACTGGCAGCGAATACGGCGGCCGCAGCTGCCGCTGCATCCAGTTCCCTAGCCCTTCACGGTAACCGTTCGAAACATCAGCAACGGTTTTCACCTTATTCCCTTTCCATGACAAACTCGATGGTGACATCGACTCCCGTGTCGCCCGTTTCGACGGTTTCGGCACTAGGATCCACACCTTCGACAGTCAGTGCTCTCATCGGTGGCGCACCTCCCGCGTCCAATGTCGTCGTTTCGGGTAACGGTGACTTGGGCAACAGTCCTCTCGGTTCGGTTCCTTCCGTTTTCGATAATATGAACGGCAGTGTAATGCATCCGGGTGTTGTAGCAATAGGTGCGGTTGGTGGTGGTGGTGGTGGTGTTGGTGCTCATAACAGTCCTAGGGATCGGAAACCTCCTTCCAGATCATCTCCAATGTCAGACGCTAGTTCGGTGGGTTCACCTTGTAGTATAATAGGAGGGATTGGAACTGGAGGAGTTGGTGGTGTTGGACATTCGAGATTAGCAGCGCCTGTCCCTGTGTCTTCTAATAAGACAAGTTCGTCGTCAACGTCGGCTGCCACTTTGGCATCATCGGCTAGTGAACTGAAAAATATAGAAAATATGGTCAATGGTTTGGAAAGGCAGCAAGAGCAACTAGCTGCCGAATCGCTAACTAAGTTAAGCGACAAATGAGACTTAATACTGTATTTTATGACGGGAAAAGGAGGAAGACAAAGAAACATGAATGGGGGGAGTTGGAGGAGGGAGGGGAGAGGAGAGGAGATTTTGAGGGGAAAGGGGGGGGGGGGTTCATTCAACCGACCCATAGGTCTATGTGTGTGTGTGTTTGATGGCAGGCAAAGTGGAAAATCATTTATTCTGCGCAATTACTAGTCAATGTCTGCAATGATCACACAAGCAACTTTTTCATGCAATAAAAATTGCGATTGAAATTTACAATGAGACTTGTGACTTTTTAATAAAATATCACACATGAAACTAGTTTTACAACTAGTTTTTCATAAGTTGTTTTGTCCAAAGCAACCGATCGGATTCTGATTGGCTGTTTATGTGCGAGTATCATTAAGTATAACACAAGTTTCAAAGAATGTTTGACCAAAATTGAGTGTCAAATGAACACTTAACAAAACTCTTTTGAGTTGCATGTCTTCATTGCAAGTTTTATCACATCTTAAGTTTAATTAACAACAAAAAATTGCTTGTGTAATTTATTGGTGTTTATATTCTATATTTAATTGGAATCAGGTGGATACACAATGAAGTAATGCAGAATACATTCCTCTACTGCGCATGTGTACAATGCAGTTACGTTTGCACATGCGCAGTACAGAGTGACTGTGAATTTAATTTAAGTTTAGAGTAGATTAAAATTATGATTTCTATTTTTTTTTTTGAAAATATAAACAATAGGATATTTTTTTATAATTAAATCAAATTTTTGATTTATTTATTTTTGAAATATAACTGAAAAAAATTTTTGCATGACAAAATATTCAGGTTGTTGTTTATTTATTTATTTGTCAATTTGTCAAATAGGCCTACATTATTATAATAAGTTCATTTTTCATAATAAAAGAAAAAAAATTCATTTTTTTTTTTAAAAATATAAAATCAAGTGATTTAAATTATATTTTTGAATTTATAATATTTTATAAAGTACTTCATAATGTACACCACCGAATCCTAACTATTTTTAGTCATTATTGGCGGAAATGGTACTACATTTATTTTGACGCACATTGTCTGGTAATTTTGTAAGAATGGTTGATTTTTTTCTTTCTTCTTCTTTGTTGGTCATTGGTTAAGTAAGAAGAACCTTATGTAAGAACACTTTTTCTTTCTGCGCGTGTGTCTCCTCCTCCTCCTCCTCCGCTTCCTTCGAATCCTTTCTTTCTACTTCTCTGCAAATATACAAACAATGTATTTCTCATTTCTTTTGTTTCTGTTTTGTTGTGTCTTTAACCATAAAATTATGAAAAATGTAGCAAAAAGTTTTTGTTTTTTGTCTGTGAGATTGTGTGTGATTGACAAAATGTGTATAGATATAATAATTACCCCCTCCCTCCTTCACCCCACCCCTCCTTCACCCCACCCTCTGTATAAATATATATATAAAACTATTAATTAAATAGTAAATAACACAATGCAACAAAAAACCATTATTTTCTCTCATTTAAAAGAGAATAGATAGATAGAGAGCCAATTTGCACTGAAATCATGTTTTTATTAATTTTTATTAATTCAAAATCGTTATTTTTTTGCCAAAATGGTCATCAGGTTCCTTCCGCCCTCGCCACCTCTTTTATGAAGCGTCTTCTCTTATCTGTGATTTACAAAATTCTGAATTACAGACTATAAACGCGGCGTTTAAGCCCAGTTTTAACTTAAAAAATTAATTTATATGACTTAAGTGCGGTACAAATGGCAATAAAGAATATTAGTTGATGTCAAAATGACGTCACAGAAAGCATTGCATTGAGATAACATGACATTGGCTTGTGACGTCACTATTCCGTGTTGACGTTTGCATCGTACTTTAGTCGTATAATCAGAAAACCAGGTCGTTCTCAAAATTATATTTATAATTAATACAACGGTATTCAAATCACAATTGAGCGCTCTAAAGCTAAGATCACACATGCAGAAAAAAAAAGAAATTCAACTTGAAAAATTAATTTGTTTAATTATGAATAATTTTTATTCTATTTATTTGGCTGAAAGTATGACAGAAAAAAAGGTAATTAAAAATTGAAAATGTTTTTTTTCTTCTGTCAAATATGCGCAGAATTACATTTTATCAGCCAATAAGAAGGCTTTTTTTCAGTAGCTCATCCTCCGAGAGCTTTGACACACAGACCACTTTTGGTGGCCGATTTCGACTAAAAAAAATGAAGTTGCTGGTGGTTGGACTGTAGGCCGACGTTCTGGCGACAATCCGACTTCATTCTGCAGTCGAAGTCAACCACCGAAAGTGGCCTGTGTGTGTGTGTGTGTGTGTGTTCCAACCTTTATTCTTTTTTATCTTCTATTAACTTAAAAGATGTCCTAAATGAGTTTTTCTATTGTAACTTCAAAATGCCGTTGGAAAGCAGAAAAAAATAATAGCTGAAACTTTATTCCGATTTTTTATTGTTATTTTTTCCATTTTTAAGCATGTGTGATCCAGGCTTTAACTATAGCTTAACTTAAAATATGAAGTTGAAACTTTTAATAAAAAATCATTTCAAATGAAGACAGAATAAAGAAATATTTAGTGGTTAAAAATGAAGTTAATTTGAACGATTAAAATTCTAAACATTTGACAAGTAGTTTAATGATTTAATATTTAATAATGATTTTATGTTATTTAAGCAAAACTCTTAAAACATTTTTTTATTTCCATCTTCTTCTTCAAAAAAAAAATTAACACCTGGATGTAATAATTATTGACTTCATTATCTTTTATTTTTTTGTTACATTTTTTTCTCTCTCTCTCACTTAACTATGGATAAATTTAAAAAGTTAAACGTGTTTTGGATTTCTAATGAAATCGTTTCTTCTTTTTTTATCAGTTAACATATTTATTTGTTCACTGATTAAAATGTAATTAACATCTAGTCTATTTTATTAGCTACATGAAATGACATTTTTTCTGTACTTAAAAGAGAAAGGAGGGATTGGAGAGAGAAAAAAAAACAATTATTGTTCTCAATTGTCTTTTTTTGTCGGAAGAAATTAAAAGTATTAATTGTCTGCCGCGAAACTTAATGGCTGTGTATCTATCTCAAATGATAACGAGGGTTGGAGGTGGAGGCTAGCTATTAGGAGAATACACAGGTTACTTTTCGACTTCAAAATGAAGTCGAAGGTGGTTTTGGTGTTGTGGTTGCAATGTAATTTCTATGGAAAGACTCAAGTGGTAAAAAAATGGCATGTGTGCCAAGGGCCCCGTACAAGCCTTTCCACACGAGCCATTTTCGAATGGTTGAGCTGGATTGCAAAATGAAGTCGAAAACGACGACCGGTGGTTGAGCTGTCGTTGACATTATATATACTGCTATGGAAATCGTTCTGACTTTTTCACAAAAGCGACACCCTTGAGTACACTTTGCAGTCGAACTCGACCATATGAAACGGGTTGTGAAAATGGTTTTTTTTTGGGGGGGGGGGGGGGGGGGGATGGAATACACAGACCACTTTTTGACCATTTTTCGATTGCAAAATAAAATCGAAAGTGGTTGGTTGGGCTGTGATTGCAATGTATTTTTTATGGAAAGACTCAAGGTTGGTCGATTTTGACGACAATCCAACTTCATTTTGCAGTCGAAGTCGACCACAAAAAGTCGCTCGTCTGAAAACACTGCTCTTTAGAATACCGCGCTGCAGGACATCAAATGAAAAGCCTCCGCCACCAGCAGCAATACATACTCCAACCACATTACCTAAACGCCTTTCTATAGCCTCTTCCTTCAACCCTTATCGTCGTTTGAGATGAAATCGTTTAAGACGATGATGGAACAAATAATAAAATTTTAAGGTGTGCGTGTTTTCTTTTTAATTTTCGGCACTTGAAAATGTTTTAATTTTAAAAAAAACATAAAAGAATGACAATTGGGTCCATCTCATTATATATTATCTATAATAATAATAGGACTATAATATAAAATCTAAGCATTATCAAAATGCTTGAGAGAGTGAAGAAGCAACAGATGTTTTTGTTCCTTTTTACACAAGTCATTTTTATTATTCTTCAATCAAACGACACCTTTAATTAAAGATCTGTCTCATTTTTTTTGTTTGCAATTTGTATATTATATATAGGCCCTACAGGTAAAAAAAAATGTGGAGCACACATTAATGGACAACTTTTTAATTATCTCATGGATGGTTGTCCTTCTGCCATAGGCCTTCATGGTTGCTTTACAAATAAGAAATTCAAATTGAAATAAACCGAAAAAAAAATGGTGTTCATTATCTTGTCAAAGGTAAAAAGTGGAAAACTGAACCAAGAAAACTTTAAAATGTGTTCTTGCCACTTTTGGAAGTTGTGTGTCGGGCCGGTAGCAAATGAGGCAGCAATTGATATGAAACGTCATCTTGACGTCAAAAAAGCAGTCAACCAGTCAGCTGCTTATTAAAACTATGTTGTATGCAAAATTAAGCAGCATATTTTCAAGAAGCAGTTGTTCGCTAAGTATTATTTATTTGACATATGGCCAATAATAAACATAATAATATATTTAATTAGAAGTGCAGATGAAGGTCACATTTATGTGATCTGCACATGCGCAGATTGTTCTGTTCCTTTTAACTTGTTATCTGGAATCCATACAAGGTTGATTAAGGCAATGCTGCATTTACTGCCTGAATGTGTGATTGCTTTTAAAGTTTAAACTGCTTGCTGCAAGCAATGATTTCAGGCAATTGCTGTAGCATTTGCTACCCTGCCGAAGTTCTGTAAGTAAAACTCAGTTGTCAGTTGAGCATTTTGAATGTTTTGAATTATAAGGCCTTGTTTCCATCTGAGGCGAAAATTTGAAATGGTGAAAAATTGAACAAACGTGGCGTTCCAGTGAATAGTCAGGAGGCCACGATTCTTCTATTTTTCACCAGTTGAAATTTTCAAAAAGTTCAAAATTTTCGTCTCAGTGAAAACAAGGCTTTTTAAAGGGTAGAAAATCTGAAGTCTAGTCTTGAAAAGTGGGACAAATGGGTCTCTAAACTGATTGATAATATCTTAGTAAGTGTCCCATATTTCGAGACTATTGTATAATTTTTTTTTGTTTCTGACCCATAAATCTGGTAAAGTTATCAAAAGTGAACAAACCATGAATGAATTATAAATGATATCATCATCATTATCACTTTTTGTAAGTGTAACAATTGTGTAACATGTGTTTTGTGTGTTTGCATCTCTCTCTCTCTCCTTGTAAAAAAAAAAATTCTCCTTTTTTTGATATCATTTCCATTTTTTCATACATTTTTTTTTTCGTTCTTCCTATAATTATTGCTAACAAGGTTTTTTTTTCTTCTTCTTCCTATTTGCTCTCTTTTGTTTTATTTTTTTTTTAAGAATTCAATTATAGATTTTAGCAAAACAAGAAAAAAAAAGTGAAAAAAAAAAAGGTTTTCTATTACATGATTTTTTCTTCTGAATTTTGAGTTTTTAATAATTAAACCATTTTTTTGTTTGTTTGTTTGTTGCTGCTGATTGTTTTATATTATAAATATAATAATATATATACAGTGAAACGTTTTATCTACTGTATACAATGTGTAACAAGCGGATTATTATTTATTATATTTATGTAATATATTTAGTGTGATTGTAAATGATGTACATTTTAGGTGGCGTGTTGAACCCCAAATAAAATTCATTCATTCATTTTTTGATATTGAATATTATAAGAGAGATTTATTTTATTTTATAGAAAAAAAAATATGTTGGGTGAACTGCAATTGCAATCACTAGCAAACCGTAGTAGAGCTGAGCAAAGCCTTGCCCGTCTTGAACGCTTGAAAAAAATATTCGAGATTCGAAAACTCGAATCTTCGCTGTTTTTTTCGTCTTTCGAATCCTAACCTGAAAAAAAAAACTTTGGTAAAATTAGTTTTAACTCCATTGACATCCAATAGGAGCGTTCACTAACAAAAAAAAAACCGGCTATTGTTGCAAATTCGGTGGTATCCGGATCACCAATATCACCTTATGGCGACCCAAAGTGCCACACTTGTTTTTTTTATTATTAATAATTTAATATTTAATATTATTTCATTTATTTGTATCTTCTTAATGAATAATAAAGGATTCTTTTCTGAAGGATTCGAGAAAATGTAGGATTCGTCCCTGCATCTTCGTGGTCCGTGCCGGTAGTCCGCACACGGGACCACAGGCAAGTGGGCCCAGCAGTAAAATTTTGTTTGTTCCGCCCTTTTATGACGTCAGACCAAGTCACAAACCAATTAGAAATTGATGACGGTCCTAAAAGATCGGAGCCAACACAATTTTTACTGCTGGGCACACTTGCCTATCACGGGACCATAGAGAAAAAGCGCCTGTATCTCGACAGTCGCTACACAAGGCCAGATACTAGTGTCGCGCGACTTTGTATCCGAGCCTTCAATGGTACTAAACAAAAGATGGATTTTCTGCATTGGAAGCCTGTTCTGAGGATTCAATAGGGATATCAACGGTTCAGAAGTAGTAGAACCGGTTCAGCCATGTACTAGAACTGATACATCTGGTTCGCCAGTATAGGTCGAACTGATAAGAACCGGTTCCCTATAGAAACGGTTCGGTTCTACCCTTTACCACCTCTAAACAATGTGCTGCAAAAATATGTTAATGCATATTGGGAACTGGTTCGTCAAAATCGACGAACTGATCAGAATCAATTCTCCAAAAAAAATTGTGACCCGACTAAACTGGTTCCAAACCGATTAAACCGGTTCGGTTTCTACCCGTTGCCACCTCTAGGGTTCAAGTTAAAGTTGGGAAGTCTCCTGTTTGAATTCGGGCTAAAAGATTCTAATGGCCGTGTTATTTTTTCTGATATTGTAGAAGAGGAATTTAAAGGGCACGATGGGAGGAGGAAGGCTCCTGGGAGGGCTGAGAGAGAGAGAGAGAGAATTGAGTTGGCTTCCGTGCCGTTTGTTTCTTCAGTCATCATCAGTAACAAATTGCTCGGTTGAATGTAATGTGACGTTATGAAGCGTTTCATTCACACCCAATGGATAAACTTATCAAATGTAATTTGGTTAGAATCTTAGGAATAACGGTTATCCAACATATTCCTATCTCTCCCCCTCCCTCCCCCCTTCACCTACCCTCATTTCTCCCTATCTTATATTTATATCACCCCTCAAATATCATGTTTATCCACCCACAAATAACACCATTCATTCCTGACGCCATGGGTTTTTTTTTCAAAAATTATTTTGAACATATTTTTAGTTGATTTCTGTAATGTTGGCGTCAGTTTTTTTTAAAGAATTGTTCCTTAGAATGTGTTCATTCATACGATATTCAAAATAGCATTGTTTGAATTCTATATCTAAACAAAGTGAATATTTATATATAAAAAAATAAGATATTTGGCGCATTCGAATAGGGTGAGGAAGTAGCTTTAAAGATTAAAAGAAAGCGTGTTCGGGAACTGTGTCTGCTGCTCTACCTACTCGTCTCAAGAAAGAAAGCATCTAATACACACAGGCAATTAGAAAACGGGATGAACAGAAGTTGGCTCCGCGCCTGTTTATGACGACTGGCAACTTCTAATTGGTTTGTTGTGTGGTTCGACGTTGAAAAGGACGGAGCATGTGACGTCAGACTACATAACCAACCAATTAGAAGTTGCCGTTCGTCATAAAAAGGGCGGAGCCAACTTGTGTTCGTCCCAATTTCTAATTGCCTGTATATTAGGGTGAGGAGGTAGCTCTAAAGATTAAAGAAAGCGTGTTCGGGAACTATTCGTCTCAAGAAAGAAAGCATCTAATACACAGATACTTGATTTCTCGAGAGAATCGTGTTTATATGAAGATGTTGTGTTTTTTTTTTTTTTGCAAATATCCTCTCCTCCTATTGAGGCTTTCTATGACCTCATATTTGAGAAGAAAATGGCGAATTCAAGCACAACCAGAAATCTTTTAATTTGAAAGAATATTTTAAGCCTTTTTTAGATTCTTTTACTGTATAAAGAAATAATCTTTAGGTTCTTGAAAAAATGAAGTTGCAATGTATTTTTTATGTAAAGATTCGAAAGTGGTCAGTTTTGGCACAGGCAATTAGAAATCGGGACAAACAAGAAGTTGGCTCCGTCCTTTTTATGACGACCAGCAACTTCTAATCGGTTTGTTGTGTGGTTCGACGTTGAATTAGAAGTTGCGTTCGTCATAAATAGGGCGGAGCCAACTTCTTGTTTGTCCCGATTTCTAATTGCCTGTGTTTTGGCGACAACTCGACTTCATTTTGCAGTCGAAATCGACCACCAAAATTAGTCTGTGTAATCCAACTCTTCTTTAAGTTTCCGATTGCGCCCATCAATTCTACTTTTTAAGCCAAAATTCAAGAAGAAAAAAAAAAAAAAAACTTGACACTTGAACTTCAACTTGAATCCTCCGAGTAAGATTTAAAAGCAGATTTTTTTTAACTATTTAATAAAACCATGTTGAAAACCAGTTTAGAGGGTTCAAGTGCTAAATTTCAACATTGAATTTGGACCAGAATTTTTTTTTTTTTACGAAATAATAGATTCTGTTTAATGACATTCAAAGTGTCTTTATTACAATTGATATTAAAACATACAAGCATTTTTTTTTCGCCACTTTTTGGTGCTAATCAAAGTAATTAATAATTCATAATCTTCAACAACAACAGAAGGAAAAAAAAAGTTGTAACACCAGTATTGTATACAATTATTGGAGTCTGTGAGTCATTTAGAGGGGATAAAATTGGAGAATATCCCCTCTCACTTGTTCTCCTCCCCTCTTCCATTGCAATATAAAAAAAATCATAAAAGTTTGTTGAGGGATGGAGGGGAGAGAGAGTAGAGACATTCTTGGGATAGTGTGAAATTTGAAGTTTTTTTTTTGTTTGATTTCCTTCTATAATTTGAAATGATGATTTCATTAGTTAAAAAAAAAGTCAAAGGCATTAAAGTTAAATTGAATATGTGTTTTGCTGTAAATTTTCTTTAATTCTGTTTACCCTTCAAATCCTTGTTTTGTGTGCCCCCTTTGAGCCGTTCAGGAATGTTGAAGGGCACGGTTACGTCACATAATTGTAATTTGTATTTTACATGTTTCGTGAATCATTTTTTTTTTTCAGCATTTTGCTTAGTTTGGAGTTTTTTTTAAGAGAAGTCAGAAAATCGTAAATTGTAATACCTTTTGTGACATAATTATTACTTATTACTTAACTATAATCCAGTGCCATCTTAATGGGGGGCCAACTAGGCCCTGGCCCAGGGCCTCAGTCAGTTAATGGTCTCTATTTTCTGTATTTTTAAATCTTTAATTTCAATTTATCCGACATCAAAACATTTTATTATTTAAAAAAAAATAGGCCTATTCACTTATGTGATTTACTTCATAAAAGTCCTGTTCCAATATATACAATGGAAATCATGGAATCATCAATACTTTTCATATATAGAACACTGGTTCCTTGGAGGGAAAAAATGAGCTTATTTGTAAGGCATGGTTGGGGGGGGGCCTCAAATAAATCTTGTGCCAGGGGCCACAAAAGACTTAAAGACGACCCTCCTATAATCTTGGTTATTTAACTGCAGTTAATTTTTGTAGTGGAAACAAGGTATTAACGTTAATTTTCAAACTTAAAAAAAGCTTATTTTGAAAGCTATCAACGTGAAAGTGATTGAGCTACCCTTCTAGTTTGTAACACTTTTCAATTTCTCCTTAAGTGTGTGTGTTGCAACTCTTCTGAAACTTCATAATAACCAAGAGTTTGAAAATTATCTGTTGATAAAACACCTTAATTTACTAGAGTTCCATTAAGGTAAGTTTCATTTAACTATTTCTTTTATGTGTGTTTTATACTAATTATTAATAATTCATATTTATAATATGTTTTATTACATAGTTTTTTGTCCAAAAAGACCAACAAAAAAAAAACAATGCAATTTTCGAAATGAAAAGTGGTCTTATTTATTATTATTCTTCATAAAGGCTTTCAATAGTTAGATATGGAATTTGGTGGGGGTTAGGATTTGTATGCAATATGAAGCACATGTTTCTCAACTTGTGGCTCAAGTGCCAATTGTAAAGTAATCATCATCATCATTAGAGTAAACTGCAATTATGCATTTTCAAATCTAGAAGGCTGGTTAGAGGCTAATAATGCCTGGTTAATATCAGACTTCTGGCTTCTAACCAGTGTTTTTTATTGAAAGAAAAAAAACAAAAACATAATTATTGGTTGTTACATCACAATTGGCTCATGGGCCACAGATTGAGAAACATTTGCTTAATATGACATAAAAATCCGAGCAACTAGTAAATTGAACATTTAGTTTTCAACACAAATTCTGTTGTATAACTGTTAATAAAAATGGACTGGTTATTAATTATTCAAATAGTAATCTTTTTTTTTTAAGAATATTGGCTCAACTATGAAACCACCAGGGGGTGCCGCCATTTGCTTACTTTGACTGAAGCAAAAAAAAAACCTAACAAAATAAAACAAAAGCAATTTCTAATGAATATAATGAGCTACTTTTTTATTCTCTCCTTTTATCACTTTTTCGATTAATTTGTGTTTTTGCGGTAAAAAATAAGGTGGATTTGGGTGGAGAAGGAGGAGGAGGAGGAGACTGGTCCTATAAAAATTATTACTTTCTTAATGAAATAGATATGAGGGCGGAGTATCAATTAGTTATTAGCTGTATTGGTTTTTTATTTATTTATTAAGTTATGTTGTTGAAGCCTAATTGCCTAGTTGATGATACAAATATAACCAAGGTAACAAAACTGGATTTAGATTCAATATTTAACTTGAAATTATTACATTAAATTTTTTAAAAAAAATTTTTTTTTTGGTTTTGGTCAAGATGTCAATTTTTGTTTGGCACTAATCCCTTTTTAATTTTACATTCTTGTAAAATACTGTATAGTCTCGATTATCTGGACGAAATGGGACCGGTCCTGGTCTGAATTACCAAAAGTTACCAAAAACCCCTGGTGGTGTTTTTTTTTTTTGAAAACGTTAAAAGTCAAAAACACTATTAAACTTAAACATGTGACTATGAGTGGTGTTCTTAATGAATGCTTAGTCAAAGGTAATGCTAAACTCGTGAATGTTAGATATAAATTAGGGATGGGACAATTCGAATCCTCGAAATTCGAAATTCGAGATTCGAAAACTCGAATCTTCACACTTTTTCATCTTTCGAATCTTTCGAAAATTCTAACCTTAAAAAAACTGTTAAAAACTTTGGTAAAATTAGTTTTAACGCCATTGACGTACAATAGAAGCAGCGTTCACTAACAACAAAAAAACCGGCGATTGTTGCAATTTCGGTGGTACCCAGATGACCAATATATCACCTTGTGGGGTGACCCTGAGTGGAGCCACACTGTGTTTTTTATTATTAATAATTTAATATTTAATATTATTTCATTTATTTGTATCTTCTTAATGAATAATATAGGATGCTTATATGAAGAATTATATAGATTCGAGAACCGATTCGGATTCGAGAAAATTTATTATTCGTCCCACCTCTTATATGTACATAGAACTTTCATGTACATTACAGACAGGCAATTAGAAATCGGGACAAACAGAAGTTGGCTCCACCCTTTTTATGACGACCGGCAACTTCTAATTGGTTGGTTATGTAGTCTGATGTGACATGCTCCACCCTTTTCAACGTCGAACCACACAACAAACTATAACTATAACTAACAAGCTACTGTATGTCTGTTTATAATTAGTTGCACTTAAGCTAAAATTATGAAATTAAATAGGTGGTATCACTGAAACGTGTGGACGATTTTAGATTTCATTACATTTTATTGTATATAGTACCATTCTCTAGTTATGTCACTCAGAACATTTCGACATACATCCTTCCATACTAAGAGACCTACATTGAGTAAAAATTTGAAGCCCAGCCCAGCTCAGCCCATGAGACTTTATGCTGAGCCCAGCCCACCAGGCCCACGAAGCCCATAAAGCCTACGAAGCTCACCAGGCCCACGAAGCCAACCAGGCCCACGAAGCTCACCAGGCCCACGAAGACCGCTAGGCCCATGGGCCTTTAACATAAAAATGCCGGCCCAGGCCCAGTCCAACCCATAAGCTAGGCTTTTGCAAAAGCCCACCAACCCATGGGCTTTATGTAGGTCTCTATTCCACACATCGAAAAATTTGTTTGCTTTTCGCGATCGCAGTAAGACCTTTGTTGCTCTAAAGACCTCTAAAGAGCAACAACGGGTTCGGAAACTTAAGTTTCATATAATTTTATTTGAATTTGTGTTGATTTCTAGATTTGTTTACTCAATGAGAGAGAGTCTGTCTTACTTGCTGCTGGAAACTATCAATGCGTTAATTTGTTTGATTTGTTAGATTCTTTCAAAATGAAATCGACTTTTTTCTTCTATTTTAGCTTGTTATATACAACTTTTTTTTTTCGGCTTTTTAGAGAAAAATAAATTGATGAGGCGAAAAACCGATTTTTTTTTTGGTTTGTTTGGATCTTATACTGAGAAACAGAGAGAGAGAGAGAGAGAGAGAGAAAGGGGGCAGAGTAGTGTGAAAAACGTACTTCAATTTAGAGCACGAAATGAGGGTTGAAAAAGTTGATTTTCAGGGGGAGGGTGGGTTCTTGTGTAAAACTAAAATCCGATAGTGGAAATCTATATCACGTTTTTTTTTTTTAACTCTTAATTTGGCTACTATATTAGTACAAATGGAAGTCTATGTATGGATGTGTGTATTTTGTGTGAATGTGTTTTTTCATTGGATAACTTCAGAGAGTTTCTCTGATGTTTGTTGTAACTTTGTGTTCCATCAACACAAATAGTTTCTATATTATTTTTTTCCCTCTGTAAATGGTGCAACCTAACAAAATCCTATATATACAGAGTGGCCCAAATGCCATCATCTGATTTGGTGTGTCTATAATTTTGAAAATATTTTTTTTAAAAAAACAATGGAAGTCAATGAATTAGTCCTTGTATTTTTTTATTGTTAAATGTCCAAAAATAATATCTGGTCCAAGTGGTCCCTTCTCAAAGTTGGGCATGTTTTATTGCATTTTCCATTAGATTTCGGTTAGTAGATTCTCGATTTCTTGGCGAACGTTGTTTTTGAGCTGTTGCAGTGTGGCCGTACAGGTAGTTAGAAATAGGCGAAAACTTCAGTTGGCTCCGCCCTTGTTATGACGACTGGCAACTTCTAATTGGCTGGTTATGTAGTCTGGACGTTGAAAAGGGCGGAGCATGTGACGTCAGACTTCATAACCAGCCAATTAGAAGTTGCCAGTCGTCATAACAAGGGCGGAGCCAACTGAAGTTTTCACCTATTTCTAACTGCCTGTGTGTCTGTGGCTTGTTAGCGTACACTTTGCCTTCCAAATGACACCACAGAAGGAAATTTGGAGCTGTTAATTCGGCATGTCGCCAAAACAGTAACATAAAAAAATGTTTTGAATAAGAATAGTCAAAATTTCCGCATGTTCACTTGGTGTGTAGTATTTGTTCATAATGAATTTTGCGTTACTATACAGTATACTTCACAACTGTAAACAAAATAATGACTAGATAATGTTGAAAAACAAAATGGCGGCATCTTCAAATAGGGTGATGACATTTGGGCCACCCTGTATAAATATACACGTATAAGCAATTAATTCTAATTAAATCTCAATGGAAAAAAAAATATCTTCATTGGAAAAGGTCTCTCTGTAATATAAGGTTTAATATTGTTGATCAATACTGAGGGCCTAATCAGTGAGATATTAGTGGTTATTAGGAGATGTACTGGACTGAACAAACTTAATTTACTACCAAAGCCTCTCTATCTCTATAACCTGAACAACAACAACAAAATAATGATTCTGTTTGCAATTGTCACAAGGGACAAGAATTTAGATTTTTTTTAAATCTCCACTTTGATGATTTTTCCATTAGTAACTTTTATTGGCTTTTAATATTGAAGAAAAGTTTCATTCTATAAAACATTTTTTTTTTGGATTAAATGTCAATATTTAAAATGTAAAAAGACCGAAATTTTGAGAGAGAAAAAACCTTGCTGTTACTTTTTTAATATAACATAATGATGAATTGAGTTTAAAAAAAAAACGTATAAATACATTGATTGGCACATATAAAACATACTGTTTCTGGCCTTCCTGCTCAGTGACAGAGTACTGTGTTTCTGTTCCTTTCATGAAATGGCTGGCGTAGACCAACATTTGCGGAGTTGCCTCCTCGGGTAACTGTTGTTACGCTACTATGCCAAGAATGTATCTGTCGCATCCATTTTGTATAATTGTTCATTACATGGATGCGACATATCCACTATTATCCGTATGTAAAAAGATTTTGCTTTACGTGGATATTACATGGCAAACACGGGTGCTTCGATTAAAAATGCTTAACCAGTCAAACGGCTAACTGGCACTGCATGCTTTTTTCTATTAAGACAAAATAGGATGTGAGAATGAATTTTGATGGGTTAAATTTACTTTCGTTTTCTATTTTGACTTACTTAAAGTGGTTTGAAAAGTGTCTTGCAAAACGACGAGAAAACATGAATGTGTTTTAGAAACTAGAAGGATAGAGTAATAGTAAAGTCTAATTAGAACAGTGTTTCTCAAACTTTTCCCAATGACAGACCACTAGATAAGTTGTTGCTGCACATGCTGACCATCCAAACTAAAAAGGGCCTGGAGTACTGCATTGTGTGTTGAGCTATAGTATAATAGGACACACTCAGTTCGAATTATATTATAGCACAGTGACGGTTATATGTTGACTTATGTTTTTTTTTTGTAATTTCCGTTCTGACAGTTGGAGTCTATTGGTCTCTTTTGCAGACCACCTGGCACAGGTTTCAAAAACACTGAATTAGAATGTGTGAACTGGTTATTTTTTTGTAAAAAAAATGGACAATGTAAATTTTCATTTATAATTTTGTAATTTTGTGTTTTTTTTTTAAAAAAAATAACGAATTCATATATGGAAAAGTGTACTTAACAAATTAAATACATTTCTAGTTTTCATGCAATTCGTCGTATATTATATGTTATTATTGCTGATTATGTGTGAGGAGGTGACCAAGTGGCCAACACCAACGACCACCACATTATATATAGCGTGTAGGAAGGTGTTTTGCGTGTTCACATTGTTGGATGACACCTTTTTTGACCACCTGGACATATATTTGCACCCAGATATAGAATATTATATACGATATGGGGTCTCATGAGACAAACTTAGCAAAAAGATAATAATTAGCACTATATAACTCGGCATTTTTGTTGTTGTTGTCGTTGTTTAATTTACATATGCATCTTATTTGATATGCATTTGTTTGGCGCCTTTTTTTTGGTCTTTCCTCCGTCATTATATATGTATTTTATCTTGAGTTAGACGTTGAATTTCTTATATTAAGGCGCCAGTGCCGCCAAAATGTTTTTTTTTTATTATTATTATTGTGCAACTTCACCATTAAAAAACAAAACGAAAAGAGAAATTGAGTGAATTTGCATAGGAATTAATGAATACAAAAAAAAGAACCCTTAACTATAATGTATATTATGTAATGAATGCCACTTTATTTTTACACCAAATTAACAATTTTTAAATTGCGCTTTAACGGCAGAATAATAAAAATGAGGTGCTGCTCATTTGTCATTAAAAATGCAACACTTAATGGTGTTTTGTTCGCCTACACTTTAATTGCCCTAAGTCTCATCAAACAACACACAATATAATATAACTGTATGTATAATATGCTAATATCATTATTTATACACGAGTTTTTTTTTTTTTTTGGTACACTCGAACCCAACAGTATACATTGTAATACAATTCTAATAAGAAAGGAAAACTAATTCATTCATTCTAGCGTTGAGCTGACAACCAACTTGAAACAGGCGCCTGATTCAGCGCCAAATTGTACTAATGTCAAAAATTTGGTTGTTTTACAGTAAAGGCGGATTTAGTGACGCGCTGAAGATCAATATTTTGTAGCTGAAGAAAAACTTTTCATCTTCAGCTATACAAAATGTTCATCTCACCAGTAAATCCACCTTTAATGGGCATTTATTCTAGTGAGCTGAAGAAGAGAATGTGTATTAGAGCTGAAGCAGACATGTTGTAGCTAACCATCTTAAGCTTCTCCTCTATCAGCTCTGATATTTCAGCATTTAAGTTGAAGGTGAAAGATTTTTCAGCTGAAGCAGTGTAAATTGGAGCTTAAAATGCATTTCCGCTTATATCTAATGTATAGTAAGATATTTCAGCTTATTTGTCGTTGTTCAGCTAGTGATGTCATCATCACATTGATACCCATCAACCAATAAAAATGTAAAAACGGCATTACATGCAAATAATTACCTTATATGAACTGAAAAACTGAGCTGTTTTGTTGCAGCTGAAGATGGCTAAACCACAATAGCTGAAACACACGGTTCATTTTCAGCTACTGCTTCAATACAAGAATTTCATCTTCAGCTCACTAGTAAATGCGCCTTTAGTCTCTGACTGTATTTATATTAAAATAAAAAATTTGTTTTTGAAATGGGAGGAAAAGTGCACCTTTTTCTAGCATCTGTTGGGCGCCCTTAAGCTTTGCGCGCTCGAGGCAAGTGCATTTACTCGCCTCGCCCTACTTATGGCTGTGTTCTCGTTTTTTTTTTAAATTTGGTACTTGTTCAAGTTTGGCATTTGTTCCAATTGGTGTTTATTAAATTTGTTGCAAGATGTGCGCCACCGGTTCAAGCTATTTTGAGATTGATTAGGCAATGTTTAATCATTAACCCTGGGTCTGTTTGTGAGGGGTTATGTGCTCTATGTGTATAAATGCTTTTTTTTTTGGAGTTTGAAATCTCTATGATGAAACTGTCAAGAGTTGGGTTTGTGACTCTCAGCAGTTAGTGCTATATACATGTATATAGGGGAATATTGAAAAAAAAAAGCTCTGAAAGATTGCTGAGGGTTCATGTTGGACATGGGGGAGGGTAGAAGAGATATTTTACTGAAATGTAATAGAGAAACATGTAGTTGAACTGTTCATTCGACCGCAAAACAAAAAGCCAAAAAAAAGAGAGAGAGAGAGAGAAAAACTGAGCTTAAAATGGACACACACACAACAGTGAGAAAGGTTCTTGTCACTTTCAGAGAGGCAGACGCACTCCTCACTGGTCATTTTGGCGGAAGAAAAAAAGGCGAATGAAACGACACAAACAGGTGACAAAAGAAAATCTAAAGACAAAATTAAAGAGCACCATCACCGTTTAATATGGTCATTTGTTTCAGACTGACCAAGAGACCATCAAAAAAGAAAGCCATTAATGACAATGCCATTTGCACATGATAATTGACAATCGATTTTGGAAACACTCTGTACAATATTAACATCTCATCAGCACTGTAACTGGCTAATTATGCGCCTGAGGCAAGAATAAAACTGGCGCCACACTTCAGTAATGATCATTTTAATTATTTTTGAGCCCCCTTAAAACTGGCGCTCATTCTAGATATTGTGCGCTCATGAGCTTTTTGCACCTAAAGTAAATGATAAAACTAGCATCCACTAAGTTATTACCATTCTAGTTATTTTGCGCCCCTATTTCTGCACCTTAAGCTTTGCGCCTCACTCGCTTTCGAATATTTATGGAACTTATGGCTCTGTATCTCATGTGTTATAAAAATACATTAAAAAAAATTTAAATCTCGATAAAGTTTTATTGTATTTTAAGAGATGATATTTTGCATAAAATGCAACATTTGCCATTAATGACTTGAGTTGATTTTTTTCTGCCACTTTTCTTAGGATTCTCTCAAATCTCAGGTCTCAAAAATCTAATCATTTCTCTCTATTTGGACCATTCATTGCAACCGTTTATCAAAATGTAACAAAGTTTCCATGTGTCCTGCCTGAGGCCTCTCTTTCCCTCATTCATTCTCTCTCCCTGTGTGTATGTATGGGGTTTAATATATGATTCTTTGGCCAAAGAACAATTTGTTTTATTGTTAGAAATTTTGAAGGTCCGTATCCATCACGTCTTGTCCACTATGTTGAGCTGACAAATTATCGAATGAGAACCACTGAAGCAGATTGATAGCTTTGTATGGAGTTTCCTTAGAATGTTACAGGCGTGGCTCAACATTTTATTGGAGAAGGGCCACTTCTAAAGGTTCCCAGTGTCGTTTCTAGACGCTATGGCGCTTGGCGCCCCCTCTTAATTAATATAAAGGCCACCAAAATTCAATACTGATTTTAAGAAAGAAAAAATTGACAAAATTTTACATTTTTTGTTTTATTTCTAAATTACTCGAGTTTTTTTTTTTCATTTTTAAAAAATTGGCACTCGTTTGCTATCCTCCGTACCACTGTACGCCTGGCACGGTACTGAAGGCTCCGAGGGTCTTCTCATTCTAATCAGTAGGGGGCCCCCCTATATTGTCAAATTTTTACAAATGAGAATTAAAAGATTAAACCACAATTATGATTAATTTTTTATTCCAAATTACTGGTTAGAGAGCGAGTGGTCTTTCTAGTCACTAGTTAAGACTAGAATCTCTTAATTAATTAGAGATATTTCATTTTTAAAATTGTTTTTCATTGGGAAAAGCATTGTTGTGACATATTATTTTTTAAAGAAATTAATTATTAAACGGTTGGGGGCGGATTTTTATGCAATATCAAGCAAATGTTTCTCAATCTGTGACACAAGATCCAATTGTGAAGTAACAATCTCGTTTAGGTCAACCAACAATTAAGGTTTTTTTTCCCTAATAAAAACACTGGTTAGAGGCTAGAGTTCTAGTTGACAATTGATAGTAACCAGACATCTAGCCTCTAACCAGCCATTTTAATTAGAAAAAGTGTAATTGCAGTTGCCACAAAAATATTACAAATAATGGATGACATAACAGTAAGTGAAAAACTAATTAGATCTGATTACAATTATAATTTACTAAATTTTAAAGAGAAAAATTATTTCTTTTTCTGACTAAATTTAATTAAGTAAAACTTAAATAATTTTAAGTGTTGCTTTTTGTAAAGAAAATCACAACAAACGTTAGTTGTTTTTGAAAAAGTGCAAATGAAAATTGACAAGGTTCAATTAATTTTATTTAATACATTCATTATTTTAAAACAGAAATCAACATCTGTCCAATTTTCGTCTCTCTCCACTTTTACAGCTGCTCTTTTTTTTTTCTTCTTCAAATTTCCTGTACTTATTGTTTTTATTTTGTATAAAATTACAAAAAAAACATGTACATTTTTTTAAAAAAATGTATTAAATTTTTAAAAAATATATAGTCAACATAAAGTGCTAATAATAATTAAGATGGTTTATGAACAGCTGATTTTCAAATTCAGATTAGAAACAAAACTTTTTTTCTTTATGAAATGAATCAACTTTTATTACTTTTTTTGTTAAATTAAAATTTCCCTAATTTGACTGAAATGAAATTTCAATTTTTCGATTCATCGCTATATTGTTGAATTATCGATATTTTTTTAAAAAAATACAGGACCGATTTTGATTTTTCCAAAATATCTCTGCTGTCTCTGACGTGAGAAGCCGGATCTTTTCTTAATTGTGCATTTTACTTCTTTTAATTTTTCATAAATAATATCAATAATATTATTAAACAAGATGTAGTGTAAAATCACAATGCAACAATACGTAAATAAAGCCGATGTTTCGGGGTAAATATACCACATCATCAGGACAAGCAATACAATCAAATCCATATTTTATGGTCAAATATATAATTCATTTTTCGTAATAATATCATTCTTTAAAAAAATTTAAAATAAGCAAATTTAAAAAAAAATCTGAGTCTTGGTGAATCTTAGTGAATCAGTGAATCTCGTACAAGATTTTCTTCCATGTCGACCCCCATGATGTATTTTCATATAGAAATTGAGCAAATACTCAAATTTCTACTTTTTGTTTATTAACGACTCAACTTTATTTTACCATTATATCATTTGAAAAAAGCTCTCTTTCTCTCTCTCTCTCTTTCTCTGTCTGTCTCTCTCTCTTTCTCTGTCTCTATCTGTCTCTTTCTCTGTCTCTATCTGTCTCTCTCTCTCTCCCTTCTATCTGTCTCTTTCTCTCTCTCTCTCCCTTCTATCTGTCTCTTTCTCTCTCCCTTCTATCTGTCTCTTTCTCTCTCTCTCCCTTCTATCTGTCTCTTTCTCTCTCTCTCTCCCTTCTATCTGTCTCTTTCTCTCTCTCTCTCTCTCTCCCTTCTATCTGTCTCTCTCTCTCTCTCCCTTCTATCTGTCTCTTTCTCTCTCTCTCTCTCTCCCTTCTATCTGTCTCTCTCTCTCTCTCTCTCCCTTCTATCTGTCTCTTTCTCTCTCTCTCCCTTCTATCTGTCTCTTTCTCTCCCTCTCCCTTCTATCTGTCTCTTTCTCTCCCTCTCCCTTCTATCTGTCTCTCTCTCTCCCTTCTATCTGTCTCGCTCTCTCCATTCTATCTGTCTCTCTCTTTCTCTCTCTCTCCCTTCTATCTGTCTCTCTCTTTCTCTCTCTCTCTCTAGCCCTTCTATCTGTCTCTCTCTTTCTCTCTCTCTCTCTAGCCCTTCTGTCTGTCTCTCTCTTTCTCTCTCTCTCTCTAGCCCTTCTATCTGTCTCTCTCTTTCTCTCTCTCTCTCTAGCCCTTCTATCTGTCTCTCTCTTTCTCTCTCTCTCTCTAGCCCTTCTATCTGTCTCTCTCTTTCTCTCTCTCTCTCTAGCCCTTCTATCTGTCTCTCTCTTTCTCTCTCTCTCTCTCTCTCTCTAGCCCTTCTATCTGTCTCTCTCTTTCTCTCTCTCTCTCTAGCCCTTCTATCTTAATAAGGGTTAAAGGCCCTCCTGCCGTTAGGCTATAGGCCTGGGTTACGCAAAAGTACACAATGTCTCAAGTTATATATCGACTATCTGTTCATGAAATATGAAGGTTACACAACGTCACATGGTGATGTAATTGTCTAGGGCATGATATCGTCATCGTCATTCGCGTACTCAAATACCACTGCAGAGGCAAACCGCTGCAACTCAGAGCTCAACCGACTGTCCTCCAGAACTTCCTCTGCTTCCAGTGGCCACCTGTGCCCACTGCTTGTAACCACATATGCCAGCCTCCCACGTGCTGCCACCCTCCGCGCAAGTACACACTCATATAGGATGTGGGGTAGCGTGTCCGGCCCCGCCCCACACTTGCATGCATCATCGCCACGTAGATGGAATCGGAAGAGGTAGGCCCGAAATGGACCATGTCCCGTCAGCAGTTGGAGCAGCTTTCCTGTAAGGAGACGAGTGCCACGCTTGACCTCTGGGGTGAAAGCATATAACTGCCCCCCTGGATTGCAGCATCCCACATCCGCTGCCACCGGAGAACTATTGCCACCTGTTGTTTCTGCCGCAGTGTTGCCATGGGCAGTTGATGGGGGGTGACGACCTCTTTCGTTGTGCCCCGCTTAGCTGCCCCGTCTGCCAGTTTGTTGAACATGTGCCCGGCGTGGGCCTTAATCCACATAAGAGATACGCTCCGTCTCGATTGCAGCCACCTACTAAGCACTCCACCCGCATAATGTGCATCGGTGAGGGTGCCGCTTCCACCGGCTACTGCCTGAAGAGCTGACATGGAGTCGGAACAGATGGCCACTGATGTCCAGGTGTGTGAGTCCCTTTCTGCACTGTCAAGCCCTTCTATCTGTCTCTCTCTTTCTCTCTCTCTCTCTAGCCCTTCTATCTGTCTCTCTTTCTCTCTCTCTCTCTCTAGCCCTTCTATCTGTCTCTCTCTTTCTCTCTCTCTCTCTAGCCCTTCTATCTGTCTCTCTCTTTCTTTCTCTCTCTCTAGCCCTTCTATCTGTCTCTCTCTTTCTTTCTCTCTCCCTTCTATCTGTCTCTCTTTCTCTCTCTCTCTCTAGCCCTTCTATCTGTCTCTCTCTTTCTTTCTCTCTCCCTTCTATCTGTCTCTCTTTCTCTCTCTCTCTCTAGCCCTTCTATCTGTCTCTCTCTTTCTTTCTCTCTCCCTTCTATCTGTCTCTCTTTCTCTCTCTCTCTCTAGCCCTTCTATCTGTCTCTCTCTTTCTTTCTCTCTCCCTTCTATCTGTCTCTCTTTCTCTCTCTCTCTAGCCCTTCTATCTGTCTCTCTCTCTTTCTTTCTCTCTCCCTTCTATCTGTCTCTCTTTCTCTCTCTCTCTCTCTAGCCCTTCTATCTGTCTCTCTCTCTTTCTTTCTCTCTCCCTTCAATCTGTCTCTCTTTCTCTCTCTCTCTCTAGCCCTTCTATCTGTCTCTCTCTTTCTTTCTCTCTCCCTTCTATCTGTCTCTCTTTCTTTCTCCCTCCCTTCTATCTGTCTCTCTTTCTCTCTCTCTCCCTTCTATCTGTCTCTCCCTTCTATCTGTTTCTCTCTCTCTCCCTTCTATCTGTCTCTCATTCTCTCTCTCTCTCTTCTATCTGTCTCACTCCCTTCTATCTGTCTCCCTTCTATCTGTCTATCTGTCTCTCTCTCTCCCTTCTATCTGTCTCTCATTCTCTCTCTCTCTCTCTTCTATCTGTCTCACTCCCTTCTATCTGTCTCTCTCTGTCTCCCTTCTATCTGTCTATCTGTCTCTCTCTCTCTTCTATCTGTCTCTCATTCTCTCTCTCTCTCTCTCTTCTATCTGTCTCACTCCCTTCTATCTGTCTCTCTCTGTCTCCCTTCTATCTGTCTATCTGTCTCTCTCTCTTCTATCTGTCTCTCATTCTCTCTCTCTCTCTCTCTTCTATCTGTCTCACTCCCTTCTATCTGTCTCTCTCTGTCTCGCTCTCTCTCTCTCTCGCGTTCTCTCAGTATTTTTGTCTTTCTCGCTCTCACTCCGTTAAAAAGGACACACGTCAATTGACATTAAATTTGTATCATTTCGCATCACACTTTTTGTGTCTCTTGATATTGAGCAATTGACAAGAGACACACACCTTTTATTTTATATCTTTTGTGTCCAGTAGTCTCACAAGATTCACTATTTTGTCAATTGTGTATGTTTGTTAGGGGTGAGGAGGAGGGTGTAAGGAAGGATGAATTTGTATTCAGTTTGTAACTTTTTTTTTCTATTGCTTCTTTTGAATAATTAAAAAGATGAAACGCATTATACGATTAAAGCTAATAAAAAATACATCTTCTCTCAAAGTGTAGAGAGAAAAAAATGTATACAAGTGTTTTTATTTTAGCTCAAAAAAGAGGAGGATTTTTTGTTGTTGTTGTTCTCTATTTAATATATAAAGGTGGACATCATTATTACTTCTTTTAGTTTTTGCCACATTTCGTGTTATATGTACTGACCATCACCACCACCACCCCATATTCTTCTATTGCCACCTACCCACTACTCTCCTTCTTTTATAATAAACAATTATGGCGCCTTGTTTTATTCTTTCTTTCTATCTTTTATTTTGCAAAACCTGCAATTTCTCTACACCTCACCCTCAGGGGTCAATTTTTTTTTGTTATACCAAAGAGAGAATGAGAGGGAGAAAAAGAGAGAGAGAGAGTGCACACAGTAAAGAAAATTGTAATAAATTATTTTGCATTAGTGATTTTTACAAGTTAAGAGCCTTATACCTTGTACACGTGCATGAGTTAAATGAATTCAAGTTAAATGTGTTTAGGTGAATTATACGGAATCCAGTTAAGGACATGAACACCAAATAAAAATTGACTTTATTATTAATATTTAAAAATTGAAATACTTAAATCAATATTATGTCAATAGTTTATATATTTATATTTAAGTATTAACTCAATATTTTCAGATTAAAAACTGAATAAATTGAATTCGATATATTGCTTGTTTGCCCTTCACAGGGCTCTGTAGAATCATCATCATCATCATCATTTCCTGTACCTTATCCCGCGAGCAGCAGGGTCGGCCTTGCTGGTTCTAACTCTCCACTCGTTTCGATTTTGCACCAAGCCCCCAGTGACCCCACATGCCACCATATCCCGTTTTACTACCACATCCCAGGTTTGCTTGGGTCTTCCTCTACCCCGTTTTATTCCCAGGTCTAAGTTCATTGCCTGTCTCAGCAGCCCATCTTCTCTACTCCTGAGGACATGCCCAAACCACCGCAGCCTATTTTCCTGCATCTTTTCTACTATATTTGTTACCCCTACACTACCCCTAATAAAATCATTTCTGATCCTATCCCTTCTGGTCACCCCACTCATAAACCTTAGCATTCTCATCTCAGCTACCTGCATTCTATCCTCATGCACCTTCTTGATTGCCCAACATTCTGACCCATACAACATAGCTGGTCTGACTACTGTTCTATAAAACTTTCCCTTCAATTTTATAGGTAACTTCCTGTCACATAAAACCCCACTAGCCTGCCTCCACCTATGCCAACCTGCTTTTATCCGGTTTGTGATGTCTAAGTCTAAGCTCCCATCATCTTGCAGCACAGATCCTAAATATTTGAAGTCATGCACCTGCTGCATTAAACTGTCCCCAAGTCTAATCCCCTCATTCAACTGTTCTTTCCCATCCCACTGAAATTTCATGTACTCCGTTTTTGCCCTACTTATTTTCAACCCCTTTGATTCCAAGGCATTCCTAGTCTCCTCTAACCTTATCTCGAGTTCCAATTTGGATTCCCCAACTAAGACTATGTCATCTGCAAACAGCATACACCAGGGGACCTCCTGCCTCACCCCTGCCAGTAACTCATCCAGGACCAAAATAAATAGATATGGACTAAGTGCTGAGCCCTGGTGCACACCAATCCTAACACGAAAACTGTCAGAGAACCCCCAGGCAGTCTTAACGCTTGTCCGTGCATTCCTATACATGTCCCTCACCATATCTATATAACTCTCAGCCACCCCCTTCTTCTGTAAGACCTCCCACAATAACGTCCGTGGTACTCTGTCATAGGCTTTCTCTAGATCTATAAATACCATGTGTAACTCTTTCTTGGCAGCCCGAAACTTCTCAATAACTTGCCTTACGGCAAAAATAGGGTGCATTGTGGATTTTCCTGGCATAAACCCAAACTGACTTCCCCCAATTGCAGTTTTACCCCGTAGTCGAGCTTCAATTACTCTCTCCCAAAGCTTCATCGTATGACTCATCAATTTAATACCTCTATAGTTCCCACATTCCTGAACATCACCCTTCCCTTTGAAAATAGGCACTAACCAGCTGTCCCGCCATGCACCTGGCATTCTATCCCCCATAGCCAATCTATTGAATAACTTTGTGAGCCAGGAAATGGCAACATTCCCCAAGACCTTCCACACCTCTACTGGTATCCCATCTGGCCCTAAAGCCTTCCCTAGCTTCATTTTTCGCAATGCCTGAACAATTTCCTCAGCCCTAACCTGCTCCACTTCTTCTCTATGATTATTTCTTCCAGTGAAAGGCTCCTGCTCTACCCCCTCATTCATAAGCTTACTAAAATATTCTCCCCACCTGTTCCGTACTGGCTCCCTACCCCACAATACTTTGCCCCCATTATCCTTAACACTCACCACCTTTTCAATATCTCTGCCTTTATTCTCCCGAGCCCTAGCTATTCTATATACTGCCATTTCTCCTGCTCTGGTACCTAACTTGGCATACATGTCCGCATATTTCTTATGCTTTGCTAAGGCTACCTGCTGTTTGGCCTCTATCTTGGCATGCTTGTATTCTATCTGGGCCTCCCTGCTTCCATCGTGCCACCAAGTCTTGAAAGCATCTTTCTTCCTTTTAACTGCCCTCTGTACCTCCTCATCCCACCACCAAGTTTCTCTGTCTAATCGAGACCCCCCTACTCGTACTGTCCCTAGTACCTCGTTTCCACAATCACGGATCTGTTGTGCTACCCTTGTCCACAGCTCTCCTGCAGTGCCATCCAAATCCCATGCTATCTTACCTGCCATTTTCTTAAACTCTTCCGCCTTGTCTGGTAATGCCCACCACCTAATTGCTGTCTCTCCTCTATGTCTGACCACCTGTTTTCCACCCCTAGGTTTTAGGTCTAACACTACTAGCCTATGTTGTCCCGCTAAGTTTTCACTCGGTATCACTTTACAATCCTTGCACTCGTTTCTATCCTCACTCCGAATCATGAAGAGATCAATCTGGGATTCTCCTGCCCTGCTCTTAAAAGTAATCAAATGTTCCTCTCGCTTCTGGAATAGTGTGTTTGCTAAAATTAACTTATGTGCCACTGCTGCCTCCAGGATACTCTCCCCTGCTTTATTTCGCTCTCCATAGCCCCACCCACCATGTACCTCTTCATACCCTTCCCTACCTCTACCTACATGTCCGTTAAAGTCCCCACCAATTATGACCCGTTCCTTCCTACTCAGGCCCAACATTAGGTCATCAAACTGTTCCCAGAATGCTAGCTTCCTGGCTGTATCTAATCCAACCTGGGGGCCATATGCACTAACTACATTTATAACAGTGCCACCCCAAACTACCTTTACTACTAACAGCCTACTATTTATCCGCCTAACCTCAACCACACTATGTCTGAGTTCCTGATCTAGGACAATTCCCACTCCATTTCTACCCTCCTCACTACTTGCATAAATTAATTTATACCCATCCCCAATGTCCCTGGATTTATCCCCTTTCCATCTTGTCTCCTGCAGACATGCAACATTTACCCTCCTAGCCTTTAGAACACTAGATAACTCTCTAGTCTTCCCTGTCAAACTCCCTATATTCCAGGTGCCAAACCTAAGTTTAGTACCTCCCCTTCTACCACTACTTCCAAGACCTCCTTGTTGTTGATGCTGGACTCGCTTCTTTAGCCCCACCCGTCCACTGTGGGGTAGCCCTTGCCAATTTGTCACAGCCACCGGGCGTTGCAGCTGCGCGTCGCTTATGGCGGGGGACGCCCTAGCCATATTCGGAATACTATTTCGAACCAACATCATATGTTTTGGCAAATCTTTACAACCGGCTGCCAACCTGACGTCGACCCTCCACTTTTGCACCCGGGCTGGGGGACCGGCAATGGCGTGGTTTGGTTTTGGTCTGCCCTGAGTATTTTATGCCCTCAGTACCCTCCATATCTGGCGGGCATTCCCCTATCCGCCACCTGGGGAGGCACCCGATAGGGGACCAACTACCCCCACGGGGCTCTGTAGAATGTGTTTAATATTTAAATGTATTTAACTTTTTAGGTGTGCATTAAATTTAAAATACACCTCCATTATGTTGGTTGTGAGCAGACGACAATGAGACATAATTTGAGTGTTACTATAGGGTGATACTAAAATTTGCAAGAAATAGTCGCACAATCGTTCAATGAAGATACATTAAAGTGCAAAATGTAATAGAAAGTATTGTTCATTAAGTGATCACTTTATAGAAATTTTGAAAAAGTCCTTCTATTTTTAAATCATGTTTAAAATGGCTTAATACCTAGTACACACACACCTGATAATTTAAATGCATTTAAATGCAATAAACGTGTTCTACAGAGCCCCCTGTGAAGGGCAAACAAACAATATATCGAATTTAATTTATTCAATTAATAATCTGAAAATATTGAGTTAATACTTAAATATAATTTATAGAAACTATTGACATTAAAATATTGATTTAATATTTCAATTTAAAATATTAATAATTAAAGTCAATTTTTATTTGGTTTATGTCCTTAACTGGATTCCGTATAATTCACCTAAACACATTTAATTTGAATTCATTTAACTCATGTGTGTACAAGGTATTAAGATTTAAAATGGTTTCATTTTATATAAACATTTATATTTTATTAACAGGTTTTATCAGATATCTGCTTTCTTTAAACTAACATCAGAAAAATTTTCTTTAAAAGGGTTAAAGTTTACGGTGGAAATTAAACCATGGATAGTAAAAAAAATAGAAAATAATAAATGCTCTTTTATTTAAATAGGCCTACTTTATTAACGTATTTTGTACTGCAAGTTGTAGTTTAATATTTAAGATTATCTTTTCTAGCTTTTAATATAATAAAAAAATGACTAAAATATGATTGAGTATTGTATTAGTTTTTTATTTAAATTTTAATATTTAAATTTTATATTATGTATTGATTTATGTCTATACCAAACGGTCTAATACTGCATACAATGGGGAAGAAGAGGGGGGAGGGGGTGAAATTAGTTCTAATGAAATAAAAGCTCATAGAGCGCCATCTAGTAATCATATCACTAATCTTGCAATTTTTGATCTAATTAAATACAAAAATTGTTTTCATATATTTTTCTTAATAATTAGACGTTTATATAGGAGGATTATGTACAATATATGCAATAAATATATGGTCTTATTTATTTTAAATAATGAGCAATTTCTCTTGAAGCAACAACAACAAACTGAAACATATTTTTGTATTTTTAATGATTTCATCATTTTCACATTTTTTTTTATTTGGAATACCTCAAACAATGTTTATTATATTTATAAAAAAAAAGCCCTTACAGGACTAAAGTTTTGTAATAGAGAGGGATGTTTTTGCAATAAGTAAATACTTATTAAGTTATTATTGCTTTTTTTTAAAAGAAAAAATTGAGCTAGTTTTTCTGTAGCCAAAAATGATGATGATGATGAAGTTTTATGAGACAACTAACAATTATTGTTCAAAATAAACAAAAATTGAAGATGAGGACAGTCTTGTTATTTTTAATGTGTTTTTACCCCCTTTGGGTCATTACAATTCTGAATTTCTAATCATTTAGTGCTCAAATTGATATGCCAATATCAAGCAAATGTTTCTCAATTTGTGGCTCAAGTGCAAATTGTGAAATAACCATTAGAGCAACTGCAATTATGCTATTTTCTAATAAAAACGACTAGTTAGAGGCTAGTGTCTGGTTACTATAAGTTGTCAACTAGAATTCTAGTCTCTAACCAGGGTTCTTGATTGAAAAAGCTCTTAATTGCTGGTTGATATAAACGAGATTGTTATCTCATAATTGGCTCTCTTAAGCCACAAATTGAGAACTGTTTGCTTGATATTGCATAAAAATCCGATCCCTAATCATGCTTTTTTTCAATAAAAAAAATTCTGGTTAGAGGCTAAAATTTTCTAGTTGACAACTGATAATAACCAGAAACATCTAGCCTCTAACTAGCCTTTTTTATATAAGAAAAAGCATAATTGCAGTTACCCTAATGATGCTGGTACTTGGGCCATAAATTGAGAAACATTTGCTTGATATTGCATAACAAATCCGAGCCTATCAGTAAGGCAAAAAAAAGGGGATGGGGGACTTCTGTCTCCCAGCGGGTTTTTTTTTCTTTCTTCTTCTTCTTTCCATCTATTTGTATCCATAAAAGCAGAAAACTAGTCTGGATCATTCTTTTATTAATGTGGAGGTTGGGGGTCGGTTCCCTTTTTTTTTTCTTGTTGTCTTGATGAGAAGAATCTGATCGAAATTGGTCCCAAATGTTAGGGTTGTTGTGAAAACATCACTCTTATTGTGAATTTTGAAATATTTTGTTCCCTCCCTCCCTTCTCCTTTTTATAATCATTGTTAAGAAGAGGTTCACATTACCTTTATAATAAATACCTTTTATTATTAAAAAAAAATCCAATCGAACATTTTTTTTTATATATAAATTGTTGCCCCTTTTATTTTTCATCATTTTTTGTTGTTGTTGCTTTTGTGTGTATTAAAGAAGGAAAATTAAGATTCACTTTCCAAACATTTTTTTTTTAAAAAATCAGGATGGAGGCTAAAAGTTATTAGTGATGATAAACTGCTTTGGATAAAGACGTTTCAAAATTGATCATCACTACTTCTCTTTTAGTTTATAATATAATATACATATTGTATAAATGTTACTAAATGTTATCGAAAAAAAAAACTGTCGTGAAAATCAATCAGGTTTTCTTTTTTTTATTATTGATATGTTATTTGTGATTTATACAATTTATTGATTCAAGCGGAAGAAGTTAATGGAAACTTGATTTTTACCTGTTGCATTTAGTGTTTCTATCTCTCTGCGTTAAAAGTATATGGAAAATAACAAAAGAAAAATCATATTTGTGATGAAAGGTAAAAAAAAAAATATATATAATTTTTTATATCGTAATATCAGTGACATCAGTATGACTTTCTGAAGCAACTTTTTTTGCAAAAACAAAATTGTGATGCTTTTTTTTTAGTGTGTAAAATTGCCTCTCGAACTCTTATTCTATTTTCAGGTGCAAAATGAAGAGATACTTGAAAGTGTATTAAAACTAGAAGAGTAAGCTCACTTGTACCTAGTACACACACCTGATAATTGAAATGCATTTAAATAATAATTGTGTTCTACAGAGCCCTGTGAAGGACAAACAAACAATATATCGAATTCAATTTATTCAGTTAATAATCTCAAAATATTAAGTTAATACTTAAATATAATTTATATAATCTATTGACATTAAAATATTGATTTAGTATTTCAATTTTAAAATATTAATAATAAAAGTCAATTTATATTTGGTTCTCATGTCCTTAACTGGATTCCGTATAATTGACCTGAACACTTTTAATTTGAATTCATTTAACTCGTGTGTATTTTCATGTTGATATATTTCAAAATAAGCTTTTTATGTAAGTTTGAAAATGTCTCAACTTTAAGGAGACATTTTTTTTGTTAATTATTGGTCTATAAAAAATTTATTTTGAAAAAATATCAAACTGAAAATATTCTTTTAAGCTACCTAACCTTCTAGTTTCTAAAATATTTTCTAGTTTTTCTTAATTTTGCTCGTCTGAAAGACAAGAATAATCGGAATTCATAAACTATCTTAACTGAATTACAAATTATAGGATATTTTCATGTTTGTTATCTTTTAAAATAAACTTTTTGTGCGAGTTTGAAAAAGGCGAAAATAGTCCATTTTAAACTGAACTATAAAATTGTTTATTTTTAAAAATATTGGCCATAAAAAAAACTTTTAACATAAAGGTTTATATCATTCTAGTTTTGAAAACAATTTGAATTTGTTTCGTGATGTTGTTTCTAATAAAACGTTCGCTTGACGTTTTTCCATCTATGGAGCATATACATGTACAGTAGCAGTAACCGCAGCAGTGGCGTTATCCGATGGAACAAAAGCAAAATACATATCTATTCAGCCACCTAATCACGAAAAAAAAATATATATATATCTTATTTCGTGTTCTAGTTTCCATTATATGTGAATAAGATTAATGTTGATATATGAAACGTCCCATATATAGATATATAATAGATTAGTAGAGACATATATATATATATTGAATTACATATATATAAGGCTTCATAATTAGAGGGGTTAAATGATGGGGGCGAGTTGGGAGGAGGAAGAGGAGGTTGAAGAAGAATGTCGTTTCAGGTGTAATTAAGAGAAAACGATGTGGGTGTTCTTAAGGGTGATGTCGTGATGATGATGATGATGATGATGATGATGACCACAAGCAAAGTCTTACAAGTCTTAATTGATCATATAATTGATATTATAAGACCGTGTATATAGAGTGTTCTTTAATAATTCTCGTTCAAATTGGATGATGCTTCAGGCTTTGAAATTTCAACAATTATTAGACACACCTCTCTATATATAAATTTGTTGGGGGGGGGGGGGGGGTGTATATATATTTCAGGTATACTTTTAAGGCCTTCAGGAGGTTTAAGGGGGTATTTGATGAGTAAAAAAGAAGCAAATGCTCTGCACCTTGCATAATAATTATTTTGAATGTAATAATTGTTAGGGCTTTTTTATTTTTATGCAAAATTTCAAGCAAATGTTTCTCAATCTGTGGCCTATAAGTGCCACATTTAGATCAACAATTGTTTTTTTTTTAACACTGGTTAGAGGCTGACCTTTCTATAGTTGACAACTGATAGACATCTAGCCTCTAATGAGCCTTTTTTGATTAGAAAAAAAGCATAATTGCAAGTTACTCTAAATAATGATGATTAATTACTTCACAATTGGCACTTGGACCACAAATTGAGAAACATTTGGCGTGATATTGCATAAAAATCCGAGCCCTAATAATTGTATGCTATATGGACCTGTGTTTTTTTTTTAAATATTATTTTGTATTTCTCTTTTAAGTTATCATTTGGTCCCAATTTGGGCTTCTAGGGCACTGATTTATATTACTGCAAATATAAATTATAAAATAGCCCATATGCATTTTATGCAAATTTAAAATTTAAAATAAACAATAAGATAAATATGTGGCGGTTTATGTAATTATATAAATAAAAAAAATGTACGTTTAACAAGTCGTATATTGCACATATTACGGCAATTAATAGGTCTTTGGCCTTATTATATTGCAAAATAAACCTTAGAAAAGCTCTCAAATCTCGCAAAAATGTCAGCATTTTTTCTTTATATTTTAACTATATAACTAGTCCTTAAGATTAATCAGGTAATTAACTTTCTGTTATAATATTTTCTGAATAATTCATTTTTGAATTCTAGTGTCTATGTCGCGTTTCAGAAGAAATGCAGCACTAAAGAGAAATTGAAAGTCTCTTTAAATTTTTTAAAAGACTAGAACGGGGTAGCTGCTGAATCACTTAAAAGTAATTTCATGTTCAAATTAAAAAAAAATTACATTCAAAATTTTGTTTGCTTAAAGGGTGAGGGTTATTTTCAAACTCTTGAAAAAAACAGCATATTTTAAAAAGGTCTATACGTATATCAAAACATGATATTACTTTTTGATTGATTGACTTGCCCTTCTAGTTTTCTAAAATACTTTCAAGTTTCTCTTAATTTTTGCTCCTGCAGGAGCATGAAAGGTAGAATATAACTAGAGTTCGAGGAGCGTTTACACTTTAGAACCAGTTTTAAACAGAATAATATTTTCGATGACGAGATCTTTAAAAATGAAACTTTTTAAAATGAGCTATTTTCGTTTTCGCTATGCACATAACAATTTAAACTACTGCGAAAACCGTTTAACACGAAATGTAAGACGCCTTAATGTCTTTTTTTTATATTAAACGAACTTCGTGTTAAAAAACAAATAATTTCTATGCTGTTCTAAGAGGCCAGAGCGACATATAGAGTTCGTGTTATCCGATTTTTCGTGTTATTTGGGTCTAATTTTTAAAGATACCAATCATAAAGATTTTCCTTCATATTTTTATTTTTACTTGTGTAATTTAAATAAATTTTTTAATTGAATTTATGTTAAATTGTATGTCAATTTGTCAAAATTTAAATTTACTCTGGTTACATCTTAATTAACTCATGTTTGACAATATTTTAATTTAAAAAAATGACATGAATTTTTAACCTGATCATTTTTTTTTTCAGAACTTATAATAAATTTTAATTTTTACATAACAAATTTAAAGATATTTTTTCACGACCCACCTATTTAGACCGCGACCCAATAGATTGAAAACCGTCATACAAAAAAAAAGGAAATTGGTTGAAACTGTTCATTAGATGTATTTGTTATCCCTTTTTTTAATGATTATAGAAAATATTAGCTATTATAACAGGAAGTTATACATTTCAAAAATTGTCATCTCCTATAAAAAAGGGTCACATTCATCCATATGGGACCAATTTCATAATAGGTTTCTCTATAAAGACATGGGTCCAAATCAACCTGAAAATTGAGAGGAGAGTAGGAGGAGGAGGAGGTGCCTTATATAATAAAGGGTCTTTACTGTCACCATATAGTTAGATATATACTCCGTATTACATCTGTTATTATTATTATTATATGAAGTAAATGGGGGGAGGTTTCTGATGCAATTATATTTATAGATGACCATAAGATCACATGGTTTATAATTGTCCATCAATGTCTTCATATTTGTCCAGAAGAACAAGAAAATAACAACAACAAAAAATGCAACACAATAATGAAGCAACTTCCCGGATATTCTGAACAATTTTTTACTTCTGACTTTTTTTTTTATTATTTAGTTTTATAGACATGTCCTCGTCAACTAAAAACTAAAATTCCACGCTATTTGACCAAAAAAAAAACCATCCAACTGACCGCCTTAATTGGCTACTGTCAACGGTGTGTGCGTGTGTTATTTCTCATGTTTAATCATTTTAGATTTTTCGGTCACATGTTCTCCCTTTTCCGTCTGTTACTCATTTTTTTTTTGGGTACAAATAAAATTTATTTTTCTAAGCCAATTTTTTTGGGGGGGAATTTCTACAACAACAACAACAAAAAAAGATATTTCAAGTCAAGATGAAATTTAAGAAAGACAAATGTATCATATAACTTTTTTTTATAGTTAGATATATTTATTTTTTTACGGCCCATATTCTAAAATGTTGCCCAAAAATAAGCTTACAAAAGTTAAACTTCACGACCTTTCCGTATATAGACTCAGTATCAAGAATTTTATGTTTAGCTATTTTTTTAAGCTTAGTTTTATTTTAAGTAACATTTTAGATTTGCGAACATTTAAAAAAAAAAAAAAAAAACAAATTTAATAAGGAATTTTTGAATGAAATTTTTAGAAAAGTCTGATTTTGTCATAGGCCTACATTATATCATTCCATAGAGGCGTATAGACTTATTCTGCACTATAGTGGAGAATATTGTATTAAGTTCATGTTTAGATTGTGAATATTTTAGAGAAAGAGGCAAATTTAAGAAGAAACTTAAATTAAAATAGAAAAGTCATTTTGTGTCAAACCTTTTTATAATTTTCTCCTGTGAGAAATTGAGTTTAAGGGGGGTCGTATTATTAATGATTGCTAAGTCAAACCTAGTGCTAAACTCACTAACTTTTACATGAAACGTTCTGTCAAAAGTTCATGAGTTTAGCACTACCTTTAACTTAAGCAATTATTTAGAATACATTCTTAAAAGCTATAGGAAACAAAAAAATTTACTTTAAGAAGATATTGTGAAAATAATAATCTAAATTAATGATTGTATCTTTACTATTTTTAAATAATGATCCCTTATTCACTCATATCAACAAAATATTCAATAATGAGAAAAGCTAAAAATTTAATTAATAACCATATTAATAAAAATTTTCTTCAAAAAAGTTAATTTAGCACCGCCATCTTGTCATTTTCTAAAGTTATAGATGAAGCAAATCTTAATATGAAATAATATTTTCGCATAATTTACTCTTTGTTAAACATAAATAGGGCCTATTCAATCTTAATTAAAGACAACAGAATTTTAAAATAGATGTGAATAAAAATGTGAATAAAAATATGGTATATATATAGGCCTATATATCAAAATATTATGAAATAATAATTTAAAATACATAATTTAAAGTATTTTTCCAAAAAAATCAAGAGTTTTTCCAACACTAGTTTTTAACATACTTAATAAACTTGCTTTTTAAAATAATCTTAGCAAGTCAACTTTTTTATGAATATTTTAAAAAGTTGACTGAATTACACTTAAAACGCAACCAAAAAAAAATAGGATAATTTTTCTCTCTGATGTTTCTTTTATTTTAAATGTGTCCACAACACGCCCTTTTTTTCTGCCTTAATGATTTCTAATTATGTAAAACTACATCGAAAGATAACAAAAACAACACCAAAAAAAAACATAACCAGTCAGAAATTTTGTTTTTGGTTGTCAGGTTCATTTTCTAAAACGGAAATAGCACAGAAAAAGATATTTGAAGAGGACACGCCATTCAATGATTGAATTGCACGTTTAATGTAAAATTACATGAATATATATGTTGGTGTCCATTTGTATGTTAAGTGCATACTAGATAAGGAAAGGGACCTTCAGAAGAAACACATGATAAAATATATATAAAAATGGTGGAAAAAGTGCGTGTGAAAATAACTAAAATCAACAGGTTGTGTGTATGTTGTTTTCACAAGTTCACATTATTAGACTGTCAAGTTGCTTCAAGTCCACCAGTTTTGTTTTGTCCTTGTTTTTTTTTTTTCTCTCAAAATTTTGTGCAAAAATGCAGGACAACAACTTCCTGTTAAATTTTAACTATTTTTTATAAAGTTTATTTTTTTAAAAAAAAAATTACACCGTTTTTGTTTGTAAAGTAAAAAAAAAAATAATCAAAATGTGGCTTGAATTTCAAACTTTGTGCATTCATTCATGCATTGTATTTTACCTGGCAATGATGACAAGAGACCCTATTATATTTGCAATATACATTTTCTGAGACCATAAAGGTCCTTATTTATTGTATTGATTAGAATGTGGATGACGTAATTCGTTATAGACACCCCTCTCAATCTGTCATATATAGGAGGAGAGACAAGATAGTCATTTTATTTCATTTATATCTCTATGGCAACCATGTCAATCTTTAGTGTTGCTAAGGTGAAATTGTCCAATCATTGGGTGCCATTTTTTATTTACAAAACAATCCGCCATTGCTCTTCTATCCATATTTGGACATATAATATAATATAATAATGAATCAGAAAAAAAGAACCTAAGGTTTTTAGGTCCACATTTGTGAAATGGGCAATATCGAACTATACAGTACACAAATTTATGTGTCCTAAATTAGGCGGTCAATTTTTATAAAGCATGCTACATCTTGGAAAAATGCAACAAATGATTTAAAATTGAATGCTAGTAATACAGTAATAGTAAAAAAATGAAAGAAAAAAAAAACCCTTCATTTTTCGATTTATTGGTAGCAAATATTTCTTTTTGATATTTCTAATATTTTTTCTAAATATTTCTAATATTTTTTCTAAATATTTCTAATATTTTTTCTAAATATTTCTAATATTTTTTTAAATATTTCTAATATTTTTTTAAATATTTCTAATATTTTTTTAAATATTTCTAAGATTTTTCTAAATATTTCTAATATTTTTCTAAATATTTCTAATATTTTTTTAAAAATTTTGTTTTTAAATATTTCTAATATTTTAAATATTTCTTTTTGGTAGCAAATATTTCTTTTTAAACTTTTTTTTCATTTTCACTTGAAGACATATATTTTTAAAACTTTTTATTAAAATTTAAAATTGAATTTTAATAGTAAAAAATTAAAAGTTTTTTTCATTTTTTAAAAACTTTATTTATGGCTTTTATTGATACTAAATATTCCTTTTTAAACTGAGTAACTTTTAGTAACTTAGAGTAACTTTTTTTTAATCATTTCTCTTAAAACGTTTTAGTTAAATTTAAAATTGTAATAGTAATAAACTAATAATATTAAAAAATGAAATTTCTTAATTTTTGGCCTTTTTTTTTGTGGTAGATAGCAAATGTTTCTTTTTAAACTTTTTTTTTTAATATTTACTTCAAGAAATTTTTAAAATTTTAAAAAGAAAACGTTTATCTTGAAATTTGATATTCTTTGCATAATTAATTAAGAAAAGAAGACAAAAAAATAAGCCATTTTCATTATGAAATAGTTTCTCTTAGTATTTTCATTTTTTGTTTGTTATAGAATGTCGGCGTTTTTCAAAAGGCCCCATCATCATCATCATCATCATAATCGCACCTTGTTTCAATTAAAAATTTCAGCTGTTTTATTTTTGGTCATACATGTATTTCACAGTATGAGTAGAAAAATACAATATGAAAGCAGATGTAACAAAATTAGAGAATTTCTTAGTGTTTAGAGACTACAAGAGGAACCCCATCCCCCTCCCCCATTCACCCCTTACAAAAAAAGACAAGAGTTCGGATTGTTCTCTTGATGTAATATAATAATGACGCCACAATTGACGACCGATTATTATTTGTCATAAAGGCATTTTTTTTTGTATTAATAACCTCTCATCTCGCCTTGTTGATACCAACTATGATAAGGCTAATTGCCGACATAAATGGCATTTTGCTAATTAGTTGTGTTGTTTCTGTGTGTGTCTTTTTTTTGGCCTTCTTACAAAATATTAAAAATGACTTTGAAAAAAAAAATAAAGTGTCCCATTATAGAATAGGCTTAAGTGTTTTCTAATAAGTGAAGCAACGCCCCCTTTAAATTGTGTCATTTTGAAATCACAAAATGATAAGTCTATTAGACCTACCTACTGTAGGTCTATTCTTACAAATAGCATTGAAAAAACAATGGAAAAAAGGGGAGGGGAGGGCTTTTTTTTTCTTCTTTTCAATAATGATCTCTCAACTCACCTGATAACAACTTGAGCAATGGTTTTTTTTTTGTTGGAAAGTTTGTTGTTGTTTTCTTAGGTCTGTGTCTGATGAATGTCACAAACATTCTACACCAGTTTTTTTGTGTGTGTGTGTCTATGTGTTTGTGTGCAAAACTTTTGAAATGTTTACTATATAGCCCCACATCTTTATATATATATATAGTTAGTTATATATGGTACTTTCAAGTCTGCAGGGTGCAGTCTCTTTAACACCATGGGGTTGTTGCCTATTGGTCTAGACAAAACGGTTATCGGATGGTCCCATCAGTTAATAGACCCTGTATGACGTCTCAAAAGGCTCACTTTATCTTCCTATATTTTTTTTCTCTCTTCTGTTTTCTGCTTTTTGCATACATATTTTTGAAATTTTGATTTTTTGGATGGATGGATGATGGTGAAAAAAACCACACACATAATACACATAAAAAAAGAACTGATGAACATTGGCTGATAAATGCTGTTTGCTAGGTTAGAAGAAACATATTTTGGAACATTGGTTGTTTTATGGGGATATATAGACTGATAGAGGATAAATTTTGTGGCATCAGAAAGCACACATTCACAACTGTAAAATATACAATGATGTACCCTCTATAGTTCACAAATTTCGAAATTATGATTTTTTTTAAATATTCAGGAAGGTTATTTCTCTGGTTATTCTACATTTTCAAAATGCAATACTATAAGCAAGAAGTTGAAAGTGTGTTAGAAACTATGACGGGGGTAACTTGAATCACTTAATAGTATTTTAATGTTGATATTTATCAAAGTAAACTTTTTAAATTTTTGTCTATAATATTTGTCTATATATACTTAAAGTTGGATAATTTTCGAAGTCACCTAAAGAGCTTTTTCTACCCTTCTAGTTTTTAAAACACTTAAATTTCTCATCATTTTACTCCTGAAAAATAGAATAAACCAGAGTTCCAAGGGACGTTTTACACTTTAAAACCAGTTGAAAGTGATTTATTTACTTTTCTAGTTAACAAAAACGCTTTTAATTTCTTGTGTTGCTGCATTGTTTAACTGTATCACTTAATAGTAATTTCATGTTGATGATATCTTGCAAAATAAACGTTTTATAGTGAATTTTTTTTTTTAAAAAAATATCGTCTTCTTAAAATTAGGACATTTTCAAACTACCATAAAAAGCTTATTTTAAAATCTATTAGGTAAATTTATAGGAGTGTTGTTGAACAAGGTACTGATGTTGCCATTTAACTCAATAATTATATTTGCATGGGAAATTGTAATAATATTTCTAACACACATGCCCTTTTGAGCTCCTTGCAAAGTAATTAATTAAATTCGAATATTAACATAAAAACCGTATGGCGGTATAATGGTTTATTGAACAGCTGATTTTCAAACTCTTGTTTAGCAAACTTAAGAGAAACTAGAAAGTGTTTTTTTTATATAAACTAGAACAATCACTTAAAAGATGTTTTCATGTTGATATCTTTCAAAATAAACTTTTTATAGACAAGGTGATTAAGCTACTCTTCTAGTTTTTTTTAACACTTTCAAGTTTCTTTTCAGTTTCCTCTTGATAGAATAACCTAGGAGTTGAAAGGGCGTTTACACTTTAAATCCACCTTCAATTTGTAAAAAAAGAAATTACTCTGCAAGTATATCCATTGCAGAGTATTATGGTATTTACTATTTGGGACAGGCAGACTCCAGAAAATAGAGAAATATCAGAACTGGATTGTAAAATGGTTTCTTCACTTGGACCGTTAAAAACTCGTATTTCGATGTCAAAAAAAAAGGTTTTTCAAAAAAAACATTGAGCATCAGTTATAACGTAAAAGCACCAAAAGGCCAAACACACTCTCAATGCAGAACTTGTATTTTACCATTGTTATTTTTGGACTGTTCTCTTCAAGTTTTTAAAAGATTCGAGAATAGATTTATGGTTTAAAAAAATCTTAAGTTCATTACCATATTTTGTGAGATCAAAAGACGCTCACCGACATGGTCCGTGTGGAGCTTTTGTTAAATTTTAAAATATATATACAGCATAACTTTCTATGTGTAGTATTTATGGTGTGACATATTCTGGACATAGGTTATGCAAGATGCATACCTACCTGGCTTGTGATTTTGCGAATTTCTGAAGCCAAAACAAGGATCACATCATAGGCCTATTTCCAGAAAAATTATGAGACAAGAGAAAGTTAACCATATAGAAAAAAAAAACAAGTGAAGAATGCAATATGTATATGTTCAAAGAAATATGTATACTAGAAAAACAAAATGTCCATTAAAATCCGAACATTTCTTACAAAAATTATCCAGATATTTTTTTTTTGCAGCTAGGGTTCGGATTTTTATGCAATATCAAGCGAATGTTTCTCAATCTGTGGCTCAAGAGCCAATTGTGAAGTAACTATCATATTTGGAAATCAACCAACAATTGTTTTTTTTTTCAATCAAAACAACTAATAGTAACAAGACATCTAGCCTCTAACTAGTCTTTTTGATATAAAAAAAAGTATAATTTGCAGTTGTTCTAATGATGATGACGAAGATTACTTCACAACTGGGGGACATTTGGGCAACAAATTGAGAAACATTTGCTTGATATTGCATAAAAATCCGAGCCCTGACAATTAACTGATGCAAATTAATTAAAATTGATTGTTTTTTTTAAACTTTTAACAAATAAAAATGTCCATTATTGTTTGAAAGGGGATCAGTACATATTTTTTTTAAGTATTGAAGGGGAATGTTTGTTAAGTTTACTTTGAAATTTGAAAGATTTTTCTTTTTTTTTTTTTTGCCTTAAGGCTGGACATGTGGTGAGATTTTACATACAAGTGATCCATCTGTGTCCAGTTTTCTCTCTCTTTCTCTCTCTCTTCTTTTAGAGAAGATGTAAGAAAAAATGGATGGATGCACTGGACACATCATTTTCATATCTGATATAATGTGGGTGGGATTGGGTCAATCATTTAATTAGATAGAAAAAAATATATGTAGTTAAACAGATGATGTCCACCTATCTCTAAATTGTAGACTGATGAGAAGAAGAAAAAATATCAAGACAATTTTGGTGTCATTGTCATTCTTGTATCACATGGGAATCAAAGTGGAATTGAGAAATGTTTGGAACAATTTCAATATACAGGGTGATTCATAACGAACGTAAAAAAACCGTTTTCAATTAGGGTCCTGTCCTATACTGTTTCGGGTGATTCAACAATGAAACTCACTTGCAGTGGGTTTTGTGCATTAAAATCAAGTAATTATTATGGTGCTTCTAATTTTCTGATAATGAATTATTTGAGCTGCACCAGAACACATTGCAATTGTTGTTGGGTTTATATCTTCGGATTTTGACAATGTATTTTTTACATGCCTTCTTGGCTGCTATAGCAGAGTAATTTTTTCAAATTGAAATTTCAAGCTCTTCATAGTTTTCGAAATGTAAGACAAAATATTCGATGAGAAGACTGACATCTAACCGCACTTTCCTTAACTCCACGATTTGCTTTTCGGTTAAATGATCGCGTCCTTTTTCTGTCTTAAAATGAGTAAACCAAAGTAGCACACTATGTTGGCCCAAAGTACGACTATATGATAATATGTTGGCAAAGCATTTGCAGTTGGAAACAGCCTTTTGGCTCAGCACCTTAGTTCATTTAATTTTGGTCCAATTTTGTTAAAATACAATCCAACAATGGCCCATTTAATGTGGGCTTCAAAATCATAATACCAAATTACCAATTATTGCTAAACAGTTTTAGCTATCATTATGCCAATAAGTACAGCCAATAGTGGAACCAACGGCCAAACACAATGTTGGCGTGGATCATCACGTCAAGATTTTTCTTCCTTGGCATGTGCTGTTTAGGAACTAGACAAGGACGAAGGTGCCACACTGCCGGCATGTTGCACCTCCATCTCCAAAAAACTTCATCATGTTTGAGATGGGGGAATCACTTTAGATGAAACACACCTCCTCCTCCAAACAAAACTGTCGAATATTTTTTCTTCTTTTTCCGCACTCTTTATGAATCACCCTGTATAAGATGAATGTTGTTCGACACCATAAACAAAAACGCGTTTAATTTGTGTCTTAACTGACTGGCAAAATATGTGTGCAACAATAAAATAAAATAAAGTCTTGTTATTTTGTCATAAGAGAGAAAGAGAGAGAGAGAGAGAGATTCAGTCAAGTCATTTTAGATGGCGACGTCCTGACCCAATAGATATAATAAAGTAGAATAGCAATTGCTGTCCCAAAATTTAGTACCCCCGTCTTTTTTGTGGACGTTTTCAATCTGAAGGCAAAACCTCATAAAAAGTCCAGATAAATATAATAAAGAATTAGACTGGCAATATTGCACAAAAATGTTGTCGCCCGTAATTCACATTGTGTGTGTTTTTCATTTCATTTCTTTTAGAATCATTGTCTTGATTAGTTTGAAACAAAAAAGTTTTCATTGTGTTTTGTGTGTTTGTATTTATCTTCTATCTTTGTGACTTTATTCCATTTCATTTCTCTTCATTCTTCTCCTCGCTCTCTCTCTCCCCCCCCCCCCCCTCTCTTCCCAAATTCTCTCTATTTTGGTGAATTTATATGAAAAAAGGGGGGTAGTTTTATATGGAGAAATTGTTTGGCGACAAAAAGTCGAAAAAAACATGTCAATTTTCATGGCATTTGAACTCGTCATTTTCACATCAATCTATGATGAGACTCCAAATTTGAGAGACCACCATCACCACCCGACCGCCATCATCTATCTTTTTTTTTCTTCCTCACTACAAAATATATTATTCATTAGAATCATTAGTGAAGAACTAAAAGGCAAATTCTTGCTAATACTCGTAATATACAGTACTTGAAATTAAGGCCCATATTCAAGAAAGATACCTGGCACTTGAACTTTTAAACCCTCTGAACTCTAGGGTTTCAAAATAGAAGAAACAAAGGATTCAAAGAATAGATCTTTGTTGCATTGCTGTTTCCAAGTTTATCAAGTGCTGTTTGAAATTGCCATAATATGTAAAGATATGATGAAAATCATATTCATAATCATTTATTTACTCTTCTAGTTTCTAATCCATGTTTAATTTCTTCTTTATTTTAATTGTGGCATATTGAATGACAAGTTCTATTCCATCATTTTTAATACATTTGCATATTTTTTTTCACTGTGAAACTTCCAAAATTGAGCTGGGTTTATCTTTGAATTATTTATGTGCCTGATTTCAGGTCTGATGTAATTTTGTTTTAGGTGACATCGTCATGATTTCACAAAAAAACTTGCATCTCTAAATATCAATCCATTCTTGAGGTGTTCAAACCATAAACTTTTGACATCCATCTGTTCGAAACCCAATTTTTTCCCCGCTGTCATATATAAAAAGCAACAAAGGTCAAAAACCCTATTCAATAATACTTAGTAAACAGGGTTTTTTTTTTCTATGTTGGAACCTTATTCAGAGTATTTAAATATCAAGATTTCTTTATTGAATTTGGGCCTAATAGTGAGTACATATAGAAAACAATAATTACTGGGGGTATTTTGTGTAATTAGAAGAAGCATGTGATAATTACTCATGTCTTTTTGCAACCAGTTTTTGTTTTTTTTTGCATTTATTTCTGGAAGCAGCAAGTCAGAAGAAGTACAACATTTTGACAAGGGAGTACATATACAGTAACTGTGTACAGCATGTTGGTATTAGTAATGGGACTGTTGGCGACAAGATTTGGCGTCAGTGAGCTATATAACAATCGACCGACCACAGAATTTACCCCCACCCCTCCATAAACCCCCTCTCTCTTTTGTCTTTATAGCTGAGGGTAAGTTAGGCCTACATTAGATTTCCCTCCCTTCTCCTCATTTTTCTATACAAGAAATCAAACGTCGTTAAATGTTATCCCCCTTTTGGAATATGTATGTGTGTCTGTGTCACCCCCCTTTCTCTTATTTTAACTAAATAATATTTTTCCCTTTTTTGTTTTCGACATTAAATTTGACTGCAAGAGTCACTAACCTTAGTGGGCCTATTTTATATGAAAAGTTTTGACTTTTTTGTACCAACAACAACAACTTGTGATATGACCATTTTTAACTTTTAAGAAAAAGTAGCCGCATTACAGAAAGGCAATAAGACTGGCATATGATGGTAAATTGTCATATCTAGCTCATAATTATGCAACAATCACAAAAGCAAAATACAAAGTATCATTATGACTGCTAGTGCCTGGTGTACGACATCATACTAGTTAATACGACACATACCATAGCACACAGGCAGTAAAATCATAAGGTATGATTGTCACAGTTTTCTGACTTTTTTTCTCTCTGTAAGTTATTGATATGCTCTATATCTATTTTGCAAAACTTTGCAAAAATTCTGTGGAATTCTACAGAACACGTCAGTACTAAGTAGTAATTCAGAAATACTTTTTGCAAAAAGTTGGGCGGAATATTCTATGACTTTTTTCAGTAGAATTTCTGAAGATTATTTCTAACCAAGGTGGTTTTCTCTTGAAGTGTGTCCAACGCTGCACCCATATTTGTCTCCAACATTTGCTTCCAACATTTGCCTGTTGGACACGTGTACGTTCGCAATTAATGAACTGGTCAGACTATATAAATTAGTTTATGTATGTATGTTTAAGAAAACTGTAAGTGGTCAATGTTCCAAACCACAGTAATTAAAGATTTTTGCCTGGTTATACGACAATGGAATGCTCTTTCTAAACAGGCTTATTGATGATGTCATTAAGGAATTGTGAGTTTAAATTTCCATGACTGCATTTATATTTTTTATATTTGGAATGCAGATTATTTTTTGTTGTTGTAGTTATTATATATTGACAATGCATCTTGCAGCACTTGGATCTTAAGATCCCTCTGCCTTAGGCCAACCGGCTGCTTGCAAGAGTATTTTTTGTAATTGTAATATGACTGTGTACAACATTGGTTACAACGTTGGGGGCAAACATTGTGGAAACCTTTGACACTGGACAAGAAAACTGACACATGCCCGAATGATTTCCAAATGTCGCATCCGTCCCACAGGCCACAATGTGTGTCAAACTATCATTCGTCCAGTGTTGGAAGGGATTTGACACGTAGTGTGTCCCAGGCTTTAAAGTGGTGTTCTCATGCCGACTATAAAACGCAACATAAAGCTGATTTTCCTTCCATTTAAATGAAAGTTGTATTTCAATTGTTACTTCTTTAAATAAAGCAATTCTCTCTACCTCCAAAATTTACATCAAAGTTGAAAAAAAAAACACTTGTGATATTTTACACCTGTGTACATGTATATATTTGAATAGTAAATTAATGTTTTTCTCTTTCCATAAAGTAAAAATAAAAAGACAACTTAAGTTATTTGATCAACTTTTTTTTTGTCTTTGTCACAAATAAACTTAATCTTATTTTTCATTGTGGATCACAAAAAAAAAAAAAGATATTATTATTTATATACTTTTTTGAACAGAAAACTTTTTTGTTCAAAAAAAAAATGTTTGGAAAATTGAGTTCAGATAAAATATTACAACCTGATTTTTGACAAGAAAAAAAAAAAGACAAAAAAAAATCAACTTGTTCATTAAAATATTTGTGAAATATTACAAATCCACTTTTTTTTGTGAAGATTTTCTCTTATCCTATCTACCTACCTACACCATCACCACCCCATTTTCACATATATTTCCAAACAAGAAAATTCTGTTGTTGTTTTATTTTTCTCTCTCTCTCTCTCTATCTCTACTTCTTTAAAATTATAGACTGGTAAAGTTGCCTTTAGGATTTTTTGTGTATATGTGTTTTTTATGATTTTTCACAAGAATTTCGATTGAAACAAAGGAAAGAGAAAGAGTCCGAAAAAAAAAAACGACTGTCCGAAAGTCTTCTTTTTCATTTTTTTTTCAAAGACAATACAAGAAGAAAAAACATGAAGAAAAGATATATAGTATGAGGGAGATAGGGGGTTTGAGATGGATGGAGGAGTAGGAGGAATTCTCAACATTTGAGAGAGAGAGAGAGAGAGAGAGAGCCTTCTCTGTGACCAGGAATGTACATTGGTTTAGATGGGAAGTGACCGACGTTGGTCATAAATTGGAAGAGCATGTGTTAAGACGTCGTGAGATAAGGACAAAAGGTGGTTGTGACAAACACACCGACTCCCGTAGAAAAATGATGTTCGACCATGCACATTTCAAGCTTCTGTGTTTTTTTTTTCTTCCTACATTTTCTTTTTTAGTACCCTTTTATGAAAAAAAAAAAAACAAGAATCTACATCCACCTTCTTTCCCTCTCTCCAAATATCAATTTTAAACTTCCAAAAACGTTTGGAACGTTTGTTGCCATTTTTTATTATCTCAAATTAATCTGAAAGTAATAATTATTGTGCTATTGGGTTCGTATGAATAAAAAGTGAGCATTTGCTCACATTAGTATGAGCACATGCCAAAAATTAATACTGTAGAACATTTTTAAAATTCGAAAAAATGGGTCAAAACCCAAGTCTACAAGACTTAGCTTTTTTATTTAAAAATTAGCCAAAAGTCGAAAAATATTTAAATGTTCTAAAAGCTATAAAATGCCTCAGGAATGCTCAACTGGCCTCAGAAGTCTCAAAAAGCTTAAAAAACATAAGAATTCAAGAATTTTTTAAAAAATGGATCAAAAAGATGTGAATATGAAGATATCTTGAAGTGACATTACCCTTCTAGTTTCTAAACAACTTTAATTTATTTTTAGTTTTGCTTTGATATGCCATACAACTAGTTTTGTATTTTAAATGAATGCTTATAAAATGTCTACCTATGTACTTCATTTTTTTTAAAAAAAAATTCGTAATTTAATTAAATACTGTATGTAATTATTTGATCTTTTGGCAGGCACAAGGTAATTAGCGGTCTTGTACCATAAAAAATGCCCCATCTTTTAATCTTGTTTCGTTATCGAGATGTTAGACCCAGAACGATTTTGTTGACACATCCACCACACATTCTAAATCTACCGGTTTTTCTAGATCTCATATAGACCTTTGTTGCTTGTGAAGTTATGCAACACCTCATGAACAGGTTTTAGATACAAATAATACTGGGTATTTTATGTTTAAAACCTGAAGTTCAAGTTTCCTTTTTTGAATTTGGGCCTTTACAGTACCTTAAACTGGAGTAATCACAATAATTAACATTGTTGGTGTACTAAGGACATCATATTTGTCCAGTTCTCTAAAAAAAACACTAAGTCCATCTAGAAATCCACTACAAAAACTACCAAATTGCATGTTTTGGAGGTCACAAAATTATTATTTATGTTTTAAACTTGAATGAAAATAAGTTAAATTTGACTACAGTAATGTTAAAAGCAACATGTATTGTAGGAGTACCACCACATCCCACACATACACAGTGACTGAGTACTCATAATTGTGATGAAATATGTATTATGTACTAAATCAAGCATGTCAAACTCGCGGCCCACGGGCCGCATGCGGCTCACAGCGAATATCTTCTGCGGCCCAACCAATATAACAGTATGTAACAAAAGTTTTTAATAAAAATTTCTTATTGTACTTTTCAAAATACACCTACGTTTCTATTAAAATTGAAGTTTTTGTTGTTTTTTTGTTTTTGCTGCTCACAAACTTAGACCTTGTTTATTCGGCCCATGTTAGCCTTTGAGTTTGACATGCTTGTACTAGATGTTTGCTTAATTAATTGGACAAACAAACAAACTGAAATTGCAGAGCAATTCAATATATTGTATTTTCTTATTTCTATAAAAAAAATTACATTAAAATAAAGTAAACATTTATTTGTATTTCTTATTGGATATTTGAGTGAAGTGGGTGGAGATCTGGGTTGGGACGTTACCTAGGTCCTAAAGGTAATTTATTTATTTTTTTTGGGTTGTTCACAAGACTCTTTTTTGGTCGTTTTTTTTTTAAAATTGTGTGTTGTTAGTAATTGGCATGTGAAATTCGTAAGGCCGGATATATATAACAAGTGAAGTAATTGTAAGTTGTCATCGGTTAAAAAAAACCTGACAAAAACCTCCAAACCCGTTGTTTCCTCAGTAGTTGTTATTTTTTTGGTGGTTTTAAAAAAACAAAGATACTTTAATTTGTAATATCTATTGTAAACACGATTTTCACCTGAAATTATGTAGAAATCCTCCATCCCCACCCTCAGCCATTTTTAATGGTTGTGAAATTAAATGCTTTCACTTTTATAACTTGAAAAATATTTTTTCGTTTTTTTTTGTTTCATTTTAAATTTCCTCTTATTTTTTATCTTTCTTGTAATATAAATAAATATGTAATTAATACATAATGTATGTCCAATGTAAAAATTGTTGGCGAAAACAGTTTGCGTTTTTTTCTTTTTGTCTTTATGTGTCTTTGAATGTGTGTGCATTTTAATGCGTGTTCAGCATGTTGTGTGTGTGTGTGCCCTAAACCCATAACCTTGGACATGCAATAGCAATTCAATCAAGTTTTGATTGATGTCTAAATGAAACCAATTGTGTAATTTGAGAAGTTTCTAGAATTCATAATTTGTGTTATAAAAAAAACTTTTATTAAGATGGTTTATGAATAGCTGATTGTCAAACTCTTTGATTATTCTGTCTTTCAGAAGCAAAATTAAGATAAACTAAAAAGAGTGTTTTAGAAAATAGACGGGTAGTTCAATCATTTATGAGTAATTTTCATGTTTGATATATTTCAAAATAAACTTTTTATATCCAAAAATTAAAAAAATATAACGTCTGTTAAACTACAGTGCTAAACGTCTTCTGTAGTTGTGTTATATTCAAACTAAAATAAAAAGCTTTATTTTGAAAGATATCAACATGAAAATACCCTTAAGTGATTGAGCAACCCTTCCAGTTTCTAAAACACTTTCTAGTTTTTTTTTTTGTAATTTTAATTTCTTTAAATTTTAAAACCACTTTAAGAAAGAAATATGTCACTTGAACTTCAACTAAAGGTTGGTTTAAAGTGTGAAATCACCCGTCAAACTGGTTATTGCTGTCTTTTAAGAGAAAAATAAAGACATACTTGAAAATGCTTTAGATACTGGAAGGGTAAGTTCTGTCACTGCAGAGTAATTTTCATGTTGATATATTTTATAAAATATAAGCTTGGTTATATGAGTTATAAAAAGATCCAACAACTTTAAGCAGATAATATTTGTTATTAATTTTTTTGTTTATAACAATATTAATTTGAAAAATATCAACATGAAAATCAACACTTAAGTGATTAAGCTAATACCCTTCTAGTTTCTAAAACACTTTCTAGTTTCTCTTAATTTTGCTCTTAAAAGACAAAAATAATCAATAGTTATAAAATCAGTTATTTATAAACAATATTAATTAGCCTTGAACAGGGGTTTTTCTATATCTGAACTAATGCTCAGATAGTGTTCAAGTGATTATACGTTTATTTCTTGAATTTGAACCAATATATATCTCGTGGGCCGCCAGTTGGTCACCCAATTACACTTATTTCATTTCTCAAATTTTACAAAGCATATTTTTTTCGTTCAAAAAACAAACTTTGTTTTTTTTTTGTTCACAGACACAATTATTATATAAGCATTTATTTTTATGAACCCGGAAGTTTAAATGAGACATTTTAATAGAAAATGTATTTTTCAACCAAAAATGTTTGCGTGTTTATAAAACGTTTTTTTCTCTCTCTCTCTCTCTCTCTTTTATTTATCGCTCATTTAATGTTGTTTATTTCGTGTGTGAAAATGTTTTAATTGATAACAGGTTTAAATCAAAAGGTGTATGAAGGCCTAAATTAATGGCCAGGCAACGTTAATATCAAGTGTAATAATAATAATAAAAAAATTGTACTTTTTTTTAATAAGGCTACTAATGAGCTGAATTATTATTCAGTGTGAATTTGAAATGAAATTTTATTCCTTTATTTCAAGATAAATAACAGAAAAAAAACCTTTTAGTACATTAGATTATTGTTAAAGATAAGAGTTAATTTAATTCGCATGTTTTCTGCATTTTAATATTTTTTTCCACTTAGAAATAAATTAAATAACTTAATCTCCTTTATTTTTTAAATTTTTCTCATGTAATCAATTTAAAAAAAATCGTCTGCTACAAAACGACTTTGTATAAAGCGCCGTTATTTACAGCGCCATCTATATACCGGAAAAGGAGGAGTCATTTCGTTTTTGCCGCGAAAACAGTTATATCACGTGATGCGAATGAGAAAGACAAGATGGAGGAATGACAAAGAAGCGAATGTAACCGTTAATTTTTACACTTTTTTTTGGACATTTTTCCCCTTTTAACTGTCGTGAATCTGATAAGAAGATTGGTAAGTTACTAATTGATACTTCGATCCATAAATTCCCAAATTTTTAATGAAAGAAACGCAGAAAATTAGCATGGAATAAAGTGTACGGTGTTAGATTTCACCGAAACTCTTAGTGAATTTGACGGTGTTTCGAGTACGGAAGTGCCGGTCAGTTTATATACCCTTATACTCTTGATAGTTGTTTTACACGGTTTTATCATTACATTTTTCAGTGTTATGTTAATAATTATTAGCGAACACATACCTTAAACTTGTTTGATATTTGTTATTTAAGATGACAAAAGCGAAACATGTCATTTGACCTCAAAAAGTTGACGTTAACCGGTGAACGTTTTCCTGGTTTAGCCGGCGGCATTGTGTTATTTTCTCGTTTTGTAACGAAACAGTTCATAGCAGGTTATAATGAAGGTAATTACACGGATTTTAATTATGTTTTTTTACCGTGAAAAACGTCAGTTTTGTTGTAGAAAAATAAACATTTTACGTACGTTCTTCTTGCGGATCTTTTCGGCGCCCAAAATGAAGTATGGAAATATAGAAGGGCATGAATAATCTTCATAATAGTGTGCATTTTACAACTAAAGAGGGTGTCCTAATATGGCGTCTGAATATATATATAATTCAAATTGGAAGTCGCCATGTTCGTACATTCTTTAAGCGATCAATATTGCTTCAACAATAATACGTCGTGTGTGTGATGGTTGGATGGTTAGGGGTTTTTTTTTTCGGCGGGAAAATTGACATGCTTTATGCAGCGTGGCGCTGAATTTTAGAACGCTTTTGCTAATATGGTTTGCGAATTCTGATTATTCTATCAGAAATAAAATGAAGAGAAACTTGAAAAGTGCTTTAGAAACTAGAAGGGTAACTCAATTATTTAAAGGTATTTTTCATGTTGATATTTTTTTTTAAATAAACTGTTTTTGTTTAGTTAAAGTTTATTTTGAAAATTATCAAACATGATTGAGTTACCCTTCTAGTTTTTAAATCACTTTTCAAGTTTCGCTTCATTTTGCACTGGAAAGAGAGAAAAATCAAAGAGTTTCGAGAGGCTTTTTCTACACCTTTCAAACAACTTTAAAGTTGAAATTCAATAGAAATGTCAACTTATTACAAAATTTAGCATTCATTAATTATTAAAAAAAATAACTTTTTTTTTACATTAAAAAAATATTATAATTAATGATTGTTTACGATAATCAGTCAAGGTTAAAAAGTAAGTTGTTAATAATGAATTTTAAGTGATTTTTCAAGAGTTTTTTTGTGGTTTGTGTCAAACAACAACAACTTGAGTGCTGAAGTGACACTTTTTCTGTTGTACATTTGTGTCTTGTTTTAATGTCACTTCTTCTTCTTCATTGAGTGACATTGATGAATGAGTTCCATCATTTACTACTGTCATCCACACACATATACTGTAAGTTCTGACAATTGTAACTGATAAAATAGACAGGCAGTTAGAAATCGGAGAGAACTTCAGTTGGCTCCGCCCTTTTTATGACAACCGACAACTTTTAATTGGTTGGTTATGTAATCTGACGTCAGATGCTCCGCCCTTTTCAACGTCGAACCACACAACAAACCAATTAGAAGTTACCGGTCGTCATAACAATGGCGGAGCCAACTGAAGTTCTCTCCTATTTCTAACTGCCTGTTAAAATTGTGGCTCCAAAATGGCGTCTTCTTATGAACTCTTCAGAGAGAAAAAAAACGTTTCTAAACAAAAAATCCATTAACACCCATTAAATTTATTAAAAGCGAACATATTTTTGATAAAATCTCATAAGTGTATCTCCCTGTTGATAATTGTTTTAACAAGAGATGATTTTTGTGTTTTACTAAAAAAAATTCACATTAGTTTGTTGTTGTTTCTTTCTTTTTCTCTTTGAATTTGATTGAAAATGATGGAGTTTGTGGGATAAAATAGGTATGGGAGGAGAGTAAGTAATTCCTTGCTACTTCTGAGGTTTGTTTGACAGCTTTTAATTGACATTTCTAATTGTATTACATTGGGGTGTTTTTTTTGTCCTCTCTCTCTATCTATATATGCAACAATTCACTAATTACTATAATTCTGGCGTTTTTATCCACACTTTTGTGTAAATGAGACTTTTTCATTTTTCTAAGGGCAGGTTTTTTCAAGTTCAAATGCATTTTTCATGATGATGATGATGATGATGCAATGCATTTTTGACGTTGATTTTTAATGGAGATAATAATAAAAAAGACCGGCATCCACTTGGACACAATGAAAAGGGGGGGGGGGAGACATAGTTTGGTCTGGTTTAGATTATAACAGTATTTCTAGATATACACGGAGTCTTATCAGTTTATAGTAGAAAAATGCCTAGAAGTTTGATGATGGATTCAGTGAGTCTCAATACAAACACAGAAGAAGAAAAAAAAACCTGTTTGTGGCTCTTGCAATTTTTTTTAAAGTTACTAATTATTAATTAAGTTATGACGCTGTTTGGCGCTGATCAAGCGCCAAATTGAACAAGCGCCAAACTGAATAAACGCCAAATGGAACAAACGCCAAACTAAATAAGCGCCAAATGGAACAAACGCCAAACTGAATAAGCGCCAAATGGAAGAAACGCCAAACTGAATAAAAGCCAAAAATTTGGCGGTTATTCAGTTTGGTGTTCAATTTGGCGCTTATTCAGTTTGGCGTTTGTTCAATTTGGCGCTTATTCAGTCGCCCCTGTTAGAGCGCGTTTATTGCAAGGTTTGGAGAGAGAGAGGAGAGAGAGGGTGGCGCTGATCAAGCGCCTAATTGAATAAGCGCCAATTTGAACAAACGCCAATCTGAACTAACGCCAAATGGAACAAACGCCAAACTGAATAAGCGCTAAATGGAAGAAACGCCAAACTGAATAAAAGCCAAATATTTAGCGGTTATTCAGTTGGCGTTTGTTCCATTTGGCGCTTATTCAGTTTGGCGTTTGTTCAATTTGGCGCTTATTCAGTCGCCCCAGAGAGAGAGAGAGAGGGGAGAGAGAGAGAGAGAAAAAAAAACAACTACAGATTGGATCTGATCAATCAGATATTGTTTTGTGTGATTTTTTTTCTTCTCTCTTCACAGTTTGTTAGAGGAGATAATTCTGACTCAAAATGATTTTCACCTAAGTTTAGTAGGTGCTACTTGAAATTGTGAAAATTGTGACCTCATAGAGGCTACTAGATCGCAATTTACATTAACTTTTGTTTATAATTTCTAACTTTTATGTTAAACTCCATTGAAGTTACGTGCTTGTATAAGAAAAAAACGTCCATTAAAATGTTGATAAAAAATATCTAAAAATAATTTTAAAAAAACCACAATTAATCACAGTGAAGCCAACACATTGCGGCACGTGGTGATTTCTTTTTCTGGTTTTTTAAAATTATTTTTACGTATTTTTTACGAGCGTATTTTAATGGATTTTTTTCTTACAAGCACGTACTCAATGGAGTTTAGCGTAAGAATTAGAAATTCGCCATTTTGAAATGGTTTTTAAAAATAGAACCGCACTTACCAATTAGCATATATTTAAGGTGCACATTGCACTTTGATCCATCAAAATTGGACAACTTTAAATATGAAAAATAAACATATTGCCGCCGCGACTGTTGTGCATTTTAAAAAAAAATTAACATTTTTTTCTTTAACATTGGGTCTATGGGCTCAATAAAAAAACGATGCTAGCGCTCTTTGTGGAGATTTTTCAAAGTAATTTTGCGATGTAGCTTCTTAAAGCTATAAGTGTCGCGAGGAATTTCAAACTGCCATATTATAGTGAAAAAACGTATTTTAGACGAATTTGTTTAAGTGAAATGGTTTCTAAGAAGAAGAAAAAAAATGTTTGGATAAAATATACTTTAGATTAAATGCAAATTTGTTTAGTTGAAATAGTTCAGAATAAAAAATGTTTAGATGAATATGCTTTTTAGGTAAAATATATTTTAGGTAAATTTGTTTAGGAAAATAAATCTTTAGGTGAAAATTTAGTTTAGATGAATTTGTAGTGTCACAAGTCAGTGACAAGTTTGTCAACTACACTTGTTAGTTACAAGTGCTATTTTATGTGGTTTACGAGTAATTTGCTTGTAAACTTGTTAAAATCTACTTGTTACTTACAAACCAGGTGAACCAGGTCCCTGATCTGTACGAAAGAAGGTGTATTCAAATCTTTAGGTCTCCCCCCCCCCCCAAATCCCCATTAAATTTTGTAAAACTAAATTGGACGTCAACTTTGTACATTAGTCACAAGTGGTGACCATTTATCAATTTGTATAAAATGAAAATGTTGTTGCACTTTTGAACAATCGACTTCCATGTTTTAAATTTTTAATGTAAGCCATATATTGAAAATCCAATTAGAGCATTTCTTTTGGGTTTTTTTTTTTGTGGTTTGGTTTCGTTTCTCAGGTAGAACACTTATGAAAGGTGTAATCAATCAGACAAGAAAAAGAAAAACTTTTCTTGTTATTCTGAATATCAATAGTTACATATTTATTAAACCTTGAGAAGTTTTTTTTTTGTCTTTTAAATGTTATTAGCGCCACCTATAATGGCTCGCACTACTAATTATCAGCTACAGGCATTTAGAAATCGGGACGAACAAAGGTGGTTCCGCCCTTTTTATGATGACCGGCAACTTCTAATTGGTTTATTATGTAGTCTCACGTCACATGCTCCACCCTTTTCAACGTCGAATCACACAACAAACCAATTAGAAGTTGCCGGTCGTCATAAAAAGGGCGGAGCCAACATGTGTTTGTCCCGATTTATAAATGCCTGTTTATCAGTTACATGTTATAGAAAAAAAACCCCACTTAAAATGAGGGAAGAATCGTCTGCTTTTTGAAGCTAGAAGGAAGCCATCTTGCTTCTTAAAAAGCCCATCCATTTTTTTTTTTGCATTTCCATTGAACCCCATTGTAACTGAAGTACTAAGTACAGTTGGCGCCATCTATATTGACCACATTCAGTTTTGACCTGAAATGCTCCATAAAAAATGTGCTTAATTGAGTTTTTCCTGTCTGTTTATTTTTCTTGGAAGTTTTTTCTTCTTCCATTAAATATTATTAGCGCCACCTATAATGGCTCACACTAAAAACAAAGACTTTTCAGACTTGAATTTTTCTGAAAAAAAAAACTTACTTAAATATACTAAACTTCAATATTGTTCTTAATAGAACTTATCTGTGGCGCAGATGTTACATTTGTCTCTCGATAATATTTAGCTTTGATGTGCAGCAGCAGCAGCAGGTGTAGTTTGAATTATTGCATCACTTGTTGTGTGCATATGTGTTGTGATACATGGCGAAATAGCTAATATTTAAAAACACTATTATTTGACAATAGTGGGTGACCTATTATTAATTTATTATTATTAATATTAATAAGTTAATAACAATGTTTGAAAGGGGGAGGAGGAAGAGGTCCAGATTAGATGTTGTTTTTCTTCAACATCATAAAGTATAGGCATAAATTGCAATCTGTTTTCTATTTTTTATAGGGCCCTATGTAGTAGACATGATTTAATATATGGTTGCAGGGAATTTTCATAGTGTTTTAGACACAGTCATTGTTAAGATATCCATAAAAAATGGAATCTCGACAGACTGGATCTGGACTGACAGATGAAATCTTGTCATTTTATCTTGTCTTATAAGTTAAGGGAGATATACCTGCAGGTTAGATCTGATACTGGTTGAGAGCATGTACCTTCTTCACTTCACTGTGCTACTGTTAACAATGCCTTTCAGGCTGACAAATGAAATAAAATAGGCGAAGGACCGGTCCGTTCATATAAGGCCTAGGTATATATACCATTTAATTAAGATGGGATAAGGACTGACAGATCAGATCCATCATTTTATCTGTCTGAGAATGAGGTTTGTGAGATTAGAATCTGTCAGTTAAGATATGTACCAATCAAGTGGATCCACCAAGTTAAGGGATCTGAACTGACTGTAATTCAGATCCGTATTAATTAGGATCAGATCTGAGAGTGAGAGAACATGCACGCGTTCGTTTTTTCTGGGATTTTTTTTTAACAAAGGGTATCTAGGGCAGTTAACTTCACAAATGGCGCTGCAAGTGTTTTCTACAATGCAGTGGAGGAAGCTCGTTGAAGGCCTTGTGGGTCTTTGCCACGTGTTGGCTTCATATATACACATAAGAGCACGAAACGCGCACGTGAAAGGGGTGAAGATGAGGCACCGATCCATTTGTTGAAGATCTCTCAATAGTTCGACAAACTATGATCATTTGCAAATAATCGATGTTCATACCAACCATTCTAAGGCCCGGCGCATATTGAACCCAGCCCACGCACAGCCCAGCCCATGGCCACACCCACGTAGAACTCACGCTCCGTACAGCCAAGGCACCTCATATTGAACCCAGTCGAAACCCAGCCATGGAGACGCGTACGATGTTTCTCCATATATGGAGAAACATCGTACGCGTCTCCACAAAAATCTGACCCCACGACTCATTAAAACTGTGAGCGTGCTACAAACCAAACCACGTGTGGATGAAGGCTGCATGGGGTGGCCGTGGGCTGGGTTCAATTTGCGGCGCAGTACTACCAGCTATGTTTTATAGATTTCTCCACGCGTGGTGGGGCTGGGCTGTGCGTAATATGTGTCGGGCCTAAACTTGATGCTAACCTATAGTGCCAAACTATAAAAAAATGTGTTTATAGATTCTATTTTTATATATAATATTATACAGAAAAAAAAAAAAAAAAAAAATGAAAATAGATATTTCTGTAAAATGTCGAACTCTCTCTCTTTTTCTGTATTATATATATATATTTTTTTGGGTTTCTGTTGAGCGTGACAGAAAAATATCTTCAAAAGTAGTTTTTGCATAATTCTACAATGAAAGTAAAAATACGTACATATCGTATATTCATAAAAAAATAACCGACTTATCAATTGTCGGTATCTTTTTTATGTTATGTTTTTTTTATGTCTTTTTTTGTTTTTCTATAGCAAGAGAGATGATATAACAGAGAACATGTGATATTTTTGTGATTATAAGTTGAGAGAGAGAGAAAGAGAAAGTCATATTATATATAATACAGTATAAAGTGGTGTAAATTTGACAATTTTTTTGTTGTCATCCTACTTTCTTTCTTAATCGATGTGTAAAAAGTTAATTTGCAAAGACAAATTAAAAACCTCCGTCTCTCTTCTTCATAATAATAATAATAATAATAATAATAATAATAATAATAATAATAATAATAGTCATATTATTATCTTATATATGTTCTTGCATAAAGACATTATTTAAAAAAAATGTATTTTCATAATAATAAGAGTTGTTCAAGAATATTCATTCTTTTTATCATTTTCTTGTTAATTTTATTATAATTATAATTTCACAACTTGTCTTTTTGAAAGTCTTTTTTTTTTTTTTTTGTTTTCCGACTCGTAAAAATGAGTCTTGTGTTTTAGAAATATATCTTCATTTTCAATCTCGCTTTTTATGAAGCCATTTTTGCTACTATTTTTATAAACTGCAATGAAAATCTCCATTAAAACTATATATATATATTTTTCATTAAAGCAAAATTTATATTCATATATGTATATATAATAATTGAAACACAGATGGAAAATAAAAAGATGAAAAGAGGGGTTTCTTAGAGGCTATTATTGTCTCTTTGTACGAAATATTTTTTTTATAAAGAAAATCTATATATATTAACTAAAGTAGAGTTATAACTAGGTCGGATTCTACGGAGCCCTATTGAGGACATGAAATATTTTTTTTTATGTCGTTCATCGAGTTAGTAAGTCGGGTCTGAATTGAAAGGATGAACATTGTTGGGTAAATCTAAACCTCGAACCAGAATGTACTTTTTTTATATCGGTGAGGAGGGGGGCGGAGGGCGCATCCCCCCAGGATATAAAAAAAATTGGTTATGTTGTTCGCATCCATATTAGTACTATAATGCATTTTGTTTCAGGTTTTAGAATTACCCCACAAAATTCATCCTGACCCGACTTACTATGTCGTCTGGACGACTTATTATCTCGTCCGGACGAGATAAAAAAATATTCCATGTCCTCAACGGGGCTCCATAGGATCCACATCAAACTGACAAAAATGCAACATGAGTTCGAGACAAAAACAGACGGCTAGAGTTTGAAAACAAAAACAAAACTGAAACAACTGTCAGCAGTGTTCGTGTTCGAAGACAAAATCACAACGTATTTGTGACATTTTGGTTCTATAGCTTTCCAAATAGACGTTGCACAATAGTCTTCAGTGTTGGTTTAAGTTAATTTATTTCAATGTTCTCTTCTGTTGTTTTAAGACTGTAAATAGAGCATTTATTTCGTGCGTGTAGCGTTAGATGGCGCCACTAGCCCTCCTTCCATAGAAATGTACTGACACTTTTTCAACTCTTCACTCACCTTTTTCCTTTTTTTTTTCTCACGTGGCAGACGTAATTGCGTCATCGCTATTTCTCTACACGTGCTCTCTCTTCACTTTTATATTCTGGGTTAAGTTTGTCACGTGCTGTTAATTACGGTTGTTTTGGACGCTTTTTAGAGCTAAAAGGAGGCTGCATTCAATTTCAACTAATTGGCACGAGTGTAGTTTGCCACCTATCGAGGGGTTGCAGGCGCCATCTACCTTGCATTTACACAAGTAATTTTTTTCTATGGAGCCCTCTTTAATACTAACTGTCCACACTGTACATACAGAGTTGAAAGAATGTTAACGTAGTACCACAGAATAAGGAGACATACAGAAGGGAAAGGGTTGCTGTGACAGAATTTCATGACCTTGGAATGAAAGCTTCTCTTATTTTAACCGGTTACTTGATAGCCGCCATTTTGGGATGTATTACTGCGTACGTGAAAGTAATACATTTCAATGTGCGGCGGCGCCGCACATGCGCAGAAAAATTCTGTCACAAGTTAATTGCTCAGTTTCCCTTCTGTATGTCTCCTTATTCTGTGGTAGTACCGTTACAAAACATCAACCTTTTGATGTTTACCGACTTGCGATGGGACATGGAATTGTTTGTGAAATTGCAGACAAAATAAAACACTAAAGTCGCAGAAATGTTGTAGAATTGTCTCGAAACACTTGAGTTTCTGTTTTGTTTGTGTTTTATCAGCTTGATGTGGACTCTCGGCCCCTTATAGTTAACATAGATCTATGTAAACTTTTTGAGATTATATCAATTTTTCTTAGAAAAAAAAATGTTTTTTAAAATGATGAATTTTGAAAGCCTAATTTGGAAGATTTTTTTTGTCTTCTCTTTTTTTGTGTTTTTGAAACAATTCGATTTGGCTTTTAAGATAACAATTTTTTTTAAAAAAACTGCTACTTGCAATTTTGGCTGCTGGTTTTTTTTAATTATCTATCTCTCTATAATAAAAAAAAATTTAGTTATTATTTTTATTACAATTTGTAATAAAAATTGTGGTTTTTTAAAGCTCAGTTAAACAGAAGAAACTAGAGATTTAATTGAAGTAAGAAGTACTTTGAATGTAAATAAGTTAAAACTGCAAAACAAGTCTTTCTTTCTAGGTTTTTTTTTATTATTAACAATTGTGTTTTATATAAAGTAAAAGCAATTGTTGAAACTATTTTTTATTAGATGATTTTTCGTTTACAAGTTTTCAATTATGTTTTTCAAGAAAGACAAGAAAAAATATCATTTGATATTTTGAATAAATGGTGTCCATAAAATGTAACAATAACAAGTTTATTTTTTATATATAATGCATATTTTGTTTATAGACTGTTATCCCTCTGCCATATGCCTTCTTCGTGGCTGTTTTCAAAGTAATTTGTACGGAAATTTTGCTCCTAGATAGAAAATTTTTACAGAACAGAATGGGTAAAATTCACTGAATTAATATGAAATTCCGGTGCAATTTCCTGTTGAAATGATACTACGTCTTGTAAAGTTATCACTCCTACTTCACAAACAACATGGCGGCTAGTGTAAGCACTTTAATTTTTGACTAAAGGCCTTGCTAGAGCTCAATGAGAAACACTCAGAAATGACAGACAATTAGAAATCGGGATGAACGGAAGTTGGCTCCGCCTTTTTTATGACGAACGGCAACTTCTAATTGGTTGGTTATGTTGTCTGACGTCACATGCTCCGCCCTTTTCAACGTCGAACCACACAACAAACCAATTAGAAGTTGCTGGACGTCATAAAAAGGGCAGTGCCAACTTCTGTTCGTCCCGATTTCTAATTGCCTGTCTCAGAAATGATAGTTTTTAGAAGTTTTTTCTTTAGAAAACTGCTGTTTCAGAGTGGAAAATTTGAGTACTCTGAAATACAATAGGGACTCTAGGGAAATCAACACTGCAGCGGCCAGGGTGACCATGTGCAGACAGCAACATAGGGATTTTGACACAATTGCTTTTTTTTCTCAGAGTTTTCATTATGTTATAATAGGCTGCAAATTATTTTTTTGAGTTCCATTTAGTGGAATTTATGTTTTTGGAATATTTTTTCAGAGTTCTTTTCATTGAACTCTAGCAAGGCCTTTAAATGGTCAGGTCAAAAATGGAGTTCTGTCACTAGCTGCCATCTTATTTGTAGGACAAATTTATGTTCAAAATGGTGGAGGACTTGTTACGCCATTTTAAACAAGTAGTTAGAAATAGGTGAAAACTTCAGTTGGCTCCGCCCTTGTTATGACGACTGGCTACTGCTAATTGGCTGGTTATGTAGTCTGACGTTGAAAAGGGCGGAACATGTAACGTCAGACTTTATAACCAGCCAATTAGAAGTAGCCGGTCGTCATAACAAGGGCGGAGCCAACTGAAGTTTTCTCCTATTTCTAAATGCCTGTCATCTAACGATACACAAAATATTTAAATGATCTACATACATCCTTAAGGAACATTATAGAAAACAGGGTGTTTTTTCTTAGGTAAAACAGGTTGAGCTGAAAAAAAAAACAGCTTTGAAATAACAAAACAAAAAAGCAAATAATATTTTGGTCTTTTTTGAAGTTCAATAACCAAATGAGGATTTTCAAAATCTTTTAAAAATTGAATATATTTTTTATTATTCATTTTTGAAAGTATATTTTTAGGTGAATTTTTTTTTCTTCTTCTACAAATATAAAAATTTGTTTTTGTAACTTAAGAAAAAAGAACTTGTAAGAAATATATGAAAATGACAACTAATTTTTCACAGAAAATTATAATTGAAAACAACAACAATAAAAAAAAACTTGACATTTTTCAATATCTCTTTTTAAAAAAATGTTACATGACATTTCAGTAGAGTAACTCATTACAACTCATTACATTATTATCAATTGTTTTATGTGTTTAGAATATATTATAATAATAATAATAATAAAAAGAGTTGAAAAATAGGTGTTTTTCAAACTTCCTTCCGGCTGAACACTTTTAAGGCCTTGTTTCCACTGTGTCGAAAATTTTGCACTCTAGTGAAAATTTCAATTGTTGAAAAATAACAGTGATTCCTATGGAGAAAATGTGTTAAAGCATTTCGAATAGTAGAGAGAAAAGAAATTCGATATGGCCGACACTAATAACAGAACAAACGTGGTCTCCACCTAATTACTATTATGGCTTGTTTCATTATGTTAGGCCAGTTGAAGTAAGAAAACCACATTCGTTGTACAACTTTAACTAAACAATAAATTGCCGTTTCTCGTCAATATTTACATCGAAATGGCGTTATTTTTCTGTAAAATTATAGTTAAATATGTAGTACAACTAATTAACTTAACCTGAAATGATGAGAAATTGAAGAAAAATCGATGAAAAAAACACCAAAAACGAAGAGAAAAGAAAGATGGCGACTCAAACATATACAAGACGCCCAAATATTCACCAAAAAGAAGGTTTAAACAAAAGTTTAATCAATTTGGAATTGAGGGCGGTTGGTTCTATTGAATGACTTTTCTCCTATCTGTGATGTTATATTAATACCGTGTACGCACATGATTTAATTGAATTCAAATTAAATGTGTTTATGTGAATTATACGGAATCCAGTTAAGGACATAAACCAAATAAAAATTGACTTTATTATTAATATTTTTTTAAATTGAAATGCTAAATCAATATTTTAATGTCAATAGTTTATATATTTTATATTTAAGTATTATTTAACTGAATAAATTGAATTCGACATGTTGTTTGTTTGTCCTTCACGGAGCTCTGTAGAACACATTTATTATTTAAATGCATTTCAATTATCAGGTGTGTGTGTACTAGGTATTAGGCTATTAGCCAACTTAATACATGTAGAAATAGTAGTAACATTGTTATTTTCATACAGTTGAAATTTTTACATGGCGAAAATTTTCGCTCCAATGGAAACAAGGCCTAATTGGTCTTTTTTTTCCTCATATATTTTTTTTATGAAAATAAAAAGAATAAAAATGTAATTTTTCATTTATATTAAATGGACTTTTTTGTGACAAAATCTGACCGGAAAAAAAAAATATGTCGTGATCAATGTGATGATATTAATAATAATAACTGATGGATTTACAACATGTGTTAATGAAGTTTTTCTTTCTTTCTTTCTATTAGACACAAGTTTGATGACTTTTGAATACATATTATTATTATGTGTATTACACACTATAGGGACAGGGTGTGTTTTTTTTATGGCTCAATAGATTCAACACCTTTTTTTGCTGTTCCTTTTTTTATCTTTTAAAAGGTTGAAAACTAATGATTTTTGTTAGTATCAATTTTTGTATATACGTACGTATATAAAAAAAGTAACACAACAATGACATTTTAACAGAAGGAAAGAAATTATTAGAGCGTTTTTGAACGACTGGAAAACGTTTGGAGTTGTTGAATTTTGGAGGGGGGTTTTTTTTTTTTTTGATAAATTTTGTTTGCGTGATCAAAGAAATAAAACTTGTCGTTTGAAAAACAGGATTTATCAGGTATATTTTGTGTGTTCAGATTTGCACCTCAAATCTGTATTTTTTCTCTCACACTCCTCTCATATATTCACTATCAGAGAAGAGAAGCACCCCCCAGGAAAAAAATGCTTTTATTTCTCACTTGTTAGGCCTTGTTTCCACTGGGGTGAAAATTTGAACTCGGTGAAAATTTCAACTGTTGAAAAAATAACGGTGTTTATGCCTTGTTTCCACTGGGGTGAAAATTTGAACTCGGTGAAAATTTCAACTGTTGAAAAAATAACGGTGTTTATGCCTTGTTTCCACTGGGATGAAAATTTCAACTGTGGAAAAAAGAGTTCGTTCGAATATCTGGTCTTTTTCTGGAGAAATAAACAAGCAGAAATGTTTTGACAACAGACATGTAAAGACAGTTACATGCAGACATTTGCTCCGCCCTTTTATGAGCGTCAGACGAAATATCAACCAATTGGAAATTGAAAAGGGCGGGGCATGTGACATCAGACCACATAAAAAACCAATTAGAAGTTGCCTGTCCTCATAAAAGGTAGCGGAGCAAACATATGCGTGTTCCTGTCTTTACTTGCCTGTGTTTTAACATCGATAGACACACACATCCATTATGCAAAGTTTGCCGATTGAGTTTGTTGCTCTAAAATGCAACAAAGGTCTAAAACTTCGAAATCGAAAGAAGAATCGTGTGTTGTTTTGAATCGATTCAATTTTTATGATTATTATTCAAAAACCAAACCAATTTTACATTGAAAACAAAAATTCTAGCCAAAAAAAAATGTATATATATTTTTTGCAAATTTTTCGATTTGTATTGATTGCAATGATCGATATTAATATTATCGAAAAAAACTTATCTTAAAAACATCATAATAAGAAAAATTATAATTTGTGCAAATTGACGGAAGCCTTTTAAGATATCTCTAGCAGAAATTATTTACTTCTGTTTAACAACGTGGTAATTTTTAAGGCAGCAACAAAAAACTGCTGTTCAATTCTAGTTTTTAACAATTCACGACAAAAATCACTTTTTACGCATAACTACTGTTGTGTCACCAACTGAATCTTAACAGATTTTTCAGGTAATTTGCATAAATTTCTCATCTGAATCTTTAACTCCCAAAATTGGTCAATCTGTTGGAGGGGAGGGGAGGGGAAGGGAGGGAGGGTGGGGTAAATTAGATAACTATTGATACATCCGAATGAATTTACGTTTAACAAACAATTGGATATTGATTGGTTCAAAAGGATTCATATGAACCCATAACCCATTGTGTGATGACAAACAGTCAATTGGTAGCATGTGTGGAAATTGAACCAATTTGTGATGATATTTGTGCCTGTTTTATTGCCCTTGACGGGATGAAATTAATGAATTTGTTTAAATAATTAGTTTTGATTGTTTGCAATCATGGTGGTGGTGGCAATTTATTCAAAGAGTAGTTTGAAAGTTTTGGAAGAGATTTTGGGTGTTTTGGAGAGGGTGGGGAGACGGTTAGTCACATGAAGGTCTTCTAGAATATATATTATTTTCTGGAAAGGTTTTTCAACTGGTCAGTCAGTGGTCAGTATGTGAAACAGATGACACTTGCTTATTGCTTTTTGTTAACCCTATTTGACGCTTTAGATTGTATCTATTGTCTTTTTTTTTTTTGGTTGTTCTTCTACTTCAACTGATAAACGATGCATGACAATCTGTCTCTCGTTTCTATCTTATCTTCTTTTGTCTTTTTCTCTTATTTTGTTAGAAAGTGAACTGACAATTATCTGTTTGAGAGAGAGAGAGAGACACACATTGAGAGAGGGAGAGAGAGATGAAGGGACTTTCAATTTGACACTGTCCAACAAAGTTGATTTTGAGATAAGTTTATCACGCAATTTGTTGTTTAGAAGCAACTCAGAAGGTGGCGCTTCATACTACGGTCACATTTAATTGTATTCTACTATTTTTCATAAATATGATTAAAAAATTTTTAAATTAAAAATAAGAAACCAACATTTTTATTAATAATTAATCAACAAATAAACTAATTATATTAAACTTGTTGTGCAATTTGCACGAAAAGAAAAAAAGGAACTATAACTTAAGCAAAGAGTTGTATACTGAATTATAAACAGTGGCGTAGCTATGACTTGGTTGCGCCCCCTGTTGCTTAAAATATTGCGCCCCCTTTATACCCCTCAAAATGCGTCCTCCAAACCTACTGTGCCCCACCCCCACCACAGTCTCGGGGGCCTGTGGGTCTCCAGCTATAAAACAAGGTATCAAGACACTTCACCTAAAGTAGTTCACATGAAAGACATTTCATCTAAACAATTACACCTAAACCAAATACTTTTTAAGTGTTTTTTCACCTAAATGATTAATACACTTAAACCTTTTCATTTAATGAACATTAAACCTAAACATTTTTTATTTTAAATTTTTAGATGAAATTGCATTAGATGAATTTATGTCAATGTTCATTAGGTGAAAAGTTCTAGATTTAAATATCATTTAGGTGAAAAAAAACATTAAGAGTATTTGGTTTAGGTGAATTGTCTTTTAGGTGAACAACTTTAGGTAAAGTGTCCTATAGAACCATAAGCAATTACTAATGTGGAGAATATAGTAGCCGTTGCTATATATATGGTAAATACATGTAGGTGGAGGTAAGATTTTGAAGCAATTAAGTGTACAAACATGGCGTCTAACACTTTAACGTGTTTAGACACGGCCATAATGGGTCACCTATAAAACAATATTCAAAATTCAGTTAAAATATTAAAAAAAAAATATTTTATGAATAATATTTCATAAAACTATTAATAATGAAGCAATAATTATCGATATAGTATGTTATCGACTATCGATCGGCACATCGATCAATCACTACTTCAATCAGGATTTGTTTAAAATAAAACATTTTACAACATTTTAAAAATAACGCCTCCTTTATCATATTTTTACTTTTGGTTTCACATTATATCTAAAATTTTGTGTGAAATATACGGAGAGAAAAAAAACGCTAAAAAATATTATTAGTTTTCGTGTTCTAAATAGACGTTTTTTTTCTTTTCTTTTCTTCTTGTTTTTCGTTTTATTTTTAACGATCGCGTTTTATTAAATTTATATAATATTGCGTGTGTTTGTCCTTATATATATATATATATATATTTATTATATTTATTATTATTTGCAAAAAAAATGTCCTTGTGATTTTTTTTTTCTTCTTCTAAAAAAAAGTCACAGGTTTTCCTGTTTAAAAGAAACATTTAAATTGTGATAGGATTTGTGACAGTCTCTCTTGGTGGCGGCAATTCTCTTTTATATTTTGTGCTACATTGTAATTTTAATGTTGTGATACAAAAGTATTAGAAAAATTAATGTTTTCTTTTTTAGGAATAATAATTAATAGGTTTAGAGATATGTATGTCAAGCCCCTTCTTATTCTTCCCTTTTTATAAATAGCTTGTTTTTTTTTTTAAAAAAAAGCAGATTGTGATAAAGAGAAATTGTGTTAAAAATTACATAAAATTGAAAAAAAGTAGAGAAAAATTCGAGTTTTTTTAATTGTTTTTAATAGAGGTGCTACAGGGACACGAATCCTAAAAGGTTCTCTCGAATCCTAATCCTAAAAGGTTCTCTCGAATCCGAATCCTAAAAGAGGTTCTCTCGAATCCGAATCCTAAAAGAGGTTCTCTCGAATCCGAATCCTAAAAGAGGTTCTCTCGAATCCGAATCCTAAAAGGTTCTCTCGAATCCGAATCCTAAAAGGTTCTCTCGAATCCGAATCCTAAAAGGTTCTCTCGAATCCGAATCCTAAAAGGTTCTCTCGAATCCGAATCCTAAAAGGTTCTCTCGAATCCGAATCCTAAAAGGTTCTCTCGAATCCGAATCCTAAAAGGTTCTCTCGAATCCGAATCCTAAAAGGTTCTCTCGAATCCGAATCCTGAAAGGTTCTCTCGAATCCGAATCCTGAGAGGTTCTCTCGAATCCGAATCCTGAAAGGTTCTCTCGAATCCGAATCCTGAAAGGTTCTCTCGAATCCGAATCCTAAAAGGTTCTCTCGAATCCGAATCCTAAAAGGTTCTCTCGAATCCGAATCCTAAAAGGTTCTCTCGAATCCGAATCCTAAAAGGTTCTCTCGAATCCGAATCCTAAAAGGTTCTCTCGAATCCGAATCCTAAAAGGTTCTCTCGAATCCGAATCCTAAAAGGTTCTCTCGAATCCGAATCCTAAGAGGTTCTCTCGAATCCTAAAAGGTTCTCTCGAATCCTAAAAGGTTCTCTCGAATCCTAATCCTAAAAGGTTCTCTCGAATCCGAATCGGTTCTCTCGAATCCTATTCCTAAAAGGTTCTCTCGAATCCGAATCCTAAAAGGTTCTCTCGAATCCGAATCTTAAAAGGTTCTCTCGAATTCGAATCTTAAAAGGTTCTCTCGAATTCGAATCTTAAAAGGTTCTCTCGAATCCGAATCTTAAAAGGTTCTCTCGAATCCGAATCTTAAAAGGTTCTCTCGAATCCGAATCCTAAAAGAGGTTCTCTCGAATCCGAATCCTAAAAGAGGTTCTCTCGAATCCGAATCCTAAAAGAGGTTCTCTCGAATCCGAATCCTAAAAGGTTCTCTCGAATCCGAATCCTAAGAGGTTCTCTCGAATCCTAAAAGGTTCTCTCGAATCCGAATCCTAAAAGGTTCTCTCGAATCCGAATCCTAAGAGGTTCTCTCGAATCCTAAAAGGTTCTCTCGAATCCTAAAAGGTTCTCTCGAATCCTAATCCTAAAAGGTTCTCTCGAATCCGAATCGGTTCTCTCGAATCCTATTCCTAAAAGGTTCTCTCGAATCCGAATCCTAAAAGGTTCTCTCGAATCCGAATCTTAAAAGGTTCTCTCGAATTCGAATCTTAAAAGGTTCTCTCGAATTCGAATCTTAAAAGGTTCTCTCGAATCCGAATCTTAAAAGGTTCTCTCGAATCCGAATCTTAAAAGGTTCTCTCGAATCCGAATCCTAAAAGAGGTTCTCTCGAATCCGAATCCTAAAAGAGGTTCTCTCGAATCCGAATCCTAAAAGAGGTTCTCTCGAATCCGAATCCTAAAAGAGGTTCTCTCGAATCCGAATCCTAAAAGGTTCTCTCGAATCCGAATCCTAAAAGGTTCTCTCGAATCCGAATCCTAAAAGGTTCTCTCGAATCCGAATCCTAAAAGGTTCTCTCGAATCCGAATCCTAAAAGGTTCTCTCGAATCCGAATCCTAAAAGGTTCTCTCGAATCCGAATCCTAAAAGGTTCTCTCGAATCCGAATCCTAAAAGGTTCTCTCGAATCCGAATCCTAAAAGGTTCTCTCGAATCCGAATCCTAAAAGGTTCTCTCGAATCCGAATCCTAAAAGGTTCTCTCGAATCCGAATCCTAAAAGGTTCTCTCGAATCCGAATCCTAAAAGGTTCTCTCGAATCCGAATCCTAAAAGGTTCTCTCGAATCCGAATCCTAAAAGGTTCTCTCGAATCCGAATCCTGAAAGGTTCTCTCGAATCCGAATCCTGAGAGGTTCTCTCGAATCCGAATCCTGAAAGGTTCTCTCGAATCCGAATCCTGAAAGGTTCTCTCGAATCCGAATCCTAAAAGGTTCTCTCGAATCCGAATCCTAAAAGGTTCTCTCGAATCCGAATCCTAAAAGGTTCTCTCGAATCCGAATCCTAAAAGGTTCTCTCGAATCCGAATCCTAAAAGGTTCTCTCGAATCCGAATCCTAAAAGGTTCTCTCGAATCCGAATCCTAAAAGGTTCTCTCGAATCCGAATCCTAAGAGGTTCTCTCGAATCCTAAAAGGTTCTCTCGAATCCTAAAAGGTTCTCTCGAATCCTAATCCTAAAAGGTTCTCTCGAATCCGAATCGGTTCTCTCGAATCCTATTCCTAAAAGGTTCTCTCGAATCCGAATCCTAAAAGGTTCTCTCGAATCCGAATCTTAAAAGGTTCTCTCGAATTCGAATCTTAAAAGGTTCTCTCGAATTCGAATCTTAAAAGGTTCTCTCGAATCCGAATCTTAAAAGGTTCTCTCGAATCCGAATCTTAAAAGGTTCTCTCGAATCCGAATCCTAAAAGGTATTCGAATCCTAAAAGGTTCACGAATCCGAATCTTAAAAGGTTCTCGAATCCTTCTTATAAGAATCCTATATTGTTCATTAATAAGATAGAAATAAATCAAATAATATTAAATATTAAATTATTATTAATAAAAAATAAAGTGTAGCTTCACTCAAGGTCGCCACAAGGTGATGATATTGGTGATTCCCGGGTACAACACCGAAATTGCAACAATCGCCGAGGGTTTTTTTTTGTTGGTGAACGCTTCTATAGGATGTCAATGGAGTAACAACTAATTTTACCAAAGTTTTTAACAGGTTTTTTAAGGGGTTAAAATTATCTAATAATTTTTTTGTAAAATGTTTAAATACAAATTTCTAAAATTACATTTTGACGTGTTTCCTAACTTGAAATTTATAATGTGCAGTTGCATTTATAATTTGTGAGATATTTAATTTTAAGATTAGAATTTTAGATTTTAAGGCTTTAATACATTATAAATATTAGTTTAAATGTTTCTACACGGTGGCGCTGTAGGATAGAATCATGTGTTGAACAATGTTGAAAAATGAGCGAGAGTTGTTTTTTTCTGCTAGTGGGCTTTTCAAACTAGAGTTGCTTTTGTTACAAGTCTCTAAAAACACAATTGACTAAAATAAATCGAACAACAATTCTCTTTGTAATTTTGTCTATAGTGACAAGATAGAGAGAGAGAGATGAACAATTGTTAAGATGACCACCTCCTGGGGTCATCTCTTTTTCTCAGACCCTTCTTTTTATTTCTATGGGCCATATACTCCAACTATAGCTCCATTCAGTATGTCTATTGTGGTTGTTTTGTATACATATTGACTGAAGTAAATAGTTCTTCATTTCAAAAAATGAGGTCCATTATGTTGTATCCAACATCCATTCTATAGTTTATGTGGAGACCTTGCACTGCAGAGTTAGTTCATTTTGTTGAAATGGTTCAACGTAGAGCTCTTCACACTGCAGAGTTCATTCGTTCTGTTGAAATGGTTCAATGTAGAGCCCTTCACACTGCAGAGTTAGTTCATTCTGTTGAAATGGTTCAACGTAGACCTATAATTGTAGAGTTCATTCTGTTGAAATGGTTCAACGTAGAGCTCTTCACACTGCAGAGTTCATTCGTTCTGTTGAAATGGTTCAATGTAGAGCTCTTCACACTGCAGAGTTAGTTCATTCTGTTGAAATGGTTCAACGTAGACCTATAATTGTAGAGTTCATTCTGTTGAAATGGTTCAACGTAGAGCTCTTCACACTGCAGAGTTCATTCGTTCTGTTGAAATGGTTCAATGTAGAGCTCTTCACACTGCAGAGTTAGTTCATTCTGTTGAAATGGTTCAACGTAGACCTATAATTGTAGAGTTCATTCTGTTGAAATGGTTCAACGTAGAGCTCTTCACACTGCAGAGTTCATTCGTTCTGTTGAAATGGTTCAATGTAGAGCTCTTCACACTGCAGAGTTAGTTCATTCTGTTGAAATGGTTCAACGTAGACCTATAATTGTAGAGTTCATTCTGTTGAAATGGTTCAACGTAGAGCTCTTCACACTGCAGAGTTCATTCGTTCTGTTGAAATGGTTCAACGTAGAGCTCTTCACACTGCAGAGTTCATTTGTTCTGTTGAAATGGTTCAATGTAGAGCTCTTCACACTGCAGAGTTCATTCGTTCTGTTGAAATGGTTCAATGTAGAGCTCTTCACACTGCAGAGTTCATTCGTTCTGTTGAAATGGTTCAATGTAGAGCTCTTCACTCTGCAGAGTTAGTTCATTCTGTTGAAATGGTTCAATGTAGAGCCCTTCACACTGCAGAGTTCATTCGTTCTGTTGAAATGGTTCAACGTAGAGCTCTTCACACTGCAGAGTTCATTCGTTCTGTTGAAATGGTTCAATGTAGAGCCCTTCACACTGCAGAGTTCATTCGTTCTGTTGAAATGGTTCAACGTAGAGCTCTTCACACTGCAGAGTTCATTCGTTCTGTTGAAATGGTTCAATGTAGAGCCCTCACACTGCAGAGTTAGTTCGTTCTGTTGAAATACCCGGTAGTTCAACTTAGGGCTGCTAGGTTTTATTTGTGACTAATATGAGATTAATGAAAGTGTGACAAAAATTCTTTTCGAGCTTGGTTGAGACAAGTTTACTTGCAAGGAGGACAGATTTTATTTTAAACATTTTAAAAAGGATGATAGATGGCGCTTGTTCTAAACTAATTTGAAGTAAAAAATTGTACTGGTCATTATATTTAGATAAGGAGTGACCACTCTTTAATAAAATTATGGAGATTTTTGCATGAACCTATTCATATTAGATGGTCAGGTACTTTTCCTAGAATGATAAGACAATAGAACTCTCTTGCATTGTTTCAGCTGCACCTCAGAACAACACATTTGCAATATTGTTATTGGGTTTATTTCTTTTGGTTTTGACAATGCATTTTGCTTGCTACAAATTGGATTTTTTTTTGTTTCTCTCTCTGTCATAGGCCTTCTTGGCTGCTTACAAGAGTAATTTTTTTTTTAAATTCAAATATTTGGAAGATTTTTTAAATTGAACAGGAAGACACACAGGGGGACTTATTGGGTTTTTTTTTAAAAAACAAAACCAACAATCACCTGTCTTGTCTCGGCCGGACATTATTAGTAACGATGTCCATCTATGAGTTATTCTTCTGACTCGCTCTCTCTCTCCATCCTCCCCTTTTTTCCCCTGAAGGGGGATCCTCATAACACAAACCATCTTCCATTTTAATATGAGGACCATCTGTCCCCCCATTTGTCCTATAATTTCACTGTCATATCATCAACGTTGAGTGGTATTGGGTCCTCTTTTTTTTTTTCTTCTTCTTCTTCCAATTGCTTGATTCTAAACAACCGTCATGTTAGTTTTCTGTCATATTTATTTCTGAACTTCCGTTTTATTTTGTAATCTTGTTCAGGGTTCTCTCTCTCTCCTCCCTATTTTTAATCCCTTCTTTTTGCCCTGAAGTCCAGTATTTATTTCTTTGATGATCATCAAGAGACAAGTCCTTTCCCTCTCTCCTTACCTTTCTCCATATGACAAACAGTTTTTTCCCTTCTTTATTCCCATGGACACTCTCATTAATATCTCCACCAATCATTGTGAATTATGGGGAGATTTTTTTGTTTGTTCCTGCCTTATTTGTTAGCAATCTATTTCAATCTTTTAACCGTAATATTTGATAGAAGGGTCCCTTTTTTTCGCTTTTATTTCAGGTTACATGGTTTTTTCTTCTGAAGAAGGGTCTTTTCTAGTCTCTTTCTTTCTAGGCAGGTATATATATATATAATATTAAGAAGAATGTGGAAAAAATAATCATAAATAAAGAGGTTTTGCCTCAGCAATTTTGGATGAGAATTTTTTTTGTGTGTTTTCTTCCCATAAGTTGTGTTGTTTTCTTTGTCTTTGAAATTATGAGTGTCATATTTCATAGCTTATTTATTTATTGGTAACAATAGGGGTAAATATAGTGTTGTTGTAATTGAGAAAAAAATAAATAAATAGAAATTTAGCATATTTTTTTTATTACTAGGGGCTCTTGATTTTTATGCAAAATATTTCTCAATTTGTGGCCCTCCTCAAGTACCAATTGTGAAGTAATCATCATTTGAGCAACTGGCAATTATGCTTTTTTTTTTAAAAAAAATCAAAAACGCTAGTTAAGAGGCTAGATGTCTGGTTACTATGGGTTGTCAACTGGAGTTCTAGCCTCTAACCAGTGTTTTTTGATTAAAAAAAATTATAATTGTTGGTTGATTGAAATGGGATTGTTACTTAACAATTGGCACTTGGGCCACATATTGAGAAATATTTTGCAAAGTTTTTAAAAGGCAAATGAATAGGGCCTAGGATTTTTATGCAATATCAATTGCATAAAAATCCTAGGCCCTATTCATTTGCCTTTTAAAAACTTTTATCGTATGAGACGCCATCAAACAGGATGAAATTAATTTCATAAAATATAACCTAAAAATGACATTTTTATTTTGGAGTGAGGAATTCTTGCTAAAATAATAATAATACCTATTAAATTTTGAAAGTTTTCTGAAACAATTTTTCCTCTTATTAATTTTTATAAAGAAATGATTCTAAATATAACATTTTAATTAACAGTAATTAAGTTAAAATTAGCGAAGAAATACTTGAATTATTTTTTGAAAATTATGTTGTAATTCGTCTAAAATTCGAAAATTCTAAAGTCGGGTTCTGACTAACGAACCGAACACTGTTCGCGAACAGTGTGGACAGTTTTTTTTTCCCCGAACATTTTTTTTTTTTGTAACAAAATTTTTTCGTTGTTCAGTTCGGATTCGATACACCAGTTGTCGGTTATGTTGTTGTTCGTGTTTTAGTAAAGGTGTGTCTCGGCGAACATTTCTCCGAACATTCCAGTCATTAGCAGGTTCTTACAGCAGTCTTTTCAAGTTTGGACACTTCGGCCTAAGGCGAACAACAAAACAACGAACATTTTCATTTTGAAAATGTTCACGAACCGTGTTCAGTTTGTTGTTCTGTTCTAGTCTGGACCTGGCTTTAAAGACACCCGACAAGACAGGCTTACCATGTATAGTATTGTATACCGGGTAATAAAAAGAAATCCGGATGTCCAGCTAATAATCCATGTTGTTATATGACACAAGATAATCCAAAAATGAGTAAAGTAAATTGCAAATTACAAGTTCAATAATAACAAATTGATTGATGAAAAAGCGCGATTTCAACAATTAATAATATATTTGATTTTTATTTTAACATTGACGGAATGTGACGGTGATGAAATTAAACAATTTCCGATCATTTAAGAGTAAAATTGAATGCAAATTATTTTTTATACAATAGACATTTTCTGAGAATTTTTAAGTTTGAAAAATTATGTCATGTCACAATTTATTACTGCAATGAGACATAAAATTTTAATAATAGATAATATTATAACATTTCAACTTTTTATTTTTGACACTGACTGACACATGCCGTCGTCATTATTAAATTTAAACGTTTGCATTGCAGAGGAATTATTTGATTGAAAAGGTTGAAAATAAATTAGAAATTACTAAATCATTTTTAGAAAATTATTTTTTGCGTCTACACAATTCGAATTAAGAGGGCTCCATAGAAAAAAAAATACTTGTGTAAATGCAAGGTAGATGGCGCCTGCAACCTCCAGTATGTGGCAAACTACACTTGTCGCCAATTAGTTGAAATCGAATGCAGCCTCATTTTAGCTCTAAAAAAGCGTCCAAAACAACTTTAATTATCAGAGCACATGACAAACTTATACCCAGAGCCTAATATAAGTGAAGAGAGAGCACGTGTAGAGAAATAGCGATGACGCAATTAAAAGATTGCCACGTGAAAAAAAAAAGGGAAAAGGTGAGTTGAAGAGTATCGGTATGGGAAGGATAGTGGCGCCATCTAACGCTACGATGACAAAATAAATCTACTTGCGTTCTTAAATGGAAAAGTAACTTGGGAATTTACCCTATTATTGTTTTACGTACCCTATATAAAACGGAAAACTGCTAGAACGCGGAAAACATTGTCTGGAACCACAGGATTCCGTTTTATCCAGGTTTTTACTGTAAAAAAAATAGTTAAATGCTTCCAAATGAATAAAAACCATATTTCACACATTTTGCCTTTTGTTTTTTGGTAACTTGGACATAAAACGTTTATTTTGAAATATAATGTCTCTTTAATTTGTCTGTTGTGTAATATTCAAATCTCATATTAATTTATTTTTTTTTTCTCGAAATTTTAAGGTAAAAAAATTTTGAAAATTTTTTTTTTCAATGGATCTGAATCCGACTTCTTATACGATTGGTGGCGTCAAAGTACAATGTCCGTACAAGGCATACCCTTCACAGGTGGCCCTCATGGCTAAGGTGAGTTTGTTTAAGAGAGAGAGAGAGAGACTGAATTTACGGATATTATATATTTTAAAATATATGACCGAATCATCATCAGCCACCTCAAAAGAGATTGAGGGGCCAATGGACCCTTTTTTTTTCTTTCTTCTTCTTTCTTGTCTTTTGTTTCAAAGTGTTTTGGATTTTTTTTTCTTTTTCTGGAGGTTGGTTTCCCCACCTAATAGGTGTTGCGTGCCATAAGAAAGGACACCTGGTGTGAAACCACCTTCACCCCTCCCTACCCCACACTCGTCTTCTTCATCAACATATATAGTTCCATATTAGACATTTTTTTTTAACCTTTAATTTAATATTTTTTTTATTAATTTCCCTTATTATTATTGTATTATTTAGATTATTAGTTCGGTGCAAAAGAGTCAAAATTGTTTACTTGAAAGTCCGACAGGAAGTGGTAAAACCTTAGCCCTTTTGTGTTCTTCGCTTGCGTGGCAACAAGCAGAATATGGTAAGTGTAATTTGGTACAATATTAAAAAAAAATTAGCTATTAATGAGTCTATAATATATATGAGAGAAAGAGATAGAGAGAATTATTATTAAAAGTATATATAATGTTATGTATGGTCTGTAGTTCCATATCTGTTTATGTATCAAGATGTTTTAAATTGCACCTGCATAACCTTCCTTGTTAACAGTCACATCTATTTGACATTAAAGGGCTCCAATTTCATTTCACCTTTCATTCAAAAGTCCTCTTAATAAGTCACTCAAAGAGATTAAACAGCCATTATTATTACTATATATATATATATTCATATTACTTATATGAATATTATGTATATATAGACAGGTGGAATACAATTGCAGACTAATATATATTGTGCCTGAGGTTTTATTAGCCCTGAAAACACAAAGCAATAATATGAAGAAGAAGAAAAAAATACATTTTCTTTCATCAAGTCATCATATTTAGGACTTTTAATGATCAGAATCTTGTTTCTGAAAACTGTTTTCATCACATCATAAAAAAGTAGGCGAATTCTAGTCTAGTTTAGACCAAAAAAAAAAGGTATGCTTGGTAATTCTTAAGATGTTTTTTTTATGAACAGCTGAACTCTTTTGATTTATTTTGTCTTTCAAGAGAAAAAAAAAAATTCAGAGAAAACTAGAAGGGGTAACTCAATCATTTAAGTGTATTTTGCATATTTGATATCTTTCAAAATAAACTTTTTTTGTAGGCAAAAAATTTAAAAAATATATTGTCTGCTTAAAGTAGGGTCATTTTCTCAAAGTCACATAAAAAGTTTATTTTGAAAGATATATCAAACATGAAAAAATATCTTAAGTAAGATTGAGCTAACCTTCTAGTTTCTAAAACACAATCGAGTTTTTCATTTTGCACCTAAAAAGGCAGAAATTATCAAGAGTTCGAGAGGCCCCTGTTTACACTTCAAAACGAGGTGACTTGCATTAGCGCCAGATTGAACAAATACCAACCTGAATAAGCGCCAAGCACAACAAACGCTAAATTGAATAATAGCTATATTTATGGCTTTTATTTTGCGTTTGTTCGAATTGTCGCTTATTCAGTTTGGCTTTTGTTTGAATTGTCGCGTATTCAGTTTGGCTTTTGTTCGAATTGTCGCTTTTTCAGTTTGGCGGTTGTTCCGTTTGGCGCTTATTCAGCGCCATCTTTCAAAACCATCTTAATTTGAATGATGAACCCTCCTAATCTATTCCAGGCCTATAAAAACATTTTAATCTTATATATTTTTCTATACGATGAGCAAAAATGTTAGACTGATGCTTTGCAATGAAAATATTTCATATGTTTTCATCTCTATTACAAAAAACAAAGCAAAATCAGGTAACAAACTTAATAACATCAATATTGTTAATGTCATGAGACCGTGAGACACATTCTCAGAATTTTGGGCTAAATTTAAAGAGATGGTAAGAGTATATTCTGAACCTTTTTTTTTTTTTTTTGGTTGCAGTAATTTTCTTCTGTCATTTTTAGCACATTTTTCTTTCAGCCCCAAGTCGAAGTCAGTCACAAGTGTACCTTATATGCAAAAAGTTATGCAGTAACTTTTTTTTTTCACTCTTGGAAGTTAAAAGAAAAAAAAAAATTCCTCCACCCCAATTGTGTTTGTCCCTTCTTCCACTACTACTACTACCATTGCTACTTTTCCCTGAAGGTGAAATACAAACTACTCAGGGTATATTTATTATGAAGACAAAAGCTACATGTCACCATGTAGACACTGTTTGGGACACCTGCTGAACACGAGAACAACTATCTATCTTTAAGAAAGTTCATCATGATAATATGTTGGTGACAAAGAAGAAAAAGGTGTCACTTATAAATATTTTCTTTCCAAAAAGAAACACATTTAACAACAAAAAAAAAGGTTTCTCAAAAAGTACGAGAAGAAGGAAAAACTGAGAAATACCTGTTTTATAGTTAGAATTGAAAATTTCAGTTAAGTTTCGTATTATTATTTTGTGTTGAATCAAAACAAACGTACTAGGTAGGAAATTTTAGGTCGGCAATATTCGGCATCATTGCGTTACCTCACTCTTGATTAGCAACATTTTTTTTCTCTCCAATATAGCACCAAACATGTAAATAAGTTTGAAATTTAAGACTTAAGTAGCTGTTAAATTTTGGTAAAGTTAAATTTAAATTTGAAGAGTTGCGAGAGAGGCTATCGAGAGCCACCCAATTTTGAGAAGTTCTCGAGGGCTTTGCAGTTTCAATATGCTTAGGGGAGCTTCTTAGTTTTTGAGAGACAACAAGTAATAACACAGGTAATGTGAAGCTCTCGGAGACCTGGAGACCTCTCAGTTTTGAGAACATTCTCGCATCCTCACTATTTCGAGAGGCTACTGTCCGCTTGTTTACCCATTACATATTAGCAGGGCAAGGATGTTCATGCACTTAAAAGCAACAAAATATGCATGTATTCGTGCAACAAAAAACAACTAAATATGCAATATAAAAAAATCTTATTCAAAATTTCACCCATGGAAGTTGAAGAAAATGGCAACAACCAACATTTTTTAATTTTCAAAGTCAAAACTTCATCGATTTTTTGTCAAAAAAATTTAATATTTAGAAAAATTTCTCTCAACATCAAAGGATGTATGAGGAGTGTAAGTAGTGCAGAATATCATTTGTACCAAGATCATCGTTAATTTAATTTATAAGATGAACCTGATTCTATGTTCCCCTTATAAACAGTATATTTACGCAATTTTCATGAAGTCAGAAAACTTCCGAGACCTATTTTTTTTTAAAAAAAAATTGCAAAAATTACAATTTATGCACTTTTTTTTGGCCAATTTTGACAAAAAATGCATGCTTTGAAAAAAATGACAAAATATGCAGAAACATGCATTATAAAATTCCTATATTTAGCTAAAGCATGATATGAATCATGTTAATATCTCATTTCGCATGAATTCTGAGCCAGAATACGAAACATGCATTTGCATGAACCTCCTTGCCCTGCACATTAGTGTAGATGTTATAGTTTTCGAAATACATAAATCTTAAACAAAAAGCATTTCATGTGCGTATAGTATTGTATTAGTATAGTGTATGAAAGTAAATGTTTGGCTGCACCAGCAGCACCTAGAAGGACTGATGCAGACGCGGCATTTGCTGCTCAGGCCAGTACATGCCTGATTAAAATAATAGTTTCATAAGAGTCCAATCAAGGGTGATTCCCCTTCTTATTTTTGTTATTGTAGAGAAAATTGATATAGGATATAATAAAAAAAATTATAACTTCAAAATGTTATTGAGGTTTTTCCCTGTCAAAATTGTTAAAATTGTTGTAACTAAATTGTCCATATCCAACGGGAAGTTGTTTAAAATTTAAAAGAACGATGGCGCATCGCAACACTTAACTACATTTGTTGGTCATTTTTTTCTTTCTTCTTCTTTATATTCTTATTTTTATCGGTCAAGAAAAATAATTTACCTCCAAAGTTTTGTGTATCTTGTGTGTTGGTGCAAGAGTTATGGTTCTTGTTGGTATACTTTATGACACTTTTACTATGGGACAACATAGAAAAAAAAAGGTTCCCTTAGGCTTAAATGTTGTTAAGGTGCCAAAAGATATATTAGATTCGGGTTTGTGACTAATGTTTTTTAAAGGAAAGAAAAAGAAAACGGTGTCAGTTATAGCCAGCCATACATAAGAAAATCCTGGACAGTTCTTTAGGTGGTTTTTTTTTTGCCTTTGAATTTTTTACGGGTGGGATGGTTGATTAAGGCACAAATTCAAGAAATAAACTTGACACCAGGAGCCCGTTTCACAAAACTACAAATCTTGTCAGTAACATTTTTACAAGTTTGTAAAATATCTACTAATTATTAGCATTTCACAAAAGTATAAGTGTACAATTGTAATTACAAGGGAATTTTTACAAGTTTACAAGCGAATTTACTTGTAAACTTATTACTGACAGTTGTTGCCAATCAAATATTTTCTACCTAACTCAAAAGGTAGGTAGATTGTTTAACAAGTGTTATTTAAAATTAACCAGACTGTCCTTATGCTACCTGTATATCTCGTATTTCTTTTAAAATACACGCCTTATTTCCTAATGCAGCACTTTTAGACATTTTTGACACCATGGATTTACACACAAAGATAAGAAAACTACTATTTTATGAATACTGACACTTGTTACAGACAAGTCCAATTTCACTTGTGATCTACAATTGTAATCTACAATCTTATTGTTACTCACAAGACTTGTAGTTTTGTGTACAAAATGCTCGTGAAACACCTGTAACCAACAAGTTGTGATTATAAGAACTTGTAATCTACAATTGTTACTGACAAGACTTTTGCAGTTTTGTGAAACGAGCCTCTGATGTTTGTTTACTCTGGTCAAGTCTCTGCCACAGGCCCACAGGGCTCTCGAGCTGACTGAAGGTGTCTTGAATTCATGGTGAATTCTCTCTGAACTGAAATAAAATTGCATCAAATTGAAAGAAATGCCAAAAACGTTGGTGGAAATGGCGTGGATGCCGAAGCCGTCATCTAGACACTTGTGCGCAATGACAGTTGCTGGTATAGTAACTGTTGTAGTAAATCTTAATATGGGGGTAAATTTGGCTCTTATAGTTTGGCGTTTGTTGAATTCTTCTGCGAGATCAGCACCCATTGTTCCAATGAGAAAAACGTGACTATACCCTTGATTAGAATTATTTATGTTTAACCCTATACTGAGAGAGAGGAGTTTAACTTTAAATTTTAGCCTAAAACTCACCTAATAAAAATTGATTCTTTTGCATAAAAGTGTGGTGTTTGTGTTTTCTAACTTCTAATATATTTAAGTTATTATTTCAATAATTATTATGAATAAAAATTATGTTTGAGACTTTTATTTACTTCACTATTTTTTTTCTTTATATGTTTGAATATTTAAAATCTCTCCAAAAAATGCACATAAATGACAACAAAAAGATTTATTTAGAACAAAAATTATGATGATTATGAGTTGTGACTCACTGGACTATATATTGTAGTAGTCGAGGTAATTGGAGGGAAATGGATTGGGGGGAAATGAGAGAAAGAGAGTAGACTGATAATCCGATTCCTGGGGTTTCTTTCATTATGCCTACAAGAAGATACAGGAAAAAAACCTCTTCTTCTCTTGTAATTACCAATTAGTTCTCTTTGAATAAATTCTCGATGGCGGCCATGTTATTTTTTTTATCTACCCTAGGTTTCTTTGCCCTCCTCCTCCTCCTCCTCTCTCAACGTTAATTCCCGATCCCTCATCATCAAAATCTATTATTCGATGACTCAATACACATGATGATGATGGTTGTGTATGTCATTTATATAGAAAAATCCACCTATGAGAAGATAGTTTCAACGTTCAATATGGTATTATTTATGTTTATGGATGTATTGTTAACAGTCAGCCATTGGTCCGTTCTACTTCTCCCGTTTTTTTGTGTTTACATTTAGGTCCTTAAATACAAGAACATAAAAGGGAACTTTTTTTTTTGTTAAAAGGACCGTTAGTTCTTATAGGACCTCATTGCTATATATTTCAATTTACAGCACTGACAATTTATTCTGTTCTTTTTAATAGAGTTGTAATTATGCAAATGTGATTCAGAATCAACTGATATTTTAGTTTTAAATAAATCTAAAAAAAAACATAGATAAATAATTCATATTCTGTTACAGAGGTGGTAAAGGGGAGAGAACACACATACGGAAAATCATCAAATATAGAATATAATTTTCTAAAGAATTTCAATACCTGGCCGACTTGAGATATTAGCTCAATTTTTTTTCGTTGGATAGATAATCTTTTGTTAATTATTCTGACCAATTAATTAACATAGATTCGAGAATGGAATTTCTTTCCCAAAAAGGATTTGTTTGGATGAAAAACATAGTTTTAATTAAAATTCTTTAATTTTTTTTCTGGCCAAACATATTTTATTAACTGATATGAGGCTGTATTTTTGGGGCGACTGAATAAGCGCCAAATGGAACAAACGCCAAACTGAATAAGCGCCAAATTGAACAAACGCCAAACTGAATAACCGCCAAATTTTTGGCTTTTATTCAGTTTGGCGTTTCTTCCATTTGGCGCTTATTCAGTTTGGCGTTTGTTCCATTTGGCGCTTATTCAGTTTGGCGTTTGTTCCATTTGGCGTTTGTTCCATTTGGCGTTTATTCAGTTTGGCGTTAGTTCAGATTGGCGTTTGTTCAATTTGGCGCTTGTTCAATTTGGCGCTTATTCAATTTGGCGTTTGTTCAATTTGGCGCCTGATCAGCGCCACCGTATTTTTACAGCCGTTTACAGGGTGGTGTTTTGTTATTTTTTGGTTTTGACAGTGGGCTGGTGTCCTTCTGCCACAAGCCTTCCATGACTGCTATGTGTATACAATTCTGTCCTGCTTGAAATTTGAAATTCTGTAAATATATGGTTAAAATATTGTTTAAAATATTGCAAAATAAAACATGCAATGACAGACAATTTTGTTTTTGTCGAATATGTCCAAAATTTATAACACATGTTTGTGTGTGATTGTAATAAATATAACTTAAATGCATTTATTCAACTTATGATTGATTTGTATTTAGTTGGCAAACAGCTACAATAAACAGACACTTAAATCATTATCAAGTTATATCAATCAATCATTAATTTATTATTTTAAGAAGACAATAATTATTCTTTTATGCATTGAACTTTACTTTGGATTAAGGATGAACTTTACTACTGGAAATTTCTTTTTGGCGGGAAACTGAATTATATAAATTTTGAGATGATCTTTCAAAATAAAGATATGACTATGTCTTAAATGATAAGCTACCCTTCTACTAGCTAACACTTTCTAGTTTCTTATATATTTTTTTTTACTTCTCAAAGACAGAAGATTACAAATTTCGAATGACGTTTTTCACTTTAAAAAACCACCTTTGTCTATAAAAAGTTTATTTTGAAAGATATTAAATATGAAAATACCTTTAAAGGTTAAACCTATCTAGTCTAGTTTCTAAAAAAAACACTTTCAATTTTGTTTCTAAAAGCTAGAAGAAAAAACTGGTGTTGAAGAGGAGAGGCGCGGATTTACACTTTTAAAAAAAAATCACCTTAAAAAACGTATAGTTGTACATTATGAAACACATTACGTGTATGAAAATAAAAGATTTCCTTTGGCAAATGGATGTTGATAATTGTAGGGGCGGAGTTGTTTCTTAAAGACGTCCTCGAAGAAAAAAAGATATTTTATTTTGTAACACAGATGAGTGCACCTGATATTCTGTTATGGTCCTTTCATATATAATGGATATTATAGTTAGGGATTCTATAAGTAAAAAAAACGCCCATTTTAACAAAGACAAGAAACCCATATAGACCTTACTTTAAAAATTATACGGGGTCTTTTACATTACATTATATGTGCACCTGATACAGGTATATTTGACCCTTTAAAAACGGCTAGACAGATAGAAAGAATGACTGAAAAGAGGGAAGAAAAAAAGGGACCCTTTTGTTTGATACAATTTTTTACAAAAGGAATATATTTTTATGCATTTCCGAAAGAAAAATCCCTAATGGAATTGGATTTAAATTCAAGTCCTCTTTGTACATATAAATTTAAGTGTTTTCTAAAAAACAAGGACCCTTTAAGCCCTTCGAAATAAAAAAGGCACTTAATTTAATTTGATTATTATATTTCTATATTGAACCCTTTTATTGTTAAATGGACACACGGACAATTTAATTTTATAAAAAAAAGTATTGAAATGGTTTGAGTTAAGTTGTTCCTAGACGGCGCCAGAAGACTTTTTTTTGTCTCCAAATATAAATTTGGAGACAATGGTTTTTGATTTTTAAATAATGTTGAGACCATTTTATTAGAATCAAAATAAAACATTGCAATTTCAATAGAAAAAAAAAAATTAACAGAAACTAGAAAAAAGTATTTTAGAAACTAGAAGGGTAGTTAAAGCACTTTTGAAGAGACTTTTTCATGTTTGAAATATCTTTTAAAATAAACTTTTTAAGAGACAGTAAGAAGAATCCTTCTGATATAAAAAGTTTATTTTGAAAGATATCAACATGAAGAATAATACCCTTAAGTTGATTTATGAATATATTTCGAACTCTTAAACTAGAAAGTGTTTTAGAAACTAGAAGGGTAGCTTAATCACTTAAGGTGATTTTCTCATGATGAGAAATCAACATGAAAATATACCCTTATGTGATTTTAGCTATCCTTCTAGTTTCTAAAGTAAATCAATTTTAATTTGATATAGAACCTACAGATTAATCATATATAGTTAAAGGAGCGTTTACAATCTAAACCCACCTTATACGATGGTTTACGAACAGCTGATTTTCTTAATTCTGTCCTACAAGAATCAAATTTAAAAGAAACTAGAAAGTGTTTTAGAAAACTAGAAGGGTGCTAGCTCAATCATTTACGTGTGTATTTCTATGTTGATATCTTTCAAAATAAACTATTTTATAAACAAACAAAAAAATTAAAAAGTATCGTCTGTTTCAAAAGTCCGGTTATTTTCAAAATTAACATAAAAAAGTTTATTTTAAAAGATATCAAAGATGAAAGTATACTCTTTAAATGATTGAACTATACAGTAGATTTCTATAGCTTTTAAAATATAAAGTTTCTTTTAATTTTACTTCTGAAAACCAAGAATAATCAAGAGTTAGAAAAAGGAGGCGTTTTACACTTTTAAAACCACTTTAATCAAGAAAATTGACCACCAAATGAAATTTATATGATCTCTCCTATATGTATATACATATACATATAAACATATATAGTATATAGTGCCCTAACCCTTAGCTTTAATACCTGCACCTGCAATATGATGATGACGATGACACTATCTTTATATCAAACATGGAATCCATTAGAAATCCATTAAATAGACGGTTACCATTATTGTTTAAATCTTAATTAAGATATGCATGTAGATTCTACCGATGGTCCATGTCCTGTATTTTATAGTATTTATACTAAATAGAGGTGGTTGTTGTTTATTATTTAAAATTTAAAATAAAAAAGGAGTCCTTCATTCAACATGTGCAGAAATGCGTATAGGGAACCCCCCTTGTTACATCATCAATATATCTTAAGTTGACATTTATAACATGATTGCCCACATTTTTTTGGGGGGGCAGCTGGTTTTAAAACTTATGGTCCGTATAATGAGTTTGCCCTCCCCTTATTAGTAATCATTATCATTTATACAATTGGTACAATATGTTGTTGTATACTAATAGTTCATTTACATATATTGGACTGTATTCTGGTGGTCACAACCATCATCATCATCATCATCATTTTGGAATTGTTTTAAAACATCTAACAAAATATGATTTATGAGAATCAAGTTTTATTATTATTAGGGATGCAGCTTTTATTTTATTATATATTTTTTATGGATTTTTTTTTGGGTGGTTTTGTTTTAATAGACCTATAGATATTATATTAAAGCTTTTAATATGCCTATTAGATTAGATATTTTCATATATATAATAGGCCTACAGGGTGGCACAAGAAAGACTGAATGACGTAACAGATTTTTTGAAAATTTAAGTTTTATAAAATTGTGTTTCATGGAAATTATTTTATAATTAGTTATGGAACCACAACAACAACAATACTGGGATGGCTCCTATTTTTCTTGCTGGCAAATTCAGGCTCTTTGTAGCACATTTTTCATGACTATCCCGCAATGTTTTCAGACCTCAAACTTTTTATTTCTGCCCGAATGTTTTCATTGAAATTGCTGGATTGTGTGTTTGACAATGTGAACGAGTCACAAACTGAAGCAGCGCCTCACAAAAAGAATTTGGTGGCCGTCAAATCTGGTGAACGACAAGGTTCAATAAAAAAGTGTATTTCTCAAAATTAATCGTTAAGACACTGCCGATGATCATAGGGTATGAATTCCTGTACCAAATTGCACCTTGAGTACTTGTTTGTTAATTCACCGCAAAAAAAAATATGTTCCCATTTAAAAGCATTAAAAACACAATTTTCTACACAAACACGATGCTTTTAGTTAACCGGATATAGGTGCGACTTTACTATGATGTCATTATAATGTCGCACCATGGATACGGTTAGCATGGTAAGAAAATTGTGTTGAGGAAAAAATAAAAAGATTTCTACGGTGAATTAACAAACCCAGTACCCAATATATAAAATGTATGGAAACATTCTATACGATTCTGATTCAATGGAAACATTCTATAATATTGTGATTCAATGGAAACATTCTTAAGATTGTGGTGCAAAATCTGTTGCAGCGATGTCCTGGAGATGCTCAGCTCGGTAGAACAACGATTTGCATTAAACAAACTATGAGTTTTTGGTGTTCTTGAAGATTGAAAGTTGCCATTTTAAATTTCCATAGTGTATATACTTAATTAAATTGAGGGGTTGGGGTGGGGGAAATGAAGGAATATATATATGTAAAGATAAAAAAGTTATAAATTTTTCAAACTAACTCAGTCTCTCTTGGACCACCCTGTATATATATATATGTACAGAGGACAAATCTCGTCCTTTTGTTTCTCTCATTTGACTAATGCAATTGTCATGTAGCCAAGGTTCTTAATGAGAGAGAGTCTATTGTAGTTGTTGCCGCCTAGTTGTCCTCATAAGTTCTTCTATATTTATTATTATTATTATATTATTAATAATATTCCACCCTTCAATGAATTTTCGACATTTTGGTTAATCTTTATCATTGTGTTTTATTACAATTTTGTATTATAATATAATTGTCAGTAGCTGGGGTGGCGCTTCCTTCCTTGATGCAAAAATACTCATTATTTGACATGATGATGAGGTTTTTTTCAGGTGATATTACTGGAGTTTTTTCAGCTACTGTTTTTACTCTTGTTTGTCTACCTCTGCTTTTTATTTTTTATTTTTGTTAAAAAAAAGGTCTAAGGGGTCTTTTTTTTCCCCCGACAATCTGTTGGGAATTGTCACACAAAAAAATGCTGCTGGTACTTCATCTGTGTGTGTATGTGACATGTTTTTGTGTCTCCCTTCTTGTTCTATTGAGAATGACCTGAAAATAAAATGGAAGTTTTATGGATGAGAACAGTGACAGACTGCCATGTCATAAGGGACATACATGGGTGGTAGACACTCACACCTGCTTTTTTTTTGTTTCAGGGTTTTTTAGCCTTGGGTTGTAACTTGTAACTGATAGATGTTTCTATATACTCTCAGTATACCTAGTGACACTTTTGATGATGGTAGTTGTTGTAGCATTGATGGTGGTGGTGGTGGTGGTGCCGCCACTTTTATGGCATTAGTATGTACAATTGTATAATGGGAAGTTTTTGTTCTCTTTTACTAATTTTTGTCTGAAAATCTAATCTAATTAAATGTATTTTTCATGTTTTGTTTTTGTGTTCATAAAATCCAAAATGGTGTGTATGTCGTTTACATTAAATTATGATATTGCACACATGGGAGATCCTTTTTATATATATAGAGAGAGGGTGGGTTCTTTTTCGGCATATGCTACTTGCTGACCACTTGGACTGACTTGACTGACCAATGCCACAAATCACAGCATTCATATTATGGGGAAATTTTGCGTGGGGGGTTTTTTTTTTGAGGTCCATACATATATAATGGCGACATTGTTATTTTTAATGAACATGAAAAAATGTTGGAAGCATATTTTGTATTATTACCTTTTTTGTAAGACATGTTTTCATATTTTTTTTTCTTAAAAAAAAAACTTCTTTGAAGCCACTGAATTTCTTATTAGTATTCTTATAGTAGCACATAAATGTAAAGAGGATTTAAAAAAGGCCTTCGATAGAGAGAGTTACATGTAGTTGGTTTAGGTTAAAGTAAAGTCTGCATAAGTGAATAATGAGATTTATTGGCAACAGAAACAAATATAAATTTAGGCCACGGTGAGTAATTGACAATATCCTATTTCAGGTATTAAAAGTAGTAATGAATCATTTATATTTTTTTAAAAAATAGAACATGTTTTTTTTTTTTAGATTTGAAGAAAATAAATTTTGAAGGTAAAACTGGAAGACATTTTTTTTTTCTTCTTTTCAGTTTTCTATATTTTACTGTTAGACAAAAAAAAGTATTGATTGGTTTTGACACTTAATATTATTATTGGTCTGAAAGTGTTATTCTGCTTATCAGAAATGATATCTATAGAAATAAATCAACTAAAACTGTCTGAAACTAAAGTATGGTGTTTTTTTTGTTGAAAACCAGTAGGTTACATTTGACCAGGGGCATTCTGGGAAAATGTGAGATACAAACTCACACAAAAAATTAATAAAACTTGCTATTAGATAGGAAAGTAACAGGCAAAGGTTTATTAGTTTAGCCACTATTAGCTTTTGACTATCTTAAAAGCAAATATTACCTCCAGAAATTTATTTTTAAAATATTGTCAAGACTTACCAAAATGATTAGCAAAACGATTTTTATAATTAAAAATAAGTCATTAAAACCATAAAAAAATGAAAAATGAAGTTACTTTTCCTGAGTCACCAAACGACGCCATTTTAAATTTCCAAAAACAAAAGTGTTCTCCCTCCCCCCCCATTTTTGTGGTAAAGGTTGTCATCTCATATTTCCAGTATTCCTGAATCAAATACATTTATTCCCTATTCATATTCAACTCAGTAGAACCTTCCATGTGGGGAATAATTCAAATAAATATTAAATCCATAGTACTTTGAAATGAAAGGAATGTGAGGTGACAACACATCAGAAGTAGAGTAGAGGAGTAGACTTTGGGGGGGGGGGGTTGTTGCCAATGTCCGTTGTTTGGTGGCGCATCTATCTGATAAAAGTTAATTTACATGAAGTCAACTGATTTTTAATTTATTAAATTATATTAATGACTTATTTTAAATTTTAAAAATCGTTTTTGGTAATCATTGAATAATTCTTGACTATTTTGCCAAGAAGTTTCTGAAGGTAATGGTCTCGTTAAGCGACGATAACACTGGCTATTTTTCTGTCAAGATTCCGTGCAAGAAGTCAAATATTGCTATGAATTTTAACAAATTTTCTTGTAAAAAAAAATGAAGATCAGCATTTTCTGTAAAACGGTGTGCAAAACCCACTAAGTCTTGCAAGAGTATTATACCTGTACACAGTCATGAGTTAAATGAATTCAAATTAAATGTGTTAAGGTGAATTATACGGAATCCAGTTAAAGACATGAACCAAATAAAAAATTGACTTTATTATTAATATTTTAAATTGAAATACTAAATTAATATTTTGTCAATAATTTATCTAATTATATTTAAGTATTAACTCAATATTTTCAGATTAATTAACTGAATAAATTGAATTCGACATATTGTTTGTTTGTCCTTCACAGGGCTCTGTAGAACACATTTATTATTTAAATTCATTTAAACTATCAGGTGTGTACTAGGTATTAATCACACTCACAATTGTAATTAATTCAATGACATTTTGCAGTGAGTCTTGCTTTTTTTTTAATAAAAAAAATGCCATTATTTTGAAAAGGTATTATGATAAAAATTACTTTTATTTGGTTCTTTTTACTGTTTTTAAGTGTCTTAACAAATTTTGAATTTCTTCTGTAAAAAAATATCAACTTCTGATGAGAGCAAGATAAAAACCTACCTAATGATGAAATCGTGAATTTTTTTTTACTCTTTTTTTAAACATCTCTCCCCCTCCCTTCTTAGCTGACATGAAACAGATAATAAGAGATATGGAATTGTATTAATTTTTTTTTCTTTTTCGGTTTATTTACCTGTCTAATTCTATTCAGAAAACATTAATTGACTGATCTGTCTCTCAGGTATCTCAGGGTAATATCTTTTGAAAAGAAAAGGCCGACAGTGGTGGACACTTATATAAGGGTCATTTCTGAGTGCACACAATATATATATATATACAGGTATATATGGTGTACGTAAAATACCTGTATTTTTTCTTTCTTTTTCATGACGACAAAGGCGGCTTCCTGTGAGTTTTGCCATTAAGAACAAGAAGATGAAAAAAAAATACTGAAAATTGTTTCTCTCTTGATTGTTGGACATATGAGATAAGGTGAGGAGATGGAATGATAGACTGATAAGAGAGATGGTGAATTCTAGTATAGATAGATATATATGTATTTTGTAGGTGGTTCAAAATAAAGAAGGGGAGGGGGAGGGTGTGGAAGGTAGAAAACTCGATTTCACATACCAAATTTCACATTCTTCTTGACCATTTTTACGACCAGTTGACTTTTTTTTTTGTCTTTTGAAGTACAACATGGCTACTTGCTTTTTTTTTCTCACGACAAACTTCTCCTCATATATCACATCAAAAATATGTTCACTTTGTTGCACTTGTAACTTATATCAAAGGTCCTCATAATGTCTAAAACACTTATATTCTCTCTTGTTGATGCAAAATGTTTTAAATTTTAATCTTATATATATATATATATATATATATATATATATATATATAGGCCTATTATGTGAGAAAGAACAATGAAAAAATACTTCTTTTTTTTTACAAATGCGATTTATTGCTAACGATGTGAATCTTGAGTGACCAACAACAACAAAAAAAAAAGATTCTCATAAAGGACAGAATAGGACATTTTGGACAAGACATTGGTTTTTTTTAGGTTGGGGGGGGGGGGGCATTTGTGACAAGTTCAGTGGAAAATAAATTTTTATTTTTGGCCCTCAGATTCTCATATTTTGGAAACCCTTGAAGCAATAACTCGAAATGTATTGTATTTTTTTGGGGTACCTTGTTGCAATTATGTTTGAATATAAAACAAGTGCAAAAATGTCACTTTCTGAACAAATTTTTTTTTTATTTGTTGTTTGCAAAAAAAAAAAAAGGTATAAAAATTGCCTGTAGAAATTTTTGAGAAAGAGAAAGAGAGATTCAGATCCAGTTATAAATAAAATAAATACACAGGTGGATATAGTTAAAAAAAATAAGTTAAATAAATTCACTTAGAACTTATTATTTTTTTGGTTTTCTAAATTTTAAAGCTGGGTACAGACGATTAAGCATTGTTTGTCTACTCTTGACTTGTTAATTATGGATTGTCAGTAACATTTAAATTCAAATATGAAGAAAATTTTGAAAATAAAGAAAACAAGTTAAATGTGTTTTAGAAACTAGAAGAGTAGCTCGATTAATTAGTGGTATTATTATGTTAATATATTTTAAAATAAGCTTTTTACGTTACTTTGAAAATGACCGAAATTTAAGTAAATATTTTTTGCTACAAATGAAGTATGGTTTGTTGATGACTGATGAGTCATAGCATTATACCTTGTACACACACACATGAGTTAAATGAATTCAAATTAAATGTGTTTAGGTTAATTATACGGAATCCAGTTAAGGACATGAACCAAATAAAATTGACTTTATTATTAATATTTTAAATTGAAAATACTAAATCAATATTTTGTCAATAGTTTATATTTAAGTATTAACTCATTATTTTCAGATTAATTAACTGAATTCGACATAATGTTTGTTTGCCCTTCACGGGGCTCTGTAGAACACGTTTGTTATTGAAATGCATTTAAATTATCAGGCGTGTGTACTATGTATTAGGGGCTTTCCTTATTTCTTAAAAAGGTTTAACCAAATTTAACCCATAAAAACCTGGTTTAAACCAGTGAGCTGTGCTAAATAAATAAAACCTGGGGTTTTTGCCAACCTTAGAAGATCCACCAAATTTACAGATTAATAAAGCCAGAAATTGATCGTTTGTACCCAGCATAAAGGTGTTTTTAGTCCCTTTTTTTTGTGATGGTTCAAGTGGTTGACTGACCCCCCTCTTTCTCCCTTTCTGTTAATTTAATCTAAACCATTTACGATATCTGGTTTGCTCATTTTTACACTTAAAAAAGTGATTTCTTTTCTTCTATCTTTTTTTGTTTGTTTGCAGAATTGATTTTTATAGTTTGTAAAAACAGTTTTTATTTCTTTCAATTTGGGTGGTTTCATTCTGGGTGGGCTTTTTTTAAATTTTTTTTTTAACTTTCTCTTATTAAGAGAGAGAGAGGGGCCGGAAGTTGAAATATGTGTCTCTCTCTATGCAGGTATTTTTTTCTTAAAAAAAATCCTGATTAGCTTTTTTTTTTTTGCTGTAAAATACACATATCTAGATTTCTTTAATGGTTTCTTTTTCGTGTTTGTTTATTGCAATCATTTAATTTACCACTTGCCTTGTCTCGATAATTGGAAGTGAAGTAAGTGTATCTTATTATATCTAGAGATACCTGTATATTGTAATGTGGCCTGTATGTGGCCGGCCACCAGTTTTTCATTTTCGACGGGAGAGAGAGAGTTGTTTCGGTTTTTTGTTGTTCTAAGTTGGGTTTTTTTCTTCTTTCTTTCTTCTTCCAAGTTATTAAAAATGCTACGCCATGCATTTCATCAATATTGGCTTCCAAACCTCTTTTCTTAAGAGAAATTTTACAAAAATAATTTTTTTTTGTGGTTCTTAAAAGTTAAAATATCTTAACCATTATGAGAATCAGTTGGAATTTATACAAAAAAGAAGAAGAAAAAAAAAAGGTTGTTTCCTTAAAACATATGTATAATTTCTACACTCATTTATTTGGGTGTGGAAAAAAGTTAGTAATTTATATTATACATGTGGTCAAAAAAAATGGACGCAATCGGAAACTAAGGGGACTTGTCACACAGACCACTTTTAGACAGGCAATTGTGCCCAGCATTAAAAATTTTTTTTTAGTGTCATTACTGCTCATCAATTCCTAATTGGTTTGTTACTTGGTCTCACGTCATAAAAGGGCGGAGCAAAAGAAATTCTAATGCTGGGCACAATTGCCTGTCACTTTTAGTAGTTAGATTTCAATTGCAAAATATATAGTGATGTGCCATTAAAATATTTTACGTGAAATATAATGTGAAATATTTCACATGAGATGAGTTTGAAATATTTTTTTTTTAAAAAATGCGAAATTTATTTTTTTAAAAAAACCTGTTTCTATAAGCAGTGAAGTTATAAACGAAAAAAAAAAATGGTGATTGTAATTGGTTCATAAGGTCTTGTTTCCATTGGGATGAAAATTTGAACTTTTTCAGAATTTTCAACTGGTGAAAAATTGAACCAACGTGACCTTTGCCTATGATAGTAAATGGGTGGGGGGGGGGCACATTTCTTCTATTTTTCACCAGTTGAAATTTTCAAAAAGTTCAAATTTTCACCCCAGTGGAAACAAGGCATAAGAGTCCATTTTCCTTTCAATTTTTTTTTTGTTCAAAGTTTTTTGGAATCAGTTTAATTTTCTTCATTTTATAATACATAAAAGTTTTTTTAACGTTTACAGACGTGTATCTCTAATTATTATATATATAATATCCCAGGTCTGTGTATCTATCTATATATCTGTCTCTGAAGTAACGCTGTACAACCATTGAAGCATGTCGGAATTTATATAAATTTGAATAAATGAACGGCTTTTTTTCTCAAGGTCAACTATATGTTGCACACTCCCCATCCAAGAACCCCATGCTATTAAATTGGAGAGGGGAAAATGTTGGAAAGTGTAGAGGGAGAGAGAATGAAAGTGGAGGGGGAAAAAAGGGGGAGGGGACACTGAAATTGAAATGAAAGGAGTAAAAAAACGACGCGCATGTGCACAATTGCCTGTGAGTTTTGCTCCCGTCATTTATGACGGGTTACCCCACTAGTTCTACAATAATTAGTCACATTACGTGATTTATGTACCATTAGTATAATAAAGTTAATGTAAACTGATACACAACTATCTTGTTTTATTTCATGAATTTCAATTAATTTTTTACAAATTTTCAATATATATTTCACAAATTTCATAAAAAAATATTTCAACAAAATAAATTTTTATGAAATTGCTCATCACTAATTAATTATACGGCATATAATTATAATTTACAGCCGTCTCATCTCAACATGTTGTTTCCGGATGCTGTTTTTTCTGTATTTTTTTTAAAGATAATAAAGTTTTTCTTTAGTTTCCGAATGCGCCCAAATATCCTTTTATTTTTCCCTTTTTTTCTTCTTCTGTAGAAAAACAACTAACAACGAAATATGCATTAGTTGGACATTGCTTGTTATATTGTGTCGGTCATATTTTTTTGTCTTTTTAAAAAAACAAAAAACTTCTATGTGACATTCTCATGTCGTGGGAATTTACTAATTGGGAGAAGAAAAAAAGTGCAACTCCAACATAAAGAAACACAATGGGTCTTGTATTCTGAACGCATTTTGAGCAAGGATAAAATCCATAAAAAGTATATTTATTGTATTCGTGTGCTAAACACACATTTTAGAAGATTCTTTTCCATTAAAATTGAGCAAAAATGTGACCCTTCTAGTATGGGTTTTGTCTTTTTTTTTTTTTGTTTTCTGTATGTGGTTTTCAGAAACAACATTTGATGAAAGTGTTTTAGAAACTAGAAATTTTTAGTTAACTTCTGAACTCTAGGAAATAATCATTATATGTGTGGTCATCGTTTAAAATAAACTTTTTATGGTTATCATCACCCACAATTTGCAAATCAGAAACGTGTTGAATGAATTGTAAGCAACTTTTTGTAAGAACTGAATGTTATGCATATATATAGTTGATTTTCGAACTCTTTAGATGTAAAATAAAGAGAAACTAGAACGTATTTTACAAACTAGAAGGGTTGCTCAATCACTTAAAGAGTAGATTATCTTTCAGAATAAACTTTTTGTGAACAAAATTAATAATTTTTGCCTCTGTTTAAAGTTAGGTAGGTCACTTTCCAATTCATTTAAAAAGCTTATTTTAAAATACGTGTAATGTAAAAATGAAAATACCCCATAAGTAGGCATTTAATAACAGATCTCACTATTTTTTAAAAAAAATGTGAAGAATTTTAACTTTTTGTAGTGTTTAAATTCAATAATAATAAAAGCCCTGAAATATTAAGAACTAACTAGAGGGAACCTGGTTTAGATTTTGCTTACTTTGTTTGACCTTAACAGGGTTCTGTAGAACATTTTTAATAACTTTTTCTTTAAATGCATTTAACTTACATGTATTTTACCTAGTACACACCCGATAATTTAAATGCATTTAAATAATAAATGTGTTCTACAGAGCCCTGTAAAGGGCACACAATCTGTCGAATTCAATTTATTCAGTTAATAATCTGAAAATATTGAGATATTACTTAATAATAATAATATATAAAACTATTGACAAAATAATGATTTAGCATTTCAATTTTAAAATATTAATAATAAAGTCAATTTTTATTTGTTGTTCATGTCCTTAACTGGATTCCGTATAATTCACCTAAACACATTTAATTTGATTTCATTTAACTCGTGGCTGTGTACAAGGTATTAGGTGTAAGTATTGGCATTCGATGTGTTTTATCTCTTTGAGGCTCTAAATAAAATGTTATTTTTATTATTAGTGATTGAGTTATACCCTTCTAGTTTCTAAAACACGTTCAGGTTTCTTTTTAGTTTATACCTGAAAAACAGAAAGAAAGAAAAAACAGTTTAAGGAGTGTTTACACTTTAAATCCATTTTAAACACATTTAAATGTATGTGTGCATACAAAGGGTATGAAGGTGGATTTAGTGGCACGCTGAAGATGAACATTTTGTAGCTGAAGATGAAAAGTGGCCATATATGGCCACCATATAGGTGGTTATGGTATATTTCAAGATGAATATATAAAGGTAAAGCAATTCCTTGTTAGACAAAAACACCAAAAGTTAGTGAAGAATAATCATCTGCTTTTTGAAGCTAGATGGAAGACCTTCTTCCTTAAAATGTCCTCCATTGAACCCTATTGTAACTGAATCACTAAGTACAGTTTGTGCCATCTATTGGTCACACTCAGTTTTGGCACGAAATACTCCATAGAAAGATCTCTTAGTTGAGTTAAATCTGTTTACATAACTTGGTATATTTGATGCTACATGTCATTTTCAGCTACAAAATGTTGATCTTTAGCTACAAAATGTTGATCTTTAGCTACAAAATGTTGATCTTCAGCTACAAAATGTTGATCTTCATCTACAAAATTTTGATCTTCATCTACAAAATGTTGATCTTTAGCTACAAAATGTTGATCCTTCAGCTACAAAATGTTGATCCTTCAGCTACAAAATGTTGATCTTTCAGCTACAAAATGTTGATCTTCAGCTACAAAATGTTGGATCTTCAGCTACAAAATGTTGGATCTTCAGCTACAAAATGTTGGATCTTCAGCTACAAAATGTTGGATCTTCAGCTACAAAATGTTGGATCTTCAGCTACAAAATGTTGGATCTTCAGCTACAAAATGTTGGATCTTCAGCTACAAAATGTTGGATCTTCAGCTACAAAATGTTGGATCTTCAGCTACAAAATGTTGATCTTCAGCTACAAAATGTTGATCTTCAGCGCGACACTAAATCCACCTTTAGAGTAAATTATTATTTCTTTATATAGGGTAATATATTAGTGTTATTGGCTTTTTTTTGGAGCTTTGACCATCCATCCAATTCATCCATCCTCCATGTTAGATGATTTTTTTAAGTCTTGCCTATAAAATGTTTTCAAAGAGAAAATATGTTCGGAATGCAGGTCGTTCTAGATTCTAAGCTTGTGTTTTCTTCTTCTTTTGAACGTCGTTGTTTTTAATGAGGCTGACATTTGAAGTTAGCTATTTTACTATCATTTTCTCATCGCCATTTTTTTATTATTTAAATAAATATTTCATTAATAATCTACACACAAAAGGGGAGAGAGAGAGCCCCTCCTTCATGTAAGATATGTAATGGTGATAGGAGTGACCAAACAATGTCTTTTTTTGTGTGTCTATACCTACCTACCTGGTTGTCATCATCATACTTACATATAATTTTAAGAATTCATTTTAGAAATACCAATAAAAAATAGGCGCAAAATTGTTAATTTTACGACTAACATAAATTAGTTAACTATCAAAATATTTTGGCATTTTTCATACTTATTTTTATTAAGAAGAAGAAGAAGAAGAAGAAAACAATTTTTTTTGGGTCTGTTTGAATTTAATTAGATTTTTATAATCATTTCGGTTAAGTTAATTTGTATAAAATTAATATCTTAAACAAAACAAAAAAAAATAGTTAAATGTTTTTAATTTGAATTGCAATTTGAAAAAAAACAAAAAACATAAGTAGTAGGTCTTATTTTTTTCTAAACTTGCTTGTTTAGGTTAAATTTTTTACAAATGTTTTACTAATTAAACATGTACATATCGGTTGATAACAAGTGTACATGGTGAATAATAAGGTTCATTAACATAAAAGTGATGTTCAATAATGACTGTTTGAGACTCATAGAAAGATTCAATAAAAAATGGTTTACTTATTAGTCATTAGAAAAGGTCAAAACTTTTATAAATAAACAATTCAATAATGGTGTTTTTTATGCAAATAAGAAATAATAATAAACGCTAAAAAATGCAAAATATTTTAATTATGCAAATTAAAAAAGGTATATTCTATAGAAAAATTATAATTAATTAAATGGCTAAACAATTTCTAGTCAATTTCAAAATCAATTTTAAGAAACCTTTTAGAGAATTTCATTCTTCTCCAAAAAATGGATTTCCAGGCCCTCTCTTTCCACTTGGAAAAATCAGGTTGAAAATGAATTTGAAACTGGAAAAAAGCAAAAATAATTGCCTGAAAAAAGTAGATTCAATGTATAAAGTTGAATAATTTCAACTAGTTGAATTTGTGAGGATGATTCTGGTCGCCATTTTGTTAGATTTTGGTGAGTTTCTATTTTAGGTTTTAGGTAACTTAAAATGCATTTTTAATTAGATGTAGGTTAGATATAATTATGGTTTTTACCTCAAGAATAACGTCATTTTTTTTATAAAAAATGGAAATGTATGGTTTAGTTAAAGTTGTGGAGCGAGTGTTGTTTTCTCGCGTAAACTGACCTAACCATGATAATAAATTAAGCGTTGGGCCACGTTTGTTCTCCTAATAGTTGCCCAACTAATAGAAAAATGCACTGTAGGTAATATGAAGATAGGAAACTTGAAATGTTTTTTATTAGGAAATTTTCCTAGTTTTGAATATTTGTTTGTTCAAACAGACAAACTAATACAGTGTATTACAATATTCAAAATTATTCCACGTAACAATGTTATCTTAAGTTTTCTAACCTGTAAATATTATAAAGTCTTTTATTTGGACCAATTTATTAGGACATATAGCAGTTTACATTGGTCAGTGGACATTAAGGTCTTTTGGAACCTAAACAAAACTACAATATAATGATTACAGGAAAAATCAAGGTCCTTGTGGTAATAACAACAGGTAAATCAAGGTCCTTGTCGTAATAACAACAGGTAAATCAGGTCCTTGTGGTAATAACAACAGGTAAATCAGGTCCTTGTGGTAATAATAATAGCAACAACAGGTAAATCAGGTCCTTGTGTAATAACTGGTAAATCAGATTCTATCCATCCCTTTATAAGTTATTACTTATAAGGGTTTTTTATTAGCCCATTTTTGATTTGACCATAAAAATATAAGATAATGGAGGGACTTGAAGTAGTAATCCAATTTAATGATGAATGGTTGGTTCAACAAAAAAAACAGAACACACAAAAAAATGATGATGACGACGATGATGATGCCGCCGACAAAATGTAGTTATTTCTTCTTACTTTCTGTATATACCTGTATTTATGTACCTGTGTTTATGTACCTGTGTATAATATACATTGTCATCAGTTGTTTGTTTTGTTTTTAAAAAAAATTTCTTCATGGGAGGGCCTCACATTTAGTTAAATGTGTGTTGTATATAAAGGCTTATCTTTATAAAAAAAATCCTTCTTAAAAATCACTTAATTCTTTTGTAGGCAACATGAAAATAAAGTAGGTCTACTTACTACAGGTATATATAATATATACAGGTATATTCAGTTTTACTTTTCTTTTATGTAATTCAAAACACAGAAGAGAGAGAGAGAGAGAGAGAGAGAGAGAGAGAGAGAGAGAGAGAGAGAGAGAGAGAGAGAGAGAGAGAATAAATACATTAATTGTGTTAAATCCAGACAATTTTTGTGACGTTGTTTTAAAAAGTTCCATTTTCTTGTTTTATCAAGATGATGAAGAAATAATTGCTTTAGGAGGTTTAGTTGGTTATAATCTAATTTAGAAATTCTCTCTCCTTTCTCTATACATATTATCAAAAAAAGTCTTAACTACCTTTGTTTATACTTTGCCGACACTTACAGACTTTTGATGTCCAAGCATGTCCAGGTATAACAAGCATTTTTACCGCCGCCACTTAACTTGGACCTGACGTCTTTTTTTTCATATATGTTTTACTATTCTATTTTTTAGTATTCCTTTCTCTTGTGTTTTTAGTAATATTATAAGAGCCTATTAAAAACATTAATGACATAATAAAACACTGGGTTCATATTTTGCTACCTTTTTTTTTAATATATATTAGTCAACCTGAGAAAAAATGCTGATTAAGAATATTCAAATATTTAGGGCAGAAAATGATTTGGGGAGGGGGCTCGCTTCTCATAATCTTATTGGAGAAATTCAAGATGATTTTTGTATGAATTTTGATGATGATGATGATGAAGTGTGGCATAATTTTACGACTAAAGTACGTTTTGGAAGGGTTTTTTTTTTGTTAAAATTTTACGTGTAAATAATTAATATACATGTTGTTGGGCTTTAGGGTTTTTTATTGGATTGATTTTGTATACATTTTAAAAAAAAAATCTTTTCAACACAAACGCCTACATATATATTATTTTTTACATAAACTTTTAATATTTATTTTGAAATACATAAGAATCATTCTTATCTTATATTATGTGTGGGGTTAATAATAAAATTTCATTTTGATAAACGAAATTTTAAAATATCAATGGTTTCATCATTTGTTGCTTCTAATTTCATTCAAATAATACCTAAAATAATAAATTTTTGTAAAAAAAAAAAAGTTATTACAATTACAATTAGTACTCTGCTAGCAGCCAAATAGGCCTATGACAGAGGGACATAAAAGTCCACATGCAGCATTAAGCATTGTCAAGCACACATATAAAAAACAAAATGAATGCACAATTGTCAATCCCACAAAACAAAATCTTAAAAACTAAAAAAAAAAACCTACACATTTGAAACTTGAGGTAGTTTTGTACGTACGCCTTATTTTTGTCATATAAAATGTGTTATTTTGGAGGAGAATGAAATATCAACATGGGTGATTCAGCGACCTATTCTAGTTTCTAACAGATTTTCAATTAATTTTTAGTGTTGTTTTCTTGAAACGTAGAAGAAGAAGAAAGAAAAAAAGCGCCAAGAAGAAATTCGAAAATCAGCTGTTCATAAAAAAAAAACGTGAACAGAATTTCCGTTTTTATTATAAAGTAGTTTAAAAATGAGGTTCGTGTGTTGTGTGTGGACCCTAATAATAAATAGATCTTATAGAAACATTAATAAACGTGCTTTATTTTTCTTGTTAAAAGGAAGACCTTCGTTAACATTTCAATTGGTGGGATTATATGCCCCTATATAGCTTATTATGAACATATTTTCAGGTTAAAATAACCCCCCCCCCCTTGTTTGCACCTGTTCTGTTTAAATAGTGACTTAATGTTATTTTATTGTTTATATATATTTTTTGAACATATATTGGTATAAACACATGATGTTGTTTATGGTAATGTACATTAATGATAATGGTGCTTTTTTGGGGGGACCCTCTCTCTCTCTTGTAGCAAGGACAAATGTAACTTCTAGTGACAATTATTAATGATTTTTGTTTTTGTTTTGTTTTTACTAAAATGTATTGTTTTTAATTAAAACAAAACAGCATCTTTGTTGTCTGGACTTTGAAACGACATAATTACATTTAAAACAATTTCATTATGTATTTATTTTTTCTTAAAAAAATGTCAAAAATAGGGAAACTTAAATTCAGCTGATTGTTGATTTCGAAATATTTATAGAGAGAAATGTCCAACTATAACTTCAAACACATTTATTTAAAAAAAAAACATTATTAGGTCTAGAATTTTTATGCAATGTCAAAAGCAAATGTTTCTCAATTTGTGGCCCAAGTGCCAATTGTGAATTAACCATCATCATTAGAGCAACTGCAAATGCAATCATGCTTTTTTTTTCTAATAATAAAAAAGGCTGATTAGAGGCTAAATAACTTGGTTACTATTAGTTGTCAACTACAGTTTTCTAGCCTTTAACCAGTGTTTTTTTTATTGAAAAAACAACTGTTTGTTGATCATAACCGGGATTGTTGCTTCACAATAGGATCTTGGGCCACAGATTGAGAAATGGTTGCTTGATAAATTCATAGAAATCTGAGCCCAGATCATCATCATTAGAATAAATGGTTGGTTAGAGGCTAAGATATCTGGGAACTATCAGTTGTCAACTAGAATTCTAGTCTCTAATTATGATGGATAAAAAAAATCATAATTATTGGTTAATCTAAAATGGATTATTACTTCACAATTGGCTCTTGGGCCACAGATTGAGAAACATTTGTTTGATATTTGCATATAAATCCGTGCCCTCTTAATATCTATAAAAGGTTGAACACAGATTACAGTTTATCAGCTTTTGAGCTCGGATTTTTAATGTAATATCAAACAAATGTTTCTCAATCTGTGGCCCAAGAGCCAATTGTGAAGTAATCCATTTTAGATCAACCAACAATTATGATTTTTTTTAAAATCAGAAACACTGGTTAGAGGCTAGAGCTCTGGTAACCAAGACATCTAGCCTTTTTATATGATTAAAAAAGCATAATTGAAATTGCTCTAATGATGATGATGATGATTACTTCACAATTTGTATTTGGGCCACAAATTGAGAAACATATGTTTGATATTTCATAAAATGTTTGAGTCCTCGTCATTAGATTCAAAACAATTTCATTATTTTTTAAGAAAAAAAATGTCAAAATGGGAAACTTAAAATTCACTGATGGTTGATTTTGAAATATATTTATAAAGAGAAGATGTCCGACTAATACTTTGAAACACAATGGAAAAAACAAAACAATTATTATAAAGAATACAAGAACATGAAATATAATTTCAATCGGTTTTTGTTTCTCTCTTAATATCATCTATAAAAGGTTGAACACTGATTACAATATATCATTATTTTCTTCTTGTTTCCAATTAGTTTCTTTTTTTTTTTTTTGCAAACCCTCCCCCCCCCCTCTCCCCTTATATTTTTTGTGTGTTTATTTGTTAATTGGTAACTTTTTTTTCTATTTAAGATAATTAAGGAAATGACTTTTTGTTGTTGCTGTTTTTTTGCCTCAGTTTATTGCACTTTTTTGTCATTTTTTACAAATTCAGAGGTCCCTCCTCATTACAGAAAGAAAATAAGATTTGTCATATGACCATAAATTGTCACATCTAGCTCATAAACTTAATAACAATCATAAAAGCAAATTACAGGATAATATTATGACAAATATTGTTATACGACTGATGATGTGTCACGCAGGAGCGCCATCTGAGAGGATAAAAACAAAATAAATATCTATAATGTCATCTTAAAGCTGGTGTACAGAATAATAGGACAGTCATAAAATAGCGTTCATGTAATGATATCATACGGTATGATAGTCACAGTAATATGAGGCCTGAGGGACACAAAAGGCAGAAAAAAAGGTAGAAAAATAGAAGAAAAAAAAAACAAATTTTTTTCTTCTTCTAATTCTTCATCCCCTCCAGCCCCCCCCCCCTTCCCGGTTACCATAAGGTAAGGTAATCTGGTGGTGGTTTATTATTATAGTTTGTCTTCTAATATAGATACACTCATTGTAACCATTATTTCGGGTTAGCAGGTGGTTCATGTCCAAATCACATTTTAATGATATTGTTTCCGTTTATCAATGATTGATATCAACTCCATCATAAGTTGAAAGTTATATTTTTACTGCTCTCTGAATATTATACAGTATGTCCTCAGCAGAACCAAACTATTTGGCCATTAAATTGAACCAAAATATTTTGGCCCCAGCTATAGTCTTATTATTTAAAAAAAAATTCACTTTCTCATAAAACTATGATGATTATTCTGTATTTCAGGTGCAAAATGAAGAGAAACTAATGTGTTTTAGATACTAGAAAGGTAACTCAATCACTTTGCGATATTTTCATTTTGATATCTTTCAAAATAAGCTTGTGTTGTGTGCATTTTTTTTTTTAAAAAATGGCCCAATTTCAAGCAGACGATATTTTATATAAAAAAAATTTCTATAAAAAAGTTTATTTTTAAAGATAATTACAATATGAAAATAAGCTATAAGCTTATAAAGATGGTTGTTAAAAGTGTAAACGCCTCTCTGGTTTTTCGGGTGCAAAATAAAAACTAGAAAGTGTTTTAGAAACTAGAAATGTAACAGAGTATAGCTCAATAAATTAACGTGGTATTTTCATGTTGATTTTTTTCAAAATAAGCTTTTTTTATGTTAGTTTGAAAATAAGCCAACTTTAAAGCTGACGATATTTTAATTTTTCTTCTATAAAAGTTTATTTTAAAAGATATCATCAACTTAAAATTAAACTTATGTGTTTGCGGGCTACCCTTCTAGTTTCTAAAAAGATTTTTTTAGTTTCTTTTTAATTTTTTGGTCCAGAAGTCCAAAAATCAGCTGTTCATAAATGTTTTATTTAACTACATTTTGATAATATATATTGCTAATAATTAACTTGATATTTTAAATTTGTATAGCATTTATAATTATGTGAGATATTTAATTTTAAACGATTTATTAAGAACCACACACTAGATATACTGTCTGATGTACAGTTTGTAGCATTTGGTTTTTGAGACATACTGTATAATATAGCCCCAAGTAGAGACTTTTTAAAAGCATATATTGTAACTGACTGACAGGCGTCAAAGGGCCTCCTCCTATTTTTCAATACCGTAATATGCTACAAACAGTAAAACACTTTAAAAATTTACTGTTATTGTTGTTGTACTTTCTATACCGGAAGTGTTAGGAACAAATTGTTTAAACCCTCCTCTTTTTTTTTTTACAAGTGATTTAATTAACGATAATGCCAATCAGACTTGAGAGACCAAATGTTTATAAAAAGAAACATCATTTATAATTTAGATTATAATAGATTAAGGATCAAACACATTTATTTTTTTTAAAATACTAATAGTGCAATTTGTAAGGTTCTATTTTTAAACATTTTGTATTGTTTGTTTTTTTAAAAAAATCGTGTTGTTTTTAAGCTTTTTTTTTAAAAAAAATTGTATTTTAAAACATTTTAAATAAATATTTATAAGTTTGACAACATTTCAAAGGATGTTTTTTTTTATTTTAATAGGACCTACTGACGCAAAGATTGAATAAATAATAAAATTCATTATTATGCTATGCTATAGATATGCGTTTTTTTTAAAGAAATTTTGAACGCAAAAAGCTTATTTTGAAAGATACTCATCATTAGGGCTCGGATTTTGATGCAATATCAACCAGAATGTTTCTCAATATGTGGCCCAAATGCCAATTGTGAAGTAACAATCTCGTTTAGATAAAAAAAATTGTTCTTTCTAATTAAATAAATAGTTAGAGGCTAGAACTCTAGTTGACAACTGATAGTAACCAGACATCTAGCCTCTCTAACCAGCTTTTTCTGATTAGAAAAAAAAGCATAATTGCAGTTTGTTCTAATAATGATGATGATTACTTCACAATTGGCACTTGGGCCACAAATTGAGAAACATTCCGGTTGATATTGCATCAAAATCCGAGCCCTACTTACTCATCATGAAAATCCCCTTAAAATGATTGAGCTACCCTTCTAGTTTCTATAAAACTTTCTAGTTTCTCTCAATTTTGCTTCAAAAAAGACCGAATAATCGGGATTATTAAAATCAGCTGTTAATAAAACATTTAAAAGTGCGTTAGAAAATAATTTCTAAATCATTAAAAAAAAATATCGCAATTTTGAAAATTTTAATTTATAAAAAAAAAAAATAGGAAAAACATGCAAAGTTATATTTTAGAAAATTTAGATTGTTCTTTTTGACTCTTCTAGTTGCCAAACACGTAGAATTTTCTTTTGAGAGACTAGACTAGACAAAAATGAAAGAAAAGCAATTTTTTTTAGACAAAACAATTTTAATTGCGTAAAAATGGACACTTTGTAAAATTATTTTATGTCTTTTTTTTCCAGTTAAAATTCGAAGTGAATTGAATTTTGATGACAATGAAAAAGAAGCGATTCGATCTAGTAAGTATTAAATTTTAATTATAGTAGTTTTGAGTCTTAAAAAATGAAGAAAAAATTATAATAAAAATTATAAAATGACGTGAAAAAAAAAAAAAAAAGAATTGACGTCATATTTTGCAACAATTTTTTTTTTTCATTTTGTTAAAACAATGTGTAATTATTTTGTTGTTGTTTCTTAAAAATTAATACCTGTGACAAATGCATATGACATGGTTGTATGTATGTATGTGTGAGTCAATAAGAGGAGTTAAGTATATTATGTGTTTGTTTGAACATCTTTGTGTCACATCATCATCATTATCATGTCACAACTCAAGTGTGTGTCTGTCTCTTTTCTATGTGTTTCTATTATATGTGAAGAGGGGCCTCTCTATACATGTTTTTTTTTCTTTCTTGATCTTCTTCTAATGATGACTCAAGTCTACAAAGGCCACTTAAAGGTGTTGCATTGTGTGAATATTTTATGACAGGTCCCATCCTACCCACCACCGCCATCATCATCATCATCATCATCATCGTCGTAAAAACACACTAACAGAATTTTTCCTTTCTGTTTTTAAAGTGTTTATGTTACTGGCAATCTGCGGAATCAGTCAATCTGCATATTGCCTTGGTAATCTGCAAAACAGCCAACCTGCTAGTGAATTTGGCAAAATTGGATATTGAATTTTGCAGATTCACTAGCAGTTTGGTTGTTTTACAGATTGCCTAGGCAATCTGCAGATTGACTGATTCCGCAGATTGACAGTGTAACATAAACACGACTTTCTGATTACTCTTGTCTTTCAGAATGCAAATTTAAGATAAACTTGAATATGGTTTATAAACTAGAGTGGTAGCTCAATCATTTTACGGGTATTTTTCAAAATAAGGTTTTTATTTGAATTTGAATTGAAAATGATTCAATTTTAAGCAGATGAAATATTGTTTTAAATTGTGGTCTATAAAATGTTTATTTTGAAAGATATCATCAACATAAAAATACCCTCCTTAAGTGAGTTTCTAGTTTCTAAAGCTCTTTCTAATCTACTACTTAGTTCCTATGATCGTCAGAAGCAATAGAATTTTTCTTTCTGATCAAACAAATAAATAATAATAAAAAAATAAGTGAAATTATGCAAACTTTATGCAAATTTTGAAAGATTTCTGTCAATTGTGTATTTTTTATTTTAGATTAAGGTGGGTTTTAAAAGTATAAACCGCCTCTGAAATTCAGATTATTTTGTATTTCAGAATGCAAAAATGAAGAGAAACTATAATGTGTTTTAGATACTAGAAAGGTAACTCAATCACTTAAGGGGTATATTTTCATGTTGATATCTTTCAAAATAAGCTTATTGTGTGAAAATGATTCAACTTTAAATATGCAGAAAATAATCACCTATTCATAAAACATCATTATAATAACAGAATTATTTATTATTTCACAAATGGACAAATCGAAATGATACCCGAATGAGGTTGGGAACTGACATTATGGCATTTTAGGCAAACTTTTGGCTTTATACTTGTTATCTTTATTTAGGATTTATTGTTGATTTTGCAACAACATAAGTTTTAAATTCTATTAGTTGTGCTTGATAATTTATTACTTAAATTGACTAGAAAATCTCTGTAGACTTATTTTCTCTTATAACTTTGATATATGGTTAACATGCAATTCCTAGTAAACACAAATGCAATGTGTCACACCAACAATGAAATAAAAGGACCTTTTTTTATTTCTCTTGTGTCCATACAAACATAAAACACTTTTTATTACAATCATGTGTGTGATTGTCAATCATTATTCATACATTTTGATAAATTTGTTATTTTTTTTTTTCTTCTTCTGAATTTGACGACTATTTATTGCAATTGAGGTGTTCAATCACGTTTTTTTTTGTTGTTGTATGTATGTGTGTGCGTGGCGCGTTTGTATTTTTTGTCAACTTTTATTTGTTGCAAGTGTTGCGTGTGTGTCTTGTATCTTTGTGTGTGTGTGTGTGACATGTGACATTATGTCCTAGAAATAATAATAACGAATAACGGAAATGTGTGACGACACATTTTGACATTTGTGCGTTTGTGTTGATGATGGACAACCCTCACTCATTCAACTTATAAAATGGCTAAAATTGTGGAAATATACGTGGAAAAGTTTTTATATTTGAGTAAATAAATGTTAATGGCACAATTGTGGGAACGTCATCTGTTAAATTTCTAGGAAGTTTGAACTGTATATAGAAAGGGTCTTCATTTTATTTCTATTTGGATTAGTTTTTTGTTTTTGTGGACTAAAAAAAAAGTGCCCTATGATTTAGCAAAATATAGACAAAATCGGGCCCATGGATTATGAATATCATACACATGGGCCGTTATCTTAATACTGTCATCATGTTTGAGACCCATTTTATTGTTATATTTGAAAATTGTACGCTTTAAAATACTAAATGTCACATATATATTCTGCGTTTTTAGAAAAGTGCCAAAACTAAGGAGAAATTGTATTTTTCGTGTTGATATCTTTCAAAATAAACTTTTTCTAAACAAAAATTAAAAACAATCATCTACTTAAAAGTTACGTCATTTTCAAACTGCCATAAATAGTTTATTTTAAAAGATAATCAACATGAAAATACTCTTTCAAAGTGATTGGCATAACTCTTCTAGTTTCTAAAACACGTTCTAGTTTTTCTTAATGCTCATATTTCTTGGGTCGTTTACACTTTTAAACCTGCTTAAATATATTAATTTCATATTAGTATCGTTAAAAATAAGCTTTTTTGTAGCAATTATTATATTTGAATATTCGTTTGAGTCTTACTATATAAGGCAGGGGCCCCTCATTTATACATTAGAAGGTAAATAAGACTGTTATATCTATAGCTCATTGTCTTTGTAACAGTCACAAAAGCAAATTATAAAAATATATCATACTGACAGGTATTGGTTATATATTTTTTTCCATTGACTATATAGTGTACAGCATAATATGACAGTCATAAAATAATAGCATACAAAGAATGACATCATATGACTTGTCACATTTTTTTCTGTAATGTGAGGTCCTTGGAATATATTTAAAATGTTTTATTTTATTTTTGTTCTCATATGGACATACTTTTGAGTTCAATATTCTCGTAATTATGTAAATAAGTTTATAATTTGCATTTATTAATATTTACGTGTAAATATGCTGTGAAAGGACTTAAGGTCCTTGTTTTTATGACCTTTTTTTTTAAGCTTTTGGGCATTGAGTATCTATACTGAAAAATGGTCCAAAAAGTGTATATTTGTCACAATGACTGAATCCATTATACTCTTATTACATGTGGCTGCATGGCTCATTAAAAAAAAAACGCCAAACGACATAATAAACGCCAATTGAAAAATCGCGAAACAGAACAAGCGCCAAATTTCTCCACCAAACACTCAATAATGTTACTATTTTTGGGTTGTTTTAGTAAAAAAAAATAGTAATAATTGTATAAAGATCCAACCTGGAAATTTATTATATTATACGTGTGGCGCGTGGGCGCCGCCGCTGCACCTTAAGGTGTGTGTGTGTGTAAAAAGGTGAAAGGTTATTTGTTTTACACAAAGGATAAAAATGAACTGACCAATTGTGAGATATTTTCAAGCATATTTTTGGACTCCTCCTCAGTCTGGAAAAAAAAAAAAACTCAGCTATAAAATAAGCGTCCAAAGTGACGGCAGACTTCTGAACAAGCGCGCCAAACTAAATAACCGCGCCAAATATGCTGAATCAATCGTCGCATTCGGTTTCTAAAAATTAAAACGTATAAATTTAGATATTGTAAACATGGTGTATCAACCAATTTAATTATTAAGGGGCCTGTTTGGATCATTTTAAGGGTCAAATTGATATAGATGAAAATGAATTCGATAAAAGGATGACATTAATATACAACATTCTTTAAGAATTGACCTGATCAAAGTTTATTTTTACCTAATATTTATTGACCAACAGAAAAAAACAGGTATTTTTTTAACAAAAAGGCAAATTTATGACAATTTTATAAGGGTTATACATCCATACCTCGCTTAACGTTATTTCTGAAAACGATACATCGCTATAGGCCCTAACATAGTTGACCAAATTAAAGCTTTGTATACAGAGGCGAGGCGCGCCTTTAGATTTGCATTGATTCCGATCAGAGTCTTAGTAATAACTAGCGTAATTTTGCGCCAGATGCAAGAATAAAACCGAGTGTCCCATTAGTGTAAGATCCATCATTCTATAGTTTTATTTTGCGTCTTTCTTCTTCTGCGCCCGAGGCAGAGGTGCCTCCTTAACCCTCTTGTTCTATATAGTTCCTCTCTTAGATTCCAATGATTATATTATTACTAAGGTTCGGATTTTTATGCAAAATCAAAGCAAATGTTTCTCAATGTGTGGCTACAAGTGCCAATTGTGAAGTAATTCATCGTCATCATTGGAGCAACTGCAATTATGTTAATTTTTCTAATAAAAAAGACTGGTTAGAGAGACTATAGATGTCTGGTTGCTATTAGTTATCAACTAGAGAATTCTAGCCTCTAACCAGTGTTTTTGATTAGAAAATAAAAACGCAACATAATTGCAAGTTACTCAATGATGATTGATGAGGATGATTTCACAATTGGCACTTGGGCCACACATTGAGAAACATTTGCTTTATTACTGCATAAAAATCCGATCCCTAATTATTACTTTTGAATAACAATTGATTATCGTTAAACGAGGTATGGAACAATATAAATACAGAGAGATAGAGAGAGAATCCAATGAAAATACATCAGATAAAAAATAAAATCAACTTTTAAAAGTAAAAAAAAATTGTGTTTCCAAAATTATAATTTGACTTTTATTTTGTGAAGAAAAATTAAATTTCAACATAATTTGATAAGAAAAGGGAGAAAGAAACATACAAATTGTGAATAATTATGATGATGATGATGATGATCATCATCATCATTATTTTTATATAATACAATTATTTATTGAAAAGTTGAAAACGAGTTTAAATTTTATATTTAGAAAACTTGTTTTGAAATTTTTCAATAAAACAAAATTGGTCTTTTGAATCTCAATCATTTTTTTTAAAAAATTTAACTGAATTGAGAGAGGGGTTTCAATCATCCTAATTTGGATGAAAACTCAAAAATAAATACAAATTAATTTATGTTTTCACATCATCATCATCATGTTGCCAAAATTTTGTTCATCCAAATTTTTGGTTAAAAATTTTGTATTCTGATGATGAATCTGATAGTGGTGATGATGATGGCCAAAAAACACCTTTAAAAAAATAAGCTGTGCGCCTTTTTTTTCTTCCTGTTTCACCTTTTATTACTTAACTGACTACCTCACGTGATCATCTCTTTGATGTAAGGGCGGAGTTAAATGTCAATCATTAAGGCGCCATAAGGACGCCATTGCATAGGTGGGAGGTATTTTAGCCTGTAGGTATGGCCTTAATGTAATTCCACCTTCACTCTCTCTCTCTATCTTTTTGCTGCAGAGCGAAAATAAATCATTCATGCAGCCAGAACAAAATAGTTACAATTCAAACAACCAGGTGGCACTGCATTACAGAGGTAGAATTAAATTTTGCAACAATAAAAAAAAATGAAATTCATCAAAATATAAAATAAATATAGGCCTAATTATTAATCTCCCAATAAGGTCCTCTTTATGGTTTTTGAACCAATTGTGATTAAATTGATTACATCATATTTTTTTAAAAATATTTTTTTTAATAATAAAAATGATACAAATTTGCATATTTTGCTTTTGTTTTTTTTGTAAATAGGTGTTTCTGAAGAAAGTGGATCATCATCATCATCATCATGTTCTTCTTGTTCAAAATGTAAGATTGTTAAAAAGGAAGGATATGAAGATTCTGCTCAAGTCTTAACTGATGATGGTGATGGTGTTCAGCAAGAAGAAAAATCTCTTTTAAAGGAGGAAAAAAAGTCTTTGGACATTTTTCAAGGTATGTGTACTAAGGTCAAATGAATTTGTTTTGTTTTTTCATGATGTTTTTATTCTAAAATTTGCTAACAGATATATGTATTGCGAATTTTATTTTCGTTATTTGCTTTAGGTTATTATTATATTATCTTGTGTGTGTGTGTGTGTATTTCGCATTTTATTGAAAAAAATTTGAATGATTAAGATGAAAAATAGCATAAAATTAGATCTAACTAGGTCCTAAAGGTGTGTCCCAGATGTGCTGTGCGTTTTCAGAAGAGCAACACTAAGGTGACATATAAAAGTGTGTTAGAAACTAGAACGGGTAACTGAATAATGTATTAAGTATTTTCATGTAGATATATTTCATAATTAACTTTTTATCAAACAAAGAAAAATAATCGTCAGCTTATAGTTGGACCACTTTCAAACTAACATAAAAAGCTTATTTTGAAAGATATATATAAACATGAAATTATTCTTATGGTGGTTATAGTGTAAACGCTTGAGAAACGCCTGAAGTTTTTTTTTTAGAAACTAGAAGAGCAGCAATACGGACAGTACATGTATTGCCATTTTTTACCAAGATTAATAATAATCACTTAAGGGCATTTTCATATTGATATTTTTTCAAAATAAGCTTTTAATGTGAGATTGAAATGACCTAACTTATAAATGGTTGAGCAACCGTTCTAGTTTCTAAAAAAAATGAAACTTAAAAATATACTTGGTTGACATGAAAAGGTCCCTTATCATGTGTTTTATAAAGAAATTGTTTCTGCGTTTTCAGAAAAGCAACACTAAGATGAAATTGAAAGTATGCTAGAAACTAGAAGGATAACTGAGTTTTTAATTGGATTTTTAAATTTGAATTATTTTCGAACTTACATAAAAAGCTTATTTTAAAAGATGAAAATACCCTTCTAGTTTCTAAAGGTAAATTTTGTATTATGTTATTTTGCATGGCTGCGTAGAATAGGGAAAAACAAAATTCTTTTCCTTCTGGACACAGACATGTTTTATGGTCCAACACAGACGGGATTTTTTTCTTGTTTCCTTTTAGTCCACTTTTGATAATAATGTCTCTCTTCCTTTTTATTAGAATTATTATTTGTAATATTATCTACTTTTTTTTCATAATTCATAATAATAATATAAAGTATATGTTGCCCCCCACCCTTGTTACAGACATGTGAACTCTTCAAATGTCTGAAATTCTGAATGTTTGGTTGAAGGGAAAGAAAAGTAGAATTCAATAAAATGTGAGGGTCACTATCAATAATTTTAGGGCTCGGATTTTTATGTAATATCGCAATCATATAGATCTATCTATCTGTGGCCCAAGAGCCTAATATGCTCTTGGGCCACAGATCTGTCAATTTAAATGCATTTAAATAATAAATGTGTTCTACAGAGCCCTGTGAAGGGCAAACAAACAATATGTCGTCGAATTCAATTTATTCAGTTAATTAATCTGAAAATATTGAGTTAATACTTAAATATAAATATATAAATTATTGACAAAATACTGATTTAGTATTTCAATTTAAAATATTAATAATTAAAGTTATTTTGATTTGGTTCATGTCCTTAACTGGATTCCGTATAATTCACTTAAAACACATTTAATTTGAATTCATTTAACTCATGAGTGTACAAGGTATTAGTGTGAAGTAACAATTCTGTTTAGATTTATTAACTAACAATTATTGCGTTTTTTATTAATGAAAAACACTGGTTAGAGGCTATAGAATGATATAGTTGATAACTGATAAAGTGATAATAATAGATCTCTAGCTGGTTTTCACTACGAAAAATTAATTGCTGTTAAAAAGTTAACCACAGTTAATATTCTAGTGGAAACAAATGTGGTTACATCATTACCCATGGTTAAATTTCTGAACAATGGAGTTAACTGTATTAACACAACGTGGTTAACCACATTATTGAAAAGTTAAATATAACCTTGGTTATGTAACTGCAGTTAATTTTTTCCCCACTGGAAACGAGGTATAACCAGACATCTAGCCTTTTATCAGCCGTTTTGATTAGAAAAAGCATAATTTCAGTTGCTCTAATGGTGATTACTTCACAATTGACACTTGGGCCACATAATGAGAAACAATGGCTTGATATATTGCATAAAAGCCCTAATAATTTGGTATTATAAAACATTATATATTACAAGGTGAATCAAAAATCTTCTTTCATAACCTTAGGTCTATTGTTGCCATTTTCATAGATGTATATCAAGCACATGACTATTGGTAAGGGCTAAATTTTATGAATAGGTCCCATTATTATTTTTGTTTTTTTTGCTTTTGGCATTATGACTCAATAAGTAAATACAAAGAACAATAACAATGTACAAATGAGAAAATAAACTCCCCCCTTTATTTCATTGGTCTCTGAAGGGAGATGAAAATGGGGGAGAAAAAAATAGTTGGATTGTGTTCAAAATGGGAACCATTTCCGGTTGAATGAATTTTCTTTTGATGAAATTGACTTCAAAAAAAATACAAATTCTAATAATTATTTCAAGTATTTCTCGAGGATATATATATATATATATATATATTTTTTTTTTAAAGTAATGCTTTAAATGTTATAACCCAAGTTATAAATAAAAACCCAAGCAACCCTTTGAAAGGCGAATTTGGATTTTAATATTAAACGTTTTTTATATTATTTGAATTTGGTGGTGGTTTTCTGAATTAAATGAATTTAGTATGAGGTTGTGACCTTTTTTGGGCCATATTTGATTATTGTGCTCTTATTTAAAAGAAAAGTACATTCATATTTAAATATTTATTGAACCATCATACTTCATATTAAATGTTTGTAAGCAAATATATTTGCTTTTATTATGTATATGTTGGTCATAGTTTATTTTGAAAAATCGATCATTGGGGGGGGGTGAATTTTTACACGAAACAAAAAAAAAAGCCGATATTGATAGAAAAATATAATGGATGATGATAATGGTGGTTGGAGGGAAATACATTTAATAGATAGGTTTATTGTTTTTACGTTTTTCTATGATTGTTTATTTTTCTTTTATAATAATAATAATATTAGAAGAAATTGGAATTAATGTGTTTATTTTGCAATATAGACTTTGTTTTTTGTGTGTAAAATGATTTTTTTTTCCGGGTTATCAATTATAAGTCATAAGAACAATGATACGATTTATAATAACCTAGTAAACTTGTCGTGCAACTTACACCAAAAAGAAAAAAAAGGAACTATAATGGATAATGGTGGATTTAGTGGCGCGCTGAAGATGGAAAATTTTATAGCTGAAGATGAAAAGTAGTGTCATGGTCATGGTGCCCATCTTCAGCTAGAAAATTTTCCATCTTCAGCGCGCCGCTAAACCCACCTTAAGGCCCGGCGCATATTGAACACAGCCACGCATAGCCCATGCTCACGCGTGGGGAAATCTATAAAACATAGATGGTAGCACTAGCTGCGCCGCAAATTGAACCCAGCTCACGGCCACCCCATCTATGTTTTACGGATTTTCCCACGCGTGGGCATGAGCTGGGTTCAATATGCGCCGGGCCTAACTCAAGTGTTGTATACTGGGCTAGTGACAGTATATATTCATTAGCTCGTTATTTTACTCTTCTAATTTTTAAACATATTTTTTTCAATTATTCTAGTTAAAATTTCTGCAGGATGGATTCATTGTTGTGATTTTTCATTTAAAAGTCAAAGGTTTTTAGAAAAAAATTCTTTAATTCAGCCATAAAACTAAATTTTTACGGGTTAGACAATCTTTTAGTTAAAATTAATGTAGATAAATAATATCATTTAAAGATGTAGACGTCTATATAGTCAGAAAGGAAATGATTAAATATTTTCCAACCATAAAAAAGGTATTATTAGTATAAAAAAAATTTAGTTAAGTATAGATGTAGAGGTAGAAAAATTGCGAACACAGCATGTGGTTTTGAAATTGTCACCTGTGTTGCCATCTATTGAGTAGTTTTATATTAAATTTATATATGGATTCATGTTTATTACTGTTTGTTGTCCAATTTCAAGCAATTTTGCGATTGTTATCTTGATGATGATAATGATGATGATGTTGATGATATTTTTTTTTTAAATGTAGATTTCCTAATAGATTTCTGATAATTATCTTTTTTTTAAATGTATTTTATGATATAGGTACTAATGATGACGACGATTTTAAATCATGTAGAAATAGTAATCGTTTCTCCAAAGTACTTCTTCAAAATACGACGACGACGACGTCAAATGAAAAACAAAAAGTAATAATAAATTTGTTGTTTGCAAAAAAGTCCCTTCTCTTTTTTATCTTTTAATTTACAAGTAATTAGTAATTAATGGTAATGAATTTTTGACATATGTTAGTGGGGGGTGGGGGAGAAGAAGAAAATTTATACTAAATATATTTAAACCTTATATATAATTGTCATTGTACAAAATTAGTCATTTATCTTCGAATGTCATCAAAGTGTCTTGTATTTTTTTGTTTAAAATGTAATTTATTGTTTAATAATTAAAGAGTTCCATCATTGGTATTGAAAATAAGGAGGAGGAGGAGGAGGAGGATGAAAATAAGGTGGAATCATCTGGCACTGGGTCTGGTGGGTCCACTTCTTCATCGTGCCAATGTGAGTGTTTGAAAACAAATGCCAATACCATCACCACTACTATCACCGCCAATTCGGACCCCTCGGCGAGCGCAGGTGGACCAAAACCATCAAAGAAAAGGTGATTTTCACTTTTATTATGACATCAATCTGCAGATGTCTTAATATATTCTATTTGTTAAATTATCATTTTAATTTTCTTCTTTTTTTTTGAGTGCTTAATGAATTTTCTGAATTAAAAAAGGACCTTTTTTTGTCTTTAAAAGTGTAAACCGCGCTAATCGAAACTCTAGGGAAGAAAAATTAAGAGAACCTAATTGAAAGTGGTTTTTTTAGAAACTAGAAAAGTACTATAGCTATGAATTATTTTCAAGTATTGTGTTTGATATCTTTTAAAATAAGCTTTATTTTATTTTATAAAAAAAAAGTTTATTTTGAAAAATATATCATCAACATGAAAATACTATTAAGTAATTTCGGCTATAGTTTTTAGTTTCTAAAGTCCGATCCACATCAAGCTGACAAAAATGCAGCAATGAGTTTCAGACAACAAAATCGCCATAACAAGCAGATTTTGAAAACAATACAAAACTGAAACAACTATCAGCAGTACTCAAGACAAAATCACAACAGATTTGTGTGACACAACACAAGCAAATAATGTTTCGCACAGACAAAAGAGTTGACAAAATGTTGCGTATTACCAAGACAAAACACGAACATTATGATGTTTACCGACTTGCAGTTGGAATAATGGTTCGTGAAATTGCAAACACAACAAAAAAGTTTAAGAAATGTTTTATAATTGTCGCCAATTTGTTTGAAAACACCGAGTTTCTATTTTGTTTTTGTTTTGTCAGCTTGATGTGGGATCGGCCTTTTTACACACTTTCAAACTTCTCCTTCTGAAACGCAGAATTAATCCAGAAAATACGAAAATTAAACTTTTCATAATTGTATTGTATAATAAAATGTTTTTACTTTTATGAAAAAGGGTACCAAAGATTTACTATGGGACCAGGACTCATAAACAAATAACTCAGGTCATTCGAGAATTGAGGAAAACATGTTACAGGGATGTCAGGTAATAATAACAATTATGATAATTGTTTTTATTTTAAATATTATTTATTTGCAATTGTTTCTTTATATTTTTGTAACTTCAATTGAAAAGCAGTGTTTTGAAGCATGTTGTATATTTTTTTTTGCTATTTTTTGAGCCCTTGTGTGGTAGCGCTGATGTAGCGCCAAATGGTAGAAGCGTGAAATTCAACAAACGCCAAATGAAACAGGCGCGCCAAAATGGGGGAACAAAAGCCAAACTAATAAGATTTCCTACAACTACAAAAAATATTAATTATTTAGCCTCTAAGCTTTAAAGGAGGCTTTTTATTTTTTGGTTATGCCAGTGTGTCTTATGGTAACGCAAACGTTAACGAAAAATTATTAACGTTAGAATAGGGTTGCATTATTGGTGGCAGACAATGGCAAGTGTTCGAAATTCATTATCATTCTAGGCTACTTCTCCGCACTGTATTTAGACACATCGACATAATCTAAACGGAACATTATATGTATTGGTGCGTGAGCGTCATTGCGCCAAAAGGCGCTCAAGAATACAAATTTAAGCTGTACATAGCGACTAAAATGAACTAATGATCTTTTCAAACATACTCAACTACTTAATTTAGAGAATACTGAATAAGCGCCACATAGAAGAAGCTGCTTACTTAATAAACGCCAAAACAATTTGGCGCCTAAGTCGCCAACTTCCTATGTGTATGTGTGGTCAAGCCACTTTTTTAATGTATAGATATATTGCTGATAATTTTGATATTGATTTTTTTTTTTTTTTTCAAATTTGCTGATAAGAAAATTAATAATTTTCAATATATATAATTTAACCTGCAGTAAATTAAGTCAAAGTCTATAGGTGGCGCTATTTTGAATATAAATTTAAAAAAAAAAGAAATTGCACACGAAAAAATTCTGGTAATTCACACACACAGACAATGACTGCTTTCGAGTTAACTTTTTTTTTTGGTGTTCCCTCCCATCCCTGAAGATATTTAAAAAAATTACAGCCATCTTGATTATAGAATTGATAGTGTCAGGTATATTTTGTAGAGACGCCACAAAATAATCACTGGAAAAGGTAAGATTTACGTATAGAGAGAGCAGTAGCCCTTTTTTTTTTCTCTCTTTCTCTTGATAACCTATGATGATAATGATTACGATCATTCCGTGGTTTTACCATGTTTTTGTAATTCATGGACGATGGACGTGGATAAAAAAAATCAAGCCTTAGGTACCACAGGTATTACAGACATAGGTATCACGTCATTTCGTTATTATACAAGGCTGTCTCTTAAAATGTATACACACACGTTATTAACTACCATGTTTATTTTCTTAAAATTTAATTTAATAATTTTATAATTTTTAAGAACAATGAACAATGTAGATTAGGTATAAAAACATTAAAAGGAATTATGTTTAATTGAGGGGCATTATCTTTCAAAATATGTGCTCTATTGTCATCAAGACATTCCTGACATTGGTAAAGGAACTGATGTTCAAACATCATTTAACGCAGCTCTTGTAATTGGTCGACAATTCTCTTCAATTCTTAAGAGAACTGTCACACAATTGCAAGCAATACCGGTTAATTGATATTTGCAGATCGGTTTATTACCGAATTCTGAAATGCCTTTTTTTCAAATAGAGGACATTTTGAAACCTTGAGATAATGCCTCATTTAAAAATGCAAGTAGATTATTGATTTTGTCTGTGTAGCGTTAGATGGCGCCACTAGCCCTCCCATAGAACTGTACTGACCCTCTTCAACTCTTGACGCACCTTTCTTCCTTTTTTTTTTCACGTGGCAAACTTTTAATTGCGTCATCGCTATTTCTACACGTGCTTTCTCTCTCTCTTCACTCATATGTTCTTCTGGGTATGTTTGTCACGTGCTCTGATAATTAAGGTTGTTTTAGACGCTTTTAGAGTTGCATTCTATTTCAACTAATTGCATGCGAGTGGAGTTTGCCATCTATGGTGGTTGCAGGCGCCATCTACATTGCATTTGCACAAGTATTTTTATATACAGTCAATGCTGTTATATCAAATCTTATTGTAACATTTACTCTTTTAATTCTAAAATGATAAAATAAAATTTAATAAAATAAACATGGCAGTTACTAATAATCAAAAAGTGTGTGTACATTTTTTTGAGACACTGTTGTATTGAAAATATATATTCGATGTGGGCCATGGATGGAGGGTTTTTTATATATATATATATTTCTCACATGTTTAAAACTGTGTTCGTTGTAAAATTCTGACGATGCCCAAAAGTATTGTGTGGTTTTTAGAGTTGACGTTCAACGTGATTTATGATGTGTTTGTTGAATATTACTTTCAACGTTGAAAATAACATAGTAAAAAATATCGTAAAATATAGGTTCTCTTCATAATTAGATGTTTCGAGTTATGTCTTATGAATGAAAGCTCTTTTTTTTGTTTCTCCTTGGTTAGACATTTTAAATTAGGATCTTTTACAGGGTTTTTTTTTGCACGAATTTGCAAGAATTTATCAGAAATATATTTAAAAAAAAAAAAAGAAAGAAGAAATGAAATCGTGATTTCGTTTTATGCAGATTTTTTTTCTGTTTATTTTATGGTTAATAATCTACTATAATTATTATGTGTAATGTATCAACAATTAATAAGTGATAAATTGTAATTTTTTTTGTTACTGATTGATTATTAGGTAAAATATATATGACATTTATTTATGGTGGTGGCTCACATCATCAGTAATTTTGAGGTTTATAAAAATAAATGTAAACTTAAGCTCTGGTTTATTCAGTGTAAACGCCCCTTTAGAACTCTGGTTATATTCTGTCTTTTTCAGACCCTAAAATTAAGAGAAACTTTGAAAGTGTTTTAGAAACTAGAAGGGTAATACCTAGTACTCACACCTGATAATTTAAGTGCATTTAAATAATAAACGTGTTCTACAGAGCCCCCATGTGAAGGGCAAACAAACAATATGTCGAGTTCAATTTATTCAGTTATTAATCTCAAAATATTGAGTTAATACTTAAATATAATATATAAATTATTGACAAAATATTGATTTAGTATTTCAATTTAAAATATTAATAATGAAAGTGAATTTTTATTTGGTGTTCATGTCCTTAACTGGATTCCGTATAATTCACCTAAACACATTTAATTTGAATTCATTTAACTCATGTGTGTACAAGGTATAACTCAATCACTAAAGTGTGAAATCGTGTGTGTAATCATGTTTATCTTTAAAAATAGGTTTATGTCAGTTTTGAAAATGATCGAACGTTTAAAAGCAGATGATATTTTTAGATTTTTATGTAAGCATATAAAAAGTTTATTTTGAAAAATACCAACTTAAAAATATCTTTAAGTAATTCAGCTACCGTTCTAGTTTCTAACACACTTTCAATTTCTTCTTAAAGTTGTATTGAAATGCATATGATAGTCAAGACTCGAAGAGTTCGAAAATTAGCTCCTCATAAAACAGCATAAATATAAAAATTGATTAAAAACATAATTAACATTTTGTGGTTATTTGAAAATTGTCGAAAAATTTGGAAAATTGATTTTCATATTAACATATATAGTTTATTTTTAAGAATATCGCAACAAGGAACATTGCGAAGAAAAAAAAATAATTTTGATTTATAAACTAGATGGTTATGCTAACCATAAATTAACAAACCATAAATTAATGTTGTTCATTTAGATTTACATTGAAATGGTGGTGCAATTGTAAGCTATAGCTAGTTTAACTGAATTGTATTACCTGAAATGATGAATAATAATTAAAGCAAAAGATAACTTTTGAGAAGAAAAAAAAAATCAAAAAAAGCTAAAAGTTGCGACCAAAATGACTCAAATTAATTGAAAAGCAATTTGATTCAGTTAAAAAGTTGAAAATATTCTACTTTTGAATCTAATTTTCAATTAATTGTCTTTTTTTTACATTGGAAAAATTCTTTGCTTCAACATTTAATAAATTCTAATTTGTCATGCTATTTTTAAAAGTATTTTCAAAGATATATATCATGGTGGAGATTTTATGAAGAATTTAATTTTATTCCTGATTCACCTATTATTCTAGTTTTTTTTTCTAAAAAAAATTCTACCACTGTGGTATATCTAAAAAGCCTTAAAAAATCTGGAGAATTTTTTGTAATATGAGGTCTGGTAAACTATTCTATGAGATGACCAATAAGTGACCAACTAATTTGCTACACTTCTAAGTAAAAGATAGTGATCACATCATGTCTTTGTTGTAATGTTTATACATAGATTTCATTTTCAACTGTTTTGAAATGAAACCTATAATTATGGAAGACCATAAAAAGATGTCTCTCCCTGAAGACATGCTTGAAATAAATCTTAGAGAAGGGGGTTTCACTTGCTAATTCATTCATCTATTTTTTTAGACGAAAAAAAAAATAAGTGAAAAAAATTGTTGTGTGTTTATTTCTTCTAAGTTTATAATATAATATCCACCCCCCCCCCTCCCCTCCCCCCAGAAATTCTGGGGTTATCATTACTGTTATTTATTTTGGCATCTTCAATAGACATTACAATGTTATGGAGTAATTTTCTTTAGTTTGTGTGTGATTGAAGGGTGTATTTTTCAGGATCCTTATTTCACCCCTCATCACTCCACTGAAAAATCCCTCCTCCCGTTTTTCTCCTTATATACCTAATTCATATACAGAGTGTCCGACAAAATGTAGACACACTTTGAATTGTTAATAACTGCCATGTTTATTTTCTTAAATTTATAATTTGATAATTTTATAAACTGATATGCCAAAATGCAATTGTGCGACAGTTTTGTTTGATTTGTTCCCATTTAACACAATTACGACAAGAAATCGAAGAGAACTGTCGCAAAATTGCAAGAGGTACAGTAATTGATTGCAGATCAGTATTTTTTACCGATGTCAGCAATGCTCTGATGAGAATGGAGGACATTTTGAACACTTGAGGTAATAAATACCTCATTTAAACATCTGTATTGTTAAATTTACAGTACTTTCCACTTACATAGATTCGAGTTATGCGGATTCGTAGATACGTGGTTGCGGGTACTTCCTCTTAACACCTAGCAACGCCACGTATCAGTTTGCTCTGTAAACGCAATGAAAATACATAGTACTTAATGGCATTCAACTTAAGCTTTAGTTATGTTGATACGGCTAATGCAGCACGCACGGCACTACGGAATAGGCACGGTGACTGTGTTGCTGAAAATGTTGAATGTAAATATGGAATATGTCTTTGGACAGCAATCTCTATTGGCCCACAACAATAATATGTATACTATTTTATTCACTGCAACATATGATCCTATATGTACTATTTTTTTAATTTGAACAATTACTCTGCAAGCAGCCCAGATGGCCTGTGGCAGAGGCTCCATGTAGTCCAAAAGCAGCATACAAATGGATTGCCAAAATAAACATTTATTCCCTTTGATACCAATCCTTCAATTGCAGGCTTTGTAGCATCATTATGTATGCTTTGTTCAATATTATCCCTAAGGATTCCCCAAATCATAACATTCCTGATGCACAGTAAGCATCTTCTGGAAGCAAATTCCATCGTCGAATGACCCTAGGTACAAATGACAAGAAATATAGGAGTCTGTTCGCGCAAAAATTGACTAGCTAACGACTGTAAAAAGTGTTAAGTAAATAATTGATGCTCATTGGCAAAAAAAGATTAACAAACTGAAAGTGTAGTTAGCATTTTGTTTAGCAGCCGAGCATTTGCATTGTGGTTGGTACACGGCATATTCCGCATTGCCGTACACACTGCATTAGTCGTATCAACATAACTAGGGCTTTATGCGGAAACCTTTGGAACGAGTTAACTGTGTAAGTTGAGGACTTAACTATACTCTTAATTATAAAATTCTTATTAAATGAACATGGTAGTTTATTAACAACCAAAGTGTTTCCCTTTTTTAGGGTCACACTGTATTTATACATAATGTAAACACGAAAATAAGTTGTGCGTTTTTTTCTTCTTCTTTTTCTTTACTTAGTATTTGGCTATTTAAGATTTTGAGTGTAAAGATAATTTACGTCTTTCTTTCTCTTAAGTTTACTGTATAGAAGAAGTGCATCCCTTCATTGTATACTTAAGAAATATGTAAGAGAGGGTCATAAATACATTGTTGAATACATTGTCACGCGTTCTTCTCCTCTCTCTCTCATATTATTATTATTATTTCTTATATATTCCCTCCCAACATTTTCTTCAAACTATCTTTTCATCACCGTCAATGTTATGCAAACAAAACACCTCTGAGAAGCACCTTATAGCCCTCCACGACTTGCTAATGATAGCTTTTCGTATAGTAGTAGCCTGTGGTCAGTCAATATAAAAGAAAGAAGAATAAGAAAAAAAAAAACGTTTGGCCATCACGTAAATCAACACACAAATACACATGCTATGCTATGCTATAATATGTAGAAGAAAAATGTAAACAATAAAATGAGTGAAGAACAGAGTTAATAGTGGCCAGTCAGTCTGACGCCAAAATTCTAAATTTTAATACGGTTACTTTTGAGTTTTTTTTTTGGTTACATGAAAACCCACACACATAGATACATATAGGTACATTCATTAGTTAAAAAAAAAACAGAACATTTCACAGTGAATGGGTCCTTTGTCCGAAATAATTACATTTATACCTCTTTTTCTTTTATATTTGGTGTATGTCAATGACATATTTGTAAATTTTAAGCTAGGCCTATATTTTAAAGAAAGAAAAAAAAAACATTAAAAGTTTGTTAAGAAACTTCTAATAGAATAAGTTAGACGATTATGTTGAAAATATTTTCATGATGTTATCTTTTAAAATTAACTTTTTTTATGGCAGTTTTAAAGTTTTTTTTGTTGTTGCATTAAACACAATATTAATCATACAAATATAAATGTGAATCAATATTCACAAGCAATAAAAAATGAAACTTTTAGGCCCTTTACACCCACACACCCACACACACACACAGGTCACTTTTTGACCATTTTTCGATTGTAAAATGAAGTGCGGGTTGTTGCCAAAATCGACCCACTTTTCATAGAAAATACATTACCTTCGGTTTTAGGTATTCTTACCTTAATACAAACTAGATTGATAGTTCAATATGCTTAAGCTATGTTTTCTTGATGCTATTTTCGTGTCTGTCATGGGAGGTATTCATTTGGGTAATGTTGATACCTTTAAACCTTATTGAAAGGTTTGCTTTGCAAAGAAACACCTAAAAATTAGTGGAGTTGACCATAGACTGTGATTCGTACAGCAGACATTGAAATATTGTGTAGAAAGTACAAAATAGGTCTGTTATTTTACTCTTGTTAGACTATGCTATTAGAATATTGTTCACTAAATATACTTATATACAGCATAATGCTGCAGAATTTGTTAAATGTAAATACATGTATTCTGACATTGTAACCACCATCCCTAGATGCGCTGGAAATCACTAGCAAATCTAAGAGCTGGGGAAAACCTTGCCCTTTTTGAACGCTTGCTAGCTGTTGCAATGTTAAGTGGCAATATTTAAATCTAAAGCAAGATTCCCTGCAATTGCCAATGTGATAGATACGTAGCCTACTCTTGCAAGACTTAAAAGTGGTTTCTTGCAGAAAAATGTCTGACACAGCAACGTAATTCTGCGAGAAAAAAATAGAAAGTGTGATCGCTGCATAAGATTGCATTCTTACTAGAAATCTTCAGTCACGTAAACATGGCCATCCGGAGCAAGTTAAAGAATAAAGGGCTAGAACTGATGCATATTTCTGATTTTTTTCTGAATGCATTGCAATATTTTCGACCATGGAATTCTATTCCTGCATGGTTTCAATTTGACAGTTATGTCTAAACTTTGCCTAAATGACAATTATTTATGACTGCATGGGAATTATCCTTCTTTACAACATGGCTCTCAAGCTGATTGCAAGTGTACTGAGAGTTGAAATTTATTGAATTATAAAATATTTTATGCCATTCTGAAAAGTTTTATCAATGTTTGATTTTGTAGCAACCATTCTAGTTTTTATTAAGTTTCTTAAAAGTTGCATGTGAATTAACAGTTTTTACGTCCATGAATGTAGTCTTGAGTCTCTTGACTGAAATCTGAAATATGTTTTTCAGTGATGATTGGGGGGGGGGGGGGGGAAGGAGAACCATCTATAAGGACATCGGTCTATTGGTGAAGTACCAAAGCAAGAGTGGTTGGTTGGTTGGTTGGTTGAAAGACCCACTTTTTTTAGTCTATTGTTGTATATTATGTGTTGTTGAAGCTTTATTTTATTTCTCCAATCCATATATTCCTCATCAATACTTGAACATCTGTATGTCTATCTCAACTCCCAATGGATGACATGAAATAAAAACGGCATTTCTTTGATGTGGGCCTACTTTAAGCCTCGTTCTCCTCCTCCTCCTCTCCATTTTTTCTATCAATATACCACAAAAATGATTCAAGATATTACTGAGTGAAGAGAGAGAGAGAGAGGGTGGAAGAAAGGTTTCATGATGAGAGGGATTTTTTTTCTTCTTGATATTGACGGAACTCATAAGAGAGAGAGAGAGAGAGAGAGAGAGAATTTCAGTGACACAATCTATTCTTTTGCTTGTCAGATGCTTTTGAAATCTAAAGTAGAAAAAAGGGACTGACTGACTATAACTGAAACATTCCTTCTTTCAATTCCTTTTTTTTAAATTGGGGAAAAATGTATTGATGTTACTGCTGTTGGCTTTATTTTATTATATATTCTTCTTGATATAAAAGAAGATCTTTATATATTTTTTTTGAGGAGTGGGAGATGATGATGGGATTTGAAGAATATCTATAGTTGTCATATTGGGAAGGTTTTGTTTCTTTCTAGTTTTTTGGTTGTTCTCTATATACTATATAGTAGTAGTATATACCAACAAACATCACAATAATAATAAATATACCTTCTATACTTTTTTTTTGTTAGCAGGAGACAAATACTCTCTTCTTATCATGCAACTTTTATTGAATAGTTGTTTTTTTACTGTAGAAACTACCAATAGAAAAAGTTAAGAAATAACGATTTATTTTCTGATTATTTTCCCACTCTGTTAGATAGAGTAATTTCTTGACAAGGGTGGACTTATTTATGGGCCCTAAGAAATCCCAAAAATTATAGGTTGGACGAATCCTAAATTTTCTCGAATCCGAATCCTAAAAGGTTCTCGAATCCCTCAAATCTAGGCTTGCTGCCACCTGTGGAGGACAGTCCTCTCCAGTCGGAATAAATGTTCTCTGGCCAGGACTGTCCTCCACAAACGTATTTAAGTTTTTATAAAATTTATTGTGTGGAGGACATGTTTGCCTTCGTGGAGGACGGTCCTGGCCAGAGGACATTTCTTAAGAATGGAGGGGACTGTCCTCATCCACAAAGGAGGAAAGATGGCAAGCCTACTCGAATCTCTCGAATCCTTCATATAAAAATCCTATATTATTCAGTAAGAAGACACAAGTAAATGAAATAATATTAAATATTAAATTATTAATAATAAAAAACAGTGTGACACTCAGGGTTGCCACAAGGAGATATTGGTGATCCGGATACAACCGAAATTGCAACAAGCGCCGGTTTTTTTTTGTTAGTGAAGCGCTTCTATTGGACGTCAATGGAGTTAAAACTAATTTTACCAAAGTTTTAACTGTTTTTTAAGGTTAGGATTCGAAAGACAAAAAACGCACGAAGATTCGAGTTTTCGAATCTCGAATATTTTTCAAGATTCACTGGATTCGAGGATTCGAATGTGCCATCTATACCAAAAATGCTCAGGACCCGACCTTGTTAAATATGTGAGTCGGGCTACTTTTTTTCACTGAAATTTAGTGTAAAATAGCGAATATTTTACATTAAATTTCAGCGAGGAAAAAAAACAGCTTAATACACGCGGCAATGTATCGCGACAATCGAGATGTTGGTACATTGTCTTTAGACAAATTATGTGTACTATACTAGCCTTGAGGCAATGGAATTATTCTTATTTCTCAAATGTATTTTCTATTTTTTCTTGATTTTTGGGCAGATATTTCATTTAACATTTTTTATTATTACCGGCTGTTAAAACATCTAACTTCATAATTTGTTTGTTTGTTTGTCCACCACAACCTGCTGTAATATATTTGAAAATATAATTCATACTGCGTGGGGATTGAGAACCCATGACCAACATTACCTTTGGTTGAGAGTCCGAGACACTAACTACTAGACAACAGGACAAGAACGGATTTTGTTTTGTTTTTTAGACTTTTTTTTATCAGAAAAATAACATGTTTTTTGTTTAATTTTCTTGTTGTTTTTTTTTTTTTAAATATTTTCTTTTATTAAAAATATTTTATCCGTTCATTTTCTTAATTACGATTTTGAAATTTTAATCGCGTTTCATCTTGAAATCGGTTCTATAATGAACATGTTCGACCCTCAAACTGCGTGGCGGCCCTTCAGGGAAAACGTTCGCAATATAGGTCCCTGATTTCTTGATATAAAATATTGAAAAGAATTATTTAACTTCACTCAAGTTTTCTATTTGCAATCCCAAAATAAACACGTCATTTTTTTTTTTGCGTGCTTTTGTCAGTTTTGTTATTTTCAATTTTTCTGTCTACTAGTATAGAAGTACTGTTTGAGGAAATTATACCATTTGATATTATTAACATTCATACATATCATTTCAATTTCAATACAAAATAAAAACGAATGTTTGTGACACAATGGTACCTTTGACAGGTACCATTATAATACTTATAATACTATAACATGATGCCAATATAATATGGTGTTTATTCTTCTTCTATTTTACAAGATGTCACATCTTGTAAAATTATTTAAACAATAACTTGACTCAAGAGACATGATGATGATGATGATGATGACATGACACATGGTTAAAAATGTTTTATTTTTTAAATTGAAAAGAGAAAACTGGATCTTTTATATTATAACATGTATATTATTATTATTATCATTATTAATAGCAAAAGAAATAGTCCACACAATGAAACAAAATATTCATCTCTGCCATATTTGATCCATGTATTTTTTTATGTTTCCATTTTATTTATGCGGATTCTATTCAGTTGCCATTGTTTAAATTGTAATATAGCTTATATTATATTATATGCAATTGCTAAGTTCTCTTTTACAGGGTTTTGTTTTTTTCTGGTATTGTTTTGTTATTTTTTCTTTATATACCTTGATGTATCTTTGATGAATCTCACAACAACAACAAAAAAACCCTAAAATAGACAACAAAAAACCAATCTGGAGTTTCTTTTAGTATAAGCCAGTGGGTTCTTAACCTTTTTTTTTTTTTAGCTCCCAGCACAGTATTTTGTGCCTGAACGTCCTGAAGAAATCCATGGCAAACTATAGTGTGCTGCAGTACATCCTTTGGAAATTGTTTGGTTTACTGTGTACTTGTATATGTAAGGCTGAATCCCCCCCATATCAATCTGACAAAAACAGAAACTCAATGTTTCGAGACAAATGGGCGACAATTCTAAAATATTTCTGCGACATTTGTGTTTTGGCTGCAATTTCACGAATTATTCCATGTCCTGCCGCAAGTCGGTAAACATCTAAAAGTTTGTGTTTTGTCTCTGTACTATATGCAACATTTTGTCAACTCTTGTCTGTTGCAGTGTGGACAATTAGTATTAAAACAACAACAGAACAGTTGCGTAGTTTACTTATGTAAAGACTATTGTGCACAAATATAGAAACAAAAACAAAACCAAAATTTGTTTGTGTTGTGTCACAATTTGTTGTGGTTTTGTCTTGAACTCATGTTGCACTTTTGTCAGCTTGATGTAAATCCGGCCTAAATAGGAAAGTTTTGTTTATTTTGTGCTTTTTTTTTTTTCTTCTAATTTTATTTAAAAAATATTAAACACAATCAATATAACATCGAAAATTTCGCGGCACACTTATTTGAAACTCGCGGCACACTCTTTGAGAATCACTGGTTACTATAAGCCATATAAGAAATTGAGGGGGAGTGGAGAACTACTTAATGATATAGGGGGGGGGGGGGTCCTTCTTAAATACTCCTCCTCCTCCTCCTCCTTAAAATTCCCCTTTTTTATGAAGTTTAAAGTTACAGAGAGAATATGTTACAAAAACTCATATAGTTCTTGACCCCCACCCCCTCCCAATCTTTTCTCTTACTTTGTTTCCATTATAGTTTTCAAAAAAAAAAAACCTTACTACAATGGTATTAAATTGAGCAGGGGTCCATTTTTGTCTTTATCATTTTTTAAAGAAAGAACTAGAAGACTATACATGTATTGAGTATATTTAAGAAATAATAGAACCATTTATATGTAATGTATTTGGTTGTCTTAACATAAAAGGGTATTAAGATGTGGGTCCCTACTACTTACTACTTTTGTTAGTTGTCTCAAACTCTAGACTGGAAGGACTTTTTCTTTAGTTGTTTTCTTTGTTTGGGTCCTTCTCAAAAGGACACACAAAAAAAGGATGATGAACTATTCTTGTATTTTTTGTTATAGTTACTTGCTCCTTGAATAATCTTATAGATCTTACATTGTGTATAGTTAAACTGGTTAAAATGAAGGGGGGGGGGATGGGGGCTCCTCAGTGAACAAGAAAATAAAAATTGGGTTTCTGTTTCTTTGCACAAAAAAGGAGAATTAGTTATTTCTTTGTAGTCAAACCAAAGGGATTACATGCTACGTCAAGTTTAATGTTGTCGTGGATTTTTGTGGTGGTTTCTTGACAACAACAAAAAAAAATGAGAAAGAAATATATCCAAAATACAATTTTAGTTTTAATCTATATTGCCGGAAGAAAAAAAAACCCCGAGTAAAAGATATATTTAAAACTATTTTATCATTATCAATGGTGGAAAGATAAAAGGTTGTAACCCTCCAATTTTCAAGTAAAGGCTTTGGAGCTATTTATTAAGTACAGCCCAAACATTATGAACCACTTGGTAAAAGGTGTGTAAGCCATCAGAAATTGGCAACACTGAATTTGTGGGCTTTTTTTAAAAAAAAAAATAATGTCTTTACAAAGTTTTAGACATTTTTAATGATTATTTTCGTGATGACATTTTTAAAAAAAAATATCAAAGTCCTGGTAAATTCTTAGTAGGATGATTCATTACAAGCTCGTAAGTGTAGAAATTTCAATCTTTGACAGTTTTCTGCATGTTCGGTGCTGGTTTATCCATTAGGCGAACTAGGTGGTTTCCTAGGACGCCATCATTTTGGAGGCGCCAAAACAACGAGCGTTAACGTCGTTTTGCGAAAGTGTCGTATATAATGCTCTCCTTACGTTCATGCAGCTAATGCACCGCATTACAACATTACAGAAAAATGACGACACAGCCTGTGTTTTGTGACCAGAATGCAACGTGGTGACGTCATTTTTCTGTAATGTGTGTATGTGGTGCATTAGGTGTAGGAACGTAACGCGAACATAACTGCGAAACAAATGCCTCGCCTCAAGTACAGGGGCATGGTGGCAATTAAAAAGTGTCTTAAGTGCGAAGTGTCGTAAGTCGAGGGTTGTTGTTGCATTTCTAGTTTTTATTAGATTTAGAATAGTATATACATTTAAAGAATGTCTTGTCATGAAGTCGAGAAATATTTCACATATTACAAAAAGTAGATTCAAGTGAGAAGAACTTCCTCGTTTAGGATTTTAAGGGGACATGCCGAGTATATTTGTATGTCTACCATTTTCTGAGACATGGTGATCTTCACTTGTTTTAAAATTTTTTATTAGAAATGGTAGAAGAAAGATAGAGAGACACGATGATGTTTCATAGGTTACATGATGACCCTCTTTGATCCCTAACTAAATCGCCTGCTGTGAGTTTGGCTAGGTGTGCGTGTTTTTAATGGGAATGGTGGATAAAGGGAACCCCCTCTTATTTTTTACTGAAATTGGGTTTCAACTTTCAGGTAGATTTGTTTTAAAGAGATAGATAGAAAGGGAATATATACATCACTTTCAAAGTAGATGAGGAGGAGGAGGAGATGGTGTGGTAAAAGGTAAGAGTGGAAGGTATTGAGGGAGGGGGGATAGTAAGAAGGTAAGAGAATTGAAGGTGAAATGGATGTTTTTGTGAGAGAAAATTTCTCTTGACACTGGGAAAACAGCGGTCCACTTAAGGTTTGACATGGGCCACACAGAAGGGGCTAAAGAGGTATTCCACCTCCTCCTTCTTCTTTTCCTCCAAGTTGTCTTTTAGCTTGTTATTCCAGACTTCTACACATTAATCACTTGGGTATATAGTAGTACTATGTGTGTTAGTATATATATACAACTCTGGAATTTTTCAAAATGTAACATACATACAATTGTACACATACCTTTCTCTCTATCTTTTGACCACCTTCATATATATATATATATTTTGTTTCTGCTGCTGGAAAAAAAAACACAGTTAATTGTTTGTTAGAAGAAATGAGATGAAAAAAAGTCATAAAAAATATTAACTTCTTTTTTTAAGTATATAAATAACATTAAAAACAAAGTTAAGTTTCTAAAATTCAAACATTTCTCATAAAACATAATGAAAGAATAAATAAACAATGTCAGTTTCTCCTGACAATAGGAATAAATTTATTTTACAAAATTATGCATTTAAATAAAAGAATACATAATTTTATTTAATATTTGTTAGCTCCATTTGGTGGTCTTTTTTTTTTTTTGGTCATTGTCATTGTCAACTATGAACAGATGCAATGAATTTATATGAAGTAGTTTTCATGTGTGGTTTTAATGCTCTTCATGATTAAAAATTAAGTAGATCCTGTGTCTTAAGGTTGGAACACACACAGACCACTTTTGGTGGTCGAGTTCGATTGTAAAATTGAAGTCGGGCTGTCGTCAAAAACGACCGCTTCAAATTTTTTTCCTTAAAAACCGCTTTCGCGTTGCAACCACCTGCAACTTCATTTTGCATTTAAAATCGGCCACCAAAAGTGGTCTGTGTGCCAATAGTGTTTAAAGTGCTAAAAGAAAGGCCTTGCCATTACATACTCCAATAATGCACTAATCGCAACACTAAAGCCAAATTATTTATGCAAATATAATTTTAAAAAATTTGCATTTTATGCAAATATAAAATTATCTAAAAAAAATGCAAGAAACTTGTTCGATTTATGCAAATAAAGTATATTACATAGCAAAAGCCGAATAAATTAAATGTCTGATGCAATTAATAGCTATATAATCATCAGGAAGCAACAAAAGAAATTGCAATTTGGTTTAAGAATCTCTTAGTAGAATTATTTTTACTGATCAAATGCTGATTTTAAACAAATAAATGTAATTATGCAACTGTATGCAAATTTTCAAAAAGCAAAGCAATTGCGCGGTATTTTATGCATATTTATTACGGATTAAATTGATGATTATTGAACATACGGCATTCATAATTGTACCTAAAATGGATTTGAAGCCGTTATTATGCGTTTCGTGCAAACTTTTGGCCTTATTTGTTACATCACGGGTTGCATGCAACATTTTACGAAACTTTCCCCTCGATACACATAATCAAAGCAATAGACGCATCCACATAACCAGCGCTTAACGATTTTACCAGCTATTTTTTTGTAGTTTTTTGTTTTATAAATGAGGTTATTTTTGTTTTTCTTTTTCTAGAATGTGTGTATTGGCCAGTCGAGATAATACTTGTATTCACGAAATCATATCTCACGATCCGGACAAGAATGAAATTTGTCGTAACCTCCAAAAGTTACCTTACGTAGGTTAACCTTTACAAAAAAAAATCGTAGTTTTACTTCGTGTGATGATTATAAATTTCTGTTGTTCTATATAGTCTGAAAGATGTTCTTTTCACACTGGTGCCAGTAAATTCAAAGGACAAGCTATGCTTCAATCTGCCGGTTTAAACAGTGCCTGGGACATCGAGGACTTGGTTAACTTTGGAAAACGTCGCAGAGCATGTCCATACTATATTATTCGTGGAGTCAAAGACGATGCCGAAATCATATTTTGTCCTTATAATTATCTTATCGATCCGCTGGTCAGAAAGAGTGTAAGTTTTGGCGTTTCTCGTTTTATGTGACTTTTTCTTAACAGTAACATTGCGCTCGCTTTCGCAAATATCGGACAAAAGTTTTACAAAGTTGTCGTAAACTTTCGGTAGAAGAAGCTTTAACAAATTTATATACTTAATTAGAAACTAGAATAATAGACAATTTTGCTAAAAGTATATTGTTGTACCTTAAGAGGCGATGGGTATAAATAAAAAAAAATGTTCAGTGGATGGACAGTATATTTGAGTGCTGATTGCAGTTTAAATTACGTTTCAAAAATAATTGTGTGCGCGCGAAACCGGACACACATCTTGCTAAACGTCTGTACCAGATATTGCATCATCATAATCTCAGGTTGTTTTTATTACATACATAGACTTATATAGGAAATGTGTATTAATGGAGATGTTGGCGCCATCTACTGGTTATTTTCTGAAACGAATCAATGCCGAATAGCCTCTTCAGAACTAAAATGTTTTTTAGGAAGTTCGTTTGATTTTTATTATTCTTGTTATAGATGGAAATCAGTCTGAAGGGTAACATTGTGATACTCGATGAAGCGCATAACATCGAAGATACGGCTCGCGAGGCTGGAAGTTTTACTCTGAATGACTGCGATTTGGCAGAAGCTGTGAAGAATCTTCAAAACATTGGTGAGATTTTTTTTTTCTTCTTCCTAATCTTCTAAATTATATTTTTTTCTAATAAGAATTGCCATCGTCAAATGCAAATGTGCTTTTTATTTAAATTAAAATAGGCAAAATGCTTGATGAAGAGCACACCCACTTTTACATCTCGCTTTCGAAAATGGTAACATTTTAAGATATTTTATGAACTTTTCGAACTTTGGTTATTCTGCGTTTTTTAGGAGCAACACTAATGGCGAAATTAAAAGTGTGCTAGAAACTAGAACGGGTACCTGAATCACTTAATAGTATTTTCATGTTGATATTTTTCAAAATATACTTTTTTGAAACAAAAATTTCAAAATTATCCTCTGCTTCAAATTGGGTCATTTTCAAACTGAACTGACATAAAAATTGTATTTAAAAAGATATCAACATGAGAATACCCTTAAGTGATTGAGTTACCCTTCTAATTTCTAAAACACTTTCAAGTTTCTTTTAATTTTGCGCCTGAAAGAGAGAATAATCAGAGCGTCGTTTACACTTTAAAACCAGCTGAACTGGATTCAGTTATTTTTTTGAGTCCCACTTATTTATTTCAGATGAAATCTTTACACGAGTGGCTGGAATTGCAGGCTGAAAATTTAACCGATCGTTCGGTAAACCAAAGCAGTTCAATAATGACCGGAACCGAAATGATTGCATATTTGAGTATCATTGGATTGGGACCAAAGGATTATAACGCGTTCCTCGTGAGACTTTTAATTTATTCTGACATTTTGAGTCGTAGGAGATTTTCTTTTACGTAATTTTTCGGTTTTTTAAGTATAATGTTGAAGGCATCAATGATTATGAGGTGAACAGTGAAAATGCAGATCGCGTCTTGAAGTTAAATGCTGCCACATCTTTCATCCTCAGTGGTTTGCAGTCCATTTTTGGAATTTTGTTTAAGGAGGGACTACCCTTTGCGGATGATTACAAGTGAACAGATTTATGAAACATTCTTACAAAAAGCAAATTTTAATTGCAGTTCCCGCCAAAAAAAAAACATGACATGATCATTTGGTTTGGAAGTTGTTCGTAGAGTAAGGCCCAATTGGCACACAGACCACTTTTGGTAGTCGTTTTCGACTGCAAAATGAAGATGCAGGTGGGTTGTTAGCAGTGGTTTCATTGCTGCAATTTATTTCTTATGGAAATATTCAAAATGGTCGGTTTTGGCGACAAAACGACTTCATTTTGTAGTTGAAACCAGCCACTAAATGTGGTCTGTGTTCCAATCTATAGTTATAGCTTTCATTTGAAGAGGAGTTAAATAAAATATCTCAACTGTTAACTGACAACAAATTTAAACGATAATAGGGCCCCAATATCCCACAGTGCGGAGGAGGCTCAAGCTGAAAGCTAACTGTCTTTCGATTTCGGGTTTGGTTGCGTGCTCACGTTGCTCTACCCGTTTCAGCGATATTGTTTCTCAAATTCCCGTTATGTTGCAATGGACGTGGTTGCTTCCAGACTAGATTTTTAAATTGCATGACTTTTACGAGTATTTATTAAAATTTGCTGTTAGAAAAAGATAATATGATGGGTTTATGAATAATTTTAACTTATTGTTTTATTCTTTTGTTAAAAGAGTTGCGATTATTAGTGAATTGTCGACAAGAAACTTTAAGACGGTAAATTTTCTAAATAACAAATCATCACATTTGTTTTTACTATTTTTGAAAAGTAATTACAGTTAATATTTTTTACCAGGCTAAATCGAATCAGTATGTTAGTCGTCACAGTAAGTTATATTACGAGAAATAAGTTACTATTCGTTTCTACTCTCGATTAATCTAATCTTTTTTATGTCGTAACTTCGGAAAAAGGCGTTAGCCGAGTGACCAGTTTGAACTTTTGGTGTCTCAATCCGGCCGTTCCTTTTACGTCCATCAAAGATGATATCCGTACCATCATTCTTACCTCGGGAACTTTAGCTCCGATGGATTCATTTCAATCGGAGCTTGGAATAACGTTTGCTTCAAAACTTGAAACAAATCATGTTATCGATAAATCTCAGGTTTGCGCTCTGATATTTTGTGGCTGTAAGCTGAAGAAAGTTTTTTTTACCTTCACGTTTTGTATTATTTATGAAACAGGTGTGGGTTGGAACTATCGGCACCGGTCCCAAGTCGGTCACTTTGCAGGCAAATTATCAAACTGCCGAGACGTATGCTTTTCAAGACGAGATCGGACTCATTGTTTTGAAAATTTGTTCGGTATTTTCTGTTAATAAGCGATAATGATTTAGGTTTAGTTTATATGTTGTAGAAAAAAACAACAACTAGAATCTCGTTTTAATAAATTGCTGATTTTTAAACTCTGGGTTTTCTGCATTTCAGGAGTAACACTAAAGAGAAAGACTGGAACAGGTTGTTGAATCACTTAATAGTATTTTCATTTTGCTATTTTTCAAAATAAACTTTTTATGGACAAAACTTAAAAAAAAAATATTGTCTGCTTAAAGTTGGGTTGCTTGCAAACCGACGTAAAAAGCTCATTTTGAAAGATAACAAACGTGAAAATACCCTTAAGTGAATGAACTACCCTTCTAGTTTATAAAACACTTTCAAATTTTTTTTAATTTTGCTCCCGAAAGACGAAATAACGAGAGTTTAAGGGGCATTCACACTTTCAAATTAGCTTAAAAGTTGCTCTTGTTTACTTAAGACCATTTTCTTTTAACTTGTTTTGTAGATTGTGCCGTACGGTGTTTTGTTATTCGTCTCGTCTTACAATTTGTTAGAGAAACTTCGCCTTCGTTGGCAGGTGTGTGAATAAGTCTTTAGTTTTTGGATATTTCTAATATGTTAAGTTTTTTGTCTTTAGGCGAATGGAAGTTGGAAAGAAATTTCAAACTTTAAAACGATTCTTTGCGAACCGAGAGGTTCCGACCAATCGAAACTTCGCGACATCCTTTATGAATTTTACGAAGTTGTGAATTCTTCTTGCGGTGAGACTTCTTATCAGATATCTGTCAACACGTAACATTGGTAATATTTTTTTTTTACCTGTTGGAATTTGTAGATGTTAAAGCTCCGGCGAAGCGCAAAAGATCGCAGTCATTTCACGGTGAAGTTAACGGTGCATTGTTGATGGCAGTTTGTCGTGGTAAAATCAGCGAAGGTTTGGATTTTAGTGATAACTACGCACGAGCTGTCATTACGGTTAGAATCTAGATTGGGGGGGGTTTGTCTTGGACTTTCTTACTTAATTATTTTTGGATTATTTTAGTTAGGAATTCCGTTTCCAAATATCAAAGATCTGCAAGTACTTTTGTTTTTTTAAAAAAAATAACGATAACGATATCGATAATGAATTTTCTGACACGATTAGGTCGAACTGAAGCGAAAGTATAATGATACGTATTCCCGTTCACGTGGTTTACTTTCTGGACAGCTCTGGTACGAGATTCAAGCATTTCGAGCTTTGAATCAAGCTCTCGGACGCTGCATTCGACACAGGTAGCCTTTAACACTCAAACAATAACAACAACAAGCCCCCCTCCTTTTTTATGTCAATTGTGCTAGCGATTGAGAATTTTCAAGAATATTATAAACAAGAAATATCAAAATAAGAAAAATAAAAGAGATCATTGGAGGAAGGCTATACAATTAAAGCTTTCTCACTCAGCACGAGTTTCTCGAACATGGAGTTGAGCTACCCATATCTATATATACCACGATGAATCCCATAAAACAATGTTTTCCCCTTGAAATTGATATTAAAGTAGTACGTTACACATTTTAAAAGTAATTTCATCTTTGTAGGAATGATTGGGGCGCTTTGGTTATGCTCGATAGCAGAATATCTAATAACCCGAGATACGTAAATGGTAAGTGACATACAGTAACTATTGGTTTCGTGGCTAATTAGATTCGTTTTCCATTGTTGTGTCATTTGATTTTATCGATAGGTTTGTCAAAGTGGATTCGGAATAACGTATGCCATTTTGGTGATTTCGATTGTGCCATGGACTCGCTGCAGAACTTTGTTACTAATCAGAAGGACTCTGATATACGGTAAATCAATAAGTATTTTAAAATTACACGTTTTTTTGGTAAGAAAACGTTTTAAGTAACAATTCTTTCTAGCTATTGTTCTCCCCACCTTTCATTTGAAACTTCTAAAGCTTAGTTTATAAAATTCTTGAATGAGCAGCAAACAGTGAAGGAAAGAAAGTAACTTTCGCACTTCATTAGCTTTTTTTGCAAAAAATAATGTTTTCCTCAATATTTCTTTTGGATTTTGGTTTGTCTTATCGAACGAAAGGGACTTTGCAGTCAATAACAGCTCAGCTTTCTGTTTTTGCAAGACAATGAAGCGGTTGTGGCTACTTTAAGAACTATTCGTTGCATTTCATATGTATAGTGAAATGTGCAGAACAACTAAAATGAACATTGTGATACTAATTAATTAAGTCATCGTTAAGGTCGTTAACAATATTTATAAGTGTGAACCATTTAACATGAAATATAAAGAACCAGAACATTTTTTTTCGTATTCTACAAAACTGGACCGAAAGTATATTTCATGTCATCCAATTATCTGTTTTCGTGTTAAGGTGTCTGAATAGATATTTATTTTGGTTTTGTATTTCCACTGCAGGGGCTATTATATTCTATAGGAGGTGTCTTCCCCTCTACCTCGCGGTTTTGACGAAACGTTCAAGCGAACATTTTTCACGAGAAACAGTATGAAAAAATCCAAAATGTTTTCGAAACTAGAATAGTTGGTGATAATGCTAAAAGTTTTTTTCTTGATGATGATATCTTTCAAAATAAAGTTTTTTTTGGACAGTTTGAAAAAAAAAGGCGAAAATAGTTTTTCATGTCAATGGAAAAACTAAAAAACGGGTCATTTTTAAACTGAACTATAAGCTGTTTATTTTTTAAGATATTGCCATGATAAAATCTATAACATAATCTTTTGCCATTCTAGTTTTGAAAACAATTTGATTTTTTTTTGTAATGTTTTTACAAAAAACGTTCGTTCGACGTTTTTGCATTCAAATTTTATTTAAAAAAACGCATGTAGAGAAGAAAAGAAAACTAAATATCTATTCAGACAGCTTAAACCGTTTTCGCCGTATAGGAACTTGTATACTGGTACCAGGTACTAAATGTCCCCGAGTACAATCGGTTTTATTACACCAACAAGTGAACTTCTGGGTTTCCCTTTCACAGTACGCCATCAAAAATTCTTCCCGAAACCCTCATGAATACGTCTCATGAAGGAGGAGACTGTTCTGAAAACAGTCAGGATCAATACAAAAATAAATTAGAACAGTTTCACCACGTTTCGGCAAAACGTCATCTGTCCGTGTCTACTCCAGTTTCTTCTGAACAAACGGGAAATGGGGATAAAAAGGGAACAACCTTTAAGAAAAGGGAGAGACCACCTGTGACTAGACCAGTGCAGAAAGACTACTTTATTGATATTGATTAATTTGTTTTGTTAAATTGTATTAAATTTCAGTTACTTAGATTTTGTACGTATCTTTTCAATAAAGGAAACGAATGTTCTTTACATTTTGTGAAGGTTTGTTTTTAGAATCTCTTCGATTGAAAAACACTGAGAACATTATTACAATTATAGATATAAATACTTTTATTGAAAACATCATTACACTAGTTTATTGAAATTAATATTTACAGGAATACATTTTATTTGCATTTATTTTAAATTATATGAGAAAAAGAAACATTTAAACCTATATTTTAAATTTGGTAATGGAATGAATTCCTCCTGCTTTGGTTTTGAGAAGATTTATGTTTTTCAGGAGAAGCATTGCGAAAAAATTCAAAGTGTTTTAGAAACTAGAATAGTTGGTGATAATGCTAAAAGTTTTTTTCATTATGATATCTTTTAAAATAAAACTTTTTATGACAGTTTGAAAAAGGCGAAACATAGTTTTTCATTAAATGTCAATGGAAAAATCAAAAAACGGGTCATTTTCAACGGGTCTTTTTTAATATCGATATCATTCTAGTTTTGAGATCAATTTTAATTTTTTTGTAATGTTGTTTCTAAAAAAAATGTTTCCTTGACGTTTTTGCGTCTCAATTTTCGTGAATACGTCTATGGAGCTTTAGTCGCTTTTTAGTAAGAAGTAAAATGACGTTTGTCGGAGTTGCTAAACCTACGTAACAACTTTACGAAGAAGTATATAATAAATTTATCTGAAAAATTTGCAAACAGTTTTTAGTTCTAACAGCAAAAAGGTTTAAATCCGCATATGAATTTTGACAACTTCAGTCAAAATAATGGGAAATGGATGTAAGAAAATACGGGAACAAAAAAAGTTTTTAAATTTAACAAGTCATTTTTACAAATCTACTACACTGTCTCTTTTTAATTCGCTCAGAACATTTTCTTTGCTTGGTGAACTTCCAGGTGTTGGATCTTTACCCACGGCTCGTAATTTTTCTTGCATTTGGTTTAACATGTCCTGCATTCTTCGTATCTTAAATGAAAGGGACAGTCAGTTACTTTTATGTAAGTAATAGGAAAATGTGGTTAAAAAAGGCAAAATATTTTTACTTCCTCGTCTTTTTGTTGCAAAAGCCTGTCGGTTTCGGTGATGCCTTCGAAATTAGGACTGGAATCTCTTTTCAATTTACTAAAACAAATAATTCCAAAAAAAAAAAATATTGGTAAAATTTTAACTGGTTTATCCGAAACTGAAGTAAATGTAACAAGTTTTTCACCTTCTTTCTCGAGCAGCTTGTTGAGATATTTTTGTAATGTATTGCGCTCGGTAGTTTTCGTAATGTACATCTCTGGTGACATCTTTAAGGTCTTGCATGTGTGTGCTTATAAGAAACAGGTGATTTAACAAATCTTCGTTAGTTAAATTACTTGAAACAGGGTCCCAGGGATTTAGCAAATGTTTGTTAGTTAAAATGGCTTCTTGTTAATGTGGTTGTGAGGCCACAAGTTTGGAGCCTTACCTTATTAACATGGTTCTTAACTTATTGAAATCGGAATGTTGAGGATTTTCCACTGAAATAAATGTTCGTTTGTGACTACTTAGATTAGAAGATCGTAAATGATTTTTAAAAAAAGCTTTTCTTTCTTACCTTCTACGACACCCCACGGATAGGTTCTTCCTCGTACTTTCTTTCCGTTGACTTCGATCAATTGATTACTTCCAATAACTGCAAATGGAATGCTTGCCTTTGTACAAGAAATATTCTCGTTATCAAAATAAAAGTAGGCAAAAGTAGTTAAAGAGAACATGTTTGGAAGTTACTTTCATATCACGATCCTGTTGTTTGAAATCTTCATCCTCGTCACTATCACACTCTGGAAACGAGTAAACTTGAACCTTATTTTCTTGAATGTCTTCCATCACTCTCTCCTTTAGTTTTTTCACTTCTTGAGGTAAAAGGGTGTCAGCTTTGGCTATGATCGGTACGATGTTCACCTTTCGATGAAGTCGTTTCATGAATTCCACATCTAGTTGTCTCAAACTGCATACAGTATTATAAAGAAATTAAACATCTTAGTTGTTAATTTGCTTTATTATTATAGTTTTTCTGCTTGTTATTTATTTTAATTATTTAGACTTTACTATGATTTTTAGGTTTAAAATTCAGGAAAGCACAGATTATGCTTTTTTCAACAGTAGAGGCTAATTAGAGGCTACAGTCGAGAAGAAGAATTATGTTTAAGGTTAACTTTAGTGGATTTAGTGGAATGCAAAACTTTTTATGCAAATAAAAATTCAGAAATATGCAAATTCGTTTTTAGAAATGCAAATAATGCAAAATATGCAAGAAAACTGTTCACTATAAATAGTTTCAATCGTCAAATAGTATTACAATAAGCAGAAAATGCTTTCGAAAACTTTTTTTAATAAATTTAATAAATAGTTGAAATTATGCAAATTTTTAAAGATTACACTGTATGCATTTTTATTTTGAATTAATCTGATCGTGATTGCACATAATAATACTCATATAGTATCACAACGTAGCTAAACTGGCTTGGTACCGTTTTTATACGTTTTGCAGATTTTCTGGAAACTTTTGGACTTATAAATTAAAATAGTATAGTAGAAGGTTAATGCTAAAACTTTTAAATACAAATTCAAAAATATGCAGTTCGGTTTTAGAACCAAAATATGCAAGAACATTGTTCGTTATATCCAAGTACAATTAATTCAATTTTAAAATATAAACAATAGAAGAAAATACAAAATAAAAACAATTTCGTTTACAAAAAAATCATTTTTTTAATTCTTTTTTTTTTTTTTGGCAAAAACAGTATTTTTTAAAGAAAGAAATTAAATTATACAAATTTCCAAAGGTTATGCAATACGTGCATTTGATGTATTTTTATTTTGAATCGAACATTATTATTATTATTATTGCATAAGTTTCTTTTTTTAAAGATATTGGATATATGAAAATATTTGAATAGAACTGACCTACTAATTTTAGTTTCTAACAAACAATGAATTTTGTTTAAAAGTTGCTTTAAAAACAATGTGAGTCACCTTATGAAAGTTAATTTTTAAATAAAAAATAGCGTGTGACTTCGCATATAAGATTAGCAATTATTATTGTACAAGATGTCATTCAACATTAATAATCATTTTGTTTTTGCTCATTGTGTAGACATACAGTACTTATTAATTATGAGAGAGAGAAGAAAAAAAAAACACGATTTCCGGTGCTTAATTGGTAGTGAATGACCAGTTGACATATTTTTTCACATTTCAAATATGATTAAGCAATTTTTTTTTTAAATAAAAAACTTTGTTGTTTATTATCACAGAGGAAACATGGCGGATAAATTAATGAACATCATCACACATACACACTGTGTGATTTCATTTAATTGCTTGAGAAAGAAAAAAAAAATGTTTCAAGGTTTTATTAAATCTTACCCATGTCCATAAGGTGGAATGAAATAAAGGCAGCAATGAACTCTGCTGTCTTGAATGTTTTTACGATTTAAACCACTTTCATCTTTAAAATATTGTTGAAATTGTTCATCGATATATTTCTCTATTGTTTTCCAACTGAAAGAATGATTAATTAAGGTGGATTTAAAAGTGTGAATAAATATGCTCTTTGAACTCTCGTTATCCTGTCTTTTTATAAGTCAAATTAAGAGTATTTAAAAACTAGAAGGGTAGCTCATTTTTTTTATTTATTTATCTTCTAAAATTAGCTTTTTATGTCAGTTTGAAAATGACCCAACTTAAATTTAAGCAGATGTAATTTTACAATTTTGTATTAGCTATAAAAAGTTCATTTTGAAAGATATCATGAACATTGAAAATGTTCTTAACACAAAATAACCTAAGTTCGAAAATCAGCTGTTCGATAATACAGGTTGTAATTTAGTAAAAAAAAAGTTCGAAACGAAATTCAATAATTGACCTTTCTTCACAATTAACAGCATCTCCAAATCCAGGTGTGTCCACAACAGTGAGACGTAATTTGACACCTTTTTCTTCTATTTCAATTGTTTTCTTTTCAATGGTCACAGTTTTATCAACTCTTTCTGTAAAAGAAAATTATTAAAAAAAATGTAAATCAATTTATTATTATGATTGTTATTTTATTCAGTTTGATTTCAACAAATTTAAATCACTATTATTATTTTTGTTCATTTTCGCTAAATCTCATCTAAAATATCAAATAAATTTCCAGAAATTTTAATATCCCATATTTCCGTTTTCCATGTAAATTTAAATAATAATGAAGAATTAATAATGTCTTAATAGTGTTTTTGTTGAAATTTATGCAAAATAAAATTATAAACTTAAGAATAAAATCGAAAAAAAAAGACAAAATAACTGTAGCTTAAAAGAAAATTTAATTTAAATCAGATAAATTAATTTATTAACATCTTGAAGAAATCTTGACAAAAAGATCAGTTATAATTAGGGCTCGGATTTTGATGCAATATCAATAGGAATGTTTCGCAATTTGTGTCCCAAGAGCCAACTGTGAAGTAATCATCATTAGAGCAGCTGCAATTATGTTATTTCTAATCAAAAAAGCTGGGTAGAGAGACTATAGATGTCTGGTTACTATCAGTTGTCAACTAAAGTTCTAGCCTCTAACCATTGTTTTTAATTAAAAAGAACGATTGTTTTTTTTATTATCTAAACGTGATTGCAACACTTCACAATTGGCACTTGGGCCACATATTGAGAAACATTCCGGTTGATATTGCATCAAAAGCCGAGCCCTAGTTAGAATAGAACAGTGACTCTTAAGTGTGCCGTGAGTTTTGCCAGGTGAGCCATGAACGTCTGGATTTTACATTGAATGTGTTAATATAATTTAATATCATCAAATGAATTTTAATTTTATTGCAAAAAGCAAAAATAAAGAAAACTTTCCTATTACACGTTACCCATTAAACGAGTTGTTTTTAAAAGGATGTATGTGCTATGGCACACTAGTGTGTTATTTGCTAGGTGTGCCGTGATTTTCCAGCCAAAATAAATATTGGGAACCACTAGCCTAGAAAGGTGATATTTACATATTTACCTTCCACGTTTGGCACCCTTCTGTCTTTATACAAATCTTGTAGAAAAAGGCTGTTTATCATAGTTGATTTTCCAAGTCCCGATTCACCTACAAAATAATAATAATCAATATTTATTAATACTTTTTAATTCAGTTTTAGTTTTATATAACTAAAAAAAAATTATAATAGAAGAACATCTTGCCAGCTATTATCATAGTGAAATCAAATCCTCTCTTAACAGATTTTCGATGAAGTTGCTCTGGTAAGGTGGCAAATCCGATAAGATCATGATCAGGCTAGAAAGACAAATTTAAATAATTGGTTATTTTAATTTAATTAAAATTAAAATGAAATTTAGATAAATATTTAAGGACGTTCTCAGATGATCAATTCCGGATTGACAATCTTGGCTTATAAATCTCTTTATTGTTAACACACAACCACACACATCTTCTAGCTTTTAATACAATTCAATTCGAGTAGATCGTTCGTGCCAAAATTGAAGAGAAAAGTTGGATTGAATTAAAACATAATTCACCACATAACACAATTGAATGTGTGATATTGAGACGGCAGAATTGATCGTCTGTATCCAGCTAAAAAGAGTGCAAGATAGTCAAGCTGGAATTGATCGTATGTGACTAGCTGAAAGAAAGAAAAAAACCGGAAATTTTATTCTTGACAAAATACTAGAGGTGTAATTTTTTTTTTTCGAGGATGACCTTCCTGAGTGTGTTTGAATTTGTCTTCTAGTAGGATTACTACTACTTGTATTTAAATTGTCATTTGTTTATTTTTTCGACAACTTCCTACATTTATTTATTCTATCCCCTTTTTTTTTTGCTTGGTTTCACTTTACAGCCACTAATTTCTTATTATTTTCGAGCCACACAATTAAAAAAGTAGAGAGGTCATAGCTCTACTTTTTTTCTTTAAGTTGGTCAACAAAGTAGAAGAACTATACCGGTTCTTCTTCTGAATGACATTTAATGAATATTCAGAATGTAAGAGTAGAACTTTGGATATTTATTTAAAGCTAACGCCCAAATGTGAAATTATGTATATGGAACACAAGACTAGAATTTTATTTTGATGTAAAAATCACATAAAACTTTCTGATTTGCATTGTCTGTCTGATTTTATATCAGACAATTTGCAGTATGAAATATTAGGAAATATTAAAAACTGTTCTTAAAAATCGTCACTGATGTAAAAAAGGTTATTTTAAAAGGTATCAACATGAATATACCCTTCAGTGATTTGAGCAAATATCATTCTAGTTTCTTAAAGACTTTCGAGTTTGTCTTTTTTTTTTCCTTCAAGTGACAGAAAATCCAGAATTCAAGGGGCGTTTACACTTTAAAAACCACCTTAATGTTAAATTATTCGATTAAATTTTAAGTTTTATTAATACATTCCATACATTATTAACCGAAAACAATTTAATGGTGATTACCTTGAGGTGGTTAAAACCAAACGGATCCATGTTTGGTAAAAGCAAATATGTGTGTTTGAAAAACAAAAATTGTGATTTGCATCAGTTTAAATCTTACAAGGCCCTCATCATAATAAATAAATTTTGCTGTTAATTTTTTTAATGTCAGCAGCACGATTTTTTTAATGTTCACACAACCCACATTTAATGTAACAAATTATTTTTAATTATATTTAAACTGTCTTGTTTAAAAAAAGTTGATTGTTGGATATTTTGTTGCACAACTAGACTTGGACACTTTGACAAGTGTAAGTTTTTGTATTTAAAGAATGACATGTTAGGCGTCAAAAGTACTTGATAAAAGTTGATACTGCCGCCATGAACCTAAAATGTTCCTACCTCCTCCCACCAATTCTAACTCTTCCTACTAAAGTACTAATCCAACCAATCCTACCTCCTCCTGCCAGTCCTAAGAAATCCTACCAAAGAGTACCAGCAAGTAACGACATTAACCTCTTATGTCATGTTTTTCAGTCATTTTTTGACGGTCTTATTTATTTTAAGTATTCTCTGGAATGTTTTTTTTTCTTCTTCCTTCCCTACTATCTACAACTTTTAAAAATAGACAACAATAGAAATGGTTTACAACTTTTAACAGTATACATAACAACAATAAATACACCCTGTGACGATGATGGTGATGAAAAACACCATTAACTTTTAACTTTGACATGTACACATTAGTATTGTATTGAGTTTCAATGTTTTTAATATTGTTGGGGGGGGGGATTTTGATATGAAATAAAGATCGAAATTCCATTAGAACAAATAATCTTAATTATATTGAATCGTCAGTGAACTAATATATAGTGTATCATATTCATAACAATATTGTCAAAGTTATTGTTTGCATTTTTCTGATTATTTTGCGTTTCAGAAAAGCAACACTAAGGAGAAATTGAAAGTGTGCTAGAAACTAGAACGGTAACTAAATCTCTTAATAGTAATTTAATGTAAATATTTTTCAAAATAAACTTTTTACTGACACTTGTGTGTGAGACAGCAATTAAAAATGTCATCTGTTTCAAAGTTCGGACAATTTCATACTAATTTAAAAAGTTTATTTTAAATGATAGCAACATGAAAATAGCGTTAACTCATTCATTTACCCTTCTAGTTTCTAAAACACTTTCAAGTTTTTCTTAATTTTGCTTTTGAAAGACAATAAATCAGAATTATAGGGTAGTTTACTCCTTTAAAAACGTTTAATTAAATTTTGTTTGTTGTAAATTATAATAGTTTATTATTTATTGTAAATGATGATGTTTGATAAATTGTGCTTTAGCATAACGTGAACACAAATTAAAAGTTAGCCTTAAACATGGATCAATAACCTTATAATTAAATTGACTTAATTGGTCATACTTAATTTTGAAACTCACCTCTGAATGAAATTGAATCCAGAAAAATCAAAAGCGAAGCATAAAATCCGATATGAACAACAAAAATATTTAGATTAATTAAACTTATTAATTTCAAATTAAGATATAAAAATGTAATATTTGTATTATTTTATGGTAGAATTTGATGAACATAAATTAGAGCAGGACACAAAATACAAACGAATTTAATTTAAATATGGAATACACAAAATACAATTAAAGATATTTTAAGAATTAGCTGATTTTTCGAACTTCAGGGCCTCACATTTACAGATAGAAAATAAGATTGTTATATGAGATGAATTTGAATACTCTGCAACTGCAAGCAGCCCAGAATGCCTGTGGCAAAGGGACTATTCACTCCAAAAAAAACAGCATAGAAATTGCATTGTATTTTGTATTTGAAATTCTAGTTTTTTTTTGTGCTCATTCAGCACTGCTATAAAAATTATGAAATATTACATTTTTATATAGAAATTATTTAAATTAATATAACCAAAAACAGACCTGCTTCCTTTCCATAGAGCATTTTTTTATACTTCTTATTGTTGTTAAAATTATTACAGAAGGGAGAGAATGTGTTGCTGTCTTGTGGTGGACTATGTTTGCTGAAAATAGAATTTGACCACTTGAAAAATTAAAACTTGAAGGAAGAGGAGAAAATTACAAAATCAGTGTTGCATAACCTAAAATAAACGCAATTATAAAATATAAGATTTCTCTTTACACTTTTTTTTAAAAATAAAATATATATGTGCATTGTAGCATAGAAAAAAAAAATTAAATTACTCACGAATTTGTTTGCTTCTTGTTCGTCTTTATGGAGAATTGAGGACAAGAAAAAATAATATAATAAATACAAACCTCAACCACCTTTTTCTTCTTTCTAGTTAGCATCAATAAATGGCAGCCATTTTTATTTTAGTTGCTCTTATTTTTATATATACAATACAATATAATATGCTCTCAATGTGTTAGTGCTTTTGTTACTTTAGATGATGCTGTTTTTTTTGGGCATCTGTTATGTTACCCGGATGTATGATCATATTATTGATCCAGGAAGAATAGCAAAATAAAAAGGGAGGTTAGAAGGAAGAGATGGAGGGTTTGGGAGAGAGAATGAAAATTTTGGGGGAAATTCAACTTTGAGGGATTTTTTTTAATGTCGTCATGCTCTTATGGAAATGCTTGATCGATAATTATTTTCTAGACCTAAAATAATTGTTATCAATATTTGAATTTTATTCATTCAGACATAAATCAACACCAACCACCCTATCTTTCTCTGCCCTCTCAACATCAATTTCCTGCTTAAAAGTCAATATATATAGTTTTTGTTGGCAATAGTTTAAATTGGAAAATGATTAGCTGCTTATAATTTTTGATAAATTGGTTTTTAATTTATTTCAATTAAGCTTTTGAGTGGAGAGGATATTTTTAATACTTTGTACTTTCTAATTAAATTCGATCTGTATAGATAGGAAATATTTTTATGATCGTTTTGAAAGCCTTGAAGATACAGTAACATTTAATTACTATTAATTAGTATTGAATGTATTACAAAAATATCTATAAAGATTTTTTGGTTTCTTCCGATTTTTAGAAATTAAATTGGAATACTTTAATTTTTATTATGTTTATTAAAAAAATGTATTTGCTGATAAAAAATGTGCAATTTTTATGTAGAAATTGTGAATTTTATACAACTAAAGTAATTTAAAATATGATGGAAAGTTATTCATTATTATGCAAATAAAAAATGTAAATTATATATCAAAAGCACAATTAATTAATTATCTGAAGCAGTTCATTTTTTTAAATTGTCAGGAGCAATACCCAAAAACCCCTGTTTAAACGGTTTGGGTGTTTATGCTATTGTTTGGCCTTAATGATTGTCTGATTTTATTTTAAATTTTACTAAAATTTACTAAAATATATTTAAAATTGCAAATAATTCCAATGATAATTTTATGCACAAGTTTGCACTTTGTTTATTCAAACTAAGTGCAAACTTGTGCATAAAATTATCATTAGAATTATTTGCAATTTTAAATATATTTTAATTTTACGTGAGAAAACATTTAGCTGCAAATGAATGGATCATAATATAAATTTCATTTTGCAGCTTGCTTGTAGAATATTTCTTCTAATTGTAATAATATTAAATAATTTTCATAAAATATGTTTTATTGTTCTAATATACAGTTATTACTATAACCAGTAGATAAATTATATCAAATTCGATATGCTTTCAGTATAATCATTTCAGATAATCATTTCAGATAATTAATCCTTTTGAAATATTTATTCTAGTCTGCAACTACTACATTGTAGTTTTACAATAGCCTCCCTAATCCCCCCATCTTCTTTGTTAGATGATTTTTCATTATACTGTTAAGTGCTATTTTCACACTTTCTAACGCCATCTATTGGAAAATAAAAATAACATTTTTTTCAATCACAAATGGCATTTGATATTCAACCTATACAAAGCTGCCCTCTATAGTTTTATATTAAAAGTAGGTCTTACATTTGAAACAAATTCAATATCCAAGCAACACATAATGTTTTCGATTACAGTAAGGGCTCTTTTTACGATGATGTTAGGCTACATCGTAACATTACTTTGAAAAATCTCCACAAAGAGCGCTAGCATCGTTTTTCTATTGAGCCCAATGTTAAAGAAGAAACGTTAATTTTTAAAATACACAGTTGTGGCAATATGTTTATTTTTCATATTTAAAGTTGTCCAATTTTGATGGTTCAAAATGCAATGTGTACCTTAAATATATGCTGATTTATTTATAGAATGACAAAAAATTGGAAACTGCGGTTTTATTTTTAAAAAACTATTTCAAAATCGCGAATTTCTAACTTCTATGTTAAACTCCATTGAGTACGCACTCATAAGCAAAAAACATCCATTAAAATGCTCGTAAAATACTTAAAAATAATTTTAAAAAACAACACAATTAAAGCACAATGAAGCCAACACATTGACGCAAGTGCTGATTTTTTCTGGTTTTTTAAAATTATTTTTTAGGTATTTTTATGAGCATTTTCAATGAATGGTTTTTTTTTCTTATTAGGAGCGCGTAATCATTGGAGTCGCGATTTTGAAATAGTTTTTAAAAATAGAGCCGCACTTACCAATGTTTTTGTCATTCTATCACTCGATCAGCATATATTTAAAGTGCACATTGCACTTTCGCAAAAATGAGGCCCTACTGTAATGCACAAGTTAGAGGATTTTTTTTGGAGGGGGGGGGGGGGGGGCAAGTGCCACTTACTTGCTGTTTGGTGTGCACTATTTTCTTCTATGAATTTGCATTACAATCAGTTAATTGGTCTCCTTTCTTATATATTACAATTTTATGTTAATATTTGTCAAGAAGAATTATATTGAAGCCAATCATAAATATTAAATGCATTTCTGACATTTGTCTTTTTTTTAATCATCTTGTTCATACAAGAAACCATTTAAGTAATTGGAATACTAATATAAAATTGATGAAGTGTTTTATTTGCTGAGTTAAAATTTGCATTTAGAAAGTTAACTTTTGCGTAGACAAATGCAAACTTTTTTTTTTACATAAAGACATTAGAACTTGTTCTCAATAATGTTATAATATCGGATGACCGCATAAATATTCCAAATTTTCCTTTGGCGTCTTCCCATTTAGAATCGTCCAAAAAAATCGTCCCAGCTGGAACATACACATATAGAAGTGTAACATGTGCAGTATTTGTTCAAATTGAAAAATTTGTTATTCATGAAATCTATTCTATGTGGGATATATGCAATTTTTTTTTCTTTTGTCTTGTGTTTTCCCTTTTGTTATGCATTATGTACGCCACTTCAATGTAAAAAAAGAGGCACACAAGTATGGCATAGACACTTCAATGGTAAAAATTGCTTATGGAATATGGAAGTTATGGTAGTTTTTTTTTTTGGTGTAGACTTTTTTTGTCTTTTGAATCTTGAAGCACACATACAGAGTACATTCATACAGCACACTATACTGCATGGATGGGCATGTGTATATTTTTTTTGTAGGGCCCTGTGCCCACTTATATATGAATATAATATAATGCCTTAGTATTGTTCATCTCTTATCATCGTGACATCTTGATTTTATGCAAAATTTATCACCTCCCATAAATGCATTTTTTATGTCTTGTTTATACCAAGTATGATGATTTATCTGACCGTCTTATGTATTGTATATGTGTGTTTCACTGTTTTTTGTGTGTGTATTTTGAGTTATGTGTTTCTGTGCGTGTGTGTGTGCCCGTGTTATTTTTTTTTCATAGGCATAACTTCAAGAAAGTACTATTAATAAATACACTTGGACTTCCAACTTCTACTTAGTGTTGTTTAGATATAATTTATATCAGTGGTTTACAAACTTTTTTTTGTTGCTCATGGCACAGTATTTTCTTGCCTGAAAAAAAAAATCGTGGCACACACACCCTAGTAAACTCATGGCACACTAGTGTGCAACAGATTGAGAACCACTAGTTTATTACATTATGGAACCTTCGTGTAATAGGAAAGTTTTTTTTTATTAATTTGAAAATGTTAAGTAGCAATTAACACATTAAATATATTTAAACCTTAAAAATTATGCGGCACACACCTAGCAGAACTCATGGCACACTAAGGTGTCGGGTTTTGCTACCTCCACGTCGTTGCTAGCCTCAACCTCCCTCCCTCCCTTGGTGTTTTCCCAGTTACAATCAATCACAGCTTTATACAGCCAATATCCTTTGCATAAAAACTATGATAATGTTGATTTGTCTTAAGCAGGGGGGTTTTGTATCTTGGACCCCTTGTGTTTAGAGGGAATAATTTAATGATTCTTGAAATGCCATTTCTTGAATTTGTGCCTTATAAAATACAGCATATTTCTTCATGTTCAATGTAATAGGAATAGTTTGAGGGGGGAGTGAGATGACAACATCGATTTCTACCACAATGATCCATTTTAATTGAGAATCAATTATTACACTTGACATAATGTCTATTTTTCTCTCATTTATTTTTTATACAGTTAAGACTTGTAGCAAATAATATTCTGGTCAATGTGTTTGTGTTTCACTTTGTATTATTTGTGATAAGTCCCCTTTTTTGGGTTTATTTTACTGGATCTAATCTTACGATTGAAAGAACAGAATAATCTGGATAAGATATAAAGGTTAGGTATATATCAGAATCGTTTTCCATAGAACTTAAGATAGAAAAGAAGTCCTTACCTCATAAAAGTTCACGTAGAAAAAACCTAACTTCATTTTATGTTTTCTTCTTCTTTTTTGCAATCTCTTTTTTTTCTTCTTCCTAACATTGTTCTTAAAAGTTAGTAGGGTTTTTTGGTTAAAAGGACGACGAATCCTTATGTTAGTCCTCTTTTTTGGGGGGGGGATAAATATCTCTAGGGATCACTTTAGAGTTGTTTCAGTACATTGGGACTTCATCAGTACTCTTCTATAATCTTAGCTTAGCTTTTTTTTTTCTTCTTCTTACTTTCAACATTCAATAACTTTTCTCCTTTCTCTAAATGAGAAAGAATAAATAAATCCTTTTCCTCCACTTTTAAGATTTAAAAAGTTTCTCAAAATATCGCTTCAAAGTTAGAAAGAAAACTAGGGGCCTCATTACAGAAAAAAAAATAAGCCTGTCATATGACAGGAAATTGTTATATCTAACCTCATAACATTGTAACAAGTCACCTAAGTAATTTGGAAAATATCATTGTAACAAATATTCTCATATGACTGTCATTGACTAATGTACAGGGCCATCATTACATACAGATAACAAAACTGTCATATGACAGTAAATTATATCTAAAGCTCATAACATTGTAACAATTCACATAAGCGATTTGTAAAATATCATTATAACAAATATTGTCATTGAATAATGTTCAGGGCCCTCAGTACAGAAAGATAACAAGACAAGCTAGCTCATAATGTTCTAAACAGTCACACAAGGAAATTACAAAATATTACAATTGTTATTACACTACCAATGACTAGTGTACAGCATAAAATGACAGTCACAAAATAATAGCCGACATAACGTATGACTCTCACGACTTATGACTTTTTCTGTAGTTAGGCCCCAAAATTCTAAAAATCAACTGTTCATAAAACATCTTAAGCCTTTTTTCTTCTCACTAATAATATACATTTAATTTATTATCCAAATAAAACTAAAGAAGTATTTTTCTTGTAATATTTTAATAGTAATTAACTTTAGTTTATATGACAATTAATGCAATTTAAATTTTAATGGTTCGATATATTGATCTGAGAAGATTATTGTTACATAGTATAGAAAATCTAATGATAAAACTTGATGTCTGCAAATGTCATTTAATTGGATTACAACTGAAAGTTAATTATAAATTGTCAAGATCTTGCAGGCATATATATATATATATATATATATATATATATATATATATATATATATATATATATATATATATATAGCAAAAAAATTGATTTTTCATTTTGAACATGTTTAAATTGTCTTTTGTACAATGTCTGTTTTTTTTTGTTACAAAGTTAAAATTGATTTATAGTAAGAACCAGCAGCGACATGCATTGAGGCTATTGCAAACTTTTTTTCCCGTAGAATTTGAAAATCGTTAGAAATATCTAGAATGTTACAGTTAGAGGAAATCCATATGTAGATTAATAATGAATATTGACTGCCTTAGGAGAATTCCAGTTCAATGATGGAAAGAATTGTTTGAAAAATCTTCATTGCATTTTATGCACATATTATACAGAGTGTCCCAAAAAAAATGTTAACACACTTTGGTTGTTCATAATTACCATGTATATTTTTCTTAAATTTAACTTAATAATTTTATAATTAAGAGTAAATATCACAATAATAATTAATATTATAACATCATTACATGTTTTATTTTTAAATGAGGCATTATCTCAAGTGTTCAAAATGGCGTCTATTCTTATGAAGGCATTGCCAACATCGGTAAGAAATTGATCTGCAAGCCATCAATTAACATATATCTCTTGTAATTTTGCGACAATTCTCTTCGATTTTTTGGCCATATTAATTGTATAAATGGGAAGAAATCCACTCTATTAATAGGCTTAGGGTGATTTGAATTGCGCCTATACAAAAACAAACTTCGACACACACACCATTTACCTAAGACACTACATTAAAGTCTTGGAAAAATAGTAAAAGTCATGAAAAACGTTAAATAAACTTCCCATTTTCATTTGTTTTCATTATTAAAAATTAATGTATCTCTAAAAAATATGAAGCTTAGGCTGGGCAGGGTTTTCTATATTGTGCAAGTTGCACGACTGATTTACTAGTAAAGCAAGATTGTCGCACTATTGCAAGAGATATATTTACTGATGTTTGCAGATCAGTTTCTTACCAATGTCAGCATTGCTTAAGGACGACATTTTCTTTACCAACTTTGAGAGATTATTTAAACATAAAACATGTAATGCTGTTATTGTAACATTTACTCTTAATTATAAAATTAAATTTATGAAAATAAACATGGCAGTTATTAACAACCAAAGTGTGTTTACATTTTATTGATACACTTTGTATATATATAGAGGAGGGATATATTTAGGAATGCCATTGGGGGCTACATTTTAATGTTATGTTTGATAACTTGATAAGAAATGAATGAATTCATGGGATTCCTGTTGCCCTGGTGTTGAAATTAAGAATAATAATAATGGGGACCTCCATATAGTCTCCTTTCTCCCTGTGGAGTGCTAGAAATGTGAATCAAATTGGGCATAACTTTGGTTGGTTTGTGCTCTTGAACCATTATCTGGGGATCGATTATTGAGAGAAAGAATCTTGTTAAAATGTTCATAACATGGAAATATATATATATATATTTTATTTTTTATATATTATTATATTTTTGAAAAGTTAAGAAGTGGTTTGAGAATTTCAGATTACATATTATATGTATGAGTATTAAAAGTCATAGGAAAATCTTTTTTTGGAAGAGTTGGAAGAGAGTTACAACGTAAAAGAGTGGGGAAGATGGAGACAATTGGGAATTGTCAAATAATAGTCATATTATTGATTCTTTATGTCATTTTTAAGAACATTTATTTTTTATGTGTATATAAGATGTTGCATCTTCAAGAATGATTGACAGAGAGTATTTTAGTTTTTCTTCTTTTCGTGAAAGTGGCTTATATTTTATAAATGACAATATAAGAAGGATCCTTTGGGTTGCTATTTTATTTTTTTTTCTAAAGCTTATTTTTGAAGAAAAAGAAGAAAAAATGTCAGATTAAGGAAATGGTTCTATTTTAGTTTAGCCCAGTTGGTCGCTGTATGATTTCCTGTTGAGATATTTTCTGTTAAAAATCTTTTTTGTGTGTGTGTCAGTGTATTTGCAATAACATGATGATGACTTCAGTTGAAAAGCATTTTGGGGGCAATTTGAAATTATTTCAATGCAAGTCAACCATTCTTGCTTGCGTATATTTGAGTGTGGGTTGAAGTTTAAAAAGTTAAGTTGGATTTAATGTAATTGTTAGAACAAACTTGAAATGTCTTATTTTTTTTTTGTTTTTTTGGAAAACAAATGGTATCTGAATGTTCAAGAGTAATAAATAGTGTTGTGAGTTGGGAATATTCTCAGTGGGAATTTTTTCAAAGGGAGAAATTTATGTGGAAGCATTTCCCAAAAATAAATTTATTCCTAGTTTTATTTGGGGGGGGGGGGAGCGATTTATAAAAATTTTAAAACAAACGTTTTTCAACATTCAAATATCTAATGTAAATGAGTTTAGAATTAGCTTAGACTAAGCATTCATTAAGAATGCAAATCTCAAGTCTGAAATTTATTTATTATAATAAAAAAAAAATTCCCACGGAAAATTAAAAATGGGAATAATATTTTCTGGGAATATTCCTCAACACTACTTTGCACCACTTTTCTTTTGCATACTTAAATATGAGACATTTTATGCTATGCGGCCTTCTTGTTTTTAGATCCTTGTTTCGTAATTTTGAAATATATTTTTTTTAAAAATAGAAGCACACTTTTAAAAAATTTTTTGTCATTCTATCACTAGATAAACATATATTTAAAGTGCACATTGAACTTTGAACCATCAAAATTGGACAACTTTAAATATGAAAAATAAACATATTGCCGCGACTGTGTATTTTAATAATTAACATAATTTTTTCTTTAACATCGGGTCTATGGGCTCAATAGAAAAACGATGCTAGCTCTCTTTGTGGAGATTTTTCGAAGTAATTTTCCGATGTAGCCTCTTAAGCTCACTTTATATATAACAATATCTGGCAGCTCATATAATTATGATTTTCAGCTAGCTATTTAAAATCCACCATAATGCCTTGTTCCCATTGGGGTGAAAATTTTTTTGAAAATTTTAACTGGTGAAAAATTGAACGCACTAATTGGCTCCTGCCCATTCAATACCATAGACGGGGCTACGTTTCTTCTATTTTTCACCGGTTGAAATTTCCAAAATGTTCAAATTTTCACCCAAGTGGAAACAAGGCATAAGAGTGAATACGATGATCATTATTTTTTTTGTATGTTCTGTCATAATCTTGGTGGACAACAATAAAATAAATTGACCGTTTGAGAAAACTGTGGACAAATATATATACATTATATGGAAGGTGTGTGTATGTGGGTGGATTTTTTTTGTGTGTGGACCTTAGGGATTGGTCACTAAAGATTTATGTATCAAGAAAAGTCGGAATAAAGGAGTTAAGATGAGGGTTGTGGTGAGGGTATTGAAAGGGTAGTGAAAAAAGATATGACTACATAAAAATTGGGGTTTCATATGAACACAGATGGGATCAAGACTTTGGAAAGTGAACTTTTGCCAAGAAATGGATTTTTTCTCTTTCTCTTATTTGTCTCTTTTTTTTGCTCAAACTTCCAAATTCGTAATAAAAATGATACCGAAATTCAGGATTGTAAAAGTTTTGAACGCTGCAACCATTTTTTTTTGTTGAAAATTGTCCATCTAAGATTATTTATGGTTTAGAACTGAAATTGAAATTCTTTCAAGTATATCCCCTTCTTTTTTTATATATAAAAAAAGCAATCTTGATAGCTTTGATATTTTTTCTCATTTAAATTTTATATATTTATTATATAATGGTTGTCTATTATTATGATAAAAATATAACTAAAAGAAATAAATTTTATGTAATAAATATTTCAGTTATCTAAATTTTTAAAGATTTGTTTTTCTCTAAAGCTTTTAAAAGCTTTAAATGTAGCTTCAATTTTTGTTTTGTTTTTGGTATATGCGACAATTCTTTTCTAGTTTTTAAATAGTAGATTTGTAATATTATTGCGACATTTTCTCAACAGTATAACATTTTATGATCATTTTTATCAAGAAGAAGAGTTGTAATTCAAATGGAAATTTTGCTTTAGTTATTATTTTATTATATTCAAGTTAACATTTGTAGCAAAACAAATGGAGGAAGTAGGCAACTGCCTGAAAATGGGCAATCACTGCCAACATATCTGTAATGCAAAGAAATTGTAGCATTTTGTCAGCCATTTGAGAGGTCATCCTTATGATGATGACCTTGCACCAGATGGTTCCACTCTTTTGTTTTTCAATTTCTTCTTTCAGAACATTTTTTTTCTTGCTACAAATTATGAGTAAAAGATGAATTCATGAATTTTTCTCAACATTTGTAGCCATTTTGTATGGGCAGCCATATGTACATATAGAACAGCTTTTATCTTATGTTATCTTTATTGTTCATATGAATGAATACATTTTTCCTACATTCTTTATTGTATATTGGTGGACGAGGGGAGTCTGTTTATTAACGTGGTCATTATCTTCATTTATTATAATTTCCTTCATAAATTTTAGATTTATAAAATTTTTTAGTTACATTAAAAATGTATTGGATTGCTGCTTATAAATAGTAATAAATAATAATATACAATATATCAGGGGGCAGACTGGCCTATTGTGCAATCGGACGTTTTTTCTGATGGGGCCCCTCTTAAATTGAGGGCTGTTTTTTTAATTAGAGGGCCGATTTTATGATAAAACTGGATTAAAATTTAAGAAGCTGATGTTTATTAATCACAGAAAATGCAATGATTTTCATGAAATATTGACCAAACAAAAAACTAATGAAATTTAGCTGTAACATTGTTAATTTTTCCATAAATGTATGTTGTCTGCTCTAATTTTATTTGTCTCCGATTTATAGCCTCCTTCCTCCCTCTTTTTATGTTTCTATTCCTTAATTTTTAATCCATGAAAACATGTGGGTGTGGGGGGAACCTGAATTAAGGACCTATATCCCATTACCAGTGTCATTTGGACTGACCAGAAAACAATGCTTGTTTATTGGGACAATAAAAGTTCCAGAATTTCTTTCGCTCTTTTTTCTTTCTTATGTGCGATTTTCTTGTCTCTTAATCTAATAAAATAAGACTAAGTACATAGTATATGGGGTCCTATTGACCATGTTATATTTTTTTCTTCTTCTTTCTAGTCTTGACCAAACAAATGTCTTTGGTGTGAGAATCTTCAAATGTATCCTATTAAAGTGGTGTAATGAACGAAAAAGCTTTTCTATGCATGAAGTTCTATATAGAGATTTTATATATTGTAAGGCTATTTCATGCAGGTTTTTTGTATGTGGTCAAATAGTGGGTCCTCCTTCTCCTCCTCCCTTATGTTATATGGCCTAAAATGGTCCTGAAATTGGTTTTTGTGTGTTTCTCTTTTATTCTTTTCTCTTCCTTTGTTTTTATTTTACTTCTTCCTAATGGAGAAGAAGCAGGTACCACTATTGGGTTTGAGCTGTTTTCTTGACTTGAAAAATAAGGAGCTCCTTTTATTTTATATGGGTTACATTGTTTGTAGAATGTGTGTTTTGTCTTTTCTAGCTTTTATTATATTTATATATCTTTTGGTTTGTTTCTTTCTCTTTGTGTGGCATTTTAAGTACATGAAAATCATTCAGAAAAAAAAAAGATATGGTTGTGGATAAAACTTGTTTATTCTAACTTCTAAGGTTACAATTCTAACAATTTTATTCAACTATTGTTCTACACTAAGGTGTCTTACAGAATTTTACACAAATAGCCTTTTGTTCTTCAGTTGATTCTAACAAAACATTTTTATTTCTTATTGTTTTCTTATTGTTTGGTGGTTTTAAAATATAAATGCTCCTTTAAGAGCAAAATTTAAAAAAAAAATATTTATAATGTTTTAGAAACTAGAAAGGTAGCTCAATCGCTTAAAGGTATTGATTGAGCTACCCTTCTAGTTTCTAAAACACTTTCAAAGTGTTTCTTAATTTTGCTCTTGAAAACTTGAATAAGCAAGACTTTGAAAATCAGCTGATCGTAAGCTATTTTAAGGGTATTTTTTGTAGTTATCTTTCAAAATATGCTTTTTTATGTGTTTGAAAATGAACCAATTTTAAGTAGACAATATTTTTTTTTAAATTTACGTCTATAAAATGTTTATTTTGAAAGATATCAGCATGAAAATATTAAGTGATTCAGCCAGCTGTCTTTCTAGTTTATAACACAATAGAAGAGTAAATGAATCAATTTTCATGTTGATATTTTTAATTGACAATTAAACTGCTGTAAAAATTTATTTTTGAAAATATCAATATGAAATTAATATACTTAAAGCTGATATTAAATTGAGTTGTCTTTTACAAACAAAAAGAAGAGAAGTGTTTTAGAAACTAGAAGGGTAGCTTAATCATTTAAGAGGAATTTTTTTTTTTATATTGATATCTTTTAAAATAAGCTTTTTTTAATGTGAGTTTGAAGATGACCCAACTTAAAAATACTCTGAAGTGATTCAGCTGCCGTTCTAGTTTCTAACATATTTTCAATTTATCGTTAGTGTTGTTCCTGAAAGACAGAATAATCAAAGAGTTTGCGAAATCAACTGTTCATATATTGAATTATTGATTGTATATAGAACAAATACTGAAACCTTTTATTGAAATACAATGTAGTCACGTATATGACATTTGTATTAGTAAAATGACATAATTCTATTTTACAATAATTTGTTGTTTTGCCAATAAAATGGGTTTTACCTTGAGATAGGTAAATAGTTAATAATTATTGACATACGAAACAATTGGATGTTTTTAGCAGAAAAAACAACAACAACAACATACAATTCAATTAAAGTTGTTTAAATAATGGGAAGGTTTTTTTTTAACAGTGACTTTAGAAATGGGCACAAAAAATATAAACACGATTTTGATTTTAAACAATGTTTTCTTTTCTTAAGTTGGTTTTAAAATATAAGTTTAACTCTTATTATTCTGTTTTTGAGGAGCAAAATTGAGAGTAATTTAAAATTGTGTTTTAGAAACTAGAAGGGGTAGCCCCAATCACTTAAGGGTATTTTTCTTAGAAATATCTTTTAAAATAAGCGTTTTATGTAAGTTTGTAAAAAAAAAAACTTTTAGAGTTTAAAAAGTTTATTTTGAAAGATTTCAACATAAAAAACTATTAAGGTTGTTTTAAATTGTAAACACCACGCAAACTCTTGATTAGTTCTGTCTTTCAGAATGCAAAATTAAGAGGAATTTGAAAGTACTTTAGAAACTAGATGGGTAACTCAGTTACTTTTAAGTTTATTTTCAAGTAAATATATCTTTTAAAGTAAGCTTTTTATGTGAGTTTAAAATAGGCAAATTTTTAAGTAGACGAATTTTTTAATTCTTGAGTATTAAAAAGTTTATTTTGAAAGATATGAACAAATAAAATTTTCGACACAGTTTGAATTTCTTATTGGTTTTGCTAATCAGAATTCGGAAAAAAAATCAGCTGTTCATAAAAAACCATCTTAATTGAAGGATGATAATTGCAATCGATTGCAATTGTTATATTGGTTATGGTATTCAATAAATTTATTTAAACATATCAGAATTGCATCATATCTGTATTTTTTTTTTTACATTTCAACCAAGATGATGATAATTGATTAAATAAGGTACATTTTTAAATGAAATGTCAATACTTTTTTTTAATCTACACTTAAAATCAAGCCAAACTTGTGCCATTTTGTGCAGAAAGAGAATGACTATTATTTCTTTTTCATATATTTATATATATATATATATATATATATATATATATATATATATATATATATATATATATATATAAATAATTGGTCACGTTTCCTGTTAGCCTCATTAAATATTAACGCCATTTCCAAACTAATAAGTATAATTATGTTTACATTTGCTGTGATGCTAAAGTGGATTCAAATGGGGAAGATTTCGTAATCTATCAATTTTAGAATATTTTGTCATATTTATTTTTTAAAAATTATTCTTAGTCTTATTTACAGTGAAAACTGTTTAACACGAAAAAAAAAAATCGGATAACATGAAATAAATTTTCAGTGCGATCTCTTCGAAAAAACTTCTTTTAACACGAAATTCGTTTAAGGTAGCTGAATAGATATATTTTGCTTTTTTTTCTACATTGAACGGTGCCACTGCAATGGCTATGATCCATAGATGCAAAAGCATCAAGTGAATGTTTTTTTAGAAACAACATTATGAAAAAATTCTAATTGTTTTCAAAACTAGAGTGGTAAAGGATTATGTTAAAAGTTCTTTTCATGGCAATTAATATCTTTAAAAATAATCATTTTATTACTGCAGTTTGAAAATGGCCGGGTTTTTTGGGGTTTCCATTGATATAAAGTATAAACGCCGCCTCTCGAACTTTTATTATACTGTCTCTGACTCTCAGATGAAACATAAAGAGAAACTTGATAGTGTTTTAGAAACTAGAAGGGTAGCTCAATCACTTAAGGGTATTTTTCATGTTAGATATATTTCAAAATAAGCTTTTTAAAAATGACCGAGTTTTAAGCAGACGACGTTTAGCAGACGATATTTTTTTTTTTAGATTTTTGTCTATAAAAAGTTAATTTTGAACGATATCTATGAAATTACTCTTAAATGATTGAGCTACCCTTCTAGTTTCTAAAAAAACTTTCTTGTTTTTCTTAATTTTGCTTCTGAAAAATAGAATAATCATAGTTTGAAAATCATTTTAAAAAATATTTACAATTTTAATCCAAATCGTGTTTTATATTTTTAAAATTGTTCAAATTCAACAATAGATTAAATAATTTTTTTTGTTTAAGTTTAATATTCATGTAGAACATGTTTAACATTTTATCAATAATTAATAACATAAATATACAATTATAGACATGGCACGTTTTAATTTGTTTACTATCTCAATTCAACAATAATGATATGTAGCTTTGACACAACAATTATGTTTATTAAATAACAACAGAGAATAAAAGATAAATATACAATAATAAACAAAATTAAATATAGATTTTCAAATATTTCCGTTTTTTTTTCTTTAGGAAACGTATCGCATTCCGTTTCAGGTTTTTCTTTCACCCCCCCCCCCCCCCCCCCCCCCTCTCCTCTTTATGCTTGTTAAAGAGGACCGACATAAAAGAAAAATCATGGACAAGATTCACAAAGATTCACCTAGATTTTCATAACAGAGCTTCTATATGACTTGTCATAACAAACATGTCGTTATACTTTTTTTTATTGAAGTTTTACGGAACACCAAGAATACATATGAATTCTGAAAACATAGTACAAACTTGGATAAAAATTAAAACAACTTAAAATACCCGTACGAGATCACGGAGCACGATACAGAAGGGTGAATCTCTTACAGTAATGCTAAGCCGTTTTACTTTTTATCCGCGTTTATTTTTTTTTTGGCTTAAATTTTTCGAATTCAGTCTTTATTCTTGGTGTCTAGTAAAAATATAGATAAAAAATAAAACGACAATGCCATACATACTCTCTGTTGTGAATCTTGGTGAATCTTTTTATAAATCTCTTACATGATTTTTCCTTCTATGTCGTACCCTTTTTAAGTGTGATCATTCCGTTTCGTGTTTTCTCAATAACAAACATGTCGCTGCCGTCGTCAAGTTGTTCGTCGTCGTCGTGGTTTCATTTCCTTTTCTTCTTCTTCTTGTGTCATTTATTGCCGATGACGACGTTTTTACGGCGTTTATTATAGATTTTCGTTGATCTTTTTCGATGTTCTGACTTCTGTTGAATGTTTACGTTAAACATTCTTTAGTTTTCTTCTTGTTTTTCTTGTGGTTTTTTATTAATTGTTATTCGTAATGACGACGACGCCTTTGAAGCGGCGGCGATGGATTCTTCGTATTATTCTAACTTGTCAATGACTTCTCCTCATTCTTCACTTTTAGCCTTTATTCGTGTCACAAATTTCAATTATTTTCATCGTTTTTCTTCAATTTAAAGGTAAAAGAAACCAATAACTTAATACTATTTTTTATTTTTATAAATTTCTATTAATCTTTTAAGTGTAAAAATGAAGTAGCTAACAGTGTCGCCACCTGGAGTTTGTCCACGTATCTCTTTAAAAAAGATACGATTATAAGTCGTTTTTTTGGTTTGTTTGTTAACTTTTATTGTTTATTTTATCGTTTTGATGATTGAACAAATAATATGTGGTTTTTAAGTTAAGAAAATGTTTATTTTTAAATAAAATATTTCATTTTTTTGTTATTAAAATTTGACGTTTGAAGAAAACGGTTTTTTTTGGTGTTTTTTTTTCTTTTTCCGCACTTTTGGAATCGTCCAAAATTTAAGATTTTAAAAAGTACTTGTTTTTTTTATAAAAGGTTTAGGAATGTGTTTTAACCCCTTTAGCTATAGGTGATCTATTTTATTGTTCTTCAGGTGCCTGAAAAGGCTTCTTCTTCTTCCTTGAAATGTGTTGTGACCTGAATGATGAGTAATAATGATGATGAAATTCTTCTTAATTCAAAATCAACGTTAAAAGGAGAGGGGGGAGGGGTGGAGGACAGACAGTTAGAAATCGGAGAGAACTTCAGTTGGCTCCGCCCCTTTTTATGACGACCGGCAACTTCTAATTGGTTGGTTATGTAGTCTGACGTCACATGCTCCGCCCTTTTAACGTCAAACCACAACAACAAACCAATTAGAAGTTGCCCGTCGTCATAGAAAGGGCGGAGCCAACTGCAGTTCATCCCGTTTTCTAATTGCCTATGAGAATACTAGTTAGTGTGAGCACAAGCAATTAGAAATCGGGACACACAGAAGTTGGCTCCTCCCTGTTTATGACGACCGGCAACTTCTAATTGGTTGGTTATGTAGTCTGACGTCACATGCTCCGCCCTTTTAACGTCAAACCACAACAACAAACCAATAAGAAGTTGCCGGTCGTCATAAAAAGGGCGGAGTCATCTGAAGTTCGTTCCGATTTCTAATTGACTGTGTCGAGGTCGGTTTATATTTACGTGCTTGACAATGCTTAATGCTGTATGTGGACTTTTATGTCCCTCTGCCATAGGCCTATTTGGCTGCTAGCAGAGTACTACTGATTGTAATAGTAATTTATGTTGGTTAAAAACGCGGAAATTGTAGTAATTTAAGTCCACAGTTTTCAATTATTTTTCTGTTATTTTCTGTTTGTTATTTTTGTTGTAGTTTTCTCATGGTTTTTTTAAAGAATTTTTTTTTTCTCTGAATTTTCTTACAGATTTCTATAGGTCTATTCTTTCTTGTAGTTTTCATATATGGTTTCTTTATAAAAACGCGGAACGCGTACCGTACTGTACTCTCTTGATATTAATCAGGGGTACAAAATTTCGTAGGTGATTTTTAGATGAAAATTTCTGTAAGGTTTCAAATTTCAATAGTTTTTTTTAAAAAAAGAAATATTCGAAATTTCTTTGAACAAAATCTTATTCGTTTTTTTTATAATTTCATTTTGGGTTTTCGCATGTTTTTAAAGATTTCTTTTTTCTAAATTTCCGGCAAATTCTTAAGTTTTTTATTTTGCGGTTTTTATATTTAACTTTACAGTTTTCTGAAAAATTTTGTAATTTCTTTTATTATCGTTTTTAGAAACTAGAATAGTTGGTGATAATATTTTAAGTTTTTTTCATGATGGATTGATTATCTTTCAAAATAAACTTTTTATGACAAGTTTGAAAAAAAAAAAGGCGAAAATAGTTTTTCACAAAATGTCAACGGAAAATCCAAAAAACGTGCCATTTTTCAAGCTGAACGATAAAATTGTTTATGTTTTAAGAGACGTTGTCGTAAAGAAACGTTTAGCAGAATCTTTTACCATTCTAGTTTTGAAAACAAATTTGAATTTTTTATTTCATAATGTTTGTTTCTAAAAAAAAACGTTAGCTAGACGGGTTTTTTTTTTGCGTCTTTTTTTATTACAAAAAACCGTCTATGGAAGCATAGCATTAACCACTGTAGTGGCGCGCCATCCGGAGGATCAAAAGCAAAATAAATATCTATAAAGCCACCTTATAACAGGCAAGTAAGCTTAGTAAATTACAGTCGTTTGTCCCGCCCTTTTATGAGCGTCAAACTAAATATCAACCAATTAGAAATTAAAAAGGGTGGGGCATGTGACGTTAGACAAAATAACAAACCAATTAGAAGTTTGCAGTTCCTCATGAAAGGGGCGGAGCAAACGACTGTATTTTACTGTGCTTACTTGCCTGTACTTTATAAGTCCGGAAATATCTGAAGAGAAAGAAAGGAAATGAAAATTCATAAATCAAATGAATTATTTAAATTATTCATTCTCTTATTATTGGTTACGCAATGAGTAACTAAATTTGGATACTTATGGATAACCGGAAGTTTATGCTTTTTTACGTAAAGTTAAAATTATAAATAAGGAACGAGACATAACCTCCCCCCCCCCCCCCCCCCCTTTTTTTTTTGAGGAATTATTTTTTTCTGATGTAACTGTGTGACGTCATCGGAAAAAAAGTAGGTGAAAAATGTGTGTAACATATTTAGTACAGGTGTCTACATTCGACTGTTATTTATTCCTAATATAATGAAAGTGTTTTACATTTGAACAGTCTTTGTGTGACGTCATCTGATTTCCCCTCCCCCTATCATCCTATTTGTAAGTAATATATAGATTCTGCGTTTTGTAAATCTCAAAATGGAGGTTAAACACGACACAATTCGAGGAAATCAGTCTAAAGGGATGGTTCACACATGCAGAAATACGATTGAAACTTTTCTATTTCTATTTTCTGCTTTTGTTTTTCAGCACGTGTGAATCATACCTTAACTGCAAATTTGTTTGCAAATCACCAATTCGGGTATTAGTTATTCACATTGACGAATTTCAACTTTGAACTCTGTGAAGAAAATGATTAAAACATTATTTTATAATATAATTGAGGGTTACCCTTTAACCAGGGTAACTTTTTATTATATTATGGAACCCTCCCTGCTCAGAGAGGTTAATGTAGGAATTCTCTAAGTGCGAAGTTTTCTTCTTGAATTTGGGCCTTAATCGGAAAAACTAAACAAATAACAATTAATCAATTATCTGTAAAATAACAGATCAAATCAATAATCTATAATCCACGTGTGCTTGCTTTCTGGAGAAGATTAATTTAAATATGGCGACCTTCAATGTGTGTGTGATAGTCAGAATGTAAAATATATCGCAGATGTCATGTTTACAAAATGGCCTCTTTTCTGTGGTCTCATATTACAGGCAATTAGAAATCGGAACAAACAGAAGTTGACTCCGCCTTTTTTATGACGACCGGCAACTACTAATTGGTTTGTTGTGTGGTTCGACGTTAAAAAGGGGCGGAACATATGACGTCAGACTACATAACCAACCAATTAGAAGTTGCCAGTCGTCATAAATAGGGCGGAACCAACTTGTGTTCGTCCCGATCAATTGCATGCATGTTCTCCTATTTGAGAAGAAAATGTGGCAAAATAAAGCACATCCGGTAATTTCATTTACTCTTGAAATCTTGATTATTCTGTCCTTGAGGAGAAGCAAAATGAAGAAAAACTTGAATGTGTTAAGCAGACGACTCTTCAATCATTTTTGAGGTTTTTTTTTCTTTCTAAAGCCTCGTTTTCACGGTGGCGATAGTTCTATCGTGAGAGTAGCTGTCATGAAAGTTGTGATAGTTCACTTTTTCACGATAGTAACTGTCTACACACGTCTTGAAGTAACGCGATAGTTGTCTGTCACGTGACAGTGCGACTAGACCTGTGCGCCGCCGCTCGCCGCTTGTACTTTTTTTAAAAACCCGCCGCCACTCGCCGCCGGTGTATGACTGGCGGCCGCCGAATTCAAATTTGTTTTGGTTGGTTTTGTTTCAAAAACTGCCATAGGAATGATTCCATGCCATAGTCGATATTTATCGATTTCAAGTTATATCGATAATTACCACATTCAATATATCGATGTATTTGTTCGATATGTTCAATCCCAGACGCCAGTAGTCGCCGCCGCCGCTGCTCGTATTTACCCTCGCCAGCCGCCGCCGATCAATATGCTACGGCGCACAGGTCTAAGTGTGACGTCTACTTCATAGATATCATTGAGTCAACAACAGTGTTGCCTCTCTCTCCCTCCAGAAGCTAAATTTCCCTACAAAGTGTATATTTTTCCCTATAAGTGGTCACAAAACAACTATTACTATCGCGACAGTATTATCAACTATCTAGTCAAACGAGATAGTTGTGATAGTGACTGTCGCAAAAGTGCGATAGTCACTATCATGTGGTTTTCACGATGATAGTTCTCTCGCGATAGTTGTTACTGTCATGACAGTAACTATCGTGACAACTATCATTGTGAAAACGAGGCTTAACATTGAGTTGCGCTTTATCTTTATAAGTTTATCTTTGTTTACAGTATTAATAAAATAAGTCTTTAGTTTCGGAATGCACCTCTGCTGTTTCGTATGTGATTGGTTCGAAATGTGGATTTTTTTTTTCATTGGAGGAGGTTCGATCTCTTTTTTACAAAATAATGTTGACATTAACATTGTATTCATTATTTAGATTCCATCACGTTTTTCACTTTTGAAAAATATTTTCAAAACAAGAAATGACTTTTTTTTTCTTCCGGTCGTTTGTTTAATATCATTGTGGGATAGGGGAGGGGGGTGGTCTCATCTAGTTTCATTGTGATGAAGGAATTTTCATTAAAAATGACTTGACAATGTGAAATAAATGAGAGAAACAAAAGAAAGATAAGTTTGTCGACAACAGTTTTGAGATTATCACGAATTGTCTTTCCAGTCTTTATCTTATTTTGTAATATCCTTCCAATTACTACCGTGAAGAAGAAAAAAACACTCTTTGGATACTATTTAACAAATTTGAGTGTTTTAAGAAAAAATAGAAGGGTAAAAATGTGTCAAAGAGGATATTTTTTTATGGTCTTTGAAAAATAAACTTTTCATGGTATTTTAAAATTGGCCGTTTTCGTTGGACGCAAAAAAATTGTCTAGCAAGTGATTAAGTTCGGAAAACTTGGTCATTTTTCAAACTTGTCTTTTTAAAACGTTAAATGTTAAAATATATGTCAACTAATATGTTGCACATTCCCCCATCCAAGAACCCCATGATATTAAATTGGAGAGGGGAAAAAGGTTGGAAAGTGTAGAAGGGGGAGAGAGGGAGAGAGAGAAACGTGGAGGGAGGAAAAAAGTGGGAGGGGTGACTGAAATTGAAATGAAAGGAGTAAAAAAAGGAACAAACGACGCGCATGCGCACAATTGCCTGTGAAGTTTGCTCCCGTCATTTATGATGGGTTACCCCACTAGTTTTTAAGTAATAAACGTGTTCTACGGAGCCCTGTGAAGGACAAACAAACAATATGTCGTCGAATTCAATTTATTCAGTTAATAATCTGAAAATATTGAGTTAATACTTAAATATAATATATAAACTATTGACATTAAAATATTGATTTAGTATTTCAGTTTAAAATATTAATAATAAAGTCAATTTTTATTTGGTGTTCATGTCCTTAACTGGATTCCGTATAATTCACCTAAACACATTTAATTTGAATTCATTTAACTCATGATGTGTGTACAATGTATTAGGAGATTCAGTTTACGCTTCTAGTTTCTAAAGCACTTTCTAGTGTTTCTACAGATAATTGCAATAAGCTACAAAAACATGAATGTACAAATTACCAAAAATGTTTAGTAAACATGTTTTATGAACCACTTACAAAAAAAAATCACACCAATTAGAAATTGATGACTCATAAAAGGGCGGAGCCAAAGAAAAATCTGAGGCTGTCTACAGATGCCTGTGAATTCGAGATAAGAGGCGGGAAAAGGAGAGATTTTTCTTTCGAAGTGGACTGCTATAACATTGTATTGCGAGTTAGAAAAAGGAATTCTTGATGTTGTGTGTGCTGCAATGCAATTTTCTCCACATCCCATGTTTATGGATGTAATCTGTAACATAAAAAAAAGCATTCTTTTGAGTGGATTGTGTAGTAGTAGTGTGTAACACGCACAAATAACATGAACACAAATGGACAGACTTCACGAGGTTCTTCTCTTTTTTCTTCTTCTTCTTCTTCCTTCAAAAAAAACCTTTCATATTTTTGATATATTATGGCTGAGTTAAGCCACAGGGCCCTGTTTCTCAAAAAAAAAAAAATACAAGTGAATTTTATGGAGCCCTGTAAAGGACACACATTGCAAGTTCACAACAGGCAAGTGTGCCCAGCACTAACTTTTTTGTGTCAGACCAAATATCAACCAATTAAAAATTGATAAGGGCGGGGCATATTACATCAGACCAAGTGTATGTAACAAACCAATTAGAAATTTATGGCGCTCATAAAAGGGCGGAGCAAATGAAAAAGTTAGTGATGGGCACACTTGCCTGTTGTTAAATTCACTATTGGTCATAACGAATTAACAATTAGTAATGAGTCTAATGACTAATAGTGAATTTTTTGATGTGTGTCCTTATCAGACTAGCATTAGCTTATTAGAATTTTCATAGCGCATGCGCATTGCCATCTTATCGGTTAATATAGGAAAGTGATGGTAGATTTGCGTTAGCAGCGCCATCTATTGATCACCGATGGAAACTGCCAATGAGACGTTCACTATAGGTTTGGTTAGGTTAGGTTAGTTTTCCTATATAAAACGATAAGATGGTAATGCGCATGCGCTATGAAAATTCTAATAAGCTAATGCTAGTTCCGTTTCAGGGCTCCATATGCTTAAAAAATACTCAAAATAGAAACGAAAACGTTCTACATTTTATTACACTTTCCGTGACGTACAAATTGATCCAATTTGAACAACAAAAAACAAGAAGAGAAAGAAAACGTAAAAAAAAAGCTCCATCTATTGGTATACAATGAAACAATAAACGCATGAACTCATGAAAACATGTTTTTTTGTGATACTCGCTTTTATATAAAGAAAAATGGCTCTAAAAAGTAAGAAAAAAAAAACAAGATCTAATCGGGTCTTGTCTTGTTGGTGTAGTGGTTAGTGTCTCAGCCAATGGGAATGTTTGTCATTGGTGCAATCCAACGTGAAGTGTGAATTATATTTTCAAATATTACAGAAGGTGGCGGTGGACAAACAAACAAATTATGAAGTAAAATAAAAGCGAGGAAAAATTCGGAGGATATTTAGGGGTGACACTTATTTATACCTTGTAGAATGTACACACAATGAAGAGAAAAACATATTCAGCTATAAATGCTTTCAGCAAAACGTATTTACATGTATTTAATGCCACGTAGTGTGTACACACACACATGGCATTGCTTACAATTACTGCTTTGCTTGCTGGTTTGAAAATGTTCCATGATGCATTGCAAGACACCCTCAATACATGCATGAGTTGTAGCAACTCATTTAGACAGGCAATTAGAAAACGGGGATGAACAGAAGTTGGCTCCGCCCTTGTTATGACGACCGGCAACTTCTAATTGGTTTGTTGTGTGGTTCAACGTTGAAAAGGGCGGAGAGCATGTGACGTCAGACTACATAACTAACCAATTAGAAGTTGCCGTTCATCATAAAAAGGGGCGGAGCCAACTTGTGTTTTTTTTTCTGATTTCTAAATGCCTGTCCATGTAACTGGCTTTTTTGGTGCTTTTGACGTTTTGGCAAAAAAAAAAAAGAAGTCCATCGTTTGGAAAAATGTCGCGAAATAAACAAAAAATTATTTTAAAAGATATTGACTGGCAGAGACATCTGGTAGACGGTGTTCAAATCCATTTTGCGAATATTTAGAGAGAAAAAAAATGTTTCTGATGTCATGTCATCATCATCATCATCATTTCCTGTACCTTATCCCGCAAGCAGCAGGGTCGGCCTTGCTGGTTCTAACTCTCCACTCGTTCCGATTTTGCACCAAGCCCCCAGTGACCCCACATGCCACCATATCCCGTTTTACTACCACATCCCAGGTTTGCTTGGGTCTTCCTCTACCCCGTTTTATTCCCAGGTCTAAGTTCATTGCCTGTCTCAGCAGTCCATCTTCTCCACTCCTGAGGACATGCCCAAACCACCGCAGCCTATTTTCCTGCATCTTTTCTACTATATTTGTTACCCCTACACTACCCCTAATAAAATCATTTCTGATCCTATCCCTTCTGGTCACCCCACTCATAAACCTTAGCATTCTCATCTCAGCTACCTGCATTCTATCCTCATGCACCTTCTTGATTGCCCAACATTCTGACCCATACAACATAGCTGGTCTGACTACTGTTCTATAAAACTTTCCCTTCAATTTTATAGGTAACTTCCTGTCACATAAAACCCCACTAGCCTGCCTCCACCTATGCCAACCTGCTTTTATCCGGTTTGTGATGTCTAAGTCTAAGCTCCCATCATCTTGCAGCACAGATCCTAAATATTTGAAGTCATGCACCTGCTGCATTAAACTGTCCCCAAGTCTAATCCCCTCATTCAACTGTTCTTTCCCATCCCACTGAAATTTCATGTACTCCGTTTTTGCCCTACTTATTTTCAACCCCTTTGATTCCAAGGCATTCCTAGTCTCCTCTAACCTTATCTCGAGTTCCAATTTAGATTCCCCAACTAAGACTATGTCATCTGCAAACAGCATACACCAGGGGACCTCCTGCCTCACCCCTGCCAGTAACTCATCCAGGACCAAAATAAATAGATATGGACTAAGTGCTGAGCCCTGGTGCACCCCAATCCTAACACGAAAACTGTCAGAGAACCCCCAGGCAGTCTTAACGCTTGTCCGTGCATCCCTATACATGTCCCTCACCATATCTATATAACTCTCACCCACCCCCTTCTTCTGTAAGACCTCCCACAATAACGTCCGTGGTACTCTGTCATAGGCTTTCTCTAGATCTATAAATACCATGTGTAACTCTTTCTTGGCAGCCCGAAACTTCTCAATAACTTGCCTTACGGCAAAAATGGGGTGCATTGTGGATTTTCCTGGCATAAACCCAAACTGACTTCCCCCAATTGCAGTTTTACCCCGTAGTCGAGCTTCAATTACTCTCTCCCAAAGCTTCATCGTATGACTCATCAATTTAATACCTCTATAGTTCCCACATTCCTGAACATCACCCTTCCCTTTGAAAATAGGCACTAACCAGCTGTCCCGCCATGCACCTGGCATTCTATCCCCCATAGCCAATCTATTGAATAACTTTGTGAGCCAGGAAATGGCAACATTCCCCAAGACCTTCCACACCTCTACTGGTATCCCATCTGGCCCTAAAGCCTTCCCTAGCTTCATTTTTCGCAATGCCTGAACAATTTCCTCAGCCCTAACCTGCTCCACTTCTTCTCTATCATTATTTCTTCCAGTGAAAGGCTCCTGCTCAACCCCCTCATTCATAAGCTTACTAAAATATTCCCCCCACCTGTTCCGTACTGACTCCCTACCCCACAATACTTTGCCCCCATTATCCTTAACACTCACCACCTTTTCAATATCTCTGCCTTTATTCTCCCGAGCCCTAGCTATTCTATATACTGCCATTTCTCCTGCTCTGGTACCTAACTTGGCATACATGTCCACATATTTCTTATGCTTTGCTATGGCTACCTGCTGTTTGGCCTCTATCTTGGCACGCTTGTATTCTATCTGGGCCTCCCTGCTTCCATCGTGCCACCAAGTCTTGAAAGCATCTTTCTTCTTTTTAACTGCCATCTGTACCTCCTCATCCCACCACCAAGTTTCTCTGTCTAATCGAGACCCCCCTACTCGTACTGTCCCTAGTACCTCGTTTCCACAATCACGGATCTGTTGGGCTACCCTTGTCCACAGCTCTCCTGCAGTGCCATCTAAATCCCATGCTATCTTACCTGCCACTTTCTTAAACTCTTCCACCTTGTCTGGTAATGCCCACCACCTAATTGCTGTCTCTCCTCTATGTCTGACCACCTGTTTTGCACCCCTAGGTTTTAGGTCTAACACTACTAGCCTATGTTGTCCCGCTAAGTTTTCACTCGGTATCACTTTACAATCCTTGCACTCGTTTCTATCCTCACTTCGAATCATGAAGAGATCAATCTGGGATTCTCCTGCCCTGCTCTTAAAAGTAATCAAATGTTCCTCTCGCTTCTGGAATAGTGTGTTTGCTAAAATTAACTTATGTGCCACTGCTGCCTCCAGGATACTCTCCCCTGCTTTATTTCGCTCTCCATAGCCCCACCCACCATGTACCTCTTCATACCCTTCCCTACCTCTACCTACATGTCCGTTAAAGTCCCCACCAATTATGACCCGTTCCTTCCTACTCAGGCCCAACATTAGGTCATCAAACTGTTCCCAGAATTCTAGCTTCCTGGCTGTATCTAATCCAACCTAGGGGCCATATGCACTAACTACATTTATAACAATGCCACCCCAAACTACCTTTACTACTAACAGCCTACTATTTATCCGCCTAACCTCAACCACACTATGTCTGAGTTCCTGATCTAGGACAATTCCCACTCCATTTCTACCCTCCTCACTACTTGCATAAATTAATTTATACCCATCCCCAATGTCCCTGGATTTATCCCCTTTCCATCTTGTCTCCTGCAGACATGCAACATTTACCCTCCTAGCCTTTAGAACACTAGATAACTCCCTAGTCTTCCCTGTCAAACTCCCTATATTCCAAGTGCCAAACCTAAGTTTAGTACCTCCACTTCTACCCCTACTTCCAAGACCTCCTTGTTGATGCTGGACTCGCTTCTTTAGCCCCACCCGTCCACTGTGGGGTAGCCCTTGCCAATTTGTCACAGCCACCGGGCGTTGCAGCTGCGCGTCGCTTATGGCGGGGGACGCCCTAGCCATATTCGGAAAACTATTTCGAACCAACATCATATGTTTTGGCAAATCTTTACAACCGGCTGCCAACCTGACGTCGACCCTCCACTTTTGCACCCGGGCTGGGGGACCGGCAATGGCGTGGTTTGGTTTTGGTCTGCCCTGAGTATTTTATGCCCTCAGTACCCTCCATATCTGGCGGGCATTCCCCTATCCGCCACCTGGGGAGGCACCCGATAGGGGACCAACTACCCCCACGGGGGTAGATCTGATGTCATGTACGTAACATAATTATATTAATTATGGCTATTAATTACGTCCAAATAATTAATATTAGCAAAAAAAAAATTGTAACTAAACCGTAAATTTACATTATAACTAGGTATGGGACATTAGTATCCCGCGAATTTTGAAAAATAGTCGAGATTCGAAAACTCGAATCCTCGCGTTTTTTTCGTCTTTCGAATCTTTCGAATCCTAATCTTAAAAAAAAAACTGTTAAAAACTTATGGTAAAATTAGTTTGAACTCCATTGACGTTCAATAACCAAAAAAAAAAATGGCGATTGTTGCAATTTCCAGTGGTCGACCCGGATCACCAATATCATCACCTTGTGGCGACCCCTGAGTGAAGCCACACTTGTTTTTTTTATTATTAATAATTTAATATTTAATATTATTTATTTCTATCTTCTTATACCTAGTACACACACCTGATAATTTAAATGCATTTAAATAATAAATGTGTTCTACAGAGCCCTGTGAAGGACAAACAAAATATATCGAATTCAATTTATTCAGTTAATAATCTGAAAATATTGAGTTAATAATTAAATATAATATAGAAACTACTGACACAAAATATTGATTTAGTATTTCAATTTAAAATATTAATAATAAAGTCAATTTTTATTTGGTGTTCATGTCCTTAACTGGATTCCGTATAATTCACCTAAACACATTTAATTTGAATTCATTTAACTCATGTGTGAGTAGCACTGAGTACAAGGTATTAGTGAATAATATAGGATTCTTATATGAAGGATTCGAGAGATTCGAAAACCTTTTATGATTCGGATATCCTCTCGGATTCCCTCCCTCTCGGATTCCCTCCCTCTCTTGTATATAATAAAATGTATATTTTGTTAGTTACGTGTTATCATCACCGAAGAAAAGGAACCATTTGTGTACTTGTAGGCCTACTTACTCTTGTGTATTTGTCTGTTTGTTTGTCTGT